>JARQOC010000003.1:390370251-391003879 GCA_033576535.1 Allobates femoralis
CTGCTACCACCTAGTGCATAAAAAAATAAGCATACACACAAAAAAAATCTATATAAATAAACAACTGCAAATACTGACTGTGTACTACAGTACAACATATTTCCATAGCTGCCAAGAAACATAAGAACTGATAATCTCAGGAGAAAGGCCAAATGGCAAAGAGAGAGGGACCCGATGCTGACTCCATCTACGCCACCACTTCAGGAAATGGATTGCTACGTGTTACGCAGCTCACAAAAGATGGAGGGCCCCCGGGAAACAAGCAGTGGGAACCACAGAATGGAAGAGGGCACCGAGGACCCAATCCCTGCGGTAGAGGACACTACTGCAACAAACTCGCAACAGAAAACCCCAAATGAGGAGTACATTGAAGACCTAAATGAGTGCAGCAGGAAACACCCTTCAAGATTGATATCAGTAGAATTTAACAAACTGGTGGCTGACATGGCAAGTAACATCATGCCAGACATCCAAAAGAAACCGGAAGAGGCTATCAAAAAGGCCCTCCAGCATCTCCAAGATGAAGTGAGCAAACATAAAGAACGGATAGTGGGGCTGGAGCAGAGGGTCTTGCAACTGGAGGATGCTAACATTCAGCTCTCCTCGCAGCTTAAAGAGACAACTGCAGAAACAAAGCGACTTTCTGAGACGGTCGAGGACCTGGAAAACAGGTCAAGGCGCACAAATCTAAGGCTAGTGGTGTTCCCCGAATCAGTCCCTGCAGCTGAACTACAAAGACTTTGCAAAAGAGATCTACCAATGGCCATGGGAATTAATCACGGTTATAGGGTTGACAGGGTTCACAGAGTATGGCCAGATCTACGATCTCACAATCAAGGATCTGATAACCTGACACCCAGACTATGTCAAGTAATCATGAAATTCCTGGACTATAATGATATGGTTGACATAATTAGAGTGTTGCGCCCCAGGGCATGGGGTACTCGGGTATCAGGCGGCAGTGAGGGGGTTACCTTTGTCACGGGGAATAGCGGACGCGCCTGATCCCATATCCTGGTGGCGATACTCTTGAAAAAGGGTATTTACAGGGATTATGTACAAGTTAGTCGTGACGCCACCTGCAGTACCTGGTGAGAGATCACCAGCGCCGCCACAGTCCTCTGGAGGTCGGTGGTATTGCAGCAGTGATGGTATAGTCCTCCGCAGGCAGGACTGGGACCTCCGGGGCAGCGTAGTGAGGGTGAACAAGTTGTAGCAAAGGTGAGATTGTGGAGGGAGAGTAAGAATGTCTGTAGAGGGGCACTGTGAGTGAGAGGGAAGGATGCACACACACATACAGAAGAAGTCTCTTTACCTTTTTACTGGATGTTAGTCAGGTAAATAATCCAGGACACTGACGGGTGACCGGGCTGCACAGTGGGCTCCCACAACAGAAGGCTTCCTTCCTTTGTGAATTTGCTGAAGCACAGTTGATTATAGCCTGACTTGCCTCCACTCTCTTCCTTTTGCCTGTCACTTTCTCATCCTCTGCAGTCTCCGGATAACCTTCTCATGGACACTGCAGTGACCTGCTGTTCCTGGCTCCCTCTCTTTGACTCTCCTGGGAGATCGGGTAGCTGAAGCTTCCACGGTGTGATGGGGTTTTCTGTGGGCCTATAGTTCCGCCACTGATGCGGATCCCCAATATCCGGCTTTCTCCTGGAACGAACTCTCACGTTGAGCTACTTGTTCCTTGCTTCTATTCCTGCTCTGAGCTCCCTGCCTTCAGTCCCACTTAGGCTGTCGGACGCTGAAGGGCCACTCCGGGTCACTGGCTCGGGCCTATATGCAGCACCGAACACCAGGACTTCCCTGCAGCTCTTCTAGCGTCTGCACACACTCTGACTAGCTCCTCCCCAGCAGCAGTATATGTAGGGGATCTTGCCTAAGGGCAGCAAGTTGAGCTCCCCCAACTGTGCCGGGGTGGAAGGTGTTGTTCGTAGTAAGTACCTGCTGTGGAAACCCAGCTGTGCAGTAAGAGATCTGTGGTTACCTGCGTGAGCAGGGCACCATAAGAGCATATGGAAGATGTACCCAGCCAGTGACTTTGAGGGGGATAAAAGTCCCATTATTTGAAGACTATTTGCAGAGGTGGCAAAATGCAGGAGAGCCTTTAGCAAAATATGTGTAGCACTCCATCAAGCAAAGAAAAGCCTTGCACTGCAATACTTGGCAACTCTGAGATTTTCCAAAATGATGGTGATAACCTCATCTACAAATCGGCAAGTGATGCCGAGAAAGACATGGAAAAAATACTGCGCAACGCAAAAAGCAACAAGTGAAGAAGAGGTTGTGAGGAAGACAGCTTCATATCAACACCAAAGTCCCAGAGGGCATCTGGCGGGCACAGATGAAGCACCATTGACATGGACTGCATCATATACATCTTGCTCTTGATGTGTGTCCCCCACCCCCCAGGCACTTCTGTGTGACCCACTGGGACGGTGTACTCGGTACCGGACCAGGGTTGCACTGGGGATGATCACGGCGGTCTTGGTCCGGACCGTGTCCCGAGCCCCACAAGTAAAAGGGGAATATTTACAGGGGTTTGTCGTGACACCACCCACGGGTTGTGGTCAATGAGGGGACCACCCCTGCAGTGTACTTCTGTCAGGAGGATGGATGGATGCTGCAGCAAGGTGGATGAGCCCGCTGCGGGTCAGGGCTGCTCCTGACAGGGTGTAAAGGTGTAATAAAGAGTTCTGTTTGCAGAGAATCACACACGGGAGACTGAAGCAGGGTTCACTGGGATTACTTGTAAGTTCTCAGTGCAATTCAAACAGTTCACGGTACAGTTCACACAATTAACTACGAACAGTCTCTGAACCCTCTGCAGCCAGGTTATCTCTCTAAGACCTCTCACTTTCTCAATAACCTTTCTGGCTTTCCATTCCTCAGTTCTTCCCTGTGGGCTGTATGGGGGCAGCTCGGTCCCTTGTCTGACTTCCCCCTGTGTGTGTGGTCCTATATGCTGCTGATCCTCAAGCCCGTGTGTTGGTTACCAGACCTGTAATCTGTGCCTCCCCGTCGGTGTGTTTGTGTCCTGGCGTAAAGCTACGGTCACCCAGAGCCGACACTCTGGTCCCAGCCTAGCCTTGGGTGTCCCTATCTTGCAAGGGATCACCGGGCTCTCTCCGACCCGTGTGACTACTTGAGTACCTCAAGAGAAACCTGTCCCGCCTGTAATCGGTCAACGCTACCATACTCCTCAGACCCGGTGGCATCGGTCCGGTCTCTGTCCTTCCTTTCCTTTGGGCTGCGGGCTATGGAGCGGGCTTTCTCTCCATGGAATGGTGTCTCTGTGGATTCTGCGCCTCCAGGGAGCCCTATCCCTCCGGGAAGTGTCCCTCTGTCAGTTCTTGGCTTCTCGGCACCCACCGGCCTACTAACTCACTCCGCCTACTGTTCTCCCTTTTGTACTGGTTCTGTCACCTGACCTACATTCCCACCCACTTCCCTCTAAACCCTGTCACCCCTTTGCCCGCCTAAAATCCTGGGCTCCAGGTTGGATGTTGTGTCTTGTGTGTGTGTGTGTGTGTGTGTTGAAGGTGTTCCTAAAGAACTGTCTCCTTCCAGTCTGGCTGCAGTTCCTCTTGTAGCATCCTGGTCGTAGGGGTGCCACACTTCTTCTACAAACAGGACAGTGTCTCGACAAGATGACTGGATGCTGTTGGTAACGTGTTGAGTACTGCCAATTGATATATGTTGTGGCTTAATGAAAATGGGTTTTGGTGGGAAGTGCCCATTGGCCCCTTATTTGGGTAAGGGACAAAGGGGTGGAGGGCAAAGAGTTATGAAAAGGTATAGATCAGGGTGGAGGAGAAGATGCAGATGGTATTTTGACAATTATTTATAATGTGTGGTGTGGGATATGCTTCTTCCCACAGGTTTTTCTTTTTTTTTAAATTCTTTTTGGTAGCCCTTACTTCCTCAGAAAAAAAAAGCGAAGTCCACAACGCTATTAGTGGTGTAAGAAGCTAGAAATACACTACAGCATATTGAGAGCTCACTGTTTATTAAAACGGCAGCATTCGCAGATGACCTCTTGGTGTTTCTGACAAACCCCGTGAGGGGACTCCATGCCCTCATGGACCTGATGGACCAATATGGTAGGCTATCCAATTTCAAGATAAACGTTTCAAAATCTGAAGCTCTAGGGATACAAATAAAACCAAATACCCTTCAAAAACTGAAAGCTTTATACCCTTTATCCTGGCCCAAACAATATATTACTTATCTGGGGGTGAAGATAAGTGGAAACCATCGGGACTTATTTAAACTAAACGTTCTTCCTCTTCTTACTTCCACAACTGCTCTCATTCAAAATTGGAGAGACACATATCTCTCGTGGATGGGGAGAAAGAACATATTGAAAAGCTTAATTTTGCCCAAATTTAATTATCTTTTTCAGATGCTACCTATTTCTATTCCGACAAGCTTCCTTACCAAAGTGAACTCACTCTTTATTAGGTATATATGGAAGAGCAGAAAACCTCGCATATCACAACGCACACTGACACTTCCCAAACATCTAGGAGGCATGGGGGCTCCAGACATCAAACTATACTATAGAGCAGCACAAATCTCTAGAATAGTGGATATAATTAGGAACACTAAAGATAAACAATGGTTACAAGTAGAAAATGCTCTTGCACCCTACAATCTGAGATCGCTCTATTTAATTCACTCCAACATGAAACAAACTATATCCTTAACGAACCCCTTCACCAGATCTACCCTGAAGATTTGGCAAAAAGAGATGAAACACCTACTGCCGCCACTTACTCCATTAGCTAATCTCAATGATGTGCTTGCCCACTTAGAAACAGCGCGGGATAAAAAATTTAGTCCATACCGAGAGCAATACAAACACCCTGTAGATCAGTTACAACAAGACGGGGCCGTTATATCCTTTAAGGACATACGAACTATACCTGGCCTCTCTAATTTAAACTTTATTCAATATAACGCAATACGACATATTCTCCACCCACTTCTGAAAAAATCAGACCTTACTAGGGGATTAACTGAGTTCGAGAAACTCTGTGCGGCAGTGACGAAACCGAAACAGATATTTTCAAAAATTTATCATATATTACTATCAATCGATGTCAACCCTAAGAGGGCATTTATAGCGCACTGGGAAAAAGATTTGGGATATAAATTTACGCCATCACAGATGCGATACATATATTCCCATTCCCACGGCCCGACACAGTGCGTAAGAGCTCAGGAATCCTCATATAAAGTCGTTACGAGATGGTATTATACCCCGGACCAAGTCCGATTATGGGACATTAACCATCCCGCCAAATGCTGGAGATGCGGATCTGATGAAGCCACTTATCTACATATGTGGTGGAACTGTCCAACGCTGACTCTGTTTTGGAAAAAGGTGGAGAAAATTATTGAGACAATCACGAGTAAGCCACTCCATCTGGGCCCAAAAGAGGCTCTGCTCCATTTCCCGATCTGGCCCGATCACAAATTATATTCAATACTAGCACAACACATTTTGAGTGCAGTAAAGCTGTTGATACCGTTGCACTGGAAATCCCATGAGACACCTACGTTAACACAATTGGAAGAGAAAATCCACTCTCTATATCGAGTGGACGTAATAGTGGCCTCAGTGAATAACACCACTCTCGCCCATCAAAAAATTTGGCAACCATGGAAATCTTACTACTATAAGAAGAGATAGAGACCTTACCATATGACCCCTACTCATATTGATCAATAGTGCCTGATATTCCCCCCCTCCCCTCCCTACTAATTTCTTTCTATCCTTTTTTCTGTCTATATCTCTCTTTTCTACTAGATTTAAGTTACTCTTATAGGTGCATACTACTATTTGTTCTCAGAATCTAATGTGAATGGAACTATCACGGCAAAAAGAGCCTAAGAGCTTTGGCAACTTAAGGAACACCGACGAGAGCACACAAAGGCTCCCCTGGCTGAAAACCTATACTTCTTTAGCGCCTACCTGATATATCTCGCTCTAACAGACGTTATGATAAACGCCCGACTAGACAAGGCGTTGATATTATCAAGAGCAGTGTTCTTCCTTTTTGCCTTTACTTTATCTTACTATTAATCTTTTTGTTCTATATATCCTCATGGAAATTAAGCTCTGTCTGCACTATTCACAATGTTCATATATTGCTTACTTTGTTCATATATTGCTTACTTTGTATCGCTGTATTACTTTTGCAAAAACAATAAAAAGAATTTTGAAAAGAAAAGAGAGCTCACTGTTTATTTGTTTTAAGGTTTAAATCTCTGCCCCCTTTCATATCTTTAAGTCTTTTTTCTTTCTTTTTTACTCTTTTTTACCCTTCTCTAACCACCTGAGGATCTTCTTTTAATCACTGGAACCCTCATAAGGAAAACAAAGCAAGAGGTAATAGGCTGTAGAGGTAGGGACTATGAAGGTCATCTCCTGGAATGTGAAAAGCCTAAGATTCCCGAATAAGGCTAGGTTCACACTTGCTGATTTTACATGCTTTTTTGGAGACCTGCGTTTTTAAAAACGGATGTAAAAACGCACCCATATGCCCCCATGCAAAAAACGCATGCCCTAATAGCAAAAACTCATGCCCCAATAGCAAAAACGCATGCCTAAAGTGCCATGCGTTTTTGGCATGCGTTTTTGCACTTATGTGAGGAGCTGCCTTCAAAAACGCATGCAAAAACGCATGTACATTAGTACCATTTAGTACCATCCAAAAACGCATGCGTTTTCCATAGGGGCCCATGTTAAAAAATGCATGCGATTTCTAAAAAACGCATGCGTTTTTAAATCAGCACCAAAAGATGGTGCATGAACTTTTTTTTGCTGCTGATTCAAAAACGCATGGAGAAATGCATGGGTGCCCTAAAAAAACACATGCAGAAATGAAAAAAGCATGCAGAAATGCATGCGTTTTTTTAAGGCACTAAAAAAAACGCATGCCAAGTGTGACCCTAGCCTAAAAGAGTAAAGATACTGAGACATCTGAAAAGGTATTATTGCTTCAAGAAACCCATCTAAAGGAAGAGGATTTTTTTAGGCTCAGCAAACTATGGGTGGGGAAAGTAGTGGGCTTGTCAGCTCATGGTAGACACACAGGGGTAGTGATAGTGTTCCATCGTAATTTTGTATTTAATCTGCTGTCCCAGGAGAGTGATGATCAGGGAAGATGGGTATGAGTCACCAAAGAGCATGGAGGAGAAGTCTATTCAATCTACAATGTATATGGATCCAATGGCTCAAACAGAGTCTTCTTTGATGACCTGGAGAGGAAGATTGTCTTGGACAACTCGCCTCTGATAATTACTGGGGGAAACATGAACACGGTTCACAATGGAGAGGAGGACAGAAAGAGCCAGAGCCTGACTCCTCCAAAAAAAGAGACTCTTCTACCCTCCTTCCTTGAACAAACTGGATTGAGGGATGTTTGGCGTTGGTTACATCCAGATGATAGAGAGTTTACCGACTTCTCCCATGCCCATCAATCATGGTCAAGGAGAGACTATCTGCTGACCTTGGAGAGACTGTTAAATAGAATGAAGTCAGTGGAGATCTATGACCTAGTCATATCTGACCATGCTCCAGTGGGTATGGAACTGGTGGATAACCAGATAAAAGGAACACATTACAAGTAGAAAATTCCATCTTATCTTACAAAAGTTGAGGGATTTAATGACAAATTACAGGGCTGGTAGGAGGAATTTGAACGGGATAACAAGGAACATGCAAACCAACAAGCGTTGTACTGGAATACGGCGAAAGCGATGTTAAGTGGCCTCACTCAAGAAAAGAGTAGCAGGAAAATACTCAGATGTAGCAGAGTAGCAGAAAGATACACCGATTGTAGTGCAAAGCTTACATACATATACAGAGTTCCTGCAGAGCCCCACAACTCAAAACAGGGAAAATGGAAGCTGGCCAAACAAGAGTTTGAAACCTGGATTGACAGGAAGGAACAGATGTACTGCTCCAGACAGGAGGCTGAATTGCTGAGATATGGGAACAAAGCGGGGAAATTGCTGGCAAGACTGGCAAAAGGGGCGTATGCAGGCTAATCCAATTGATAGACTATGAGACGGCCAGGGAACTATAACCTTCAACCCTAGGAAAATCAATGAAATACTTCAAAACTTTTACAAAGAATTATATAAACTCTCATATACTGTACAAATTTGGCAGAAGATAAAAAAATTCCTCCAACAAGTCACTCTTCCAAAACTAACACAAGAACAACGAGATGCAATTAATGCAGAAATAACAGGAGATGTGAGACAAATCATAAGTCATCCCCAAAATGGGAAAGCACCAGGCCCAGATTGATTTAGCGGGGGTTTTATAAGGCCCTCAGTGAACATTTCTCCCCATTGCTAACAAGTTATTACAACACCATCCTCTTAACGGAGGCCATAGCAGAAAGATCTAAAGAAACATATATTAAAGTCATACCCAAACTAGGCAAAGACCCCCTGGAGGCCTGCTCTTATAGACCCATCTCCCTTATTGATGTAGAGCAGAAGATTAGGTAAAAAATAATGGCGAACAGATTGGCTGCAGTATTACTCCAACTGGTGAACCCTGCACAAGTAGGATTCGTTAAGGGCAGGGCAGCAGTGAAAAACATACGAAAGGTACTGTGTTAGATGGCATGGGTCACCGCAGCCAGTCAGGAAGGAGACTGGCTAGGGGCAACTCTGGACTCGTTCAACATAAAGGGCACCTTTAGAAGATACCTGGAGGGGGTGTATAGTGACCCGACAGCTAGAACACACACACCAGGCTTCCTCTCAGAGCCAATTCACCTATATAAAGGTACCTGGCAGGGGTGCCCGATGTCTTCATGGCTATTCAACTTGGCATTGGACCCCTTTGCTCGGTATATGGAAGAGTCGGATCTATTTGAGGGAATCAGGGTGTGTGCTAACAACACTAAAATAGCATTGTTTGCAGATAATGTTATCTTGTTCTTGTCCCGGCCACTGGAGCAATTAGGAAATATCTTTCAGTTTATCCAACAAGATGGGGAATACTCAGGCTATAAGGTCAATATCGCCAAGAGCGAGCTCTTAGAATTGGGGGAAAAAATGCCTGTGGAACAATGGAGGAAACTAGGCCTAGAACTACATATTGCAAAGACACATATCACCTATCTGGGAATTAAGATAGGTAGGCTTCCGGCACAACTACATTCACTAAATTATACACCTCTGATCGAAAAAATATTGGGAGAACTTCAGAGATGGCAGAATCTGCCACTATCTCTTCTGGGAAGACACCATTTAATTAAAATGATCAGCTTGGCCAGACTCCTATACCCATACAGACATTACCCCTGATACTCAAGCATCTAGATATAAACAAAATAAATAGAGCTTTCACCCATTTTATTTGGGCAGGTAAAAGGCCCAGCAGGGGCGGACTGGCCCAGATGGCATGGAGGCATTTGCCCCCCAGGCCGGTGGACTATTCCTAGTTTAGGGCTGCCCCTACAGTGAGAGCGGCCGCGCAGGAGCGGGAGCCAGGACGCGGGAGGAGTGGAGGCTGACAGTGATTCGTGACTCGGCGGCAGCAGCAAGCAGGCAGGTGCAGCAGCGCCAGCACCCCCTCCTCACTTGGCCTCCAGATTGCCAGAACCCCACCCAATTGGCCTCCAGATCACCAGAACCACCCCCCCGGCTCCTCACTTGGCCTCCGGATTGCCAGCACCCCCCACACCCGGTCCTCACTTGGCTGGTGACAGTGGACTGCCACCCATGGCAAAACCTGCCAGCCAGCCCCACGAGTCCCAGAATCGTATTGGGAAAACTGATCCAAAGGAGAAGTAAAGGTGGGTTAAATTTTCCAAATGTCAGAGCCTACAACATAGCAAGTCTTCTTAGACATGTGATAGATTGGCTACAGGAGACTAACTGCTACTCTATTATCCAATGGGAAAGATAGTTGGCGGCGCCGTGGGAATTAAATGCTGTCTTACGTACAAAACAGGCCAAACTCCCACAGAATGTAAAATCATCCCTACTGCTTCGGGATACCATCGTATGCTGGAAGATAGCAAGAAAGGCATTTGGCCTTCCCTTCCAGATCTCCGAACATATGACAATATTTGGTCACCCAGAATTTCCCCAGGGAACGAAATCAAAAAAGCGATAGGACAAGCAGGTGATTGCATGAGGAAAGCGGGGGATATTATGAATACGTAGGTTAAACGATGGCTGAACCCACAAGAAATCATGGACAAATTCCATATAGAAAGCAGACACTTTCTACATGTCATGCAAGTCCATTCATTTTTGCCTATCTAGACTTCGCAAGTTATTTTATGAAGTGGGAATGCATAATCAAGATAATAGAGTAGATCTGAACATCCAGAATGCAAGCATATCCTCAATATACAATACTGTAAGACATAAATTCCTAACGTTAAAGCAGAACAAGCTGTTTAAGACTTGAGAGAAATGTACTGGGGATAAAGATATTGCAGAGACAATTGTACAGGGGTAGGAACAGGTCAAAAAATCCATTCTTTGCGAAAGATGGAGGGAGGCCTATTTTAAGCTCATGCACACAGCATTATATGGTTAAATATTCCACCCTCTCCTAGATTCCCTGATAGGATTACAGCGTGCCCTAAGTGCGGAACACCTTCAACGGATCTCTGGCACGGGGTGTGGGAATGCAGGGCAGTTAAAAGAGTACTGGACACAGGTTGGGGAACAGGTTCAATCATGCTGGGGAATCCAACTCCCACAAACACCACAAGCCTCAACCCACAGGAGTTAAAGCAAATTTCCCTAAAAACATTCACACATTCTAGGTTGTAGCCCTATGCGGTTTACTGGGCGAATGGCTTAAACCAAGCATCCCATCAATGGTGATGATAATATCCCAGATGTTGAATGCTCTCAGTGTGAGAAACAAGATAAAAATCTTGTGGTTGTAATACCTTTTAATGGCTAACAAAAATTAAATAAATGATGTTATAAGGCGAGCTTTCGAGATGACTCAGGTCTCTTCATCAGGCATGGTATGACAAGATATTGAATTAAACGCAAAATATATGCATGCACAACTAAAATGATTGGACATTTGACTGAATAAACATTAAACATTACAAGGACACGGACATTTGGTAAAATAAACAAAGCAGCCTTGGAGAGGATCTTCAATCAGGCAGGCTCACTGGTCATAAAGTCTCTAGGACACTAATTTATAAGAAAACCTGGTGTCCAAGATTTCCATGTCTTTGAACAACATTGTTTAGATGTGGTAATGAGCCTTAAAACCATCAGCGATGTTCAGTCTGTTCTGTATACAATTGAAACTTCTAATTAGCTTGGATTCACAGACTCTTCGATGCTTTTGGGATTTGAAATTACCCCTCAAAATGAAAACCTTCATATTATCAATGTTATGTCCTTGGCCAGAAAAATGCTCCGCTACTGAAAATGGATTTTTTGTGTGTAATTGTGTGATGATGAGACCTCATCCTTGCTCTTAGACGTTGCTCAGTCTCACCAACATAAAAAGACCCTACTGGGCATATGGTGCACATAATTAAATATACCACTTTGGAAGAGGAGCATGTGAAAGTCCCAGGAATCTTATAATCCTGCTGTGTGTTGGGGATCTGTATCCTGTCTCTGGTCTCTATGTGAGCACAGGTTTTGCAGCTCATCACATTGCATGAATAAGTTCCTTTGGTGTATCCGAGGGCATCAAACATCGGACCATCGACGGAGACCCGACCTTTTGGGAGACCACACTGCAAGATCTGAGAGTCTAGGTCATAGAAAGTACGGAGTGGACTATCAGGCACTGGAGCGCCAGCATTGCGAACAAATTACACCGTGCAGCTATGGAGAGACGAACCGATAGTCCAGACCTGGAACTGGTGGCGAGGGACGAACTACCCGAAACCCATCTGGTGCCGTCCACGGTTGCAGAAGAAGAAGAAGAGGCGGGCAGCTAGGAAGCCCCGCAGACCGTTGACAAGGAGGCGGGCAGCCCTGAAGCCCGCAGACGGACGACCACGAGGAGAGCGACCATGAAACTGCGTCAGAGGGAGACCACGTGACCTCGGTGCCTGATGAACCAGCAGACCTAGAGCGGGAAGAGGAACAGCCATCCACCGAGGAGCCAGACGTTGTGTTCGAGGCTAGTGAGCCAGAGAAAGAGGAAGACTACCGGTTCCCTGATGAGGATGAGGAACCAGAGGAGTCTGTCTCCGAGGAGGAGGGCATGGTACAGAACCCCGCCAGGCAATCACCATCAGAAGCTCGGGTAGAGTGGTGGGGCATCGCCACAGCGTCCATGAGTAGCGGTAATGTGCGAACCACAGTGGAAAGTTACCGCCAAACCCAGACTAGAAGTAGCAACTCCAACCGCAGTGACTTTATGCAAACCTTTTACCGTACCGATGAAGCAGAGAGGCAGCGACGCAGAGCCGAGTGGTGGGCCCGTGAGCAGGAGAATTTACAGATAAGAGCAGAGGCCCGTCGCCAACCACCTATGGCCCCGGAATACCATAAACGAGGTACTGTAACAACTTTTAACCTAGAGAACGGTTGGGGTTTTGCCAGAGAAGAAGGACTTTATGAGGAGATCTTTATTTCGTGCCTAGATGTCGAATCTCATTTACCAAAGGGACACCCAGATTGTGACCTATTTAGAAATGATGTCATATCGTATGAGCGACACGCAGGAACCCGAGGCTGGTGTGCCCTTAGAGTCTGCAAATGTGAATTGTAAATTTGCAGCCTAATAATTACAGTCTAATGTAGATAGTGTATAGTACAGTACATTGCTTTTCTTACCAGTAGCCCATAGACTTTAATAAGGACATTTGACTTTCTTTATTGAGTGCTGTGATGATGTGTGCAGCGGCCCAGTGGTAACCCAGACATTGCAAAGGACAGTGATAGTAGCCACTGGGTCTGCAAGAGTTAATCCAGTTCCCTTGAACTGGCAACTGTTTCAGTAACGTTTAAAGACATAGCGCCTACCGGATAGGAAGAATTCAAGACTAATGTCGTTAATAAAACTGTTTTGTTTATATGTACATATATATAAAAAGTTTTACTCTGTACCGGGTTGGGTAGATGGACACTTGGGGACAAGTGTAATTTCCCAAGGGGGAGTGAGGCGCCCCACTAAGAGTGCATCACAAGAGGGTACTACTCTCCTGACTGAAGGTGTCGTATACTCTGTTTTAGTAATGAGTAGGATAATCCTGAAGCTCCATCCTCCACATGCAACACCTAGTGTTAGAGGACCAATTAGACACCCGTTCCTAGGGTAGCCAGTCCTGGTGGGAGGAGAAGCTAGGGTATATAGCAGTGGGAAAGCAGCAAGGAGTTAGAACAGAATAGAATCGAGGAAAAGTACAGAAGTCGAGTCAAGTCGTGACGAGAGAGAAGCTACAGAACAGGAGCTGCACAGAGCTGCGCAGCAGATGTAGCAAAGTGGGAGAAGAACAGAAAGAGAACAGAGACAGCTAACAGGGAGGGCACCTCAACCTGGTGACCCAGAAGAGAAGGGGGCAAAGAGTAAAACGGGTGATCCAATACCCGTGCCCAGTCCAGACCCGGAGTACCGGCTCCGACGTAGTCCAGCAGGTTCATCCCTGAACCACAGAACCCAGAGTGGTCGCAGGCTTTACAGGAGCACGACTCACCTACTACCAACTACCGCAGCTATACCGGGAGCACCCACCCAGGAATCAGGAAGAAATACCTGTTGCTAGAGAATCTGAGGATGCTGCAATCGGTACACCTGCTAGTCCAATAGTGAGATTAAGGCAACGCAGAAGCTTACCTGAAACACCTGCACCAAGCTCAACACCAGACACTTCACCTGAGACAGTGACACCTGTAGTGCAGAAGTCAAGGAGATGCACACAAGGTCAACCCAGGTCTAGGTTTGGAGAGTGGGTATAAAATAAGGTAGAGCACACTAAGAAAAACCGTGTAAATAAGTAGACTGTACAATAGAGTGTAAATAGTAGTGTACAGAATGGAGGAGGAACTGGGCCTAGTCCCAAGCACATTAAGTTAGGAACAGAAAGTGCCTGGGGCAGGGAGGTACCAAGTCTCCTAAGCCGAGACACCCATAGGGACCCCTGTTTATTGTTAAAATGTGAACTTTGAAAGACTTTCCCCTGTTTATTACCTGGAGCGCACAGAAATGGACTGTAAAAGACTCTTTGAACTTTGCCCCCTTTAAACTCTTTCCCCTTTTGAACTTTGAACTTTTACAAATTGAAATGGAGTACGGTTAATGGACTAGCGTAGCCAAAAACTTTAAAAAGCCTGCGGTGGATGGACTAGCATTGTACGGACTTACCTGGTTTTCTATTTTTCAATATTTTTCAGTGTCTTTTTGTAAATTTTTCTATTTTCAGACTTTATGCATATGTTACCTGTTTTATTGTTATATTGTTATTCCTTGTTCAAAAACAAAAATTAATCAGTCCAGGAGTACTGATGTTACCTAACCTGCTCACGCAGGTAACCACACATCTCTCTAATGCACAGCAAGGGTTTCCACAGCAGGTACCTACTTTATACAACACCTTCCACCCCGACACAGTAGACGGAGCTTCACTTGCTGACTTTAGGCAAGATCCCCTATAAATACTGCTGCTGGGGGTGGAGTTAGTTAGAGTGTGCAGACGCTAGGTATGTTGCAAGGACGTCCTGGTGGTCGGTGCTGCGATTAGGCCCAAGCCAGTGACCCGGAGTGGCCCTTCAGCGTCCCGCATGCCTAAGTGGGACTGAAGGCTAGGAGCAGAGAACAGCAAAGGGAGCAAGGAACTTGAGGAGTTTGTCCCAGGAGAAACACCGGATATTGGGGATCCGCACATTTGGGACACTATAGAACCACAGAAAACCCCATTGCACCGTAGAGGCCTCGGCTACCCAGTATCCTCTGTGGGTCATTAGAGGGAATTAGACACATCAAGGCAAAAGCCGCAGTGGTCAGGAGAAGGTATCCTGGAGACCGCACAGGAGGAGAGGAAGACCTTACAGTGAGGAAGAGAGAGGAGGCAGGTCAGGCTGTAAGCTGGCTGTGCTTCAGAATTCACTACAGAACAGAGGAGGCCTTATACCCACTTGCTGTGGGGACCCACTGTGCAACCTGTCCACACCATCAGTGCCCTGGATCGTTTTACCTGCTCAACATCAGTAAAAGGTAAAAGAGACTTTCCAGCGTGTGTGCATTCTTCCTTTCTATTCCCAGCATCCTCCATAGACTGTCCCAACTCTCTCCCCATACAATCCCAGCTCCACTCCAATCTGTCCCCTCCTCACTACACTGCCCCGGAGGTCCAGTCCTACCTGCGGAGGACTACAACATCTCAGTCGCAATACCACCGACCTCCGGAGGACTGTGACGGCGCTGGTGCTAGTCACCCGAAACTGCAGGTGGCGTCACGACAACTATAGACTTGTAAATAATCCCTTGTATATAATTCCCCTTTTCAAGAGAACCGTTTCCTGGGATACGGGATCAGGCGAGACCGCCATTCCCTGTGACACAGTTAACCCCTTCTGCCGCCTGATACCCGAGTACCCCATACCCTGGGGCGATACACAATTTCACTGGTAAGGCTAGAGATTTAGGAGCAAAAGGTTTTTTTTTTTTAAATAAATTAATTACAAAATCAACATTATGTGTTAGATAATGGAGCATATACATTTAGTTTTAAACAAACTGGCCATGAGATATGCATTTAATGGGATTTGTCACTAGATTTTTACAACCTCATCTGAGAGCAGCATTATGTAGGAAAAAGAGACCCTAAATCCAAAGATGTGTCACTTATTTTACTGGCTGAAGCACTTGTGACAGTTCATAGATGTCTGAGGTAGCAGAGCTCAGAGAGCTAACCCTGTCTACACCACAGCTCTCTGTATACATAGTCAATTGACAGTGAACTGCTAATGAGAGCTGGAGGCTTGGTCAGACCAGGGCTTATGTAGATACCTTGTCCTGGCAGTCAAAATGACCTCATGATAACACCTACATTATAAGCAAACAATAGTCCACAACCTAATAAGAGGCACATCATTAAATTAAGTTTTTTAACTCCTACATGATCCTCACATTACATAGCAAAAACCCTTTGACAGATTCAGATTACACTGACTGACCTCAGTTCCACTAAATTCTTGTTTGTGATACTGTTAAAGAAGTTATCATATGTAATGTACACTTTGAGCCATTTTGTAACTCCAGAAGCCATTCTTATAGTTATGTCTATTCTTACTAAAAACCTTTGTGATAGTTTGTTCATTGAGGATGAGATAAGGAGCTGGACAAAAGTTAGATTTCTGTAGAAAAGGAATAGTCAGCATCTTCTCTATGGCTGGTTTTACATAGCGACATGTCGCGTTCAGGGTGCGGATGAGAGTGTGTGTGATTTGTGCGCAGCCATACACCTGCGTACAAATCATACATTGCAGTGAACGGGTGCGCACACCAATCTGCATCAGAGCGCAGGCACCTGCGTCCCCACGTTAAACATAGGGACGCGCGGTGCCTGCGCTCACCTTGCGGAACCCCTCCGCAGGACGCTGCGGAGGGGTCCGCAAGTCTGAAACCAGCCTATGTCATTGCTATTAAGATAATGGTCCCAAGGCCAACAAGCCTATGTGAGCGTCAACTGTTGTATTTTGTTAAAGGTCACCAATTATTTAAAAACTGTCTATAATGCATATTTATCATATTTATCACTGTATGATGTAATCTATTTATTTCTAAGCTTCTGTAACCTATATAATCACTTACTACAATAAAAACGATGCTACTCTCTTGTGAAAGACCAAGGTACTGTGTCTTTTATTTGAGTACAGCCAACAGGTATACCTGTGTGGCTACTGTATACAAATCATAGACTTTGAAAGCGGGTATGTCTAAAGAATCTCTTGAGGTGTATACGAAGGAAATAAAGAGATGGAAAAATGGGAACAAGACATCAGTACCAGTAAGATGAAGAAATTCAAGAGAGATGTTGGAGATTATGAGCATAATAAGATATTTAGGTGGCAATTCAACAAGACACCAAAAATCCCGGTTGTTCCACCAGAACCACGTAGGGATTCACAATCATCAGTCTCTTCGAATGCAGATAGTATTGTAAATCAGGATAGTCGTGAGAGCCAATCTAAGGAATGACCACATGGGAAATCAAAAGTGAGACCTTCTCCGGATAAAGGGGGCGATAAAAAGAAAGTCAATAAAGAGCAGAAACAGGTAATAAACCTGTCACTCCATGAACTATCAAGGGATCAAATGAGCATTTTGAGTAAAGGTCTAACTTTTTCTCCTTCTCGTTCATTAGATTCGTTCCTAACTATCAAGGACATACATCTCTTCGCCAGGAAAGTGATCCTGAAAAATTTGCACTTTGAAGCTGACCACAATCTGAGCACTGAGAGTGAAAATGAAACATTGAGAGCTTTGGAAGCTCTGGTGGAGGAAAACGCAGACCCAGACCCGTTTGGTAAGTTTCCAAATCAGCTTTTTGGAAAATCTAAGACTTTCCCTGCACTGAGCACCTGCTCAAGTGTGGAACTGTTTACTAAAATGGTTGCGGCTGATATAGAGAGACTTGCCGAAAGGAAGAACTGGGGTCATAATTTAACCAGTGAGGAGAGAGGAGCTCTAAAGGAACTCAGACAGTGGGAGGATGTGGTATATAAACCAGCAGATAAAGGGGGGAATGTGCTAGTTTGGCCTAAAGACATGTATGTTAGACAAGCAAAAAAACTGTTGAAAAATACAGACTGTTATAGGAAACTGCCATATAACCCCCTGGTGCAATTTAAGGAGGCTCTCATGGAGATATTGACAAATGCGGGTGAAGCAAAGACCATACCTAAGGCGATGGTGAAGAAATTTAAGGAAATGAAACCGAGGATGCCGACCTTCTATATCATCCCTAAGGTTCACAAGAACATCTTGGACCCCCCTGGGAGACCAATTGTCTCGGGGAATGATAGGCTTTGTGAACTGGTCTGCAAGGTAATCGATGAGTACTTAAAACCACTAGCCTCTACACTACCATCGTATATTAGAGATTCCACAGACGCGCTTAAAAGGTTGGAGAGCATACAGATGTCGGAGACAGCTCTTCTAGTAACGGCGGACGTGGAAGCACTTTATACTTCTATAAGGCACGAGGATGGTATAGCTGCGACACGGTGGTTCCTACAAGGAAGCGAGCCACAGATGGCGGAATTGATTCTGGTCTTGCTCAGGTTCGTACTCACACACAACTGCTTCGTCTTTGATGGCCAGGTGTTCCTGCAGCTTCAAGGCACCGCAATGGGGGCCTCCTGTGTGCCCTCGTATGCAAATTTATTCTTGGGTGCATGGGAGAGGGAAGTGTTTACCAACAACCCCATTGCTGGAAGCGAGAAGATGCAGGGATGGATGCGCTTCATCGACGATGCTTTGTTTGTGTGGGAGGGAACAAGTGGTGAGCTAGATAACCTCATGAAAAATCTTAACAACAATGACAAAAACATTAGTGTGACAACCATCCGCTGTTAAGCTGAGCTGCTGGTAAGGCAGCACCCCGAGAAACCCCGAGACCCTTAACCCCTATACAGGGATCTGGAATTATAGCGGAGCCCAGGGGGTAGCTGCCTATTATGAGCAACAGAGCAGGGAAGGTCACCAGGGGAAAAAATCAAGACCCGAAAAACAAAGTCAGAAGTCCGAGTCAAAACCGAGAGGGCAGCGAAGGTACAAAATCATCAGGCAGTAGCAGACTCGAGAATCCAGGCAAGGGTCAAGGGCAAAACCAAGAGGGCAGCTGAGGTACAAAATCGACAGGAAGAAGCAGAGTCAGAAATCCAGGCCAAGGTCAGAGACAAAACTACACATACACTATATCACTGGGGAACCAAAACTATATCTGGCGGCCTGCAAGACAGGCTCCAATGTATTTGAAGGGCGCGGTTACCTCCCATAGTCTGGAGCTCACAGCCCGATGACCTCATCCGGACCGCCCCTAGATCCAGGCCAGATGGAGATGCACGACTGGCTCCACCCACGCCACCTCTGACAGAAGAACGCAGGCTGCGCCTAACGGTCCCCTCTGCAGGGCCCGCTCCTCTGCGACCAACACCACCCAGAGGGGAAACACAGCGGCGCTCAGCGACAGAGGCAGACGTCGCGGGAGCAGTTCCATATGAGGACAAGGTCCTCCTGTCACCGGTGCCACCAGCCGAAGGAATCCGGCTCCTCCCAGCGGCCGAGGCAGGAACACCGGCCACCGAGTCCAATGGCGATGTGACAGTACCCCCCCTCTACGAGGGGCCTCCGGACCCACAAAACCCGGTTTATTGGGATGAAGAAGATGAAACTTCCTGATCAAACCCTTGGCATGGATATTACTGGCAGGCACCCAGGACCTCTCCTCCGGACCATAGCCCTTCCAATGTACCAGATACTGCACGGATCCTCTCACTAAATGGGAATCAAGGATCCGTTGAACTTCGTATTCCACGGCACCCCCGACCAAGACCGGAGGAGGAGGGGACCGGACAGGACGAATCGGAGATCGGTACAATTTGAGAAGGGATTTATGGAATACATTGGGCAGTTTGAATGATTGAGGGAGCCTCAGACGAAAGGCTACAGGGTTAATCACGTCAATTATTTCATACGGACCAATAAACCTGGGACCTAGTTTGGCAGACGGCACTTTGAGCTTGATATTTTTCGTAGACAACCAAACTTTGTCCCCAACTCCCAGGTCCGGACCCTTGGAGCGCCGTTTATAAGCAGAAGACGCCTGCCTAGTCTGAGCCCCCTTTAAGTTTTTGTTCACTTCAGACCAGACAGTCTTTAACTGATCTACGGGCCTTTCTACCCCAGGGACGTCAGAAAGCCTAGAAGAAAATGAACAAAAGCGCGGGTGCAGCCCATGATTACAGTAGAAAGAGGTGGTCTTGATGGACTCCTGGTACTGGTTATTCATGGCAAATTCTGCTAGTGGCAGATGTTCCACCCAATCAGATTGATGCTCAGAGACATAACAACGTAGATACTGTTCGAGAGCTTGATTTGCGCGCTCGGTTTGACCATTGGTTTCAGGGTGATAGGCAGAAGAAAAGGAATAGTCAATTCCGATCCGTTTACAGAATGCCCTCCAAAACTTAGAAACGAACTGGGTGCCCCTGTCAGAAACAATATTCACAGGAACACCATGCAATCGCACAACATGATTAATGAATACTTTGCTCAGGGTCTCGGAATTAGGTAACCCGGACAGCGGAACAAAATGACACTGCTTGCTGAATCTGTCTACCACTACCCAGATACAAGTCTTCCCTTCTGAGAGTGGCAGGTCAGTAATAAAATCCATGGAGATATGAGTCCAAGGACCCTCAGGGGAAGGCAAGGACTGGAGCAACCCGGCAGGGCGGTTGCGGGGAGACTTAGCGCGAGCACAGGTTTCACAAGCCAGTACATATTCCTTACAGTCCTTTACTATGGTTGGCCACCACAAACTCCTGGTTACAAGTCTGATGGTGTTATTGATACCAGGATGCCCTGCGAGGACGGAATCATGAGATTCCTTAAGAACTTGGAGGCGGAATTTGGTAGGGACAAATAGTTTCTGGGCAGGAGTAGTGTCAGGGGCCTGTTCTGGAGATCTATGAATCTCTTCCAGAAGATCCAAAGACACAACCGAGACAACAATCCCCTTGGCTAAAATGGGAGTCGGTTCCACGTCCTCGACTTGTAAGGGGCAAAAACTTCGAGACAGGGCATCAGCCCTCACATTTTTAGTACCGGTCTGAAAGTGATCACAAAATCGAATCTGGAGAAGAACAAGGCCCATCTAGCCTGTCTAGGATTCAGTCTTTTCGCTGACTCCAAATAGGTTAGATTTTTGTGATCAGTAATTACGGTAATCCTATGTTTGGCGCCTTCGAGGAAGTGGCGCCATTCCTCGAAGGCTCATTTGATTGCCAACAATTCCCGATTACCTACATCATAATTCATCTCCGTAGAGGAAAATTTTCGGGAAAAGAAGGCACACGGATGAATTTGAGTGAGAGATGCGGTGCCTTGTGATAGCACCGCTCCCACTCCAACTTCAGAGGCATCTACCTCTACAATGAAGGGGCGGTCCAAATCAGGCTGCACCAATATTGGATCCGCGGAGAAACACCTTTTTAACTTAGAAAAAGCATGAATGGCTTCGGGCTTCCAATTAACCACATCCGCCCCTTTACGTGTCAAATCAGTGAGAGGTTTGGCTATCTCTGAAAACTCTTTAATAAATTTACGGTAATAATTAGCGAAACCCAAGAATCGCTGCAGTGCCTTCAGAGACTTGGGTTGTACCCATTCCTTAATGGGTTTAATTTTGGAAGGATCCATGCGAAAACCGTTAGCCGATATGATATACCCCAAAAAAATGTATCTCTTCCTCCATGAAGACACATTTCTCTAATTTGGCGAATAGAGAATGCTCTCTTTTTTTTTTTAAACATTAAGTTTTTATTGTGTTATAAAGCAAAAATAATATACAAAAACAATCGATTCCACACGATGATATAGTCACATTTAAGTTTAAAGGAGTAAAGAATGAAAGAGTAAAAGAATAGAAGGGGATCGATGAGGGGGGGGGGGAGGGGGGGAGGAAAGGATTATATTCGCTATACCATACCAAATTAAATTAATTCTCCAGATTAGGTTCGGTGCATAAGATTTGTTCCAAATATGAGAGTATGTAATATAATATATGGCCTCCTACTGGGACTCATTTGAGTATTGTGATGTGATCCAAGGGTCCCACCAGTTTATTTTTTTCGTTTTGACTTTATTATCATGCGATAGTATAGTTTCATATTGCATATGCAGATTTACGAGGGAGATGAGTTCATCTTTTGTTGGGGCGGACCTATCCTTCCAATATCTTGCCACACACATCCTGGCGGCTATTAGGATATTGGTGATAATAGGTTTGAGAAGTGAAGGGAATTCTCCTAAGTCAATGCCCAGTAGGGCCAGAGGGGCGTCTAAGGTTATGGGTAACCCTGTGACTTCATTCAAGATTTGTTCTGTTATCTTCCAGAAGTTCCGCACACTAGGGCAGTGCCACCACATGTGCTCCATTGTACCTTCCTGAGAGCAACCTTTCCAGCACTCCTTAGATTTAGATGGTTGAAATTTGTGTACTTTTAAAGGGGTTAAGTACCAATTTAATTGTAATTTTTTGGCCTGCTCCAGGTGGTTTAAGCAAGACGAGTATTTAGCTGTGTGTGCAGTAGCTGCATGCCATGTCTCTAAGGAAGATGTAAAAGCGAGTCTCCGCTCCCAGGTTTCCATAAATGGAAGTTTAGTGTCTCCAGCTGATGGGAAGATGAGGGCCTGATAGAATATGGAGACGCCATGTTGATTGCAAGATGACTTGAAGTATCTTTGTAGAGGGGCGTCAATTTGGGCCAAGTCAATTGGGGGAGGTTTGCATTTATTTATCAAATGGCGGATCTGTAAATATTGATAAAATAATTTGTTAGATAGCTTATATTTTATCACTATGTCCTGGTAGGGTTTTATCCCTTGAGAATCAAGAAGATCGTTGAGACCCAAAATCCCACAATCTCTCCAGTGTTTCAAAGACAAGTCGGGGATCAAGACCTCCAATGCTTTGAGGGATATATATTTAAATAAGAATTGAAGGTGAATTCGGCCTAGTTGGTGCCACATGCCCAGAAGAGCTCTCATGGAAGTGAGTTTCCCATCAGTCCCCTGCGGGCTCAACAGGTTTGCCTCCAGCAGGACCCTGAGAGAATTAGATGGGGCCGAACTGGCTTCTATTTGTAACCAGTCCAATGAAGTTACATCTCCTGACCACCATAATTGTGCAGGTTCCATGATGGCCGCCCTATGATATGCGAGGACATCTGGGACTCCTAAGCCTCCCTTGTTATATGGTAATATCATAACTTTATGGGGTACACGGTGGGGCTTACCACTCCAAATAAATTTGTTGAGGATGCGTTGAAGTCTAGTTAAACACGATCGAGGAAAAGAGAGGGGCACGCATCTAAATAAGTAAATTAGTTTGGGGAGTATTAGCATCTTTACTGTTTGTATCTTGGCAATCCAAGAAAGGCCCGCTGAGGCAATCCTATCCAATTCCTTTCCAATGTCTTTGGCTATCAGATCCACGTTTGTTTTAACTATTTTATGAACTTGGGTTATATAGACACCTAGGTATTTAAACCCCTCAGGAGACCATGTGAAAGAGAAGCCCTTTTTAACCTCTTCCTCTATTTGCTGGGGCAAATTTATCGGGTAAATAACAGACTTGGAGGCGTTTAGACGGTAATAGGATGCAGATGAAAATTCGTCCAAAACTTTCATTATTTCCTGTAATGACGGAACAACGTCTTTGCATGTCAAGATTACATCGTCCGCGTAGAGGCCAACTTTGTGTTCTATACCTCCAATGTTGATTCCCCTGATCCGGGGGTTTCGCCTGATTTGGGCCGCCAAGGGCTCCATTGCCAATGCGAATATTAGTGGTGACAGTGGGCATCCCTGGCGAGTGTCATTAGAGATGTTAAAGGGTTTCGATACAAAGCCTGAGGCGCAGACGGAAGCATTAGGAGAGGAGTATAACGCCATAAGGGCCGACAAGACCGGGCCTCTGATTCCAAATTTTTTTAGAACAGCTTCAACATACCCCCAGTGTACTCTGTCAAAAGCTTTTTCAGCGTCAAGAGACAAGAGCACACCGGGGGAGTCGGACTTCTCCATTGTTTCGAGGATATTTATAAGGCGTCTAGTTCCGTCTCGCGCCTGTCTGCCCGGCACGAATCCAACCTGGTTTGGGTTCACCAGAGATGGAAGAAATTCCATCAATCTAGTAGCCCACACCTTCGCATATAATTTAGTGTCGCAATTGAGCAGCGCAATCGGGCGAAAGTTCCCCGGTTCTGTGGGTGTCTTTCCCGGTTTTGGGAGGGTGGTAATGATGGCTTCCAAGCCTTCTCGCCTAATTTCCCCTTTTGATTGCCAGAAGGCGAACAATCTTAATAAATAAGGGGAGAGGGTGGAGAAGAATTGAGTATAATATGGAAAGGGAAAGCCATCAGGACCTGACGCAGTGCCCTTTTTAGTAGTTCTGAGAGCTTGTCTTAGTTCTGTTTCTGTAATTGGAGAATTTAATGTGCTCAGTTGGGTTGTTGTAAGCTTGGGTAAATCTAAATTATCTAAAAAGGACGAGATTGTATTGTTGTTTGGTTGTGTTGAGCTATTATAATTTTTTAAATTATATAGTGATTCGTAATAAACCCGGAATTCTTCCGCTATAGAAATGGGATTATATATTTGAGACCCTGTTTGTGATATGAGAAAAGGAATTTTAAATCGTGCAGATCTTTTTTTAACCCGTCTGGCCAATAATGTTCCGGCCCTATCTCCCATATTATAATATTTGGCTCTTAGTTTTTTAAGATTTTTTTCAGCCTTTTGCAATAAAAGGGACCTTAAATAATTTCTGGCGTCTAGGAGGGCTGTTAATATTTGTGGGCATGGAGTAGTTTTGTGTTGTTCTTCCATAGATTTAATTTTAGTCAGGGTTTTTTCCAGGTCCGCCATATAACGTTTTTTAGTGTGGGCAGCTATTTTAATAAATAGGCCTCTGACCACTGCCTTATGCGATAGCCACAACACTTCATCGTGTGTTGCTCCGTTATCATTAATATGAAAATATTCTTTAATCTGATCAGTTATCTCCTCAATGATATCTGGATTTGTCAAAAGATAAGTATTCATTTTCCAATTGTGTGGCGGTGTTACGGCCGAAGAGTCCATGATTTTTAGAGTGACCTGAGCATGGTCTGACCATGTTATGTTATCTATTCCAGATTGTTGACATTTGTGTAATAAAGCGTCATCGACTAATATGGCATCTATGCGGCTATATGTGTGGTGTCTATTTGAGAAGAAGGTATAATCCCTTTCATCACCGTGTTGATATCTCCATATGTCGTGCAAACCATTTTCTGAGATTACAGGGCCTAGTTCCCCTCGTGCAAGCGAAGGTCTAGAGCAGTCTAATCGCTTGTACATAGGCATGTTAAAATCTCCACATACAAGTCTGTGTCCTTGCGCATGTAGTTGTATTTCGTCCAGGAGAGACCGCATAAATTTGATTTGGCCGGAGTTGGGGGCGTACGTTGAAACCAAAGTATATTTACAATTGTTAATAGTACATAAAAGGATGAGGTAACGCCCTTCCGGATCGGATACAGTTGCTTTAAGTTGGAAGGATACTGTATTTTTTATAAAAATTCCCACTCCCCCTTTCTTAGTTGCATTATTAGCGAAGTATTGATGCGGATATACATGTGATTGCATTCTAAAATTATCTTCCGCCAACAAGTGTGTCTCCTGGACAAATACAACCTCGCTTTTTGATTTGCGTATTTGTCGCCATGTTATAGACCTTTTTGCCGGGGAATTTAGCCCGTTTACATTAATAGATAGTATATTGATACTCATAGTGGAATATTACATAGACATATACACGGGCTTGTGGCGTGATAAACCACCAGCATCTAACACCTTTTCCATCAACATACATCGACATACAATCCTGTCTCAGGTGAGAAGGGGAGGAAGAAGGGGAAAAAAGGTATAGGGGCATTGTATAACAGTCAACAAGCAAAACTTCCACAACTGGGGTGGACTAGTGTCCCTTACCCCAAGAATAGGGCAGTAGAAAAATAACAAAAACAACCCAATAAGATATCAAAAATGGAGACGTAACCGTGGTCTCCTGAAGAAAACAGGTGAGTGCCAAAAATACACTCTGTGGGGTCAAGACCAGGAGTTCAGATCTTATCCCTGGCTCTTGATTAGTCACTTAAGGTAGATGAAGTATCGGAAAAGGAAAAACAAGTCCTCTTCAGATAAAGTGACTAAAGAGAAAAAAGGACAACTTATGGTCCATGGCCAATTCCGGCGGAGAAAAGTTCAGAAATCCACAGGAATGGTTAATGTGCTCAGACCGTGTTCCATTCAGGGTCAAGGTGATTCTTGCGCGGTGACTTCGGGGTAGGGTGGAGGTCTCCGCTCTTTGTCGGCGATCCCAGCCCCCATTGGGACAGTAGTTTGGCTGCCTGTTCTGGAAGTATGCAGACATGAGTAATGTTGTTTCTCCGTATGAGGAGCTTGGTTGGGAAGCCCCAAATGTATGGAATATTTTCCTTCCTGAGGGTAGTAGTGTAAGGCTGGAACGCCCTCCGCAAAGCCAACGTGCCTGGGGATAGATCTGCGAAAACTGTGAGGGATGTAAATTGCTCTGGAAGGGCTGGTTTGCCTCTTAGGCTGTAAAGAAAGTCCTCTTTTAACTCATAAAAGTGGATTCTTGCAATTGTGTCTCTGGGTAGTGAGGGGTTGATATGCACAGGCTTTGGCACCCTGTGTATTCTGTCAATAATAATGTCCTTTCTCTGTACTTCAGGCATTGCTGCCATTATGAAGTCCTGTAACAGTGGGCGCAGATCTTTGGGCTGAACTGTTTCGGGTATCCCTCTTATCCGTACATTATTTCTTCTATGTCTATCTTCAAGGTCTAATTGTTTGGCTTGCATTTTAGCCATGTCTGTTTTGAGCACTTCTTGTGCATCTATTAGTTCATTATGGGACTTTACAAGTTCTGTCATTTTTCGCTCAAGACCATCTGTCCGTCCTCCCACCTCTGCCAGTTCCCTCCTCATGTCAGCTACCATACCTTTTATGTCGTCTTGTAGCGACGTTCTGAGAGAGGAGAGCATGGAGGAGAGCATTGCCTTCATGCTCTGATGTGTGACCGGGGAGTCCTCCCTTCCTCCTCTGGTGGACGATGATGAGGCCACAGAACTCCGTCTAGTGGAGGAGCGGGCCGAACGCGGCGATGCCGGCGCCATCTTGGGAGAGTTTCCTGCAGGTCTCGAGCTGGTAAAGAAATCGGTCACGCGCTGCGGGGGATTAATCTTCCCGCTCCGGGTCTTCCCCATCCGCTCTCCGGACTCTCCTGTGCTCGTGGGGGAGGTTTTTAGGCTGGTGCTGGAGGTCTGAGCGCTTTATGAGCCGTTTTAGGTCCTGTGTTCTCCGGAGCTCCGGGATCAGGCGGCCATTTCCTGGCTGCGTCAAGCCACGCCCCCCTAGAGAATGCTCTCTGAGTCTCTGGAGTACAGTACGGACGTGTGACCAAAGACCGGGAGAAAAAACCAGAATGTCGTCCAAATAAACGACCACATATACACCACTGATATCTCTGAAAATATCATTGACAAAATTCTGAAACACTGCAGGTGCGTTACTTAACCCGAACGGCATTACAAGATACTCAAAATGGCCGAGAGGCGTATTGAACGCGGTCTTCCACTCATCGCCTTCTTTTATACGGACCAGGTTATATGCTCCCCTGAGGTCCAGTTTGGTGAAATACTTGGCTCTGAACAGCTGATTATTGATAGCAAAAAATGACACATTTTCAGCATGTAAAGACCCCACCAGCATTGACACTTCCTCAGTGACAAATTCCACTCCACCCTGGATGAGGGGAGTGCCATTAACTGCAGTGGTTCTAATGGGGGCATTAAGCCTTAGTAGTGGTACACCAAGAGTTCTCGCTACATGGAGATCTATGAAATTCCCCTCTGAGCCACTGTCTACATAAGCCTCCAAACACACAGATTTCTTAAGGTAAGATAACGAAATAGGTAATAAAACTTTGGCAGCATCCGCTGGCAATACCTGGGCACCTGGGCAGGCAGAGCCAGAGCCCCCCAGGTGCTGACATCCAGGGAATGAGGCCTTCTGATCTCCAGTGTTCATGCAGAGGACTCCAGCTTGTGGCTTGTACAGCATGTTGGAATGATGGGAGTGTTCCTCCACAGGACTGAGAAGCTAGACACAGATGCTTTGAGGGAGCAATCAGCAGACACAGCTCAGAGAAAAGAAAAAAAAACAGGTAGAACCATTGGAAAAAAGGAGAGAAAAAAAAAAGGTAAGGGAATGCTTTTTATATATAGTATCTATATATATATAAAAATGTTAGGGCCAGATATAATGTGACAACCATCCGCTGTTAAGCTGAGCTGCTGGTAAGGCAGCACCCCGAGAAACCCCGAGACCCTTAACCCCTATACAGGGATCTGGAATTATAGCGGAGCCCAGGGGGTAGCTGCCTATTATGAGCAACAGAGCAGGGAAGGTCGCCAGGGGAAAAAATCAAGACCCGAAAAACAAAGTCAGAAGTCCGAGTCAAAACCGAGAGGGCAGCGAAGGTACAAAATCATCAGGCAGTAGCAGACTCGAGAATCCAGGCAAGGGTCAAGGGCAAAACCAAGAGGGCAGCTGAGGTACAAAATCGACAGATAGAAGCAGAGTCAGAAATCCAGGCCAAGATCAGAGACAAAACTAAACATACACTATATCACTGGGGAACCAAAACTATATCTGGCGGCCTGCAAGACAGGCTCCAATGTATTTGAAGGGCGCGGTTACCTCCCATAGGCTGGAGCTCACAGCCCGATGACCTCATCCGGACCGCCCCTAGATCCAGGCCAGATGGAGATGCATGACTGGCTCCACCCACGCCACCTCTGACAGAAGAACGCAGGCTGCGCCTAATGGACCCCTCTGCAGGGCCCGCTCCTCTGCGACCAACACCACCCAGAGGGGAAACACAGCGGCGCTCAGCGACAGAGGCAGACGTCGCGGGAGCAGTTCCATATGAGGACAAGGTCCTCCTGTCACCGGTGCCACCAGCCGAAGGAATCCGGCTCCTCCCAGCGGCCAAGGCAGGAACACCGGCCACCGAGTCCAATGGCGATGTGACAATTAGGTTGACATATCAGAGTGGCCGGAAAATCAGTTTTCTGGACATTTCAATTGAGACCATGATGGATGGCGGGTTGAGAACAGACATTTTCAGAAAAGAAACCTCTACGAACGCGGTTCTGAGAGCAGATTCATCACACCTGCCCTCAACAATCAGAGGGATCCCAGTTGGCCAGTATATTCGAGCCAGGCGTATTTGCTCGGATGAGCAATCGTTTGAACTTCAAGCGTTGGATCTTAAGAGCAGGTTTCAGGAGAGGGGGTACAGCTGGAAAACCATTAAAAATGGGTACAATAGAGCAAAATCTTACCAGCGAGTGGATCTCCTACATAATACGAGGAAGAAAGAGAGTGATTTGGAACAACACCCTCGTTTGATTATGTCATATAATAAGCAATGGAAGGAGTTAACACAAGTGGTAAATAAGCACTGGAATATTGTTTTGAGTAACCCGATCCTGAAATGGTGTATACCAGAAAGACCACTCATTACTGCTAGACGATCACAGAACTTGAGGGACATTTTGGTGAAGAGCCACTTTGTGCGTGAAAAAACCTAAAGGAACTGAGTGGTTGGATGTGAGGGGATGCTATCCTTGCTTGAACTGTGTTACATGTCCGAACATAAAAAAGAGCAAGACCTTCCACAACAGTGATAATACCAGGACATATGACATCCGCCACCATATTACATGTGGCACTAAGGGGGTCATTTACATGGATGAATGCCCCTGTGGCAAAATCTATGTCGGAATGACGACAAGAGAACTGCGTGTACGGGTACGCGAGCACGTACTGGATATAGAGAAAGGAGCGGTAGCAGAGGACCCGTCAGTCTTGAAGACCATCCCGAGGCATTTCTATCTTAAGCACCAAAGTAATTCCAGCTTATTGAAGGCAGTGGGTATAGATAGGATTAACATGGGACAGAGAGGAGGTAACATGGGCAAACTATTGGGAAGGATAGAAAGTAAATGGATCTATAGATTAAATTGTGTCACACCAAATGGGCTAAATGAAAACTTTGGATTTGGGGCATTTTTGTAGGTACATAGGATGTGGCCATTCTCTGTATATAATGTACTCTTGACACCTCTGTCTCAGGAGGCGGTAATTCATTTATTAACAACATAAGTTCTTGTTTCATTGATTTTAACGATGTGTGTTTTTTATTCTTTACAGTTATTTCACATATAATGTAGCACTTTATGATTTTGTGTCCTGTTCTGGACTTGAACTAAGGCTGGAAGATCGGAGAATGTGCGCGATGCCCTAGTGACTGGATGGATTGTGGGGGCGGATCCTCTTTTTCCCACTTGTATCTATGCAATTATTTGTGTATATTGAGATATATCCTCATATGTGGCATTATAATAATAGTATGTTTCTATATGTTTTACTTAGCTGAAATATTGTATTAAATTTTGTTATGCACAGCACATTGCACTTTACAGCAACTTAAATTAAGTATTTTGCACTATGAATTTTTTGATATATATACATGATAAAGCACCTATTTTGTGTATAGCAACAGTGATAAGCACCACTTCACTTTAGATCCGCTTGCATTATTCCTTAAAGAGCACTAGATGGCGTAACATTGCTCTGAGGCACAGCCTCCCACCCGCCCACTCCCTGCGCATCGATCACGGGCGACGGTGGTGTGCAGTAGCGCGTCACTTCCGCTTGTGGTCCAAAGACCGTAAGTGCTCGGGCGCACGTGATCGGAGACAGTCACGCGGCAAGCGGCGCAGTAATGGCGCGGATGGGCGGCGATGCACATCAGCTCCAGGGTGAGCTAATGGAACGCCCTATATAAGACCGCCAGGGGAGCCCCAAAACTGGCACACTGACCCCCTGAAGAAGTCTCACCAGACGAAACGCCGTCGGGGTGAAAGGAGCTCTAACCACTCAGGTCTGTACCATCTTGCTGGGTGACGCATGGGCAATTGATCCCTTTATACACTTAAGGCTAGTAATTGGACCAGCAACTAGGGAGAAATCAACATTTCATTACAGTATTGGTTACCTTTTGATTGGGCATAGTTTACCTGTGGATAAATCTATTGTGTACTTGCTTGTGCTCTATTATAGCTCACAGGCAATGATAGTAGGCATCTATAGGGGCCACTGAGCATATACTGCATAATTCTGCTTTAAATAGAGAGAGCCCAATTTTGGATATCTGTTGTAAGCTATGATAATGTTGAAAACTGTGCTGTGTAAAAGATGCTAATGGTGATAAAGGATGTCATTGGTCACTTCCGGTTAGACAGAGTAAGGTTATCTCCGTTGCGAGCCTGGAGGTACCCAAAACAATACTCTGACCTCTTTTTGATCTTCCTTAATTGACGTTTATTTCTGTTTCCTCAGCAGACAACTGTATTGTCTTTTTGTTATAGCTGTAATCAATTTGCATTGTTATGCTTTTAAAAAGCTCTTTAATAAAGAAATTGTAATTTTAAAGATATTCCATAGTCCCTATGGGGTCTTTTTTGATAGATAAATCATAGCAAACTAGAGAATTAGTGTAAAAAATGCACCAAATAATTGGATAAAACACCCGTAGATGCAAAGCACAGATGTGCTGTTTTTTAATATTCCACAAGTGAATCTACACACAACAACAAGTTACATCTAGATATAATTTACAAGTTACATAGGATAAAGTGCAAGGCTTAGAAAGAGTACACAAACACGGGCGACAATGACATAACACACAAAAGCGATCCAGTAAAGTGCTAGTGCAATTTTCCTATTACTGCCATCAGCCATAGGGATACAGTACAGAGAGATTCAAGGGTTAAAACATCATACACAGTGCAGCAGAGTGTTGCAGCCCTTGTCAGGGAGGAGCCCCGACATGTGTTTCATCCTTCCTCAGGGGGAAGGTGGGGTGGTGAGACTAGGGAATGGCTACCCCTTTTTTGTGGCCCCTAATTATGCATGAGAGCGATTGCGGCGCAACCGCACAGCTGACTGTGGTCAGCGGTGATTGGAGACTGTGGAATGAGTCGGCAGCCCGGAGGGAGGAAATCCCCCATTGATGTCAATAAGCTGGGGCGCCGCTCACTTCCTGCCGTGTCACCATCACATGACCGCAGCGTCTCTCTCGGTCTGAGATTCGGGGTTAACTGTATAGGGCGTGGTTCGTCGTCTCACATGTAGCTTGTGCAGTATCAGCTTTCTAAGGAAGAGGCTCAGATCCTTTGCTACCGTAAATGAATCAAAATTGGAAGGAGGAACAAAAGTTAAACCTAATCTCAACACCTCCATCTGGGCATAATTTAATTTATACGTAGATAAATTTATTACCTCAAGTTGGTTCTTATTCTTTCCGCCCAATGGAGGTGGTGGAACCAGGTCGTTCCTAGAATCTTTTCCTCCCTTATTTTTAGCTGTCTTAGAATGCGTGAGTGGACGGCCACCACTCTCTTCTCCCCCAGATGGATCATCATCCAGAGAGGACACAGACGAGGCTGGAGGGCCCAAGGGTAAAGGATCAGCTGGTTTTGGTTTCTTGTTATTCTTCCCAATCCCACCGCGCCATTTATACACTTTGCCAGTGCAGTAATCCGAGACATCTCTCTGATACTTCTTAGATTTCGTGTCCACTATCTCCTTCTCCCATTTGACAAACTCTCGGTCTAGCATTAGTTTTAGCCATCTCTTCAGGAGACAATGCCATTGTGAGAGACTCTTGTATGGTACCTATTTAGGTCTCCAAGTCCAGAATGGACTTTTCATTGTGATCATTAAGCATACTCATTTAAAGGCGTGGGAGCAGGCGGTAGCAATTTCCTCCCATGACTTTTTGAAGTATTCCTCTATCGTATTAAAGGATGGAAACACCTGGACAATTAATTTGAATCCCTCGGCGCAATCCCCTCCTTATGGGTTTACTTATTAAATAATTACTAATCTGTTCATATATAACTGATGTTGCTTGCCCTTATGGTTGGCTTGCCTTTTTAACTGTGTGTCTTTTAACTTTCACTTTAGCCACTATTTATTCTGGCAAACTCCTTGTCATGTGGACCTTAATTCGAATGGAGTCATTTCAGTGGATTTGAAGAATAATCCCCAGTGGAGATCCAAGGTGGCCGTAGACCTGAGAGGACACAACCGACAGCCCTCCCAGCTGCCTTACAGAATCCGCAGCATCTACCCTCGTCGGCCGTCACACCATTGAAAACTAGGACCCTGAGTCTCCCCACAACACCTCAGACTCGAAAAAAGAGAGAATTGGGACCATCAGGCTGCCTTATTGAGACTTTAGACCTGCCACACGGAGTATCACCAGCTCCCTCCCAGCTGCATAACAACCTGCCTGTGATGGATTCTACAGTGGTGCAGTCATCTACCATATAACACACTGACCACCGTGAGAACATCTCTCCAGCAGCAACGAAGTACGGAGGACAACGCTCCTAAGACTGGGCCGTGGAAATCCACGCCGCTGCACCCGAGCTTCCAGTGTGGCCTCAGATGTGAGGAGGCAGGCGCCATTACACAAAGGCCTTCAGCGTTCAGCCACCGGAGCGCAGACAACCGGAGCCGTCACACCGGCTTAGGCTGTAGCATCTCTCCCCATGACGTGTGCCTGATTGATTGGTGCAAGCGCCGGGCCAAAGGGGGAGACCAGCGGAGCCGGATAGTCCCTAGGAGTGGATTGTGTTACCGCGCGAGGCGGCGGCCGACCTCCAGGTACACGGAGCCTCAGAGTGGAGACCACTGCTTTGGTGTTCCCTCTCCCATTAACCCAGCCCATCACCTGCCTGCAGTGGTCACAGTAGGAGGCTTTTCTTTTTACTAAAGGGACCCTATTAACCACCTGGCTGCGGCCACGTCCAACAAGCAGCACAGCTACAGCGGACATGGTAAGGAGGCATCTCGTTTTTCTAAAAGGGCACTATTAACCACCTGTCTGCAATCACTGTCCAGTGGGCAGCACAGCTACTGTGGAAACAGTAAAGAGGCTTTCCCTTTTCTTAAAAGGACCTTATTAACCACCTGTGTGCAGTTGACATCCAACAGGAAGCACAACTGCAGCTGACACAGTAAGGAGGCTTTTCCATCTTCTAAAAGGGTCCTGTTACCACTGATTGTGACCTACTCTGTAGATGCTATAGTGGGGAGAAGACAACTGAACTGTCACAGCGCCTGGCCTGATGGACAGCTGAGGGCTTGATATACCTGAATCTCCATAGCCCCACATTCCTGTGCCACAAGCATCCTAAATACACTAGGTCCAGGCTGCTACACCTAATACTTCCCTTGTGCGTAATTCTATGACATAACCAAGACCAAAATCTGAGCCTGGTATAATTACAGCAAGATACCAGTAGGATCTCCATGACTACTACTGATCTAGACCTCTAATTCTATCATTTAACTCTGCGTTGGCAGAAGAGAATGTCGACCTAGACCTCTCACGGCCAGCAGGGGGAGCTCAGAGTCTAGTCTCTCTATTATCACTGTGAGTGAAGGAAAAATCCCAAAGGAACATCTAAAATGATAAAATCTGTTACACAAGCGGATATGGACAAGTCTTGAAAAACAACTACTCAACAGACCAATATCACACTGACACACAGAATGCATCTGCGGAGGACTCAACTCCAACATGGATAGGAAATCTGAAACGGATGTAATGACAGAGCGTGACGGTAACTAGATCATTTATTAAACGTTACTTTGCAAGACCATGGAACCAATCGGAAGGAGCTTTGGATTAAAGGACTGTCACCAATCACCTTCTAGCTCTAAATACATTCCTGTAGCATTACAAACATTCCTACACTCCCTTTGTGAGTTTGTCAATAGAAGTACTATAAAGTCGTTGTAAACTACTAATCCTTGCAGTGGGCTTCCAAGCCTTTGTCTGTGGGCGGGTTCCTGTGCCACTGTAATACCCCTATGGCGTCATTTCAAGTTCTGCGCGGCACAATTCAGAATCTCGCGCCGCGACGTCACGTCATGTGATGCCGGACGGTCATTCGGGCGCCGGGCGCTGTTGATGACGGCACGCGACTTCAGCATGCATCTGCGCATGCGCGGAGGTTGGCCATGCGCATCCACAGAGAGAGGCAGGTGCGCAGCTCCAGTGAACTCCCTCCCTCCTGTGTACCCTCGCTCTGGTCTGTTACATGCTGTGACTCTGCTGAAGTCGCGTGCGCGTTATACACAGCGCCCGGCCGCCCGAATGACGCGTCCGGCATCACATGACCGTGACGTCGCGGCGCGAGATCTGAATTTGCCCGCGCTAGGAACTTTGAAATGACGCCCATTAGGGCGTATTACAGTGGCACAGGGAACCCGCCCAGCAGACAAAGAGGCTTGGGAAGCCCCACTGCCAAGGATTAGTAAGTTACAAACGACTTTATAGTACTTTCATATTTGACAAAAACTCACAAAGGGATGTGTAGGAATGTTTTGTAATGCGCAGGACATGTATTTAGAGCTTAGAAGGGTGATTTGGGTGACAGGTTCCTTAAGGGATATAGCACAACAAGGCCACAGACTAGAAGCGATTGAAAGCTCTCAGACAACCATAACTCAGCATTCTAATGATATATTGAAATGCTTGAAAGTCCATGAAAGCCAACTACACACTGCTCAGGCGACTTAGAATCCATGAAACCGTACCCAATAAACGAACACAGGTTGTCTGATCAGTCGCATCGAGCACTAACAAGCAGCAGAATATCAAAGTGCTAGTCTCGAATGATAACCCAAATTCGAATGCATCAAGATCCCAACCAAACTGCACAGGGAGAAGCATATTCAACAGTTTATTCATGATAAGTCAAGGATGACTGACAGAGAACAAATAGACAACCTAAGGGACCCAATTAACTCTTTCAGATTGTCTGTTCACTGCGAAGAGAGAGGCTATTGAAAACCAAGTTCACTGATGCTATCCCTGAAAAAGCTATCAGATTTCGCTGGCTGTTTCCCTTTGGCATCTTCATCTCGGCTGGCGATAAAAGATTCAGGCTAGAACCTCAGCTGACAACAAGCTGGCATGCGAAACGATGGAGATCACCCTCGAAACATATCCAGATCTGGAATCATTCCACTCCGCGTCACTATTGCAACCTTTACCGAGCTTACCACCTTGGCACGTCGTCACGACACCGAGAGCCCAAAGAATGAAGCGGAAACAAGCGAAAACACCTCCGAAAAGTGATCTTGGAGACACTACATGAGATCTATCCACTTCGGCTCGCACTGTGAGCCCGTGTTGCTACTTAGACTTTACTGCTAGGTCATTTTCGTATATCTGATTTCATTACTTGTCTCACTTCGGAATACCAATTAAGCTAACGGAGTACTGACAGCTGCTGAACCTTGTTATGTTTACTTTTCATAGTGTGATATAGAGATACCTGCGACTGTTTCTTACCATACCCCGGACCTCCCAACAAGCCCCATATTGGGTCCTATTTGCCACCCCTGCACCTCCCTTACCTCCCCTATCATTACCCTCCTTTCCACTATACCTCTATCCCTAACCCGATTCCAGAAGTCGCAAAACTAAATATATACATTGTTCAAAAGTTTATAACATTCCCCGAGCTGGCCTGTAAAGCTCGTCGTTCTCTGATGTTAGAAAATAACAGTTGCACACTCTCTGTTTCTGATTGCAAAAAATGTTTATTTTTATAGCAACAGGCCATATATACCATATATGATGCCATTTACTATGTCTGGATAAGGGATAGACACCACGATCTATGTAAATTTTGTCCTAGATCTCAGAAACGATGGGGAGTAGCTCTCCTTCTTGAATATCAATCCTCTTACTATAAACAAACTAGCATATGAAAAAATATATACCTGTACTATATACTAAATATGAAACAGGTATTTCCCAATACCTGTTTGGGCTTTGTCAATGTGAATTGTACCATATTGTAAATATCATTTTTCTTTGAGCACTGTAAATATGTATTGATTTGTATTTTTTTTATAAATTACAGCAACTACCCTGTTGCTATAAAAATAAACATTTTTTGCAAACAGAAACAGAGAGTGTGCAACTGTCATTTTCTAGAGTCTACATTGTGGGTTTACCAGACCCCTCAGTTGGCACCTCTCCCTAATGAAATAAGACTCAGTGTGCACGCCTTTCTACTATACCACTGTTTTCTGATGTTATACAGAGTTATATCTGAGATTAAGAATAATACTAATGTCAATGTTTTGATTGTTTTACTGAATTTTCTTTTCTTTTTTGCCACCCCTGTCCTTTCTCCCTTTTTCTATTTCCCTCCTATACTCTCCCAAACTGCTCTGAAAATCCAAGACTTGAAACTCTGACAAAACCGAGAATCACGTGTGCGCCCGAAACAATTACTCCATGGATACCGCGAACAAGGTATTGACTTTTGCATCATTGCACGCACATGGCTTGAATTCACCAGGCACTCGACGCCACACTCTGCATAGATTTAAACAACAAAAAGTAAGTGTACTCCTGTTGCAGGAAACACATTTTAAGGCAGATAAACTACCTAACTTCGACTGCGCAGACTACAACAAATGATATCACACAACCACAACACAAACAAGATCTAGGAGCACATCGGTAGCAGTAGCAAAAGGGGTGACATTTCAAGAGAGGGAAAAATTAGCAAACCCCCAAGGGTGTTATATCTTAGTCAAAGGTATGCTGGATGTTACCCTAGTCACTTTATGCAGCTAATACGCCCCAAACAAAAGACTTGTGTATTGGTTAACATCAATCTTAAAAAAGATTGACAATTTCATTGAGGGCGTGCTCGTGGACGGCGGAGACTTTAACGTGGCTTTAGAGCCGATTACACCTCCATACAGAGAAGTGCACTTTCCTTGAAAATCTAAATAGGGTTAAGACAAATCTTAAATCCTTACAATTAATTGACTCCTGGAGGTATTTAAATCCAACAGACCACGATTTCACCTTTTACTCCCATCCCCACAAGTCTTATCATATAATAGATTATATATTTGTTTCTAAAGCGACGTTACCAAATGTAAAAAAATCAATGATCACCCCTAATGTATACTCTTATCATTCCGCAGTACTGTTGAAGATGACCTTCGCAAAAATATATCCTAAAAACACAACATGACGTCTCAACGAATCAGTATTGGCTAACATAGAAGTCCAGAAACAACATTAAAACAATACTTTGAACTTAATAACACGAAGGAGATTTCTGCACAAGCATTATGGGAGGCACATAAATCTGTAGTCAGGGGAGAACTCACTTCTATATACTGTACCTCATACTGTAACAGAAAGAGACAACAGGATATCCAAAACCTTTATGACGACATCACCTCATTAGAATTATCACACAAAAAAACGCTAGATCAACAGACTTTTGACGTGCTTTCCACAAAGAGGCAACAACTTAAAGATATCCTTAATCTAAAAACGGTAAAGTATTATGCCTCTTGGAAGAACAAAATGTAGGAGACAAGGCCTCAAAATTCATGATCTCCTTAGTATGAAAGAGGCAGGCACGTATGCAGATTCATTCGATTAAACACAGTCAAGGTGAAAGATCTGACAGTTCCGGACACGTAGAACAAACATTTTTAGATTATTATAAACACCTCTATGATCTGAGACCAGGCGAGTCTGCGTGCGAGACTGCAAAAAGACAAACCGCCATCAAAGACTTCTTAAATAGCTTACGATTACCAACACTCACTGATGCCCAAAAGCAACAATTAGTCAAACCCTTCCAATTGGATGAACTCTGGTCCACCCTGTCGTGGTGCCCCACAGGAAAATCTCCGGGGGCAGATGGATTCTCAGCCCCTTACTACAAAACTTTCTCCTCTCTCCTCCTACCCCACTTACTCAACTTATGTAATGCTGTGTTAGAGGGGCAACCGCTCCCTAGTCAAATGTTAGAAGCCAGTATTTCATTAATCTACAAAGAGGGGAAAAACCCAGAACAGTGTAGCAGCTACAGACCGATGCCCTTATTGAATGTCGATCTAAAGTTGCTCTCTAGCTTGATTGCACGACGAATCATAATTTTGCTACTGGACCTGATCTCTCTTAACCAAACTGGATTTGTAGAGGGGAGAGAGGGAAAGGACAATACGCATACAATTCTGCACTTGATGCAATTTGTAAAACATCACAAAATCCCTTTGGTTCTACTGGGAACAGACGCTGAGAAAGCCTTCGACAGAGTGGACTGGACTTATTTAAAGGAAACTCTAGATAGATTTGGGTTCCCCCAACTGTTGTCTAACGCTATAATGGCACTGTATACAAATCCTATTGCACGGATTAAGATCAATGATACATTGATAGACGCATTCACGATTGAAAATGGTACACGGCAGGGATGCCTATTATTGCTATTACTCTTTGTACTTACAATGGAACCCCTGCTAAGCGCCATACAAGCACATCGGACATAGAGGGGATCAGACTTAGCAATTCACATATTAAAACTGCGTCATTCACAGATGACCTCTTGATTTTGATGTCTGCACCCCTACACGTGGATTCCCTGCTTTAATGCGACTACTTGACCAGTTTGGCCACCTTTCCAATTTTAAGGTAAATGTGTCTAAATCTGAAGCACTGGATTTGAATATACCGTCTAAAACACTTACCAAATTAAAGACTCTATACCCCTTCACATGGCCCTCCCGTTATATCACATATTTATGGGTAATATCTAATTGCAAAAGTCCTGGCACACCATAAAGCAAGAGTCAATGAAAAAAGATTGTTGTGAGAGTACTGTATTCTTTATTGAGAAGGTTTTTTCGAATCTCTTTTGATCACAAAGATTGAAAAATGCAAAATATTTTCAGCCACATACGGCTTTCTTCAGTGCAAACAACTATAACAGAGTAGTAAACACATAATTAGTGTTACAATATACAAGAAACAATATCTCAAACACAGTAAGCTTCTCACTTTAATCTTGTCAAAACAATCAGGAGGAATTAAGGTAAGTATACAAGTGATTAATTGACATAATAATGAGAAAAACAATGAAAAAAAACAATCATAGGAACAGAATTATCTTCTGGTAATACCTTTTGATCAAACAAAGGTGAAGAGATTCACAATAATCAGAATCAGCGGTAAATACTGCCACCTGCTGTCTAAAATAAACAAGATAAGGAAAACACCTCAACAACAAGACATGTAACAGGTTAATGGTAGTATCAATCAGCGGCATCTACATGAAATGAGGACAAAATGCAAATACCTGGAAAACAGTGGAGGAGCCTGAATCCATGCACTGTAAAGTATTATGGCAATATAACAATACCCTCATATGAGACAGGATACTTTATTATGAACTAGAGTCAGTGAAAAAAAACAGAAATAAGTGAGATCTGCATGTCTCTCTGATATAAGAGCAAAAATCTGTCATAATAGTAGACAAAAGGAAAACAGATGAATTACCTTAATGTAGTATACCACTATTTCATGGGGCTCACAGTGGGAAATTGGCCTTTAGAAAAATGAAGAGTGTGCATAATTAAATGAACTTCCCTAATAGAAGAGTAGCCCATACCTCAGTGAACTCCCCATAGCCCCCATGTCTGTAATTTGCTGCATAAAATTACTAAGGGCCAAATGGCCAGAAAATAAAAAATATGCTATACCAAAGTCATATTCTTAAGTTACCCCAAGCAGGAGACCGACCCCCAGGTGCTAGCAACCAAAACCGCCATATATAAGTACTTACTATGTACACCATGTGTGTCCAGGAAGACTGTGAGCAATGAATGACACTGAAAACCAGCTTTTTATAGGAACAGGAGGTCACGTGACTACTGACTTCCTGTATTTGGAACACATGTGACCTGCAAACAGTGAGCATGTGCAGGAGTAGTGAGCAACCAGAGTGTTATAAAAAGGATACTGCGCACCCCGGTGGACGGAGGAATGAATTGCAGACATTCATTACATATACTGTGAAAACAAAGAAACAAAGAAAAGCAGCTTCAATTAGATGTTAAGTGTATCAAATTAGACCAAGAGACCCGGGGATTAGTTTAAGGCAGTAAATATTATATGGGCAAGCATGTAAAACACAAAAATTGTTAAAACAATGTAAATGTGCATGAATAGAGGCTCCAACCAGAATACATTCATCTTATAGCAAGACCTCATACTCTCTATTCAGACCCTTTGGTGCAAGGGTCTGAAGGGTAAAAATCCAAAACATTTCGCGTTCTTTTAACCGCCTAATGCGGTCTCCGCCTCTCCGCATAGGAGGAATATGCTCTAAAATATGATATCTAAATTGGGCAACATTATGGCCCTGATTAATGAAATGAAACGGAACAGGTAAGAGGGTGTTTTTACATCTAATAGTACTTTTATGTTTAGAGATGCGGTCCCGGATACGCTGGGTAGTCTCCCCAACGTACCCGAGACCGCAAGGGCACTTTATGAGGTACACAACGAACGCCGTATCACACGTGAGATAGTCATCAATCTGATAAACGTGACCCGTTCGCGGATGTGTAAAAGTGGAACCCTTGATCAAATTCGAACACTGTAGACAATTACGACAGGGATAATTACCTTTCTTAGGAGTGGCCAAGAAGGTTTGTCTGGATTTGACTGTGCTGGAGCCAACGTCTGCGCGTACCAAATGATCCCTAAGGTTAGTGGCCCTCTTATAGCACCATAGTGGGGGTTTTTTAAACTCATCAATGGATGGATACGAATCAGTCAAGATCTTCCAGTGCCTATATATGATCTTCTTAAGTTTAGTGGTGAAAGGGTGGTATGAATTCACAAAAGTGACCCTGGGAAAAGATTAACTAATTCACTCTTGTCTCCAGCTGCCAGGGTTATTGATAGAATCATTGCTCCACTCATCCCTTTAATCCCATCTTATATACGGGATACCTCACATTTTTTATCTAAGATACGTGCTCTAGGGCAAGTCTCACCCTCCAGTCTCCTAGTCACGTTAGACGTTAATAGCTTATATACCAGTATCAATCATTCTGATGGTATAGCAGCTATGGATTGGTTTCTCAAGAAATTTTCTACTTTATCGGACACTGAACAACTTTTTTGTCTTGACTTTCTTAGTATTATTCTGACGCGGAACTTCTTTCTGTTTCAGGACCAGTACTATGCACAAGTCAGAGGGACCGCTATGGGTAGCAATGTGGCGCCTACTTACGCAAACGCATTTATGGCGCATTTTGAAGAACGTTATGTCTTTTCTCACTTTCTCTTTCACTCTAAGATCCCAGTTTGGTTTCGTTTTATCGACGACATCTTCATGATTTGGACTGGCTCTGAGCCAGAACTACTTGATTTTTATAGCTACCTGAACCAGTGTGTAACGGATCTTACCTTCACACTTCACAAAGATAAGACTAAGATTCACTTTCTGGACACTCTGATCTCTATCTCTTCTGACTTTTCTCTTCTTTCTGATATATATCGTAAATCTACTGACAAGAACAGTTTATTATATTACTCTAGTTGTCACCCTAAGCATACTAAAAGTGCTTTACCTCTCTCTCAACATATTAGGGTTGACAATATTGTCTCTGATTCCTCTCTAGCTCTATTAAGACATGAGGAGATGACCTCTAGGTTCATTCAGAGAGGGTATCCTCGAGATATTGCTGAAAAACGGGCACGAACAGAGGGGTCACATAGGTCATCTTTTCCCAGGGTCACTTTTGTGAATTCATACCACCCTTTCACCACTAAACTTAAGAAGATCATATATAGGCACTGGAAGATCTTGACTGATTCGTATCCATCCATTGATGAGTTTAAAAAACCCCCACTATGGTGCTATAAGAGGGCCACTAACCTTAGGGATCATTTGGTACGCGCAGACGTTGGCTCCAGCACAGTCAAATCCAGACAAACCTTCTTGGCCACTCCTAAGAAAGGTAATTATCCCTGTCGTAATTGTCTACAGTGTTCGAATTTGATCAAGGGTTCCACTTTTACACATCCGCGAACGGGTCACGTTTATCAGATTGATGACTATCTCACGTGTGATACGGCGTTCGTTGTGTACCTCATAAAGTGCCCTTGCGGTCTCGGGTACGTTGGGGAGACTACCCAGCGTATCCGGGACCGCATCTCTAAACATAAAAGTACTATTAGATGTAAAAACACCCTCTTACCTGTTCCGTTTCATTTCATTAATCAGGGCCATAATGTTGCCCAATTTAGATATCATATTTTAGAGCATATTCCTCCTATGCGGAGAGGCGGAGACCGCATTAGGCGGTTAAAAGAACGCGAAATGTTTTGGATTTTTACCCTTCAGACCCTTGCACCAAAGGGTCTGAATAGAGAGTATGAGGTCTTGCTATAAGATGAATGTATTCTGGTTGGAGCCTCTATTCATGCACATTTACATTGTTTTAACAATTTTTGTGTTTTACATGCTTGCCCATATAATATTTACTGCCTTAAACTAATCCCCGGGTCTCTTGGTCTAATTTGATACACTTAACATCTAATTGAAGCTGCTTTTCTTTGTTTCTTTGTTTTCACAGTATATGTAATGAATGTCTGCAATTCATTCCTCCGTCCACCGGGGTGCGCAGTATCCTTTTTATAACACTCTGGTTGCTCACTACTCCTGCACATGCTCACTGTTTGCAGGTCACATGTGTTCCAAATACAGGAAGTCAGTAGTCACGTGACCTCCTGTTCCTATAAAAAGCTGGTTTTCAGTGTCATTCATTGCTCACAGTCTTCCTGGACACACATGGTGTACATAGTAAGTACTTATATATGGCGGTTTTGGTTGCTAGCACCTGGGGGTCGGTCTCCTGCTTGGGGTAACTTAAGAATATGACTTTGGTATAGCATATTTTTTATTTTCTGGCCATTTGGCCCTTAGTAATTTTATGCAGCAAATTACAGACATGGGGGCTATGGGGAGTTCACTGAGGTATGGGCTACTCTTCTATTAGGGAAGTTCATTTAATTATGCACACTCTTCATTTTTCTAAAGGCCAATTTCCCACTGTGAGCCCCATGAAATAGTGGTATACTACATTAAGGTAATTCATCTGTTTTCCTTTTGTCTACTATTATGACAGATTTTTGCTCTTATATCAGAGAGACATGCAGATCTCACTTATTTCTGTTTTTTTTCACTGACTCTAGTTCATAATAAAGTATCCTGTCTCATATGAGGGTATTGTTATATTGCCATAATACTTTACAGTGCATGGATTCAGGCTCCTCCACTGTTTTCCAGGTATTTGCATTTTGTCCTCATTTCATGTAGATGCCGCTGATTGATACTACCATTAACCTGTTACATGTCTTGTTGTTGAGGTGTTTTCCTTATCTTGTTTATTTTAGACAGCAGGTGGCAGTATTTACCGCTGATTCTGATTATTGTGAATCTCTTCACCTTTGTTTGATCAAAAGGTATTACCAGAAGATAATTCTGTTCCTATGATTGTTTTTTTTCATTGTTTTTCTCATTATTATGTCAATTAATCACTTGTATACTTACCTTAATTCCTCCTGATTGTTTTGACAAGATTAAAGTGAGAAGCTTACTGTGTTTGAGATATTGTTTCTTGTATATTGTAACACTAATTATGTGTTTACTACTCTGTTATAGTTGTTTGCACTGAAGAAAGCCGTATGTGGCTGAAAATATTTTGCATTTTTCAATCTTTGTGATCAAAAGAGATTCGAAAAAACCTTCTCAATAAAGAATACAGTACTCTCACAACAATCTTTTTTCATTGACTCTTGCTTTATGGTGTGCCAGGACTTTTGCAATTAGATATTACTACGTTTTCCTGTGGCACCCACCAGCATTCATTGGTTGAGCTCAGCCTCACTCTATATTGATATTTATGGGTAAAACTGGGGAGGACCGATAGAGACCTATTCCAGTTACATTTTTTACCTCTACTTGAAAATGTAATGACAACTATAAAGACCTGGAAAGACACTTGTTTATCCTGGATGGGTAGGAAAAACTTGTTAAAAAGTCTGATCCTCCCCAAGTTCACGTACATGTTTCAAATGCTTCCCATAACGATACCGACATCATTTCTAAGCAAAATTAACTCAATGTTTTGCACATATATTTGGAGCAACAAAAAGCCCCGTTTATCATACCGCACCTTAAATCTTCCTAGGTCTAGGGGAGGGATGGGAGCACCAGACATTAACAAATATTACCATGCCTCAATTATATCTAGGACGATAGACTTCATCAGGGGAACCAGTAACAAGCCATGGATTGCGGCGGAGGAGGCATTGTCTCCTTTACCCCTCCCATACATTTTTCTCACACGCAACCTGACAAAAGGGATAGACCCTCTCCATAATATGCACACTAGAGCCACCCTGAAAGTATGGATGAAACTCATGCATATTTTAAATACCCCCCATGTCACCTCTACTTAAACTATCAGATATCCTGTCATGCTTTATAAGCAACCCCTCGGAGAAGCAGGGTACCACACGCAAATGGTCAGATATCTCCATCGACCAAATATTGACTGACGGAACGCTCCCACCACTTGCAGACCTCCAAAGACTGCCAGGACTTTCCAACCTTAACTTTATCCAATACAATTCTCTGAAGGGAAAACTAAAACCACATCTTCGAAATGCAGATCTGCTGCATTCCATGACACCCTTTGAAACATTATGCGCAAGTGTAACCAGACCCAAAAAAATTTTATCCACCATATACCAAATGTTGCTAACAATAGATTGCTGTCCTAAAAGAGACTATATTGCCCACTGGCAAGCAGATCTAGGATACAAGTTCACACACGACCAATTATCACACATTTATAGAAGATCTCATGGCCCAACACAACATGTGAAGGCCCAGGAGAATTCTTACAAGATTATAACACGATGGTAGATCACACCTAAACAATCCTAAAATTGGCAAATAGAGACATCTTCAAATTGTTGGAGATGTGGAAATCCAATGGGGACTATTTACATATCTAGTGGACATGCCCAACAATCTGACGATTGTGGAGCAAGGTGGAAACCTACAAAGGTGCTGAATAGGGTACCCAACCTGACACCCGAGATAGCGCTACTAAATTTCCCTCTCTGGCATGATAATAAGCGTACATCCTTGTTAGCATAAAACTTTATTATGGCAGTTATAGCAGCAAAATTATTAATCCCAATGTTGTGGAAATCGGCAGATGTTCCCACCATAAAACAAATGCACGAAAAACTTGATTCCCTGTATCATGTAGCAGCAACAATAGCTACAGTAGACAATACACAAAAAGCATTCAAAGAGTTGTGGAGTCGGTGGATACAATTCAGGACAACCCATAGGGCAGACTAAAACTAATGGTCCCTGCGTGACTGCATGACAATGTAACCTGGTGTAATAGTTCTCAGAACCCCATCTCTAAATATCGTCCACCCCACTCCCTTTCTTCCCTTTATCCCCCCTTTTCTATTTTCTCTTTTTTTCTATTTCTTACTTTACTGATCTTGTATTTTGATTTGCTTGTTGCAATAAATAATTTTCTTATCAACTACAAATTAATCTGATAGATGGACTGCCTGAGATGCGCTGACGAAAGCAACAGCTGCTCCATACAAGAGGCAGTGGCAAGACACTGATTGATGATGCTGAACTTAAGTGTGCTGAAGTCCTACTTAACATGCTTTTGTGGGCAAATAGAACTACAGATTCAGATTTCATGTTAGCTCAATGTTATTGAATTGTACGTTTACTTCTTTTTTCAATAAAAAGACCGTTGAAAATAAAATGAAGAATAATCACCAGAAAGTGGATTAGAAAGAAATACAAGTTATTGGGACTTAAGAACTGTCTTTACAATGAATTTTCCACTATGGCTGGTGGTATATTCAATTCCTATATGTGTATGTATGTTTACTTTTTATCCAATGTTGATGATGTAGTGTCCTCATCTGTAGTATTCTGGGCTTGCAGATTCACAGGGGGTTAATACCGACCCTTTATGTTACCTAGCAGCCTGGACGCTGCTCTTTGAGTTCAGTGCGTAGCCGCGCTGCGGTCATGTGATGGTGACGCAGCAGGAAGTGGGCGGCATCCCGGCTTATTGACATCAATGGGGGATTTCCTCCCTCCGGGCCGCCGCCTCAATGCCGCTGTCTCCAATCACCGCTGACCACAGTCAGCTGTGTGGTTGCGCCACAATGGCTCTCATGCATAACTATGGTCCACAAAAAAGGGGTAGCTATTCCCTAGTCACACCACCCCCATCTGCACCCTGAGGAAGGATGAAACACATGTCGGGGCTCCTCCCTGACACGGGCCGCAACTGTATCCCTATGGCTGATGGCAGTAATAGGAAAATTGCACTTGCACTTTACTGGATCGCCTATGTGTGGGGTCCCCTCTGATGATTTCAGAAACAGGGGGATGTAATTATGTACCTTGAGTGTTTATGTATGTACTTTTTCCCAGCTGAGCTGGTGGTGTTATGTTTTTGTAGCCCGTGTTTGTGTACTTTCTCTAAACCTTGCACTTTATCCTATGTAACTTGTAAATTATATCTAGATGTAACATGTCATTGTGTGCAGATTCACTTGCGCAATATTAAAAAACAGCACATCTGTGTACATTTTTGACATTAGTTCTCTAGTTTGCTATAAGTTGTTGTGTCAGTACGTTACCGATGGCGTCAGTTTGTACCCTTACAATTGTATTTACTTTATACAAATCAGTCTACTCTGGTTAGTTTTGAGTTCCCGACTTTATCACTTAGAGGCTCCAGCAAGATTGTTTATTTTTCTATTTTTTCCCCTTTCTATGTTCACCTCGGACTGAACACAAGTCTACCCATCTCCTGAACAGAATCACACAGAACCACGGTAAGTCTTTGAGCCATTGTCTCAAAGTATTTTTCTCTCCAGGAGGGGTTGCGGAAAAAAGGAAACGGGAAACTCATGTAGACTGATTTGATTATAATTTGTTTGTTTGTTTGTCTGCAATTGTGTTATTATTGTTCATATGTATCCATAAGTATCACTATATTTGTCTATATATGTTAATTGTTAACTGTAAACCTTATAATGCTATTTATGGCACTACTGGATTGTGATTAAGTGTCGCTTACTAAAACTAAAAGGAAACAGGGAGAGGAATTTGATAAAGTGCAGCGTCGCACCCCACTCACCCCTCCCTTTCTCCCTTACTCCGTGCGGCTGAAGCCAAGTGCATATAATATTGGCTGATGTCTTGCTCTGATTGTGTCTTTAGCTTGGGAACCTGGATATGGCTCTGATTAGATCATTATATACAATATTGCCACTTTTGTCAGATCCTCTAGGTTTTGATGTCCATATTACTAACATTTTGAAGGCATATGCATGTGGAAAAAAGGATTTGTGAAAGGAAGTGACTGGTATGAGACTCCTTGACTGAACTGAATGAACATATGCATGAAATAAGGATTTGAACATAAAAATCCTGACTGTATAAAGGAGTCCAATTAGGTGTGATCTCTGGTCAATTGGTACCAGGGATAAAAAGGTACATTAAAAAGTAAAACACATATCAATTACGCTTGTGAGAATGAGATAAGCTGGATCCAAATATTTTCTTAATATTGTGAGACTAAGCAGAAAGACTGGGAACACATAGATGGGCTTGTTCTGTCCATGTTTTCTGGTGGTCTATGGTTTTGTGATAAGCTAACTAATATTTGGGGAGGCTGCATGTGAAACGACTGTGCAAATGCTCTGCAGATTTTGTGTGGGTTGTGCATGTTTCAGGAAAATTACAGATGAGAATTGTGTATTTTATGGCAGGTGGTTACTAACCAAAGTATTTCCAAAAAACCAAACAGGGAAAAATATTGATTTGTAAACTATGATACAAGGTATTATGTGAATGCATAGAAAGCAAGTTCTAATCATTGTCAACAACCTTTGAAATGTATTAAGCTACATTGTGCCAAAGGTGCTGCTTTTGTTTTTTTCTGGGAATTGTAATATTTGCATTGTATCTAGCAGTTAGGATTACCTGGAATACAGTGAAAGGGCGACCTCTGGCAACTATTTTTTAGATGTTGTGCCTTGAGTGTAAATTTGCGTTGATGTTAGCCATATCTTCTGAAGGTTGGAGAATTGCTAAAATTGTTGACAAGGGTTATAGTCAAGTGTGTACTGGGTTTGGACCTCTGTCAGATATCCAGAGTTTAAAGTATTCCGACTCAATGTTCATGGTATCCCCATTGTTCAGTGGACCCCTGGAACATTGTTGAATCACTTAGAGGAACATAATCTCTGGTATTCTAAAAACATATCATTCAGGTGTTCTCTGAATAATGGAAAACGAGAGGATCATACCCAGTCTGCAAAACATTTGGTTCTCCTCATGGGATTCCAGCTATAACATGGGTAACATGTCAGGTAAAAGAATAAAATGTGATTGTTTGATGTGCCACTAGAAGGTGATGTTAAGTTGATCCAGAATATAAAGTATGTTGATAGGAGGAAGAAGAGGTATGGTTTCAGAGTCAGTGTGAGATGTTGGTGAAGGAAATTAGTAAGTGCAATGAGAAAGGTAAAAGAAAGTATGGTTTTGAAAGTGCAAGGGAATAGTTACAAGTGGCACAAAGTCGATAAAATGAAAAAAAAGGAAGTACTGAAGAAAATAACCCTACAATTAGAATAAGATCAGAAGATTGAGTTTGCATTGACTGCCTAGGAAGTGGAGACAATTGGTCCGGATGCCAAGACAGAGGATATTGCTGATTCAGGGTGAACCGGCGCTGGTCTAGCTTGGTATAGCAGGATACTGAAGACAGAGATCGCTACCTTTGACAGTTGCTATGTGAAACAGGTAATTAGTTTGGATGACAGGCTAGAGGATATTGCTGGTTCAGGGTGAATTAGATCTGGCTTGGTCATAGTGAGGTTCTGAAGATAGGAAGTCGCGACCCTTGATAGACGCTATGGGAACCAGTCTCACCAAGGTTCTTACTGGATCAGAACAAAGGATGGATTCAAGACTTAAGATGGTTGATTTAGTGAGAGCGGAGAATGGAAAGAAAGCAGTTAAAGATGCAACAAAAATTTACAAAAAAAGTGTAAATGACTAAATTGGGTTGTTTTGATGTGGCCTGTTGGAGGACATTCACCTGTGCGAATGACCAGTGGATTCAGAAGCACGGATACGGGTACCAGGTAGAGTCCTGGATCTGGACTTCTGAGCGCCACTATCCCCTTGTAGATGATGATGATGATGAGTTTGGACATAAAGGCAGACTGAACAAAGCAACCTCATTACCACTTGCACATCCATCTGCACCTGCACCTAGTGACCAACTCCCTATGTCACCAACCACATCGGTCAGCAAAGTCCTACAACACTGGAAGTACAGCTCCAAGTCCAACAAAGGCAGATCTAAGTCTGTCACCAGGCTCTGCATCAAGTGTTAGCACCATACCATACACATCTGCCCCACCACACGCACATGGGACTGACTATCACCAACTATATATACCTTGGTCAGGAACCTGTCAAGCATCCCCTACTGTCATGTAAACCTGATACGTGTTGACATGTTGAATTCTATGCATGCTGTTATTACCTATGGAAAGAAAGGTATCAATGTAAAGGGTGTATCTGATTGAATGCTTACTGTAATGATGTCTCTAATCCAGTTAGAAGATGACAAACTGAATACAGACTTTGATGAACAGATAAAGCAGATGCTGCAAGAGGTACCAGCCGCACTATGAATAAAAGACAAAACTGATGTTGATTTGCTGAAAATAACACCTGTGAAAATTAAATTGAAACCAGGTATTGTACTGATGTGTATCAAACAGTACCCCTGAGCAGAGACCAGGATACAGCCATTTCACATCAGGTGGCAGATTATAAAAAGGTGGAAGTTGTAAGGAAATGTTGATCCCCTTATAATACACCTCTTTTTCTAGTAAAGAAAAAGCAAATGCCAGGTCAATCAGTTGTGTACAGAATGGTTCATGATTTACGTGAAACAAACTAATGGTTATTGACACCCCCATAGTGCCTATCCGCATTTGATGATTTACTGTTGTGTACAGCAGACAGGCCAACTTGTTTACAGGAAACATGCCAGGCGACAAGGAATAAGCTACAAGTAGCAAAAACTAAAGTAATTTTCCTTGGTCGTTGCATCTCTGCTCAAGCAAAACATATCACAACTGACAGGAAGAAAGCAATCAGTCAGGCACAATAACCCACCACTGAAGGAGCATTGAGAACCTTTTTAGAGCTGGTTACTGCAGGGAATGGATTCCTTCAGCATCAGAGAAAATGCAGCCATTATATGATGTGTTGGCAGCAAGCAGCAAGGGCAAACCCTATGAAATGACACCAGAAGCAAAAGAGGGGTTTGACATGCTGAAGAATGACATTCTCTCCGCCCCAGCACTGGGAATTTGAAATTATGATCTCCCATTTTGTGTGTTTTGTGATAACTTGACAAATGAAATTGGACACAATTGTTTTGAGCTAATGAGCATTGAGACATAATCACTAGCAAATGTTCAAGAGACCCCAATCCAAAATGCAGACTTAGAACTTTATGTAGATGGGTTCCGATTCTACACTGATGGAGTACCGCATACTGGATATGATGTTGTAAGCCAACATGAAGTTCTAAAAAGTGGAACATTGCCAGCTAGAATGTCTGCCCAGGAAGCTGATTTAAAGGCTCTGATGGAAGCTTGTATCATGGGGGAGGGGCTTAACACGTGCATTTTTACTGATAGCCGTTACGCTTTTGGTATTTGCCATGATTACGGCCATGTATGGAAAAGCAGACAGTTTATGGGAGCTTCAGGGGAAGCCCATTAAGAACAGGTGCAGACTCAGTGGCTCAACTCCTCAGAGCACTAGAGTTACCCAAAAAGGTTGCTGTGGTTAAGGTGCAAGCTCACTCAAAGGAGTGCACCAAGGAGGCCGAGGGAAATAACCGTGCTGACAGGGCAGCTACAGCTGCAGCACTGCTCCCTCTCCTAATAGGGATGTACACTGTGTGTGTGTCTCTGGGAGGGTGGACCCTGAACTCCTAGAGCACCTGCAAGCTCAGGCCCCTAAACAGGAGAAAGAAGAAAGGAAACATGCAAATGCCCGAGAAGAGGATGGCCTCTGGAGGGTGGGTAGGAAATACTGCCTTCCTAGAGTATTATATTCCATGATGTGTGCACTCTCACACGGGCCAACTCACCAATTGAAGGATTCAATAGCAGAACAGTTGAAACATTACTGGGTGGCATAGTGGAACCACTATACTGCTGCTAAATATATACAGGGTTGCGTGATCTGTGCATGCCATGATACGGGGAAAACGGCTAAGGTAAATGTACGCCTAGGCTACTCTACCTGGTTCAGCTACTGCAGAGTGACCTTTGTTCAGTTTCCGAAGGTAGGCACCTATGAGTATGTGCTGACCTATTCTGTAAGGGTAACTCCAAACAAAAAGACTGGGTTATGTCCTTATGAGATACTGTTTGGGGAACTACCAAGATAGGATTGTATTTTCCTCAGCAGTTACAGACATTACACTCTGATATGACAGCATATGTAGGAGCTTTACAAAATGTATTACACCAAATTCACAAACGTGTTATCAGTTCCATTCCAGATCCCTCCTCCTTAGAAGTTACACACTCCTTTAAACCTGGTGACTGGGTCACAGTCCGGAAAAACATGAGGAAAAGCTTGAAACCCAGATTTGAAGGTCCATCCCAATTCAGCTCACTACACCTACCTCAGTGAAGCTTGAAGGAAAGGCTATCTGGATCCATGCATCCCACTGCACAAAGACTAAAGGGATGACCTTAGGGGAGTATTCTGGGAAAACCACATTACTCTTGTTTTTCTTCAATACTTTCCTTCCCAGAACAGCAGAAGGTGAACTTAAGCAGTGGGAAAAGAGTGTTACAGCAGAAAGAGGTAGCCAAACAGGGAAAGTCACAATGGGATGAGGATCCACCAAAACAATGGGATAATAAGTTTGTTAGATATCATAGTTATATAGTGTGGCAGTAGAAAAACATAGGTGTAGGGCACATCATACAGTCCATACAATACTAGATCTTTACAAACCCCAAAAAACGGGGTAAACTACAATGGAAACAAAGACGGTAAAAACCTGGGAAAAAAGAAACATCACAAGTAAGTGACTATGTCACCTTCACTGTTATCAATATGTCTGCAAACATATTGTCTGAATCCCAACTTAAAGTACTCAGCAAAGGTTTGAATTTTGCACCAAGTAACCGGGCTAATTTATATCAGGCCATAAAGGATATCAACAAATTTACCAGTTTTGAAGAGACATTTTGCTGGAGAGGCTGTAATGACTCAGTCAGAAAATCCTGCCATATATTTAACTAAATCCATGGATTGTTATCCTTTGTATTTTGATATTAAGGATTTGTCAGCTTTGCAGAGTCTACAGAGTACAACTTTACATGATGAAATTGAAGGTTGCAGAAAAAATAAAGCCATTGCATGTAAAAATAAATATTATAATCCCACTTTTTATCCCTTTGCCTCAAGAACCCCAGCTATGGATGCTTTTCAAGGGGCAATGGAGAGAGACCTCCGGAATTTGTTGGGGTAAAAAAATCGGGTAACTAACAATCTGTCTATTTCAGAACGGCTAGCACTAAATGATCTGAGGAATAACAAAAATGTGGTTATCAGATCTTCTGACAAGGGGGGGTCCGTGGTGGTGTTAGACTCAGACATATACAAAAAATTGGTTTTGGAATTATTAACAGTTGACACCACATACCGTCCTCTGTCGGAAGATCCTACAAAATCCTTCTTGTGTGAATTTAAGAAATTGTTGGATGAGGGAGTTTGTTTGGGAGCCATTGACAATAAGATGAGAGATTTTCTCTTTGTAAATAAACCTACTGTACCGGTCTTTCATGTCCTCCCCAAGGTCCACAAGTCTGTCTTCCCGCCTCCCCTGAGGCCAATCGTGGCAGGTATTGGATCCCTGCACGAGAGGCTTTCTGAGTGGGTGGACGACAGGCTACAGGTCTTCCTGGAGTGCATGCCTGGCCGAATTAAAGATTCTAAACATCTTGTCCAGGCTTTAGAACATATGACCTGGGAAACAGGCTCAAAATGGATTACATGTGATGTAATACAATTGTACTCATCCATTCCCATGATAAATCAATATGGGTGGTGGAACAATTTCTGAGAGAAACAGATGTGTTCAATAATGCAACAAAAGAGTTCCTACTGCTGTGCTTGCGATTTCTATTGAAGAGTAACTACTTTCTTTTCAACGGTAATTACTATAAACAAAGATGTGGTTGTCCAATGGGGGCGAAATTCTTGCCCTCATTGGCAAACCTATACATGAAAAGTTGGGAGGAATGGTTTATTTTTGCAGAATTATATCCTTGCAGGTCTTCAATTCGGTGGTACGGGAGATATATAGACGATATGATCCTAATTTGGGTCGTGTCGTCTATAGAGTTTCCCGTACCAGATCCTTTTCCATTGTTGGGTTGGTTCCATAGCAATGATTATAACTTAAAATTTACTGTGGAGGTACATACTAACAGTACCCCTTTTTTGGACCTGTTTCTCACAGGGTGTGAAAAAACAGCTCAAATTTATTCCAAACTTTACCGCAAGCCCACCTGTGGAAACTCAGTACTAAGGGCTGACAGTTGCCACCCTAGACACATTGTCAAAAATCTTCCTGTGAGGAACTAATGCGTGCAAAATGCAGTTGCACTACACAGGAGAAATACAAGAAAGAAACCTTAGTCATTAGTGACCGACTTAAAAAGAGAAATTACCGATCTTGGATGATAGACCGTGCAAAAACTATCGTCCAGAACAAGGATAGGAAGGATCTTTTAAAAGTCAAGTTTGAGTCAAAACCTGCTAAGGTCTAGTATTTTCCACTCCATATAGCACGGATTTCCATGACATAGAAAAGATTTTCCATAGGAACATCTCTATTTATATCAGGATGATTCCCTTCTGGATGTACTTGAGTATGGGGTGAAAGTTATTCCCAGGAAAGGAAGAAATATTGGGAGTAGTATTTCACCCAGTATTTTTTCAGAACAATCTGAAAAATCTTATACATGGCTTACTTACAAGTGTATGTATAAATGCGGCTGCCACAAATGTGGCATGTGCAGATATGTGACAGAGGGCAAATCATTTGGGAACTTTTCTACTAATGACGAGTACCAGATTAAATCATATATAAATTGCAATACCACACTGTGGTCTATCTGGCTACATGTGTGGATTGTGCTAAGTGCTATGTCGGCTGCACAATCCGCGCTTTAAAAGTGAGAATTTCTGAACATCTCACTGCCGCTAATCCAAATTCTAAATCCCTGAGAACAGGATTGTCTGGATTATCCAGACACTTCAGGGATATACATGCAGGCAATTTTAAGTCCCTAAAAATCATGGGAATTGAAAGGGTTTCCTTACCATACTGGAATGGTAATTGGGAAAGGAAACTACATGAGAGAGAAAAACTATGGATTCTGCAGCTGAATACACGATCACCAAATGGTCTCAATTTTAAGAATGATTTATTCTATTTCTATTAATAGGACAGCAGTGATAAAATACTAAAAATAACACAAACAATGATAATAAGGAATTTGTTGGTTTATTTATCTCTATGAACATATAAGTGTCCTACAGTGTTGGCCAAAAGTATTGACACCCCTGCAATTCTGTCAGATAATACTCAGTTTCTTTCTGAAAATGATTGCAATCACAAATTCTTTGGTATTATTATCTTCATATAATTTGTCTTCAATGAGAAAACACAAAAGAGAATGAAGCAACAAGCAAAACATTGATCATTTCACACAAAACTCCAAAAATGGGCCAGACAAAAGTATTGGCACCCTCAGCCTAATACTTGGTTGCACAACCTTTAGCCAAAATAACTGCGATCAACCGCTACCGGTAACCATCAATGAGTATCTTACAATGCTCTGCTGGAATTTTAGACCATTCTTCTTTGGCAAACTGCTCCAGGTCCCTGATATTTGAAGGGTGCCTTCTCCAAACTGCATTTTTAGATCTCTCCACATGTGTTCTATAGGATTCAGGTCTGGACTCATTGCTGGCCACCTTACAAGTCTCCAGTGCTTTCTCCCAAACCATTTTCTAGTGCTTTTTGAAGTGTGCCTTGCGTCATTGTCCTGATGGAAGACCCATGACCTCTGAGGGAGACCCAGCTTTCTCACACTGGGCCCTACATTACGCTGCAAAATTTGTTGGTAGTCATCAGACTTCATAATGCCATGCACACGGTCAAGCAGTCCAGTGCCAGAGGCAGCAAAGCAACCCCAAAACATCAGGGAACCTCCGCCATGTTTGACTGTAGGGACCGTGTTCTTTTCATTAAATGCCTCTTTTTTTCTCCTGTAAACTCTATGTTGATGCCTTTGCCCAAAAAGAGAGAACATTCTTCAAAAACGTTTTAAGCTTTCTCAGGTAAGTTTTGGCAAACTCCAGCCTGGCTTTTTTATGTCTCGGGGTAAGAACTGGGGTCTTCCTGGGTATCCTACCATACAGTCCCTTTTCATTCAGACGCCGACGGATAGTACGGGTTAACACTGCTGTACCCTCGGACTGCAGGGCAGCTTGAACTTGTTTGGATGTTAGTCGAGGTTCTTTATACACCATCCGCACAATCTTGCGTTGAAATCTCTGGTCAATTTTTCTTTTCCGTCCACATCTAGGGAGGTTAGCCACAGTGCCATGGGCTTTAAACGTCTTGATGACACTGCGCACGGTAGACACAGGAACATTCAGGTGGAGATGGACTTGTAGCCTTGAGATTGCTCATGCTTCCTCACAATTTAGTTTCTCAAGTCTTTAGACAGTTCTTTGGTCTTCTTTTTCTCCATGCTCAATGTGGTACACACAAGGACACAGGACAGAGGTTGAGTCAACTTTAATCCATGTCAACTGGCTGCAAGTGTGATTTAGTTATTGTCAACACCTGTTAAGTGCCACAGGTAAGTTACAGGTGCTGTTAATTACACAAATTAGAGAAGCATCCTATGATTTTTCTAACAGTGCCAATACTTTGTCCACCCCCTTTTTATGTTTGGTGTGGAGTTAGATCCAATTTGGCTTTAGGACAATTCTTTTTGTGTTTTTTCATTGAAGACATATTAAATGAAGTTAATAATACCAAAGAATTTGTGATTACAATCATTTTCAGGAAGAAACTGAGTATTATCTGACAGTATTGCAGGGGTGTCAATACTTTTGGCCAACACTGTATTTATGTTTGCATATTTGTATATATATATGAATGTTTCTTACACTCCTATACCTAGTTGGCAGCACAGGAGTTAAATTTCCAAGATGTAATCACTGATAATTAAACACAGGTGCTCCTGTGACTTGTGCTTTTACTTGTATATATGTGTGTGTTTTATTGTGGTCTTATGAGCTAACGAATAAGGAGTATATCTCCGAAACTCATATAGCAGCCCTACAGGGGCATCACATCTAAAGAAATAAAGGAAATAACCGCAAGTGACATTGAATCTATCCTTACTATATAGTGTGACACCCTGTACCAGGTAACCACAGACTTCCCTGGGACACTGAAGGATTTCCCACAGTGATCAAACCACTTTCACCCAACACCTTCCACTCCAGGCCTGTATGGGGAGCTCAACTGGCTGCCCTTAAGCCATATTCCCTATAAGTACAGGTGCTGGAGGGAAATTAGCCAGAGTGTGCAGTCACTACAGAACTGTGAAGAAGCTCAGAGACTAGTGAGCTGAGCTGGTACTGGAGCCTTGCTAGGCCCAGACCAGTACACACCAGAGTCAGTGGAAGACCCGCAGAGTATGGATTGAAGGCAGAGGCGAGAAACACGTTACCGGGGGCAGAGGAGCCATACCGGCTCACCCCATCAGAGTTCTGGTCACTGGAGTCCGAGTCTGCAGGGACAGAGAAGATAGACCCAGCAGAGAAACCAGCATCCTGAGGAGGCTTATGTTCCTGGACACCCGCAGCACCAACAGTTGAGAGTCAGGGACTGTGGAGAGAGACAGCGGTAGCCCAAGAGAGAGCCTGAGTGCATCAACCCAGGTGTGGAGAGAGAGAGAAGTGACGGTCCGGTTAGGTTCCATACCTGCTAGACTCAGAACAGGAAAGCTAAACAAGGAGGCCTATAACCCTACTCGCTGTGGTGATCCCAAGGTGTTTTCCTTCGCTCCGGACGTGTGAACCTGTAACCAGTCATCAGTAAAGGTACCAAAAGACTTTTATGTGTGCGTGTCCCTCCTTCCACCTGCACCACACCGACTGCGCTCTCCTACTCCAACCTTGCTCAGAAACGACTGGGCTGCCCTATTCCACCATTACAACTCTTGGCCCCGGGGATTCCGCTCCTCCTGTAGGGAGCTACTCCATCTTGCTGCCGCCCATCACCCCGGAGGCCCCAGAAGCGCCGGTGCCATCCCCGGAATCTACAGGTGGCGTCACGAATAGACATTTTTATTATTTTCTTTTTCTACATCTTTCATTGACCACCAGGCCCACAGCCTCAGGCACCGCTACCCGTGACTTCCCAAACCGCGCCTGAGATCTAAGTCCTCCGGGCCTGAGTGGGACATATAACAAAAGCCCAAAATCTCTCAAATTTCTGGAAATGCTCACATGCACCTATTGCAGCCAAAACTATGCCTTACTTTGTAACCCCCATTGCAGAGGAGGAACTAATGGGTGTACTTTGTTGGAAAATGTATGTTTTAAATTTAGATGATAAGCAAAGTAAAACCTCTGCACCCTTGCCTATAACAGGGTGGACGAAACAACCTTGGCTCCAAATTAATTTAACTTCAAAGACAGGGGCCCAAAGTGAGGAAAGCAAGGATTTAAAAAGGCTCATGCTATAGAAGATTTGCTCTTCATTGAGTGGCTCTTATGGTTTAATCCTTTAAATCTCTTTAAGGGCGTAGGTGGATGGATAACTGGGATAATTCATTTCGCAATACAAGGAGCATTTATAATACTAGTTATTGCTGTACTGGTAAAGTTGTTTGTGATGCTTGTCTAGAAAATTCTAGGAGCTAACTACAAATGTTTTTCAGGTAAATACAAAATAAAAAAGACTAAAGATACTGAATCACTGCATTCTCCAGTACTCCTGACTTTGGGACACAAGTGTGTGCTGTGCAACAAAAAGACTGGCGGAACTTTCCGACTGCAATCATTGTGGAAATCCTCTGGAATCACCTCCACCGCCGGAGATACAAGGAAATGAGAACTATAATGATGTGTGTGAAACATACAATATAATGGACTCATGATAACCTAGAGTATAAAATATATATCATATGTTTTTATAAACCCCTCAAATACCCAACATATTAATCTGTAGGTTAGGGGGGTTAAGGGATAGAATAGGCCAGCTAAAAGGGTTCGTCTGAATGATCATGTTCCATAATATGCGTAGGAAGTAGCCTTGTGTATTGTGAAGTAGGACGGCTCTGCGGACCTAGGGGTAGGTAGGGATAGGTAAAGAATAGAAATTATAAAAAGAGGGGAGTTGTAAAAGAAGTTATCATATGTACTGTACATTTTTAGCCATTTTGTAACTCCAGAAGTCATTCTTATAGTTATCATGTTCATTCTTACTAAAAACCTCTGTAAAGCCCCATCACACATAACGAGATCGTTAGCGAGATTGTTGTAACGTCACAGGTTTTGTGACGTAACAGTGATCTCGCTAACTGTGACACTTAGCAGCGATCAGGCCCCTGCTGTGAGATTGCTGATCGTTACAAAGTGCTCTGGGTCATTTTTTGATCGTTGGTCTCCCGCTGGTCTGCAATATCGCTGTGTGTGACAGCGAGAGGCCAGCGATCAGCGATCTCACAGGCTGGTAACCATGGTAAACACCGAGTATCTAGGCAGCGTGCGCTGCCTAGATACCCGGTGTTTATCATAGTTACCAGCATCCTCCCTGCTTACAGGCAGCGCTAAGCAGGGAGGATGCTGGTAACTATGATAAACACTGGGTATCTAGGCAGCGCACGCTGCCTGGATACCCGGTGTTTATCATAGTTTACCAGCATCCTCCCTGCTTACAGGCAGCGCTAAGCAGGGAGGACGCTGGTAACTATGATAAACACCGGGTATCCAAGCAGCGTGCGCTGCCTAGATACCCGCTGTTTATCATAGTTACCAGCGATGTGGAGGTGGCTCCCTGGTCGCTGGGGAGGTCTGCCTGTTTGACAGCTCCCCAGCTACCAGGTAACGACGGACCATCGATCCCTACAGGATCGTTATCGTTGTCGGGATCGCTGGTGCATCGTTGTGTGTGACGAGAGCTGTACAGTTTGTTCATTGAGGATGAGATAAGACGCCAGACAAAAGTTAGATTTCTGTAGAAAAGTAATAGTCAGCATCTTCTCTATGTCCTTGCTATTAAGATAATGGTCCCAAGGCCAACAAGCCTATGTGAGCATTAACTGTTGTACTTTATTAAAGGTCACCAATTATTTCAAAACTGTCTATAATGCATATTTATCATATTTATCACTGTATGATGTAATCTATTTATTTCTAAGCTTCTGTAACCTATATAATCACTTACTACAATAAAAATGATGCTATTCTCTTGTGAAAGACCAAGGTACTGTGTCTTTTATTTGAGTACAGCCAACAGGTATACCTGTGTGGCTACTTTATACAAATCAGTCTACTCTGGTTAGTTTTAAGTTCCCGGCTTTATCAATACCCTCTCATGTCATATGTATAGCCTCCTTTTGGCATCAGCATTGCTTCCGCTTTTTCATCTTTAATATTGAAGGAAGTAAACTGTTTTACCGTTCTACTTATACATTAATTTTAACAACAGATCATTAAAAAAGGATGAAGCAAGGATGAAGCAGTGCAGAAAAAAGGATGCTTTCATTGTTTCATCTCCTTTTAACGTATTCCTCATAGACAATTTTAAACAGAAGAAAATAGGACTTGGTCTGAGTCTCAAAGATCAATAACACAAATCTCTTTCTTTTAACCTCTTCATGATATATGACATACATTCATGTCAAATGTTGAGTTCCTGCAGTTCCCTGCACTTGATGGCTGATTTAATTCACATTAAAGGTACCTTTACACGCCGCCACTGTGCCTAGCAACAGGTATCAACCGCACATGCACGTTTGTGACGGTTGATACCGATCGCCGATGCCGCATGTACACGCCACCATTGCGCTGTCAACTGAAGGTATCTTTGTTCCCCGGAAGTTCCTACAGATCCTGCGGCTTACTTCTTGTTGAATACCTTCGCTGCTTCACACGCCGCTATCCACAAAGGAATATGGGCGTACATTTTATGCACCGCAAGTACATAGGCGTGACAGAGTTGTGTATTCCGTGATGCTAATACGCTGATTGGACAACGCAATAGCGTCATGATTGGCCAGCCTGCGCAGGAAGGCTGGCTATTACATGACGCCATTGCAATTGTGTAGTGTGAATGGACAGCTCTTTAAATATGGCGCCCTGTGCAGGGACAGCCAATCGTAACACAGTAGCCCACACCAATGATCGCTGATGGGGCGCGGTATCCATGAGGCTGTGTCACACCCCTGGGAAATCACTAGGCGATGGAAATTCCATCCCTGTGCCCCGTTTAGACGCCACTACCATGGCAATTGTGCCTTTGTGTTGCCTTCGGTTTTTGAGCACGGCTCAGAAACAGGTATCTGAGTCAACTGCAGGACACAGGAAGGAATTTCCCTATTTACACGCCGCCATTTCGTAGCAATTTCATGGCAACAGACATAAATATCCCCAATGCCAGGCAGTTGCTACCACCCAGTGGTGGCGTGTAAAGGTACCTTAAAAGCTGCAGGTGGATCAGAGTTCCACCCGAGGCCATGGGGGTGCTTATCATTCATCGCTTCCATCAGCATGCCCGTGACATGATTGCAGAGCGCCATTGTGGACGACCAGGAGTCTGCTGTTGACTGCTATGTCTGTCATTATGATCTTTATGTGAACAATACAATAGAAAGTGAATAAAAGTTTTCAAACATATGAAAACAAAAAAAAGCACAGAAGTTCAACCCACCCCGCTTTTGCCCCATTTAAAATAAAACAATAAAAAATACACATATGGTATCACTGCATTTAGAAATGTCCGTTTCTCAATATCTAAAGCAAATTAATCTAATTAGTAGACAGTGTAATGAAAAAAAATTAAAAATTACAGAATTAGTTTTTTTTGATTGACCTAAAGTTGCAATAAAATTCAGTAAGATGCCATCAAAACATTGTATCTACCCAAAAATGGTATCAATAAAAATGTGAATTCAGGGCGCAAAACATAAGCCCTAACAAAGCCCCATATCCAGAAAAATAAAACATTACGGGTTCTAAAATAAATTTCAGCTCTTAAAGAGAACCTGTCCTCAGGATTTAACTTACTAAAGTGAAGGTATGACCACAATGGCCCTGTTATACTAATTGAATGGATAAGTGTAGTTTATGAATCTGCAACCTGGTTCCTGTATGATTTTTACCTTAGAAGTCTTGGTGCAATAGCCTCTTTGTGCATTGGGATTGGACTGTGAATAGGATCCTCAGATCTTTTGTGGTCCCTCCGCTTTGTCTGATCCTCCTTTCTAAAAATTTTGTGTTGGCATCAATCTTAGCCTTGGGTGGCGCTTGCGCACATCTACCTCCCAGCATTTTTCCGAAAAATTGGGTATGCTCAGATGAGGAACGTGGTTGAATGACAAGCCGAGATCCCCATCTGCACATGCACCACCACCAATGCCACTTTGGTGAAGATTGCCAGAGGATAATCTGATCACACGTCATATCTGGCGCTATTTTGCTGGAGAATTCCGGGACATGGACGTCTGTAAACGTCACCTGCGGAAAGAGCACGTCAGAGTCGAAGATTCTGCTCGCAGTCCCCACCTGATGCACAAAAAGGCTATTGCACCAAGACTTCTAAGGTTATTTATACCAAAATCAGGTTACGGAAAATAAAATAACTTAAAAACAAATGTGAAATTGCACTTATTTTGCAATTTCACTGCATTTGGAATTTGTTTCCCATTTTTTAGTAGTGTATAGTAAAACGAATGGTGTCATTCAAAAGTACAACTCACCCTGCAAAAAACAAGTCCTCAAAGTCTATATTGCCAGAAATATAAAATTAATGGCAATTGTTATAAGTGGAGGAAAAAAATTGAAATGGCAAGGTCATAAAGTGGTTTAAACTAATGTGTGTATGGATCACATCCTGAGCAGATATTCACTATACAAGTCTGTGCACTATGTAAATGTAGCCTGAAGGCACATTCCTATCATCAGTGTTTGCAGTGCTTTGGACGTAGTGGGTTGACGCTGCATCCAAGACTTCATTGTACAGTACAAACACAGTGGATGGTATTTAAAGAAATCCTGTGTCCAAATGTGCTTGATTTCTCCGCAGCATAAAGTGACATGCAGGACGGCTTCTCAATCCACAGCATGTCAACTTATTCCTGCAGAGTCACAAGTGTTCTCGGTGGGAGAACATAGTGAAATTCCACTCCACCAAGAACACTGACTGTGGGAACAGACGCTGTGTTCTCCTGTGGATATGGCTGGCATGTCTGCAAGTGGGAAGACACTGGACGCAGTGTCTTTGGATTGTGGGAACATAGTCTAAGGGTGGAGGCACACTGGCGTGAGACTTGCGCGAGTGCAATGCGTGGAAAAAACGCATTGCACTCGGGCCAGTGTTGCCCTATCAGGCAGGGCACACTGGTGCAAGTCCCCCGCACCTAACTCGCACTGCGAGTCAGAAGCGAGTGCAATCGCAGCATGCTGCGATTGCACACGATTCTGACGCGCGTGAGGGCAATGCAAGTGTATGGGGCGAGAAAATCTCACTGTGCGAGTGTGCAGCCAAAAATGCTTTAAACGCTTTAAACTCGCCGGCTGTCAAAGCCGGCAAGTTTAAATTTCCCGCTGTGCTGTACAGTAAGCGATCATCTTCTACCACTGTGACAGCAGCGGTACAAGATGTTTAGCTAAGGCAATGCTGATTGTAGTAAAATAATGTAGTCTGGGGTTATTTTACTGATTAACCCCTTCAGCATCCTCTGGACTGCATGTGTGCGCAGAGGATGCTGAGAGGCTGTAAACCCAGTGCTGAAGGGGTTAATATGCAGTTGGTGTAGTGACACGATGTATGTGGAGAGTGTCCTCACTCTCTGCAGACATGGTGTCATTACACCATGTGTGTGAAGGGGTTAATTTTTATGTATAATGGGTTTAAAGAAGTGTCGGGGAAGACGGCTTATGTTACTGTCTATGGGAGCTGTGGCTTCAGCACCATGAGAGGGGACAGCTCCCCATAGACAGTAACATACGCCGCTTTCTCGACACTTCTTTAAACCCATTATACATAAAAATTAACCCCTTCACACACATGGTGTAATGACACCATGTCTGCAGAAAGTGAGGACACTCTCCACATACATGGTGTCACTACACCAGCTGCATATTAACCCTTCAGCACTGGGTTTACAGCCTCTCAGCATCCTCTGCGCACACATTCGGTTCAGAGGATGCTGAAGGGGTTAATCAGTAAAATAACCCCAGACTACATTATTTTACTACAATCAGCATTGTCTTAGCTAAACATCTTGTACCGCTGCTGTCACAGTGGTACAAGATGATCGCTTACTGTACAGCACAGCGGGAAATTTAAACTTCCGGCTTTGACAGCCGCAGAGTTTCTATTCCCGACAAATGCTGCCCGCGGTCCTTCAGGACCATGGACAGCATCACAATCACGCACCACACACGCACTCACACCTCACAATCACAGCACACTAACATACATACAGCCAGCTACACTTACCACACGCACCATACTCGCACCATACACACCTACAAACACGCACAGCACTCGCATCACTGTCATGCATCAAAAACGCTGCGTTTTTGATGCATGATAGTGTGCCTCCACCCTTGTACTGAGTTAAGTGGAAGTTCCACTGAACTGTGGACTGACTACTGCCGCTCTTAGGGCTCGGACACACATCAGTGAAACTCGTCCGAGTTTACTGTGCGGAAAAATTGCATAGCTCTCGGACCAATGTTAACTAATGTCTTAGGCCGGCTTCAGACTGCGTGTCTGATCCGATCCGTAGCTGTCCGCTTGAAGCAGACAGCCGCGGACCGGATCAGCACACAGGACCGGGGGGCTATTATGCACGCAGCTGAACCAGCTGACAGGTCAGGACCGCGGCGCCCGCGGTCCTCACCTATCAGCAGCAGGAACTGCGTGTGGCTGCACACAGGATCGGAGGGCATAATAGCCCCCCAGTCCTGTGTGCTGATCCGGTCCGCGGCTGTCTGCTTCAAGCGGACAGCTACGGATCGGATCAGACACGCAGTCTGAAGCCGGCCTTAGAGCACATTTCCGAGTCTCATACGCTTTTTCCGCATCCGATTCTCGGATTGTGAGTAAATCGCAATATGCTGCGATTCTATGCGAGTCACGGACGAGGCTCGCCAATGCAAGTCTATGGATCCGACAAAAAAAACGGATTGCACTCGGAAAGCACTTGCACCATCCGAGTCTGATGCTAGTTTTAATTGCTACATTACCATTCTGTAGCTCAGACAACTGTAGGAAATGCACCTGTAAATGATTATACAGTAACTAGCTGTTGAGGAAAAACTCGGATTGCACTCGGAAAGCACTCCCAAGCCAGACTGAGCAAAACTCGGATCACACTAATCCGACTCTCGGATCCGAGACAGTTTTTACACTCAGATGTGTGTCCATACCCTTACAGAGATAAACTGATAAACTGACTGAAGCCTTTAGTGAAAAGCCTGTAGTCTACATTCTGGTAACTTGCAGACATCACCGTGTGGACATTGTTTACTTTCATTTGCAATTATTGTAGCTGTCATCTGGAACCCTGTAAAAGAGCATTAAAGTAGGTAAAACATCTTGTTGATATACAATGTAACTGAGTGTCTGTACTTTCATCTAAATAAAAACGTGTACATCACATCAGTATTTCCCTGCAATTTCAGTATGTAGACTGATTTTTTTTCTTAACATGTCAATTAAAAAGTTTTATTAATGCTCAGTTTGCTAAAACTTTAGAACCTATTTAAACAACCTAATTAACATGACATACACGGCTTCATTAGAACCAACAAAATTCTTTCTTTTATTAAATTTTTTGCTGTATGGTTTGGTACCTTATACAAATCAAGTCAATTAAAAAAATAAACTACACAAACAAATATTTTTTGGAAAAAAAACATTGTGTAATTAAGTTGCATTAAACACAAGGTACCACAAAGATACAGCAATGACTAAAGAAAATATCATCAAAAGGTCCACCAGTTATGTATTGCTGGGTAAATGTTTCATAAATATAAGAAATTCAATTAAGAATTACATTTGATAAGCAAAATTTAGTTTTACTCCCATACTTGTCTCTCTGAAGGGCTCTAAGCGACAGCATGAAGAAAAGGAAAGAAAAAAACAGTAAGTAAGCTTACTCAAACAGTCGGAATATTTGTAACAGAACATGAGTAGTTCTAGTGGACACCATAAAATGTTAAACCATTATTTAAAAAATATTTTAAAATATAGTGCCAAATATTACTAACTTCTAGTGATGCGTTACTAGAATGATTCTTTATGCCATGGTTTGCATCATCTTAAGGTAACAAAAAAAAAATATATATTTTTATTTACATATTATGTACTACTAAAGGGAGGTTATCATTTCAGCAAACAATGTTTTCATTGAATAAAGATATATATCACTTGATCACAGTATACATCTTTCCTTTTAGTAATTCACTAGGAAAATTGTTCTAAACTTATAAAATCAAACCGAGGGTCAACTATAAAGATTGGCAAACTGGACAATTGTTCTGGGCCTAGAACAACAGATCCATGGTAGTAACTTGAGAATGTAATGGAAAAACATTAATTGCTAAAACCCCTTAAAAGGAACCTGTCACATGTAAAAACATTATTAACCCGCAGATATTGGGTTAATCTATAGGTTAACAGTATTTGAAATCTGCTTGGCATCTGCACAATGAAAACTTCGCCCTAAGGAAATTAACTTTATTCCCCCCCTTCACCAAGTATGAACCTCCTCTAATGCTGACCGGCTGTCAGTTGGTGCAGGAGTGCATGGTACAGCTGCTACTCTCCATGCGCAGGGTGGTGACTGAACCCACGCTGGAGCCACCCTTATGACTAACACAGAGTGTTGCCAGGAGGAATAAAGCTTGTTTCCTCAGCGCAGCAAGGTACTATGTGCAGGCAACCTCATGTTTGCTGGTTGATCGCGTTTTTACATTTGACACGTTCCCTATAAAGACGAAGCTTATTTTTACCATGAGGACTAAATATTATATTTTTAATCTTTCATTGTAACATTCCAGAAGCCATCAGTTTTTTTATTTATTCATTGATGTAACTGTATGACGGCTTGTCCTTTATGTGAGATGAGTTGTATTTGTCAGTGACACCATTTGATGGTGAATATAAACTGTTAATCAATTTTTATCATGTTCGTGGAGAAGGAATAAGCCAAAAAAAGCAACAACAAAGAACTCAATTATGGATTTTATTTTTTTAATTGCCATGATTCATTTAGCATAACTGACTTGTCAACTGTATTCTGCAGTTCAACACAATTATGATAAAACGTAATCCATATATGATTTCATGCCTAATACTTTTATACAAGGTCACGTACTATGTGTAACGCATGTGTTTTTATATTATACACATATAAATGTATTTATAAGAGAGAGAGTGAAATGAAAGAGTATGAGATGGAGAGGGGGAGACAAATACATTATTGAATGAATATATATATACTAGATAGTGGCCCTATTCTAACGCATAGGGTATTCTAGAATATAGAAATAGGGATTGCATGGGGAAGGTGGTGAGGGCTGAATAGGGAGGGACATTGAGGACGGAGCGACAGGGGGAGGACGGCGTGGCAAGGGGGAGGAGGATGGAGGGGCACAGGTAGGGAGAGGATGGAGTGGCGGGGGGGAGGAGGGAGGATGGAGTGGCAGGGGGAGGAGGATAAAGGATGGAGGAGGTAGCGGCGGGGTAGGGGAGGATGGAGCGGCACAGGCAGGGGGAGCATGGAGTGGCAGGGGGAGGACGGAGCACAGAGCGGCGGGGGGAGGAGGATGAAGTAGCGGGGTGGGGAAGGACGGAGCAGCACAGGCAGGGGGAGGACGGAGGATGGAGTGGCGGAGGAGAAGAGGGCAAAGGAAGGAGGAAGTAGCGGTGGGGTGGGGGAGGATGGAGCGGCAAGGGGAGGATGGAGCACAAAAGGGCAGGGGAGAGGAGGATGAAGGACAAAGTGGCGGGGTGGGGGAGGCCGGAGCAGCACATGCAGGGGTAAGATGGAGGATGGAGTGGCGAAGGACAAAGGAAGGAGGAGGAAGTGGTGGGGTGGGGGAGGATGGAGCAGCACAGGCAGGGGGAGGATGCAGGATGGAGTGGCGGAAGGGAGGAGAACAAAGGAAAGAGTAGGAAGCGGTGGGGTGGGCAAAACGGAGCGGCACAGGCAGGGGGAGGATGGAGCAGCAGGGGGAGGGCGGAGCACATAGCGACGGGGGAGGAGGACAGAGGACGAAGCGGTGGGGTGGGGGAGGACGGAGCAGCACAGGCAGGGGGAGGACGGAGGATGGAGTGGCACAGGCAGGGGGAGAATGGAGTGGCACAGGCAGGGGGAGGACAGAGCAGCAGGGGGAGGACAAAGCACAGAGCGGCGGGGGGAGGAGGATGGAGGACGAAGGAGTGGGGGAGGACAAAGGATGAAGCAGCACAGGCAGGGGGAGGAAGGAGCAGACTCACACCCACACACAGAGTCACACCTAGACAAAGACTCAGACCCACACACATACACACACAGACTCACACCCACAGCCAGACACACACACACCCAGACACAGACACACACAAACTCACACTTACAGCCACACACACAAAGACTCACACCCACACACATACACACACAGACTCACACCCAGACACAGACACACACACTCAGACTCACACTCACAGCCACACACACACACATGGGCTCTCACCTCTCCGTCCCCTGGCAGTCCCAGTGCTGGCCCTCATGTCCCTGGTGCTGAGCACGTTGTCCTGCAGAGAGTAGGTGTGGAGGAGGCGGGCACAGAGGCGGAGGTGTGCAGGATGATCCTGGGTGTCAGCCGCCTCCCATCAGTGCAGCTGGGCCCGGCTGGCATGTGCTGCTGCCACCCAGCTGCACTGACAGGAGGCGGTTGACACCCAGGATCATCCTATGGCCGCACAGTCTGTCACCACCCCTGGCAGGCACGGAATGTGTGTGCAGAGACTCCAAGGGGCAGTGACAGACTGTGCGGCCATAGGAAGGAGAGTGTGGAGGAGCCGCTCGATGCACGCTCCCGCTGCACCCTGCACCCTGGGAGCCCCGACCCCGGCAGCCCCCAGGGGTTAGTAAAACGAGGCCGTGGCAGGAGTTCGCTGCAGCTGCGCGAGCGACCGCCATCTTTTGTTCTCTTTCTGTATACAGAAATCGCGCGCTAGCGCTGATTGGTTGAGCCGACCGGGCGGACCAATCAGTGCTAGCGCATGATTTCCATGACAGACAGAGAACATTAGACGATTATATGGTAGATATATGTATATATACAGTTGTGTCCAAAAGTATTGACACCTCTGCAATTCTGTCAGATAATACTCGGTTTCTTCCTGAAAATGATTGCAATCACAAATTGTTTGGTATTATTAACTTCATTTAATTTGTCTTCAGTGAAAAAACACAAAAGAGAATTGTCCTAAAGCCAAATTAGATATAGTTCCACACCAAACATAAAAAAGGGGGTGGACAAAAGTATTGGCACTGTTAGAAAAATCATGTGATGCTTCTCTAATTTGTGTAACTAACAGCTCCTGTAACTTACCTGTGGCACCTAACAGGTGTTGGCAATAACTAAATCACACTTGCAGCCAGTTGAGGGGGGAGGAGGACAGCTTGAACTTGTTTGGATGTTAGTCGAGGTTCTTTATCCACCATCCGCACAATCTTGCGTTGAAATCTCTTGTCAATTTTTCTTTTCCGTCCACATCTAGGGAGGTTAGCCACAGTGCCATGGGCTTTAAACTTAATAATAAAAATAATAATAAAACTTTATTTGTATAGCGCAAACATATTCCGCAGCTTGTTGATGACACTGCGTACGGTAGACACAGGAACATTCAGGTCTTTGGAGATGGACTTGTAGCCTTGAGATTGCTCATGCTTCCTCACAATTTGGTTTCTCAAGTCCTCAGACAGTTCTTTCGTCTTCTTTCTTTTCTCCATGCTCAATGTGGTACACACAAGGACACAGGACAGAGGTTGAGTCAACTTTAATCCATGTCAACTGGCTGCAAGTGTGATTTAGTTATTGCCAACACCCATTAGGTGCCACAGGTTAGTTACAGGTGCTGTTAATTACACAAATTAGGGAAGCATCCTATGATTTTTCTAACAGTGCCAATACTTTTGTCCACCCCCTTTTTTATGTTTGGTGTGGAATTATATCCAATTTGACTTTAGGACAATTCTCTTTTGTGTTTTTTCATTGAAGACAAATAAAATGAAGATAATCATACCAAAGAATTTGTGATTGCAATCATTTTCAGGAAGAAACTGAGTATCATCTGACAGAATTGCAGGGGTGTCAATACTTTTGGCCACAAATATATATATATATATATATATATATATATATATATATATATATATGTGTGTGTATATATATATAGATGTATATATATACGTCTGGCAAAAATGAAGAGACCACTGCAAAATGTTCATTTTCTCAGATTTTTGTCTTTATAGGTATATTTTTGAGTGAAATGTACATTGTTCTTTTATTCTGTGAACGTCTGACAACGTCTCCGAAATTCAAAGCTAACAATTTTGTATTTATTTGCAGTAAATGAGAAATTGTCAAAACAATAAAAAAGAAACAGTGCTTTCAGACCTCAAATAAAGCAAAGATAGAAGTTTGTATTAATTTAGAAACAACAATACTAATGTTTTACCTCAGGAAGAATTCAGAAATTAATATTTGGTAGAATAACCATCATTTTTAATCACAGCTTTCATGCGTCTTGGCATGCTTTCCATCATTCTTTCACATTGCTTTTGGGTGACCTTATACCACTCCTGGCACAAAAATTTAAGCAGTTCTTTGTTTGATGGCTTGTGACTATCCATCTTCCTCTTGATTACATTCCAGAGGTTTTCAATGGGGTTCAGGTCTGGAGGTTGGGCTGGTCATGACAGGGTCTTGATGTGGTGCTCCTTCATCCACACATTGATTGAGCTAGCTGTGTGGCATGGTGCATTGTCTTGCTGGAAAAAAACAGTCCTCAGAGTTGGGGAACATTGCCTGAGCAGAAGGAAGCAAGTGTTTTTTAAGGATAATCTTGTATGCGGCTTGATTCCAACGTACTTCGCAAACATTAACCTGCCCAATTACAGCTTTGCTGAAGCATCCCCAGATCATCACCGATCCTCCACCAAATTTCACAGTGGTTGCAAGACACTGTGACTTATACGCCTCTCCAGGTCTCCATCTAACCATTAGACGACCAGGTGTTGGGCAAAATTGAAAATTAGACTAATCAGAGAAGATTACTTTACTCCAGTCCTCTTTGGTCCAATCCTTTCAGTCTTTGGCAAACGTCAGCCTGGCTCTCATTTGCTTCTCATTGATGAAAATATTTTTTCCTAGCTTTACATGACTTGAGTCCTGCCTCTAGAAACTTGTAACAAACTGTTCTTGCTGTGTGCTTCACCCCAGCTGCAATTAGCCATTCCTTTTGTAGGTCACTTGATGTCATCCTGCGGTTGCTGAGTGACATTCGAATAAGATGATGGTCAAACCGGCCAGTGGAGAGTCACTTTCGCCCTCTGCCGGTCTGTTGCTTTGTTGTCCCCAATATCTGCTGCTCGACCTTATTCTAATGGACTGCCGTCTTTGAAATTTTAAGGATGGAGGCAACATGACGCTCACTGTATCCCTCTGCTAGTAAAGCCATGATTTAGCCCTTCATTTCCTCACTCAAGACTTTTCTTTTCAACTCCTTTGGCATGGTCAAAAGTTATTTCTTCATTCAAATTACTTTTGGGCTATTCCTAGCACTTGTTTTGCCAACCAGCTTGTCCTATTGCAAGAAGATTGTGAAGACCACAGCAGTGTTTTTTATAATTTCCCTCATAAAATAAGATTTGGTTCAGGTGATCACCTAATCAGAAGCATATTACGTAGAATGAAGTGTACTTTGGTTGGAATTCAACTGACACTGGAATGGAATGGCTGTCAGACATGTAGAGAAGGTTATTTTTTAAAAAACTGTGCAGTGGTCTCTTAATTTTTGCCAGAGCTGTATATGTCACGAATGCTAAGGGAAAAAGGGAAACTAAGGTGCCTGATCTGCCCCTTAAGCTACAGAACCCTGAACTATCCCTAACTCAGGGGTATTGTTGATGGTGGAGAGGCATGTGGAGTCACCTCCCTGGCCCTGCTCATGTACAGCCCTGAACTGATTCTCACTTTCCCTCCACCCAGAGCTGGTAAGTAAAGAAAACCACAGATAAGGACAGAGAGGGGAGAACCAAAACTCAAGATCACAGCATGCCTACACAGGGCGAATACACGATTTTAAGAGAGAGAACAATTACAAGCAGGAGATAAAAATACAACAAGGACATTTCCACCAAACACCAAACTAGTAACAACTATTTACAAAAATCTGACATACCAAGCACAAGCCCTGTATTGCTGGAGCAAAGCTGAAGCTATAATCAGCATAGGAGTTTGGGGTCCACCATACTTAAAGGATGGAGTCGGCTGTGAAAGGACAGAAGCAACCAAAAACTCCAGCAAAAAATTACCAGCCATCAGAAAGTTAACTTCTGCAAGACTGATGGCTAGTGAACACAAAACAGTTAACACGCTAACTGGCTGAGCAACAAAGAAGTACAAGGTTGCATATCAGACTCCATAGTGTGAACAGAGTAAGAAGATGCCATGACACCAAGCGAGCGCAGAGCAGAACAGTGGATGACAGTACTCCGTCCTCTACAAGGGACCTCTGTAATCTCAGGGCCCCGCGGTCCTGATTTCTCAGGGTGGCGACAATGGAAAGATTTTATCAGACGTTCTGCATTGATATCTATTGCAGACACCCAAGTCCTCTCCTCAGGACCATAACCTAGCCAGTGCACACGATACTGCAGCGAACAATGAACGACTTGGGATTCAACAATCCTAGACACTTCAAACTCTAAAGTACCATACATCAAGGCTGGCAGCGGAGCGGTGTGAATAAGGTCACCAGATGTGACGCGAGTCACTACAGAAATAGATAAGTCTCAGAGGTGAAGAAACAGACAACAATAATAAAAGTAAATATAATGATAATATTACTTACTGAAAGTAAAGGGAGGTCAAGACAATCCGATGTCAGGTCCAGGAAATAGCACAGTAACAGCAAGGGGCAATAAGAGACGAAGTTCAATTCATAAGCCGAAGTCAGGAAAACCAGGAGGACAAAACATAACACAGGGGACAGGCAATAAGAAAAGTCAGGTCAAAAAACAAATAGTCAAATTCAGATAAGGAAATAAAGTCAGACTGAGTCAAGCACAGAGCACAGGAAGATCAAACCTACAATGGCAAAGGCAAGTGTACAATTGACACTGAATGAAGGGGCAAGCTTGGTTAAGTAGAGGCCTGATCAGGGAAAAGTGAACACAGGTCCACAACCAAAGCAACAAAGCAAGAACAGAGTGGATCATGACACACAACAATACAAAAAAACAAGAGCAAAGAGGAGATCATGACACCAGACCCCACTAATTTTTTCTAAAGAGATTTATGAAAAACATTTTGAATTTTGTATACTACAGGTAACGCTAACTGGAAAGCCAGCAGATTGATGACAGACACAATTCTGAACAGACCGACAAAATGTGATCCCAACTTAAGTAAAGGTAGTTTAAGTTTGATGTTCTTAGAGGACAACCACATCAAATCCCATACCTTTAGGTCTGGACCAGGCACACCACCATAGTGAGCTATAAGTTTATACGTAGAACCCATAGTAAGTGCTGCTGAACCTTCCTCCATGTATACGATAATTCCACTCCTTGCCCGGTCCTCTTCAGGAACTCCGGAAGAGTGACCTTCATGCAAAGTACAGAATTGAGGATGTTGACCATAAACACAAAAAAGTGAGACAATCCAGAGGACTCATGATGATGGTTATTAGTAGTAAACTCTGAAGGAAAAGGAAGGAATTCAGAACACTCCTCCTGGTTGTCAGAGATAAAGCAGGGCAAATACTGCTGCAGATTCTGATTCATGCTCAGTTTGCCCATTAGATTTAGGATGCAAAACCGATGAGTGAGACAATTTAATCCCCACTTGAGAGCAGAACGCCCTCCAAAAATTGGCAATATATTGACTTCCCCTATCTAAGACAATGTCAGACAGATCTCCATCAAGTCTGACAATCTCAAGTATGAATATCTGAGCTAAAATGTCTTGACATTAGGTAGAGATGGTAAAGCAATGAAATGTGTCATTTTAGAAAACCGATTGACCACAACCAAAATAACAGTGTTTCCAGGAGAACGCAAATCTGTAATTATTATTATTATTATTATTTATTTATATAGCGCCATTATATTCCATGGCGCTTTACATGCTAAAAGGGGCAGACTAGGACAAGTAACAAAGTAACAATACAAGTAACAACAAATGTGGACAAATCAGTCATACAGATACAAGAGGGGAGAAATCCTGTCCGCGAGGGCTCACAGTCTACGAGGGGCGGGTGGGGATACAGTGGGAGGGGGAAGTTCCAGTCATGAGGCGGTGTGGTGGACCGGGTGTTATTGCAGGTGGTAGGCTTGGCGGAACAGGTGGGTCTTCAGGCTTCTTTTGAAGGTTCCCACGATAGGAGAATGTCTGATGTGTTGGGGCAGTGAGTTCCAGAGTATGGGTGAAGCACGGGAGAAATCCTGTATGCGGTTGTGCGAAGAGGAGATGAGGGGGGAGTAGAGGAGGAGCTCTTGGGAAGATCGCAGGTTGCGTGAGGGTAGGTATCGGGAGACCATGCCAGAGATGTATGGAGGGGACAGGTTGTGAATGGCTTTGTATGTCATGGTTAATGTTTTAAACTGGGATCTCTGGGAAGTTGGGAAGTAGAGAGCCAGTGAAGGGCTTGGCAGAGGGGGGAGACAGGGGAGTAGCGGGGGGGGGGGGTAGATGGATTAAGCGGGCAGCGGAGTTCAGGATAGCTTGGAGAGGTGCAAGGGAGGTATTGGGGAGGCCGGTGAGCAGGAGGTTGCAGTAGTTGAGGTGGGAGATGATGAGAGCGTGAATAAGGGTTTTAGCAGTGTCGTGGTCAAGGAAAGTGTGGATCCTATAGATGTTTTTGAGCTGGAGTGGGCAAGAGGTGGCGAGGGCCTGGATGTGGGGCTTGAAGGAGAGGGAAGAGTCAAGGATAACCCTGAGGCACTTGGCGTGGGGGACTGGGGAGAGAGAACAGTCGTTGACGACAATGGATAGGTCAGGTAGTGAGGGGGAGCGTCTTGGGGGGAAGACTATGAACTCGGTTTTGTCCATGTTCAGCTTAAGTAGGCGAGCAGAGAAGAAGGATGAGATGGTGGACAGGCAGTGTGGAATTTTGGATAGAAGGGAGGCGATGTCAGGACCAGACAGGTAGATTTGGGTGTCGTCGGCGTAGAGGTGGTACTGGGGGCCATGGGACTCAATGAGTTGCCCTAGGCCGAGAGTGTATATTGAGAACAGTAATGGTCCAAGAACCGTGCCCTGGGGGACCCCGACAGATAGGTGGTAGGGCGAGGAGGATGTGTAGGAGTGGGTGACGCTGAAGGTCCGGTCCGTAAAGTATGAGGAGATCCAAGAGAGGGCAATGTCTGTGATGCCAAGAGATTCCAGGATCTGAAGTAGAAGGGAGTGGTCAACAGTGTCGAAGGCGGCGTACAGGTCAAGGAGGAGGAGAACAGAGTAGTGGTGCTTGCTTTTGGCAGTCAGGAGGTCGTTGTAACAAAATCCATAGAAATATCTATCCATGGTTTGCTAGGCACACTCAGTGGTAGCAGAGAACCAAATGGACAAGAGTGCAAAGGCTTAGAATGTGCAAAAGTGGTACAAGCAGACACATAGGAGACCACATGCTTCCGGATTTTGGGTCACCAAGAGTGACACAACAGAAGATCCAAGGTGCATTTTAGTCCATGGGGTCCAGCCTAGACCAAATCAAGATGCTCCCCCAAAATCTTAAGATAAAGGTTCAATGGAACAAAAGACCTGTTAGCTGAAACCCATGCCATTGCCTCATTCTGAGCCTCAGCATTCTCAGACTCCACGTCAGTACTGAGAGCTAAAAGTACAACACCCTTCTGAAGGATGGGTACTGGTTCCTCATGTGGTTCTCCACCAGGAAAGCTCCAGGACAACACATCTGCCTTAGGCTGGCTTCACATTGGCGTTCCCCTCCGCAGCGTTCTGCGGAGGGGAACCGCCATGTGAGTGCATGCACCACAAGTCCCTATGTTTATCATGGGGACACACGGTGCTGCGCTTGACCATGTGCTCCCATTAATTTCCCTGTGTGATTTGTACGCATGCGGATGCTTGCGTACTGATCACACACTCTCGTCCGCACCCTGAACGTTACAAGTCGCGTTCCTAGTGCGGACGACAATGTATGATTTATATGCATGCATGCGTACAAATCACACAGGGAAATGAATGGGAGCGCACGGTCATGTGCAGTCAAGTGCAGCACCGTGCGTCCCCATGATAAACATAGGGACTTGCGGTGCATGTGCTCACATAGCGGTTCTCCTCCACAGAATGCTGCGGAGGGGAATGCCAGTGTGAAGACACCATTAGTGTTCTTTGATCCAGGATGGTAAATAGGTGCCTAGCAGACTCAAGATACAAGAGGTTTTTATGGTCAGCAATAACTCTAACAGGATGAGTGACCCTCTCCAAGAAGTGTCACCATTATTCAAAAGCCAACTTGATGGAAAGTAATTTCCTATTACCAATATTATAATTGCATCAAACTGGTGATAACTTCTTAGAAAACAAAGGCATATTCTCTCCTTGCCTAAGTCTAGGGGCGGGGCTGGGTTACCCAATTTGCAGACATACTTTCTAGCTTCCTCTCTCGTTAGAGCCCTAGATTGGCAGTACTGTGCATCCTCCAAGAGATGGGTAGAGGTGGAGCAAGACGGTTTGGAAATCCTGCTGAAACATCTGCTCTGGATTCCTTCAGGGGACTTAAAGGACATAGAATCCCTGACAGATATGACCAGGAATACTTTGAATATCTGGCACTCAGTGAAGAGAGCCCTCAAATTAGATGACAGACTTAGCCCTGTTACCCCCCTTTTTTCCAGTCCATCTTTCCCTCCTGGATTTGGAAAACAGAGGTTTCTGTGTTGGCAGAGTGTGAATGATACCCGAGTAGGCCAGACACTTCCTGACGGCAATTTGCCCTCATTAGCAGAACTCCAAGTCAAAGATCCTACTAGGCCACTTAGATGGTTTGAGTTTTTTCAGTACAGATCATACTTACACTCAGCTGACCACTCCAGAAGGGTGAGATTGACGCCGAATTTAATGGAAAAGCTGTTCCAGTTGGATTCTCCCCGAGACGTAAAATATCGGCTTTGTACCAGACTTTGGGATCCTTGAGAAATCAGGGCACTCTATATTTTCAGCGTGCTTGGGAGAGGGAACTGGAAAAAACATCTCAGATAGCGACTGGCAGATAATGCTTTTTGTTCATTCACAAATTAGCAAATACTTGTATTGCACAAGAAAGAAGCTATAAGCTGCTCACCAGATGGTACCTATGTCCGGCTACTCTTCGGAGCATGCTCCCTGATACCCTGACACTTGTTGGCGCTGCGGAGAAGAGACAGGCACGATGCTACATATATGGTGGAGTTGTAGGGAAATCCAGCGGTTCTGGTCGGAGGTATTTAATACATACACCCGGGTAACGGGTAAACAGGCTGAATGTTGTCCTGAAACAGCACTGCTGTCCATCTTTCCTGGTCCTATTGGGCTTCATAAGAGGGATATCCTCCGCTTTTGTGTCTCGGCTGCACGCGCTGTGATTCCGAGGTTCTGGAAAACACCCCGGCTTCCGTCTTTGCTTGATTGGCTCAGAGAAATGATGGTCATCTTTCGAATGGAGGAACTAGCAGCCGAGGCATCGGGATCTCGTGATAAATTTTCAGTGATCTGGCTTGAATGGATTCTTTTCCAGGATTCTGCTGACTTTCAGAGTATCTTTGCTGACGTAGACAAGGTAGACTGTCCTCTGGCCGTCGGGGAGTTAGAGTGACCCACTACCTCTCCTTTTCCTCAGCAATATCCTTCCCAGTATCCGGTTCCATTCATCCTAGTATAGTCCCATTCTTCCTTCCTTTCGCTCCTCTCTTCTTCCCCTCCCTGCTTTTTCTTTTCCCCTTTTCTTCTATTACATTATTTTTTTAGATTCAGTATTATCTCTCTCAGCTCACCTTTCCTGAGCTTTAGATTACACCTAAATGGTGGTTTTGGTATATAATTGTGAGTCACTCTTTTGATAATGGGGTCTCCACTTGGTGTCCCAGAGTTTAGGCGAGTATACTTGAGACTCGTTAATGTAGGATTTTACGGATGCAGCAATAGGGCAATAGGAGATAATTTAATGTATAGCATATTGTACTCAGGGAACATGATGGAATTGGAGAAATAGACATGAAACGTTGGTGAGGCCCCCCTCCACCTCCTGGATAGACGATTCCAACTCCCAAAAAAAAAAAAAAAAGGTTTTCTTTTTATTCTCATATAGGACTGCAATTTGAGATTTAGATGAAGATATATCAGGGGAGGGAATAATTTGATAGGGAGAGTTTATTATAATCTGTTCCTTTATTCAATGTTCTTATTGTGACTTTTTATTGTATTTTTTTTGTGTGTATGTATATATGTACACCTTTGTAATATTTCTTAAAAATTAATAAAAAGAGATTAACCAGAAAACAAAGGCATATGTGCGCAGTTAATCAAGTGATGGATCATGGGAAACAAAGCCCCTTACCCCTACCTCAGAATCATCCACCTCCACAGTAAAGGAAAGTGGCACATCAGGCTGAACAAGAACTGGTATTGAGGCAAAGCTTTTTTCAGACAAACACGTGCAACGCACTCTCAGACCAGTATAAAATGTCTGTATCCTTCTTAGTCATATTGGTCAGAGGTTTAGCAATAGCAGAAAAGATCTTTATAAACTTCCTATAATAATTAGAAAACCCAATAATCACTGTAGCGCTTAATGGGAACCTGTCACCTCCTAAAAGCCACCTAATCTATCAATACATGTCCCTGCACCTTCCTATAAGCATTATAACCATCCCTCTCTGTGCTAAATGCTTCCTTTCAAAGTTGAAATAAACACTTTGATATTTACTCATTAGGATGATAATGAAGTACGGGGTACATGCAATAGCCCTCTGGGCATGTTGTTTTGCAGGCCCCAGGATCCAGCCTCCCTGTGTTATTTCTGCTGTGATGTGGAGCTCAAGGCAGGACAAATGATTCTGGAGCCTGCAAAACAACACGCCCAGAGGGCAATTGTATATAGCCCCTACTTCATTATCATCCTAATGAGTAAGTATCAAAGTGTTTATTTCAACTTTGAAAGGAAGCATTTAGCACAGAGAGGGATGGTTATAATGCTGCCGCCCATCCCTCGGAGGTCTCAGCAGCATCGGTGCCATCAACGGACCTACAGGTAGAGTCACGGACACTGTTTTTATTATTTTTATCCCGTTTTTATATGACTGCTCAAGGGCATGGACTCGAGCACAGACCACCGCAGCATTCCGGCAACAGTACGCCCGAGATCCGAGTACCCGTTCCCTGAGTGGCGAGTCATAACCCGGTGCAACCGAGTACTGTGTGCCGTATATAAACTGTGTGTTTTGAACTGTTATTCTGGGCCGCCATTGCTGTGCCACAGAGCGGGAAAGAGAGAGGCGTTACAGTTGCAAAGGCGCGAAGATTGGCCCCGCCCCACGCTCTGATGAATACCGCCGAACGCAGTGGCCAGATCCGGAAAGACCTGATGTGCTCCACTCCCCGCCTGCGGAGCCGACTACGTACTTTCGTTTTTCAGAGATTGGCACCGATTCACTAGGGGGGAGCGAGAATAAGTGCCCCGGACCCAAACGATGCAGCGGTCCCAATCGTGAACCAGCCCGCTACCGCTAACGGAGCCCCGAACAGGCAGCCTGTATTCGCCAATCCATCCGGCGGCGCAATACCGCTACCGGCACCTGCACAAGTAGACCCAATAATGCCAATCTCCATTGCCATGCATCCCCAATGCAACCTGGTTGCCCAAGTATGGGCAACCTGGACATGTATGCGATGACCGGTAAGCAGAGAGCATCAGTAGTGATGAGACAGTTAACTGGAAACCCGAAACTGGTCTGAGGAAGATCAGGGGTCTATTGTTCAATTATTTGAAAAGTTAAAGAAAGTTTTTGAGCATCATACTGAGACTGAACATTGCAAACAGGGGGCACAAGAAAGTGTTCTAGATTACTCCTTATGCCTGCAGGAGGCGCTGAGACTCCTTAAACAAGTTGATCCAAATGGCATACGTAATGAAAATAAGATGCTTATTGAACAGTTTGTAAGGGGCCTCAAGTTACCGGATGACAGCAAGCAAGCACGCTGATGGTCTCTCCAAAACCCTGATACAGAGTTTGCTACCCTGAAAGAACTAACCATTAAGGGGCAGCAGCTCCCAGCAGTGCCAGACTTAGCCCACAGCTGCGATGGGTTAAAACCCCCTCTTTGTCAGAAGCACCTTCCTTATTCCCTGCAGTAGAGACCAGCATGCTGTGACCGGTTTGACAGCCTGTGCTCCGAGGTACGCCAGCTGAGCAGAGAGATGGCCAAACTCCGAGGTGCTAGGCAACCCAAAACGGAGACACAGCCACCAACAGAGATACACCTCATGGAAACAGTGATGTCTGACAGTAGTCCTACACTCCTGACAGCCGGGGGGTGGTTAATGTACGAAAAGGAAGGGTACCTGTACGTATGCTAAATTATGGTGATGATGAAGTAAAATTGCCAAGGTATTCCACTGTTGCTAAGTTGTACCATGTAGATAGCAACTGTATACATAAAGCTAAGTCACTAGATCAGTCAGTGTCAGATGAGCCTCACAACTCCAAGGAGCAGCTAGAGAAATGGTGTCAGGAGCTCCATGTAGGAACTGATAATACACCTTCTCACCAGAAACACGGAGTATATCAGGTAGTTCAGGAGTATTAACAGGTGTTTAGTAAGAATCCACTTGTTTTTGGGAGGATTAAAGGGGTACAAAATCATATACCCACAGGAAACCATCCACCCATCAAAGAAAGATACAGGCCTATACCACCAGCACACTACCAGAAAGCAAAATAAATGTTACAGAACATGAAGAACGCAGGGGTTATCAGAGATAGTTGTAGCCCCTGGACAGCCCCACTGGTCCTGGTTAAAAAGAAAGACGGTAGTATGAGAATGTGTGTAGATTATAGGCAAATCAATAAAGTAACACACAAGGATGCCTACCCGTTACCTCGTATAGAAGAGTCACTTGCTGCATTGAAGTCTGCCAATTACTTCTCTACCCTAGATCTTACTATTAGGTACTGGCAGGTCTCTGTTGCAGAAGAAGACTGTGAAAAGACAGCCTTCACGACGCCAATGGGGTTATGTGAGTTCAACAGCATGCCATTCGGGTTATGCAATGCACCAGGAACATTCCAGAGGCTGATGGAGTGTTGCCTAGGCCACAGAAACTTTGAAACCGTACTGCTATACCTGGATGATGTCATAGTATACTCCAAAACATATGAAGACCACCTGCAACACCTAAGTGAAGTATTCGAGGCATTGTCCAAGTATGGTATGAAGTTGAAGCCTTCAAAGTGTCACCTGTTGAAACTGAAAGTCCAATACCTTGCGCATGTGGTCAGTGCAGAAGGCGTAGCAGCAGACCCGGACAAGGTCACTGTGGCACCCTGGCACCTTGTTGGGCACCACAGAAATCCTTAGGGCATGAATGGAGTTAAAAGCAAAGCAATACTCACAAACACCACAACACCTTAGAACACCTGATTTCACCCCGAGCCTCTAGGGGGAGCTCCACTGGTCACTTTGAGCCAGTTCCCCCTATAAATAGAGTCTTGGAGGGAGAAACTTCAGAGTGTGTGTAGTCGCTACAAGAGCTGCCAGCCTGTGTGCAACCTCCATCCTATGAGGGACACACTAGGCCCCACCAGCACACTTGCCAGTGAGGAAACCCTTGCAATTGGGGTAATAGGAAAAGAGAGCACCTCTCAGGGACATCAGAGTTACCTTAACTCTTTCCTTATGAATCGGTTACTGGAACCGAAGCTGTGAGAGCTACCCAGCCACCACAGAGAACCAGCCCGTCTAACAGGAGGTTAAGCCACCTGTTCCACCTGAAGCACCTACCTACGAGAGCCCAGGGAAGAGTATTGATCCTGCTCAAACCCTTTTACAGTGCCCTCAGTGCTGCTAACCAGGTGAAGCAAGTTCCATCGAACATACTGCCCGGTCCGGCTGGATTCCACATCCACCCGACCTTAGAGAGAGAGAAATAGAGAAAGGAAGCCTACTACAACTGCTTGCTGTGAACCTCCATGATTGCTAACTTCACTAACCCGGTCTGGCGTACCTGAAAACCACCAGTAAAGGTACTAAAAAGACTTTGGCGTGTCTGTGTCTGACTCATGGGCCTAACAGCAGCACTACCGCAGCTGCCTCACAACATCTTGAGCAGCTCCCGGCTCCGGGGACTCCCGCTCATCCTGTGGGGAGCGTTCCATCTTGCTGCCTAACATCCCCCGGAGGCCTAGCAGCGTCGGTACCATTACCGAACACCCGCAGGTGGCGTCACGAAGACATTTAACCCCTACTGTTCCGCCATTTCCCCTATTGATCTGGACCACCGGGCCTCGCAGCCGCGGTTCCGTGACAAGAGGAGAGTCAACGCCTGCGACTGGAACACCTCGGTCACGGTGAGTCATCACCACCATCAAGGACTGGCCAGCGCCAACCACCTTCAGAGAGTTACGTCAATTCTTGGGACTGGTCAGGTACTACAGGATGTTTATCAAGGGCTACAAGAAAATAGCAGAGCCCATGCAAGATCTCCTGGTAGGACAATCCAAGAAGGGCAAGATCAGAGGACTTCCATTCCGGTGGGGATCAGAATAAGAAGAGTCTTTCCAGCAGCTGAAAGATGCCCTAACTGGAGAAGAGATCATGGCCTACCCCGACTACAGTCTACCGTTCCTGTTATACACCGATGTCAGCAACGAGGGCTTAGGAGCTGTCTTGGCACAGAGACAGAAAGGCAAAGAGAAGGTTATAGCCTATGCCAGTAGGAAGCTCTGTCCAACAGAGAGGATTCCAGAAAATTATAGTTCCTTCAAGTTGAAGTTCTTAGCCTAAGTCTGGGCAATCACAGAACGGTTCAAACATTACCTGGCATCCTCAAAGTTCACGGCTTTCACTGACAACAACCTTCTAAGCCATTTAGAGACTGCAAAGCTGGGAGCTATGGAGCAGCGTTGGATGGCCAGATTATCCAACTATGACTTCACTGTCAAGTACCGGGCAGGTCATAAGAATGGCAATGCTGATGCCCTATCCAGAATGCCTAATCTACAAGACGTGGGAGAAGATGTGAATGAGCTAGAAGAGGTAGAGTTACCAGCCTTCCACCGTCCCGGCACATCCTCATGTCATCATGAGGCAAGCCAAAGGCGTCAAGAGAGAACAGTAAACCCGTTATCTCACCATAGCTGGAAAGAGACCCAGGACAGCGACCCGGCTGTTAGCTTAATCAAAGAGCTAATAACCAAAGAGCATTCCTGTCTGAGTCCAGAAGCTCCACAAGAAGCCAAGCGCCTATGGAAGGAGAAGGGAAAATTGTTTGTCTATCAAGGTAAACTGTGTAGACATCACCTCAATCCCAGAAACCATGAACTCATCTGGCAGATCGTGGTTCCAAAAGGAGATGTACAGATGGTATTAGAGGTGTATCACAATGATGCTGGACATTTTGGTTGGAAGAACCTTGAGATGTTGCTGAAAGACCATTTTTACTGGGTAGGCATGAGAAGCTCCATTGAAGGATGGTGTAAGAATTGTGGACCGTGTCACCTGCGAAGAAAAGATCAGCAAAGCCAGAAAGCTCCATTACAACCAATTATTACCAAGAAACCTCTTGAGATCATTGCCCTGGATCATGTGAAGTTGACACCAAGCAGAACAGGGTATACTTATGCACTTACCATGGTTGACCACTTCTCTAGATTCTCAGTTGTAGCACCAGTCAAGGACTTAATGGCAGAAGTAGCAGCCAAGACCTTCCAGAATTGTTTCTGTCGACCACAAGGGTATCCAGATCAGGTACTAATAGATCAAGGATCCGCATTTGAATCACAGTTGTTCCAAGAATTCCTAGGATTGTATGGTTGTAAGAAGATAAGAACCACACCGTATCATCCCCAAACAAATAGTCTCTATGAGAAAATGAACAACATTGTCATCGACATGTTAAAGACCTTACCACTGGAAGAGAGAAACCAATGGCCAGAAAAGCTACCTGACTTAGTGGATATATAGAAACATATCCCTGTAAGTTCCACTAGCTATGCGCCAGCTTATTTGATAAAAGGAAGACCTGGAAAATTCCCAATTGACTTGGAGATGGGAACTGTAGAGCCAGACCAAGATCCTTCAGAAGATGATTGGGATTACCAACATCAACAGCAATACAAGAAGGTTCAGGAATGCGTGGAAAAAAAACTTAGAACAAGTCAGAAGCAAACAAGAGCATGACTTTAACAAGAATGCCACAGCTGAACCCTTGACACCTGGTGAATTAGTTCTCAAAAGGAAAAGAAGAACCAATAAATTAGATGACCAATGGGAATCTGAACCCTATACTGTCATGCAATCCAACTTTGACAATTCCAAAACCTGTGTTATCAGTCGTGATGACGGTAGAACATCAGCTACAGTATCTAGAGATCATCTAAAGAGATATCCTGATCAACTGAAACCACAAGAAGAAGTAAGTTACTATTCACCACCAGTTGAAGAGAAAAGAGGGAAAGTAATCCACACGGAACTAGGAGACTTCCCAGAAGATTGGCCTCAATGTGAAGGAGCAGTCATAGCACCCGTACTCTCATTCTATCAACCTGTAGAAGAACCCATACCTGAAGAGTTAAGAAGAGAAGAAGAACCCGTTCAAGTGCAAGAAGTTCAGCCTGTTGTACCGGAACCAGAGATTCCTACAATCGGTGAACCTGTCAGTCCACTAGAAAGACTACGTCAGTACTATGGTATTTCAGAGATCTAACAGACTAGGAGATAGTGCACCAGCACCAGACATAGACACTAGTGACACCAGTACTACGCAGATCAACCCGTAGTAACTTTGGTCAGTTGCCACTCAGATATAGAGAGTGAAGTGTAGAGAGTCAAAATTAAGAAGTGTAGATAATGACTTGTGTATATAACAATGTGAATAGTAGTGTATAGAAGGGTGGAGGAACTGGGCAGAGCCCCATGCACATTAATTTGGGAACAGAAAGTGCCTGGGGAGAGAGAAGGCAAGACCTGGCCTCCTAAGCAGAGACACCCATAGGAAATTAAGTGTAAAGTGTGTTAACATATTGAATGTCCCAAGCCAACAGAGACTTTACTGTATGGACTTTTCCCCTTTTCCCCTGGAGTTTACTCTTGTTTAATGCTGAACTACAGTCACAGGACTAGTGGTGGTTAAAAACTACTTTCTTTCCTTTTTACAGCCTGTGGCAGATCAACTAGCGTAGATGTCTCTGCCTGAGACATCTGGGAACGCTTGTGGCAGTAGGGAGACCGGGTCAGGAGTCACGTATATAATATATAAAATCTAGCTCAACCACAAGGTGGAGTGCTCAAAGGGAAAAAAACCATAGGATACTCAATATCTATCCCTGGCACAACAAAGGATTCAGAACTTGGAGTTTTGCTTAATGCGGTTTTTAATTGTTTCAAAGTGAGGACAATCAATCCTGACCCGGTCTCCCTACTGCCACAAGCGTTCCCAGATGTCTCAGGCAGGAGTCACATCCTATGCTAAAATAGCAGATTCCCTTCCTAAGTGAAGTGTCTTATCCACATAAGACACACGACCCCACTCATATCCTGAGCGGGTCAGACCAACAGGTCCTTCAAAAACTGAAGTTCTTACACTTGACTACCTAAATCTACAATTCTTAGGACTTCAAGCACAATCCTGACGAAGACCCGAAGGGTCGAAACGTTGATTGGTTGATTGTCCTCACTCTTTGAAACAATTAAAAACCGCATTAAGCAAAACTCCAAGTTCTGAATCCTTTGTTGTGCCAGGGATAGATATTGAGTATCCTATGGTTTTTTTTCCTTTGAGCACTCCACCTTGTGGTTGAGCTAGATTTTATATATTATATATTAACCCCTTCCCGACCCTTGATGTAATACAAAGTCAAGGGTCAGGTCCCGGTGTTTGATGTGAGCTCCAGTGCGGTGCTCACATCAAACACCAGATCTCAACAGCTGAGATGTCGGACTTCCAGCACCGATCGGATCCGGATTCTGATCGGTGCTGTTAACCTCTTGGTTCCCACTGTCATTCACTGACAGCGTGATCCAAAACTGCCGCAGTGGGAATCGCGCTGTAATATAGCGAGATCTCCAGTGCTCACGTGATAGCCCGGGGTCTTGCCGAGACCCCAGAGGCTATCACTGATCGCTTCTTGTGAGTGGTTGGCAAGCGCTGCCAACCCCTGACGGTGCACTTTTGTGACAGGTTCAAATGTGCTGCAGCTCATCAGGAAATGTCACAAGCGATCAGACTGCGCAGCAGTGTGCCTCCCTATAGGGCTGTGTAAAATGAAGAATGAATTAAAAAATAAAGTTTTTACAAACATGAAAAAAAACATAAAAGTTGAAATCACCCCCTTTCCCACCAAATTCAAAATAAAAGTAGTAAAAAAATTAGAAATGCCTGATCTATCAAGATATAAAATCAATTAATGAAAGCCATAAACTGAATAACAGAAAAAAAGGGTCCAAATGACAAAATTACTTTTTTTGGTCGCCGCAACATTGCTATAAAATCAAATAACAGGCGATCAAAAGAGTGCATCCACCCAATTGGTCGCAGAACATGGCGCGAAAAGTAAGATTCTTTTTTTTTTCAAACTTCTGAATTTTTTTTCACCACTTAGTTACTAGTAAAAGTATACATGTTTGGAATCTATGAATTCGTATGGACCTGAGGCATCACACCATCATGTCAGTTTTACCATATAGTGAACATGGTGACTATAACACCCAAAAAAACAAACATGTAATTGCACTTTTTTTGGCAGTTTCACTGCACTTGGAATTCTTTCCCCATTTCCCTATAAACTATATGGTAAAATAAATGATTGCATCTGATAGTCCTGCAAAAAACAAGCCATCATATGTCTATATTGACAGAAACATAAAAAAGTTATGGCTCCTGGAAGCAGGGGAGCAAAAAACGAAAATGAAAAACGAAAAATCGCCAGGTGGTTAAGGAGTTAAACTGAGTATTTTTATCATTAGTCTGGTTTTTGCAGCTCTGCAGGTGGAGGGGTGAGTTATAGCTCAGGTGGAGGTGAAGGGGTGTGTCTTATCATTCAGATTTCCACTCCCCTATCCTTGAAATAGTTCCATTTCCCTCCACTAGGTGTTGTAGATTAAATCCATTCTCATCTAGGACCAGTGCTGTGCAGATGTGCTGCTGGAGCAGTTGCTGTCCCCTTCCATTAGAGTGGTGACCTTTTCCTGGTCTGTGGGTGAAGGTGGAGGCTCTTAACAGAGGGCAGGTTGAGGAGTTGAGGGAAAGGGTGGTGTCCCTACTTCCTCACATTCAGAGGTACCTTCAGGAACAGAGCTAGTCAGGGACCCCAAGTCCAGGACCAGACTAGCCTCCCAGTTGCCCTAGTCCATTATCCCTTCCTGCTTCATTTCCCTCATCCACTCCATGCGTGACAAGTTTCCACCAAACTAGTAACAACTCTTTCCAAAAACCTGAAACACCAAGCAGAAGACCGGTATCACTGGAGCAAAGCTGAAGCTACGATCGGCATAGGAGATTGGGCTCCACTATACCTAAAGGATGGGGACATCCGTAATAGGACAAAAGCAACCCAAAACTCCAGCAAAAAATTACCAGCCATTGAAAACTTAACTACTACAAGATTGATGGCTATCGAACACACAATAGCTGACACTCTAACTCTGGGTGAGCAACAAAGAAGCTTGCCTATCAGACATCAGAGAAGATGCCATGACACCAAGTGAGCACAAAGCTGAACAGCGTATGACTATATATGCATAAAAAAAACTACCAAAGCAGCACTCCAGGAGTATGAATTCTCACCAACCTTTTATTGGCCCAATGATACCACAACGTTTCAGTTGTTAAACTTTTCTCAAATGGTGCAGATAGTGCAACAATAGTAGACTTTTATATCATCCTCCCATTATAATGAGTCTTTAAGACAATTATAACATGTATCATCATGATCGCTAAGCAGGGTTTACAATGATTTTGCACATACAATAAAAATCTTTGTGCTCACAGTTATGGTACCTTTACACGCCGCTACAGGATGGTGGAAACAACCGGGTAGATGAGAGAAATGTATCTTGCACCGCCAAATCAACCCGAGGTAGCGGCGTGTAAAGACGGTTGTTTCCACCCGTCACTTGCGGCACCTGTTTCAGAGCAGTGTTCTAAAACAGGTTGATTTCAAGGCGATGGTTGCAGCCTGTATCGGCGTGTAAATAAGGAACAAGAGGGTTGTTTCGACACCTTGCTATTTACCTGGGGCGTGACATAGGCTCCGGGAAACCGCCCCCCTTCAGCGATCATTGGAGGAAGCTCCTGCGTTACAATAGGTAGTCGCTGCATAGGGCGGCATATTTAAGGAGCTGACCAGTCACACTACACAATTGCTCGTGCGTCATGTATTAGTCAGCCTCCTGCGCTGGCTGGCCAATAATGATGCTATTGCGTTGTCCTATCAGCGTACGAAATTCTCCTAATCCACAATTCTGGCACGCCTATGTGTTGTTCCAGCTGCACCAGGTCCTCCCATATTACCCTCTGTAGTGGCGTGTAAATGAGGTAAGGTGCTTTTCAGAAGGTAACTTTAGGCACCCGGCGGTGCATCCAGAGATAGATTCAACCTTCTGTAAAGCACCTTATAGCGGTGTGTAAAGACGGTGTGGGTACCGTTTTCAACCGTTTGTGCGTGCTCGTGCACGTGAAGCACCCGGTTGTTTCCACCATCCTGTAGCGGCGTGTAAAGGTACCATTACTGACTCTAATACAATAAAAACCTATCTATATTACATAAGTACATATGTTTAAAGTGCTGTACTTATTAATTGATGTGATTAATCCACGTGTTAATAATACTAATCATCATCATATTCAAGCGCTTACCCATTCTCCTTAATGCTTTACACGCCAATATTCGCGTCTTCTGTTTGTTTTACTCATGCCCGGGGTCCTACTACATTATTAAATTCACATTACTTCCTGGTCAGCAGGCTATGTCATTGCCCATATCGTTATATTCGGCTTTATGCCATTAGTTTACATAATTTCCGCTTTTCTCTCTTACAGAATGGGAACACCTACTTCCAACTCCACCTGCTCCATCTTTGTTAAAGGAGCTATCATCTATGTGCCCATACATATATGCATACCATTAATAAAAGGTTTTATAAGGCAGTCTGTATTGCACAGTTTGTTAAGGACTCTTCTATCAGGACCATTTAACACCTATGATTCTGGAGTATGGTAACCTCTCTGAGTACCTCACTCATAGAAGATGGCGGCCTTCCCGGTTTTCAGGGAGGTTACCATACTCCAGGATCATAGGGGTTAAATAGTCCTGATGGCAGAGTCCTTAACAAACTGTGCAATACAGACTGCCTTATAAAACGTTTTAGTAATGGTATGCATATATGCATGTATGCATGCATAAGATGGCCGCCGAGCAGTGAGGACGTGCTGCCCTGCACTCCTCAGCATCTTCAGGCATCAGTGGCCCAATCCAATGTATGGGCACAAGAACCACCCCATCAGCTCCAACTGCCCTTCAGCTCTCCGACCACCTGAACACTGGAGCTGAAGGAGGCCATCTGACCACCCTTTGGCCCTCAACTACAGTCCAGCAGCAGGCGGGGTATACTAGAACCCAGCCCGGCGTCTCAGCTCGACGCTACCCCTCTTGCACAAAATAAACCTCAGTTTTCGACGTAGTTGACAATACGCATGGCACCAGCTCATCAGGAGGATTGTCGATTTCTGGTTTTGCATAACCTGCATGATGCAGTGGTGCGGGGTTTTCCGTGGTTGCAGGTCCATAATCCTGTTTTGGATTAGAAGTCTATGCCCGTAACTAGCTGGGGTTGTAAGGGGGTACATGATGACATTTCCTTGATGTCTATATCATCTCCGCTTCAGGAGATTCCGGAGTCTCTGTCTGATTTTCAGGATGTTTTTGTTGAGCCCAAGTCCAGTTTTCTTCCGCCACATCGGGCGTGCGATTGTGCTATTAATTTGGTGCCAGGCTGTAAGTTTCCTAAGGGTACCTTTACACGCCGCTACTGGAGGATGGATACAACCCGCTACAGGCTACAAATGTAGCTTGTAGCGTCAATATAGCCCGTAGTAGCGGCGTGTGAAGACGGTAGGAGGCAGCCGGCAACAGATACATCTGTTTCCGAGCACTGCTCGAAAACAGATGGCTACAAAGCCGATTGTAGCGAGCTGTATCGGCGTGTAAAGAAGCTACAGAAGGGATGTCTATACACCAGGCGATGTACCTGGTATGTAGCTGGGGCGTGACACAGCCTCCGGGATACCGCGCCCTTCAGCGATCTTTGGAGGAAGCTCCTGCGTTGCGATTGGTTGTCGCTGCACAGGGCGGCATATTTAAGGAGCTGCCCAGTCACACTACACAATTGCTCGGGCGTCATGTATTAATCAGCCTCCTGCGATGCCTGGCCAATCATGGGTTTCTTGCTTTGTCCTATCAGCGTACGGACGTCTCGTACTCCACAATTGTGGCACGCCTATGTGTTGTCCCTGCTGCACCAGGTCCGCCCATATTAGCTTGTTGTAGCGGTGTGTAAATGAGGTAAGATGAGCTACAGATGGCTACTTGAGACACCCGGCGATGTATCTAGCTGTAGATGTAGCGTAGCGTAGCGCACCTTGTGGCGGCGTGTAAAGGTGGTGCGTTTCCCGTTTGTAACCGTTTGGGCGTGCTCGTGCACGTGAAGTAGCGGGTTGTATCCATCCTCCAGTAGCGGCGTGTAAAGGTACCCTAAGGGTTAACTTTTCAACTTGTCTTTGCCTGAACATGCTGCAAGCGGAGTTATATTAAGAATTCTTTGGAGAAGGGCCATATTCGCCCTTCCTCTTCGCCGTTGTGGGCGGAGTTCTTTTTTGTTGCCTGAGACCCTGTATTGATTAGCGCCTCTTGAATAAGGTCACAGTCAAGTTTCAGTACCCTCTGCTTTTGATTTCTGACTTGTTTTCTAGGGTTAAGGGGGCATGTTGGTTTACTAAAATTGTCCTTAGGGGGCCTACAATCTGGTTCGTATCAAGCAGGGACACGAATGGAAAACGGCGTTTAATATGCCTGAAGGCCATTTTGAATACCTCGTGATGCCTTTTGGGTTGGCTAATGCTTCTTCCGTTTTTCAGTCCTTTATGCATGACATATTTCGGGAGTTGATTGACACGTTCTTGATTGTATATTTGGATGATATCCTGATTTCTTCTGACGATTGGGATTCTCATGTGGATCAGGTCAGGTCAGTCTTTCGAATTCTGAGTGACAATGCTTTGTATGTTAAGGGGTTTAAGTGTTGCTTTAGTGTCCAGAAGGTTTCTTTTTTGGGCTTCATTTTGTCTTCTTCTATTGAGATGGATCCTGTTGAGGTTCAGGCTATTCATGATTGGGTTCAGCCCACGTCCGTGAAGGGTCTTCAGAAATTTTTGGGCTTTGCTAATTTTTATCGTCGGTTCATTGCCAATTTTTCCAGCGTGGTTTAGCCATTGACCGATTTGAGTAAGAAGGGTGCTGATGTGGAGCATTGGTCTCCTGCGGCCATTTTTGCCTTTCAGGAGCTTAAAAGACGGTTTACCTCTGCTCCAGTGTTGCGCCAACCAGATGTTTCCCTTCCATTACAGGTGGAAATTGATGCTTCTGAGATTGGTGCGGGGGCCGTCTTGTCTCAGAGGGATCCTGTTGGTTGCGCGATGCACCCTTGTGCCTTCTTTTCCCGTAAATGTTCGCCGGCGGAAAGCAATAAGGATGTCGGCAATCGGGAGTTGCTGGCCATGAAGTTGGCATTCGAGGAGTGGTGTCATTGGCTGGAGGGGGCTTAACATCGTGTGGTTGTCTTGACTGATCACAAGAATCTGGTTTATCTCGAGTCCGCCAAGAGGCTGACTCTTAGGCAGGCTCGGTGGTCCTTGTTTTTTGCTCGTTTTGATTTTGTGGTTTCCTATCTTCCTGGTTCTAAGAATGTTAAGGCTGATGCTCTCTCTCGCTGTTTTTTGCCTGATTCTCTTGAACCTTCGAAGCCGGTCGGCATTCTGAAGTAGGGGGTTGTTCTTTCCGCTATGTCCCCAATTTACGGCTTGCTCTACAGGAATTTCAGGTGGATAAGCCTGAGCGCTGCCCTATGGGGAAATTGTTTGTTCCTGCCCTGTGGACTACTAGAGTGATTTCGGAAGTTCATTGTTCTGTGTTGGCTGGTCATCCTGGCATCTTTGGAACCCGTGATTTTGTTAGCCGATCTTTTTGATGGCCCTCTTTGTCCCGGGATGTATGTTCCTTTGTGCAGGCCTGTGGGACTTGTGCACAGGCCAAGCCTTGTTGTTCCCGTCCTAGTGGGTTGCTTTTACCCTTACCTGTACCTGAGCGGCTGTGGACGCATATTTCTATTTATTTTGTTTCGGACCTTTCTGTTTCCCAGGGGATGACGGTTATCTGGGTTGTTTGTGACTGGTTTTCTTGTTCAAAGTATTTTATTAATTTTGAATAACATAAAGATAACACAATACTCATGAGGGCATAAGCTTACCCTTTAAGATACAGTATACAAACATAATAAAAACAAGCATTGTAATAATCTAGATGTAAATTAGCAAAGAGTACAAAATAAGTATTGAAAAATATGTAAAAATCAAATAGAGATAAATTACCATAAAAAGGGTCAAGTTAATTGAGTCACACAAAAATCATGAAATTATAGCAAAAATAACGCTAAAATTAGAGAAGAAAAGGGGAAGAGGGGAAAGAGAGAAAAAGGGTAAGAACAGAGGGGGTAAGGGAAGGAGATCTAGTTCTCCAAGCATTGAGGTTTTGTATAGCCAGAAATGGAAATATGTGAAGGGATAGTTGAATGATTAATGGGAAAATAACAATTCCACAACCTCCATTTCCTCTCATATTTTCTGTAAAGTTTATTTCTCAAAGCAAACGAGAGTTCATAGGAGTTATGAGTAGCGATTTTTTCAAGTAATACTTTAAACAGCGGTGGCTCGGGGTCTCTCCATTTTGTTGCTATAAGATTTTTTGCAGCTAATAAGATATGTGCAATAAGGGGTCTAAAGTCACTTGGGATAGAATTAATGCCAATTAGGAGAAGTGTAAGTTCTGGAGTTAAAATAATGTCACTATTAGTGATCTCATTGATTAATATTTGTATTTCACCCCAGTATAATTTAAGGGCTTCACAGTCCCAAAAGACATGGGAAATATTCCCTTCTTTGTGGCAATTCCGCCAGCACAAAGGAGAAAAATCCTCCTTGATCTGGTGAAGTCTGACAGGTGTATAATACCAACGAAGAAGAATCTTGTAGTGAGATTCAATAAGAGAAGAGCAGGATATGTAGGAATGTAAAGTTGTGAGAGTTTTACTTAGGCAGTCTGTGGGAATACAAGATTTTAATTCCCTTTCCCATGCTACTATATTGGTGGATTTAGTTAGTGCTACATCAGCATTGATTTCCTTGTATATATTATTAGTCTTCCAAAAGGTAAAGTTATTTGAGTGTTTGAACATTTGGGTGACATTTAGGGGGAGAAAGAAATTAATTTTGTGTTTGTTATAAAGATTGTTGATTTTGTCCCAAATTTTAACTTCCAGCTCTTTCAGGTTAAAGATTGAACTCAGTTCATCAAAAGGGATAAGTTTTTTTTCATTATTAATTATGTCCGAGATATAATTAATTCCAGCAGTTTTCCAAGAGTCAATTTTCAGGCCCGGAGAAAGGAATTCCATTATTTCTATGGGGATCCAGTTGGGAGTAGTAGTCGACAGAGGGTTATGGTTTTTTGCCAAAAGGCGCCTCCAGGATTGAATTGTTGCTTTGACTGTATGCTCTTTAGGAAGTCGCTTAGATGAATCACATAAGTATGAGAGCAACAGAGGAGTAAGTCTATTTCTGGAAAATTTGGTTTCCTCCAAAGAAAGCCAACTAGGTCTAGAATCTTGGTTCCACCATGTCTGACTAAGTTTTATTACTGAAGCGTTATAATATGCCGACAAGTTGGGAATTGCCAGACCACCGTTTGATTTACTTTTCTCAAGTATAGTCCTCGCCACTCTAGGTTTTTTATGACCCCAGATAAAATTCATTAATTGGGTTTGTAGTTTTTTAAACCATGACTGTTTGGGGGGTAAAGGTATGGAGCGGAAGATATAAAGTAACTTAGGGAGTACGAACATTTTGTATGCTTCAACTTTACCGATCCAGGATACGTCAATTTTGGAAATATGAAGAAGGTCCGCTTGGATAGTTTTAAAAATTTCAGAAAAGTTAATGTTTGCCATATTGGAAATTTGTTTAGTTACTTTAATGCCCAGGTAATCTAACTCTACTTTGTCCCAGGAAAGGTTGTGTTCGAACTTAAGAGCTTTTATTAGTTCTGAATCTAAGTTCATGTGGAGAACTTGGGTTTTAGTAAGATTGATCTTATAGAGAGAAACCCTAGAAAACTCCTCGATTGTGGCTAGGAGATTGCGAAATGAATTAAGCGGATCTGTAAGAGTAAGGATTATGTCGTCGGCGAAGAGACTGATTTTATATTCTTTAAAATTTGTATGTATCCCTTTGATAAGTAGGTTCATACGGATCTTTTCAGCCAGCGGTTCAATGAAGAGGTCGAACAGGGAAGGAGACAGTGGACAGCCTTGTCTCGTGCCGTTAGATAAAGGGAATTCCTTAGAGAGGACATTATTAGTTAGAACTTTTGCAGTGGGGTAAGAATATAGTGCTTGGAGTATATTAAGTATACTGCCTCTAAAACCAAATTTTTTTAGGGTTTCAAAAAGAAAATTCCAATGGACTCTGTCAAATGCTTTCTCAGCATCGACAGAGACCATAATTGTTGGGATGGAGTTTTTTTCTATATAGGACATAAGGTTTAGGATTCTTCGGGTGGCGTCAGTTGTCCCTCTGTTCTGAATAAATCCCACCTGGTCGCTGTGTATTAGTTTCGGAATAACTTTCTGAATTCTTGTATTAATGGTTTTAGTGATAATTTTGAGGTCTGTATTTAAAAGTGAGATGGGCCTATAGTTAGAGACATTCTCTGAGTCTCCCTTGTTTTTAGATAAGACAGTAATGGTGGCTTGTAGCATTTCTGTTGGAAAGAATGCATTGTTAGAAGTTGTAAAATTTATTAATTTTGTAATGTAAGGAGATAGAATTTCTTGGAAAGCAGTATAATATTCGTTCTGAAATCCATCCGGGCCAGGAGATTTGCATTTCTTAAGAGAGTGGATTGTGTCTAAAACTTCTGATTCCGTGAAGGGGGAATTTAGGAATTCTATGTCTTGCTTAGAAAGAGACGGGAGTTCAATTGAGTCAAGGAATGACGAGATACTGGGAAGAGTTGGAGAGGGCTCCGTAGGAGTTTCCTTGAGATTATAGAGAGATTTATAGAAATCAGCAAAAGTATTTGAAATTGCTTGTGGGAGTTTCTGAAGGATGTTATGTTTATTCTTGACTTGGGTAATGTTAGTTCTAGTCCTGCGGATTTTTATCATTCTCGCAAAGAGTTTAGAGGGTTTATTTGTACAGCTGTAATAATTTGATTTGCTTATCCGCGAGAGCTTGTCAAAATCAGAAATTAATAATGATTTGAGTTCTATCCTTAGGGCGAGTAGTTTCTGAAAAATTGTTTCATTAGGGGAGTTTGCAGCAATTACCTCCAGTTCTTTAATTTTTTTAACTATAGTTTCTGTGTCTTTTAAGAGGGATTTCTTAAGTGTTGAGTTAAACTTGATAAGAAAGCCTCTAATTACTGCTTTGTGGGCCATCCAAATAGCTGTGATAGGGGTCTCTTCTAGATCATTTTCTTTGAAGTAGAATTTCAACTCATTCCTAATCTCCGAGTTGAATTGAGGGTGGTTGAAGAGGAAAGAGTTGGCCCTCCATATTCCCTGATTTTTAGTGGGAAACCCGCCCAACGTTTCGAAAATTACTGGGGAATGGTCAGACCAGGTTCTAGGGAGGATAGATACAGATTTAATACTACGAAGTGAATTTATGTTAGTGATAATTAGGTCAATACGGGCAAAAGTTTTATGTACATTAGAGAAATGTGTGAATTCTACTGAGGATGAGTTAATACATCTAAAAGCGTCATACAACTCCTCCCTGTCAAAGAGGGGGTTGAGTTGGGTATTTATATTTCTGTGCTTGTTTGATGAGTCTAAGTTGATATTAGGAACGGCATTAAAATCACCAAAAAAGAAAAGGGTACCTCTTTGGGTTTCTCTCACCTTTTTAATTAATTTTTTAAGGAACGAAATTTGACCATTATTAGGAGCATAAAGGTTTACTAGAGTGTGGGTAACTTCATTCAACTTGCAAACAAGGATAATGAATCTACCTTCATCATCTGTTGTGACCTCTAACTCTTCAAATTTAACTGAGTCTTTAATAAGAATGGCTACACCTGATTTTTTTTTTTGTTTGAAGAAAAGTAAGTATGGGGGAACTTAGAATTGATAAATTTAGGGGAATTTTCCGAAGAAAACCTAGTTTCCTGTAAACCGGCCACATCTATATGATATTTCTTCAAGTCTTTCCAAACAAAGAATCTTTTTTGAGGAGAGTTTAGACCGTTTGTATTAATTGACATAAATTTAAGGGTCATGTTCTGGCTATGTAGCTAATCGTAATAGGAGAATGAGGGAGGTTGAGGCTTGAAAGGTTAAAGTTTAGAGAGGGATGGAGAGGGGATCAGAAAAAAAAAACTAAAATTACAAATTCAACTAGTAAATTATAAGTTTTAGAGATTTAAATCTAAAGAAATTTTTAATTTAAATGATGTTAACAAATATACCTATAAAGAGGAAGGGTTCAAGAGAACCGGTATTTAACTTCCTTTGGGCTAATGTTATGGCCAAGGTGCCTAGAGCTGACCGAGTTAGTTGACATCAAAGTAGGTGCTCATCCCGCTCCATCAAGATGTAGATCTTTGAGAGTCTTGAGACCAATATTAACGTCCTCAATGTTGAAGGTTTTGTGGTTGAAGGAGAAGATTACACTTGGAGTAGGACGGCCCCATCTGTACAGAATTTTTCTGGCTCTCAGAGTCTCTGTAATTGGTTTTAGAATTCTCCGTCTAGTCATGGTTTCCTTAGATACATCTGAGAAGACTTTTATCTTGTCAAAGGGCGGCGGTAAGGTTCTGTTTTTCCTCAAAAAAACATTGATCAGATCTTTAGTCTGGAAAAAGGAATATTTGGCGATTACATCCCTGGGAATATCGTCTGCCAAGTGCGAAGGTTTGGGAAGCCTGTGGGCTCTTTCAATTGAATATTCAATTTCGGTTTTTGAGGGAATAGTCTTTTTAGTTAGGTTTTTGACATAGTCGATTAGCTCGTAGTTTTTAACGCTCTCTGGTATGCCTCTAAATTTGAGGTTAAGTCTTCTGTCCCTGTCTTCTCTGTCAATGAGTTTGTCTTTCAGGACCTTAATTTCCTCTTTCATCTTGGTTTGTTCACTCTTAGTAGTTTTGTTGTCTAGTTTAAGGTCAGTCAGCAATTTTTCATTTTCTTCTACTCGAGAAACTATTGAGGACATTGACGACTTGACCTCATCAAATTGCTCCATCATTTCTTCTTTTAGTGAATGATTAAAGGCAGTAAAAAGTTTTAGGAAAAAATCTTTATTTAGAGGTTGTCCTGCGTCAAAATTTAGAAGTGGTTCCAAGTCGGGTAAGTTTTTCTTGAGCTTTTGTCTTGCTGGGCTCTGAAGGTGTGGTTCTTGGTCAACTTCTGGGTGGTCTGAGGGGGAGAAGCCAGAGCTAGATTTGGAGGGAATCTCCATCTCCTTCCTTTTTGTGCTTGCAGAAGGAGTTTTATGGAACGACATATCTTCCATGGGGGAACTCCAATCCTTCAAGTTATGGTCAAAATTGATTTTATCTTTCCCTAACTTAGCGTAAGTGTTGATTTGTTTGGGGGTGGGGATTTTGCTCGTGGGAGAGATCTTAAGGGGATTCATTATCATATCTGTAGTGCTGGAGCTTGTAGATAGTTTTGGCTTGGAAGGCATTTCGTCACTTAATAAATTATATCTAGGATTATTAGCTTTAGGGTTAGTGAGAATATATAGTGTACTTGAATCAATTAAGTTAAACTTATAAATATTAATGGAATGGAGGTTTGGGGGAGGAGAAGATTTAAGGAAGATCAAATCTAAGTAACAGTCTAGAGTCAGATAGTATGTAAGTAGAGAAAAGAAAAGGAGAGTGCGAAAAGTTTGGGATCACCAGAGCATCATATAAGGTGACAGCAGTCAAATGCAAAACAATAGTAATTACATTAAATCCTTTTCAAATGAAGGAACTTTCATTGACAAGAAACTTTTTTAGTAGGTTAGAGTGATCGCAGTGCTATGTCCGTAGTCTACTGTATCAAGCAGGTAGTTAGGCTGATTCAGTAGATAGTTTAAACTAGAGGATTAATGCGTGAGTCTTTCAGATTGTAATAAAGTAAAGCTAGTGTGACTCAGGTGTAATCCAATGAAATTATGCACGTAATGCTTCAATAAGTAAACGTAAACTCAATTTATATATAGTTTCCACCGATGGGATGATAGTGGAGGATAAGGATAAGGAAATTATAACAAATAGTATCAGACAATAGGTCTTACAGGGGATTGTAAGATCCTTATAATTATATAGCTCTGCTACTTAATAGGATTGTATTGTAGGTGTAGCTTAATCAGAGATGAAACTTTAGTAAGTAATAGCAATATAAAATATAATAGCAATAGCAATAGCAATCATAAAACCTGAGGCAAGTAGAGCTGTTGGTGGTAAAATGATAGAAGAAAATAGGACAAGATAGAGTTAGAATTAGCTAGAATAAAGTAAATTGAGATGAAGGTAAAAAAGGAAAGAATTAGAAAAAGAAAATGAGGAAAGGAAAAGGGAAGAGAATCAAATATAGATAGTCTTCTGTCTTCTGTCTGCGCAGCTTGGGCTCGTGGGAGACTCACAAGCCCCACTTGCTTGAAGATCTATTCTTTACTGAGTGTCTATTCTTTGGTGCTGCTCAGTTGCAGGATCCAGCACTGGTTGTCATGGTGACGTCAGCTAGTCTACTGAAGTAGTTGATGACAGAGTAAGATATCCCTCCGCCGCTGAGGCTGCTGTATAATGATAATGAGGGTCTTTCTACCTCCAGCAGTTAGTTTAAAAGACTGTTCTCCTCAGTAATAGCAGAGGGAAGATCTCTCTTTATGATCTCACTTGATCAGCTTCTCTTTCTGAGCTTTAGGAGCTGACAGGCTACAGAGTTAAGTGGAGATGCAGGTTTCCCTCCGCCGACAAGGTTGTAAAATGGATGAGGGAGAAGGGACTATTGCCAGTGTTGAACAGCTGAATATAAGGCTGGCACTACCACTGGAGGTTGGAGGATGACCTTCCTCTCATTGGATTTTTTCCAGCGGGTCTCCCTGCCAGCAGCACTGTATGTAGAATGAGTGCTCCAGTTCTAGGGAGAGTAAAGGCTGTGACTGAGGGGGGGATCAGCTTCACCACATAAAGGGTGTATCAGTTCTTCGATGCTTCCAGCGGTGGGTAGAATAGGGTGAGAGATAAGGTGAGGAATGCCCCTACTTAGGGTTTCTCTCTGGTGGGGTCTTTAGGTTCTTCAGAGACTTCAGAGGCCTCTTACAGGGCAGAAAGGTAACAAGTTTTTCCTCAAAATGGCGCCCAGGATGAGCCTCTAGTCCTCTCATGAGTGTGAGGGAGCTGTGTGGAGCCTAGATCTCGGGTCAAATTGGACCAAAATGATCTTGGAAAGTTGAATAATGTGGTCCAGTAGTTTAGAGTGAGATATGAGCCTTCATAAAGGCTATAATCTCCGTCGCTTAATATTAGGCACAGGAGCTCCTGTAGTTGTGACTTACATGAAGCAGCAGGCCACGCCTCTCTCTCTGTGACTGGTTTTCTAAGATGGTTCATTTAATTCCTTTGGCTATATTGCCTTCTTTTTCGGACTTGGTTCTGATGTGTTTTCAGCATGTTGTTCGTTTGCATGGTATTCTGGAAAATATTGTGTCTGATAGGGTTGCCCAGTTTGTTTCTCGGTTTTGGAAGTCTTTCTGTGCTAAGCTGGGTGTGGCTTTGTCTTTTTCTTCTGCGTTTCATCCACAGTCTAATGGTTAGACAGAGAGAACTAATCAGACTTTGGAAACTTATTTGAGATGCTTTGTGTCTGCGGATCAGGATGATTGGGCTGCCTTTTTGCCTTTGGCCGAGTTTGAGCTTAATAATCGGACGAGTTCGGCTAGGTTGGTTTCGCCCTTCTTTTGTAATTTTGGTTTTCATCCTCGTTTTTCTTCGGGGCAGGTTGCGCCTTCTGCCTATCCGTGTGTGGATTCTGTGGTTGAGCAGTTGCAGCAGATTTGGGATTGTGCGGTTGCCAACTTACATCTTTCTCAGGAAGTTGCTTAGCGTTTTGCTAACCGTCATCGGTGTTTTGGTTCTCGGCTTCGTGTTGGGGATTTGATTTGGTTGTCCTCCCGCCATGTTCCTTTGAAGGTTTCTTCTCCTAAATGTAATCCTGTCTCCTTCTGGTTCGCGATTCCGAGCTCTTTTGCGATTCATCATGTTTTTAATAAGTCCTTGTTGAGGCGCTTTGTCGAGCCCATGGTTTCTGCTGTGGCCCATCCGGCCCCGGTCCTGTTTGATGGTGAGTTGGAGTATGAGGTTTAGAAGATTTTGAATTCTCGTCTTTCGAGATGGAGGCTCCAGTACCTTGTTAAGTGGCGGGGTTATTTGCCAGGAGGATAATTCTTGGATTTCGGCCTCAGATGATCATGCCCCTGACTTGGTTCGTGTTTTTCGTCTGGCTCATCCTGATAGGCCTGGGGCCTCTGTTGAGGGTTCGGTGACCCCTCCTCAAGGGGGGGTAATGTTGTGAATTCATTGGAGCTCCCTCCGGTGGTTGTTGCTGGTGATGCAGCTTGCTGTGTGGGCTTCACAGGTGATGGTGATGATTGGTAATCTGGTTCTTGGAGCATATAATGGTTTGAAGTGGATCAACCCTTGCCAGTTGTCTTTGGTTCCTGGAGCAGTTCACATCTCTCTGGTTTCTTCTGCTCTGTGGAATTCTTTCCAAGCTAAGTGAATGGTTTTTTGATATTTTGTGGCACGCTTTTGTGTGCTTAAGGTTCTGCATATGTTTTGTTTTATTCAGAGTTGTGGATATGCAATTCAGTCTGTATATTTGTTTTTCTGCTCTCAGTTAGGAAGTTTTCTTCCTAGGAATTTTACCATTCACTATTATCTGTTATTTCCAGTTCTGCTGGCATTTGATTTATAGAAGTCTACAGATATAGAGGGCGCCGAGTCTTAGTGACTAAGGGTAATTTTTGTACTATTTGTTGTTGGTGGTTTTTTTATAGTGTTTTATACTGACCGCAATAGTATTCCATCCTGTCTCTCCTATATAGCTAGTTTGGCCTCTTTTGCTAAACCTTTTACTCTGCCTGTGTTTGTTTTTCTTTCTCTTGTTTCCCAGTTAATATCTGTGGGTGCTTGCTATTCTTTTGGGGTTCTGCTCTGAGGCAAGATAGCTTTTCCTACATCCATCTTTAGGAGCAGTTAGTTCTCCGGCTGTGTAGAGGTGTGTAGGTCTGGTTAGTTACATCCCACGGCTACTTCTAGTTGTGGTGTGTAGTCAGGGATTGCGGTCAGTACAATTACCAACGACTTCTATGGAATCTGAATGTTACTCCTCAGTCATCGGTTCATAACAAGCCCCCGCTGCATCCGATTCCCCCACTGCACCTGATCCCTGGCTCCACCTCACCCCCCTACTGCATCTCATCCCTACGTGCTGTGCATTTGTCTGTCCTGGTATGACTTCAACATAATTGCTCATCCCCTCGCTGCATCTGATTCCTGGCTGCATCTCATCCACCTGCCGCATCTCATCCCTACGTGCTGTGCACCTGTCTGGACGTTGTGTTGCGCATTTGGTCTTGACCTGGCTCGACTCCATCAATTTTCCTCACATTCCTGCTGCACCTGATCCCTGGCCTCATCTGATCCCCTGCTGCCTCTCATCCCCTGCTGCATCCTATCTCTGCTTACTGTATACTATGTATTTGCTTATTTTCACTCTCACTCCCATCTTACTCCATTTCCTTCTTACTCTACCTATTCCTCCACCCAGCAGCAAAGTAGTGCTCTCTACCTCCATCCTACCAAGCCATCTCACCCCCTCCTCTGAACTGTTCCCTCACATTCAGTCCTTCATCTCCAGACATGCACGCACGCCACGTAAACACTCCTGCTCCCACCTTCTAACCCTTTTCCTGCTCCTCCTACTTGCTGGTGACATTTCCCCTAATCCTGGTCCCCCCATCTCATCCCCACAGTCACTTCTACCACATACTCACAACCCATCACTAACCTTTCCAACCTCAACAACCTTTGACCCACTCCTCCAGCCCCTGCTCCCCAGTCCCTCCATCTGGCGCACTCTGGAACACCTGCTTAGTCAGCAAAAAACTTCCATTCATCCACGACCTCTTTATCTCTAACAAACTCTCATTCCTCGGCATCACAGAAACCTGGCTCACCTCTCTGATACAGCCTTTCCTTCTGCAATCTCTTATGGCGGACTCAGTCTCCCCCCCCAGCCCCACTAACACAGCGGAGGAATTGGCTTACTCCTTTACCCCACTGCCACCCTCAGTTACTCTCCACTCTTTCGAAGTCCACTCCGTCCGTATCTTCTCTTCCTGTAACCTTCAGATGACTGTCATCTACTGCCATCCTGGATCTACCACATCCTGCCTTGACCACTTCACCACCTGGCTACTTCACTTCCTTTCTGCGGACATCTCCACTATCATCATGGGTGGTTTCAATATAACCATTGACACTTCCCACCCAGCCGCTTCTAAACTTTTTTCACTGACTACCTCCTTTGGGCTTTCCCAATGGTCCTTCTCTGCCACTCACAAAGATGTCCACACGCTGGGCCTCATCTTCACCCGCCTATGCTCCCTCACTAACCTTCAAACTCACCCCAAAACCTGTCTGACCACAATCTACTGACCGTCTCCTCCCTCTCCTCCTCTACCTAACTACCCCCACTCTGCAAACTCACTCATCCTCACAGAAACCTAAAACACATTGATTTACACTCATTCTCAGAATATCTTCTCCCTCTAGCCGACATAGCTTCCCTACGCAACTCAGACGCCGCCACCACCCTATATAACACCACAATAACTGCTGCCCTCGACTTAGCCGCCCCCCTCACATCCACTCCTAGCACAAACAGGCAACCCTGGCACACCACCCTCAATAAAGACCAAAGACAGGCTTCCAGCGTTGCTGAGAGGAGATGGAACAAATCTCATTCCACTGAGCACTTTTGTTCAAACAGTCCTTCACTAACTTCAAGTCTGCACTCACTCCTGCAAAACAAGCCTTCTTCTCATCAATAATAACCTCCTTATCCCACAATCTCTGCTGATAACTTTGCCTCTTTCTTCAAGCAGAAGATCGATAAAATCAGAGACAACTTTGACCCACTGTCCCAACAGCTTCTCCTCTCACCTACACTGCCTTCTCCTTCCAAATGATGCTTCTCCCCCATAACAGATGATCAGCTCTCCTCCCTTCTGTCAAAGTCAAACCTCACTACCAGCGCCCACGACCCGCTCCCATCCCACCTCATTCCCAGGCTCACCTCAGTTTTCCTCCCAACCCTAACCCATCTTTTCAACTTATCACTTACTACTGGCATCTTCCCCTTATCCTTCAAACATGCTTTGATCACACCCATCCTCCACAAACCCAGCATCTGTTTCTAACTATCGCCCAATATCTCTTCTACCCTTCGCCTCAAAAGTACTTGAACAACACGTCCATTCAGAACTGTCCTCCCATCTCTCCTCCTGCTCCCTCTTTGACCGCCTACAATCTGGTTTCCAACTCCATCACTCCACAGAAACTGCCCTCACCAAAGTCACCAACGACCTACTGACCGCCAAGAGCAAGCGACACTACTCCGTCCTCCTCCCCCTCGACCCATCTGCCACCTTCAACACCGTTGACAATTCCCTCCTACTTCTGATCCTGGAATCTCTTGACATCACTGACCTAGCCCTATTCTTGATCTCCTCATACCTAACGGACCAGGACTTTCAGCGTCACCCACTCCCACACCTCCTCTTCACCCTACCCCCTATCTGTCGGTGTACCCCAAAGCTCAGTTCTAGGACCACTACTCTTCTCCATCTACACCCTCAGCCTAGGACAACTCATTGAGTCCCATGGACTTCAGTATAATTTCTACACCGACGACACCCAGATCTACCTGTCTGGGCCCGACATCACCTCCCTACTATCCAAAATTCCACAATACCTGTCCGCCATCTCATCCTTCTTCTCTGCTCGCTTCCTTAAGCTGAACATGGACAAAACCGAGTTCATCATCTTCCCCCCAAGTCGCTCTCACCCTCTACCAGACCTATCCATCCTTATTAACAACTGCTCACTCTCCTTAGTCCCCCACGTCAAGTGGCTTGGGGTAATCCTCCACTCTTCCCTCTCCCTCTAGCCTCACATCCAAGCCCTTGCCACCCCTGCCAACTCCAGCTCAAAAACATTTCCCGGATGCGCACTTTCCTTGACCATGTCACTGATAAAACCTTTGTTCATGCTTTCATCATCTCCCGCCTTGACTACTGCAACCTACTGCCCACCGGCCTCCCTGCTACCTCCCTCGCACCTCTCCAATCTATACTAAACTCTGCTGCCTGACTAATCCACCTGTCTCCCCGCTACTTCCCTGTCTCCCCCCTCAGCCAAGCCCTTCACTGGCTTCCCACGTTTCAGAGATCTTGGTTTAAAACCCTAACCATGACATACAAAGCCATCCACAACCTGTCCCTTCCATACATCTCTGTCATGTCCTACCAATACCTACCCTCACGCAACCTGCAATCCTCCCCAGAGCTCCTTCTCTACTCCCCTCTTACCTCCTCCTCTCACAACTGCATACAAGATTTCTCCCGTGCATCTGCTATACTCTGGAATTCTCTCCCCCAACACATCAGACACTCGCCTACCCTGGGAACCTTCAAAAGAAACCTGGAGACTCCCCTCTTTCACAAGCTTACAACCAACAATCAGACCCGGTTCACCGCACCCTCTCAGTATCTGCACTACCCCATCCATCTGTATCCCCACCCATCCCTCGTAGACTGTAAGCCATGGCGGACAGGGTCCTCTCTCCTCCTGTACGACTTGATTGTCCATACATATTGTACTTGTCCTCATCTGCCCACTCCATATGTAAAGCGCCATGGAAACTAATGGCGCTATATGAATAAATAATAATAATAATAATAATAATAATAATATGGGCACATAGACAATAGATCCCTTAACAAAGATGTCGCAGGTGGAGCTGGAAGTAGGTGTGCCTATTCTGTAAGAGAGAAAACCGGAAATGATGTAAACTAATGGCATGAGGCCGAATAGAACAATATGGGCATGTAAAGCGCATGCACAATGACGCGGCCCGCTAAAGGAGGTAATGTGGCTTAATGAAATAGTAGGACCCGGACATGTGCAGCACAAACAGAAAGACACCCATATCGGCTTGTAAAGCATTATGGAGGATCGGTGAGCGCTCGAATATGATGATAATTATTATGATTAACACATGTGGGTTAATCACATCAATTAATAAGTACAGCACTTTAAACATATGTACTTTATATAATATTGATAGGTTTTTATTGTATTAGACAGTAACTGTGAGAACAAAGATTTTTATTGTATATGCAAAATCATCCTGCCAGGTGAAAGGGAACCATCAGTACATGGAAAAAATAATAACTAAGCGTACACAAATAAGCAACAAACTATGCATGAAACAATTTACCAACGGGGAACTGGAGCTGCCAGCGAATACATCTCCCATATAACCCAACCCTTTTAACACCCTCAGTTTGGAGCTTTTGTCTAGGGATAGAAAAAAGATGGAGTTAATTTTTTCAATGACTTTGTTGAAAGTGGGGGGTTGGTGGGTCTTCTGGCACAATCTGGCCGCTATTAAGCCATAGGAGATCGCTCTCTAAAGATCAGGAGGGAACTGGTCAATACCAATGTTCAGAGCCACCAATTGGGGTGTAAGATCCACAGTACTCTCAGATAAATATACAAGTAGACTGGCTATTACCGTCCAATACTAGGTGACTTTTGGACAGGTCCACCACATGTGTGTACCGGCATGGCCGCCATCAGACTCTTATAAGTCTTAATCATTAGGGGGCTTGGCAAATGATTGGAGGGGCGTGGCTATAGGGGGGCCCGGGCGAGCTAGCAGGGGGCGTGGCTGTTGGAGCAAGGAGGACCGCCCCCCTCTTCCCACCGACACCTTCTGGCTGAAGTTGCTTTGCTGGGCCCCTGCAAGGTGTGAGGGGGCGGGCCCCAATCTCCTCCAGGCCCCACCCCCTCACATCTTGCATGGCCCCCTCTCGTCGATCACTGCCTGGCCCCGCCCCCTCACCTCTTCAGCAGGCTCTGTCCATCCCCGCATCACCGGAATTCACACGGCCTGGAGGGAAGATGAGGGGGCGGGCCCTGATCTCCTCATCTCTTCAGCAGCTTCCGGCAATGGCAGGATGCAAGAAGACTGCACTGAAGACACAGAGCTGCTGCTGGTGGTGAGTATACTGTCTGTCTCTCTCTCTCTGACTCTGTCTGTCTTTCTGTCTGTCTCCCTGACTGTCTCCCTGACTGTCTCTCTGACTGTCTCTCTCACTCTCTGACTGTCTCTCTCACTCTGACTGTCTCTCACTCTCTGAGTGTCTCTTTCTTACATTCTGAATGTCTCTCTCTCTGACTGACTGTCTCTTTCTCACTCTGACTGTCTCTTTCTCACTCTGACTGTCTCTCTCACTCTCTGACTGTCTCTCTCTCACTCTCTGACTTGACTGTCACTATCTGACTGTCTCTCTCACTCTGTCTCTCTCTCACTCTCTGACTGTCTGACTGATTTAAACCCAGCTTCGCTTTGCATTATTCTTAAATCTTCATAAATAAACTACAAACATACTCTAGAATACCCGATGCATTAGAATCGGGCTAACATCTAGTTCTCTATAAATGACCAAAAGGTCTTTAAAGCGGCAGGGGTTGAATCTTTGAAGCATGGATGGAATTCGGGGGGCCTCAAGTCCATCACGTAGGAAGTAGAGGAAAGGAAATGTTTAATTTGAACAATTTGGTAAGAAAATCTGCTAGTCCCTGGAAATGCAGCCCACAGGAACTCAAGAGGGAGAAACTCCCTTTTCCGTATAAGGTCACCCAAGGAACACAACCCCAACTCTTCCAGACCTCTCAGGTCCAGAAATGGAACGGGCCAGAGAACCTGAACTGACGCAGCACCTATCTGAGGTACCCCCAGTGTACCCTGTCGACCATTTTCTCAGCATCCAGGGAGAGAAATGCACTCTAGGCCCCCTTAACTCCGCCACGCGTATGAGATCCAACATCCTCCTAATGCCATCCTTAGTTTGGTGACCTTCTACAAAGCCAACCTGGTCTGGATCCACCAACGATGGGACCACTTCTAGCAACCTGTTAGCTAGAAGTTTGGAAAGATCCACTGGCACAGTTTATTAAATACTATAGGTAGGGCAATATGAGCAGCAGCCATTTAATTCACTCCTAGCAATTAAGCCATTCATGAAAACGCTATATAAGACTGGACAATGAGGCAATCCTGAGGAAGAAGGGCGTACCCTTTGAAACCCGTCGATCACCAGACCTGTCAGATTTGTGACTGCACATTGAGCCACCTTTCCAGCAATACAGAGCGTGTTGTACACAGTTCAGCCCCCAGGCACCGCCCCTTAGTGACGCGGACGAGCAGCTGACAGTGTGACGTAGCTAACCCGAGACCGCAACCTGGAAGACGCCGCAGACTGAGCACAGCCACACAACTACGAGCGGGCCAGCTGGTCTGTTTCCCGCTCCCCTCCATCGGCTGGAGCCTGCCGCATCTGCAAGACCTGGGAAGCACAGGTTGAGTGATCGAATGGCATGCTTTTGCTCATAACACTATCTTTATCAAACCACATTATACAAATAGAAGGCAGTTTTCCTCTATTGTATAGAAGTAATTCAGTGCAAAAAATCCCCTGGACAGCATTTTGGCTAATCTCAGGAGGATTACAACAAAGGGCAATACTATATTGAAAAAAGTATCCAACTTGTATTTGGAATAAGAATGTGGTATTTTCTCAAGAGAAAGAACACTCAAAAGAACATCACCACACAGGAGTCATCAGAAATCACTTGAATTAAGAATTGTTATGTATATTGGAGGATTGTATGTGCTTTCAAAAGCACACTATTAATCCTCATACACATCCTACTGAATTATGCACATGGAAGGATTACCTACATAAAACCTTCAAGTAAATTTCCCCCCCTGTAAAAGTCATTGTATAATCCTTATTAAGTAAAGCAGAATTAGGAGGAATGTATAAAGCTATACAGTAATTTGCATACAGTAATTTATATCTGTATCTTCAGAATAAGGAACAGTGTCTACAATCTTAAAGAATACTAGAAGGCCACCATCTATCATCATACAGGTACTAACGCCATCTATAACATAGAATTTGCTTGCTATAACTTGTATCAGACAAGCAATAGTCCCACCTTTCTGGTCAGTGTCTCCAAAGTAGTCTGGACTATTCTATAGGTAATTCTACCACTAATTACCTTAATAATTAAAGGATAATTATCATACAACTTCTTTCAGATATAAAGAGGCTTAGCACAAGTTAATCTCATAATGGGAGAACCTTGTAAAGGACCAAGATAGACAACAAGCAGCTCCTGTCTATCAGAAAGGTAGGCAATAATCCAATCCACCTTTCTCACAAGTAATTTTTTATGCAAGAGTCTCAGAGCAATTTTACTTCTACTTTCACTTTTATAGGCTTATCAACCCTGTAAAGACCAATAAGAAGTTAGTAAAGACTAGTGATGGGCGAATCCTAAATTACTCGGAATCGCTTGACTCTAGCGAGTCCGAGCCCGGGACTCGCTACTCGTTGCGAGTCTAATGTTAATGAATGGGGAAGCGAGTAATAGCGAGTAGTGTGCGATTTACAAATCACAGATGTGTCTCGGAAGCTTCAGCCAGAAGCAATCCTAGTTTTGCCATTGATTTGCATTAGACTGGTTTACTTTGCAAGTAATCGCTGGGAAACTCGCACAGATAAGAGTCCTGTCTGCTCAGTGTGCTGGCTGCCGCAGCTCCCGGGTCCTAAAGCCCGCCTGCTGCCTGATGTAGCAGAGCTGAGATTGTTCTCAGCCTGCTCATTCCCTGTGCATAGACATCTATATCTATGCACAGGGGATGTAGCAGAGAGGACATCGCGTTTTGGACTGCGTCGGACGGAAGAGGATTTTTTTAATTAAAGATGGAGTCCCTAATGGCTTTTTTTTTATTTCTAATAAAAATTTTTCTCTGTGTTGTGTTTTTTTTAAAACAATTTAATAGAAATTCATGGCGGTCATGTCTAATATTGGCGTGACCGCCATAAATTTCGGGCTTAGGGCCAGCTGATAATACAAAGCTGGCCCTAACCTCTTTATTACCCAGCGTGCCACCGCCACCAGGGCCGCTGGAAGAGCGGGGTTCAGCGCCAGAGGATGGCGCTTCAATGAACGCGCCATCTTCTGGGGCGGCTGCGGGCTGCAATTTGCAGCGGAGGGTGCCCAGAAAGCTTGGGCCTCCCTGCGCTGCGGATTCCAGCCCCCAGCTGCTTAGCTGTACCTGGCTAGACATAGAAATTGCGCGGAGCCCCACGCATTTTTTTTTTATTATTTCATGAAATTCATGAAATAATAAAAAAAAAGGGCTCCCCTATATTCTTGTGTCCGGCCAGGTACAAATAGGCACCTGGGGGTTGGGGGCAGCCCGTCGCTGCCTGCTGGATCCGGCTGGTTCCAGAAATACGGCGAAGCCCATGTAATTTTTTTTCTGAAAAATCAATAAAACAATCCTAAAAAAGGGACTGCATCTTTATTAACCCCTCGCCCATGGTCCAGGGGTTAATAAAGATGCAGTCCCTTTTATTTACATTGTTTTATGGATTTGTCAGAAAAAAATTTCACGTGGGCTTCGCCGTATTTCTGGAACCAGCCGGATCCAGCAGGCAGCGACGGGCTGCCCCCAACCCCCAGGTGCCTATTAGTACCTGGCCGGACACAAGAATATAGGGGAGCCCTTTTTTTTAATTATTTCATGAATTTCATGAAATAATAAAAAAAAATGCGTGGGGCTCCGCGCAATTTTTATGTCTAGCCAGGTACAGCTAAGCAGCTGGGGGCTGGAATCCGCAGCGCAGGGATACCCAAGCTTTCTGGGCACCCCCCGCTGCAAATTGCAGCCCGCAGCCACCCCAGAAGATGGCGCGTTCATTGAAGCGCCATCCTCTGGCGCTGAACCCCACTCTTCCAGCGGCCCTGGTGGCGGTGGCACGCTGGATAATAAAGGGGTTAATACCAGCTTTGTTATACAAGCTGGTATTAAGCCCGAGATTCTTAATGTCAGGCCACGTTTGACCCAGCCACTAAGAATCTCCAAAAAAGGGTTAAATAAAATACAACACAGAGAAAATTTTTTATTTGAAACAAAAAAAAAAGCCATTAGGGACTCCATCTTTAATTAAAAAAATCCTCTTCTGTCCGACGCAGTCCAAAACGCGATGTCCTCTCTGCTACATCCCCTGTGCATAGATATAGATGTCTATGCACAGGGAATGAGCAGACTGAGAACAATCTCAGCACTGCTACATCATCTCTGTGAGCAGGCGGGCTCTAGGACCCTGGAGCTGCACAGAGAAGACAGCTGGACTCGGCTCGCAAACTTTGCGAGTTTCCCTGCTATCACTGGCACAGTAGCCGAGTCTAATGCAAGACAAAGGCAATCCTAGTTTTGTCAGCGTTTGCCATTGATTTGCATTGGACTCGTGCGAGTAAACGCTGGGAAACTCGCAGAGTACCGAGTCCTGCGAGTCCCTTACTACTCGCCGAGTAACGAGTCCTAGCGAGTAGATTCGCCCATCCCTAGTAAAGACCAATACGAAGTCAGTAACCCAAATACATCAGAGTTATAAGAAAAGTCCTTCGGAGAATATAGATTGCGCGTATATCTTGAATGGACCCTCATAGATTCACATCAATCGCTTTTTAATGTTTTTTGATATATGTTTTATATAGTACATGATGGTACAAACAACAAAAAAAATAAAAAAATTTTTTCAATTTTAAACTGGGTATAGATTTAATTTTTATACATTATCGAGTGCACTGAACCCCTAAATTCTATCTATTTCAGAAGTTTGGAAAATAATTTTAAATCGTAGTTAAGGAGAGAACTAGGGCGGTAACTTGCTAGGGACTCTGGGGGCTTGCGTGGTTTGGGAATAGTAACAATGGTGGCCTCAACATTAAGGGGGATAGACTCCGAATGTTGCCAGTGAGAAAAGGTTCTGGAGAGGAAGGGGGCAGAATATGGGGGAATGCCCGAAAGTACTCATTGGGGACCCATCAGGCCCTGAAGCAGAGTGACATTTAGTGGACTTAATTACTGAAAGGAAAAGAAGCGCAAATAGAGGCTTATTTTTTTAATTAAAAAGGTTAAATGCTACTAGCCGCTCACCTGGAGGGTTGTGTAGCACAGAACTGGCATAAATGCATAGAAAGATGGCTGCTGCAAGGTCCACACCTCAAGGATCAACATGGTTTAGAAATTCAGGGGAGGACAGTGTTCACGGACCTGCGCTGCGCTTCTCGTACCAAGAGAAATCACACGATGTTCATCACAAAGGTTTTCTTTATTTCCTGCTACGTGTTTCGGATCCAGTCCGGACTCCTTCCTCAGGGAGTAGTAAGGTTTTACTCCCTGAGGAAGGAGTCGAGACTGGCTCCGAAACGCGTAGGAGGAAATAAAGAAAACCTTTGTGATGAACATCGTGTGATTTCTCTTGGTACGAGGAGCGCAGTGCAGGTCCGTGAACACTGTCCTCCCTTGAATTTCTAAATCACATTTAGTGGACTTAATCACCGATGCAACTTTGGCAGGGGAAAAGGGAGCATTTAAACTTTGTAAGTGAAGTAGGGACACCCAGGGGAGATCAAGGCCTCACAAGAACTGGTTGATTTCATCCATGGATAGTTGGTGGGTCAGGGGATCATCTCTAAGTTGTACAACTGTGAGTAGAATTTGGCAAAGACTTATGCAATATCTAAGTGATTTTTAACTGGTAGTTCTTCCTTGTTAATTAATATCTAAATCATCCCTCTATTCGCTCTCTTCTTAATGCGCCTCACCAGAAGTGCCCTGGCTCTATCTCCAGGCATGTAATAAGCAGAATAAGGTGCTGTAGAGACTTCTCATCTTGGGCAAGAAGAAGGGAAAACAGTTGAAATCTAACCCGCATTTTCTGTTGAGTTCCCTGGGGAGAAGGGGCCGCCTTATTTGCTGACTCTAAGATGTACAGTTGAAAGATCAAAGATTGTCATGCCTGGTCTTTAGCTTTTTTAAGTTGGGCATCTTTTTGTAGGAAAACACCCCTCATGTATGCCTTGAGAAACCCAAAATGTCTGATCAGATACTTCTCCATTATCATTTAGTTCAAAGAACTCAAGTAATTTCTTTTGGGCTTCCTCCATGATCCCCTGGTCAGAAACGAGACTAGGGTTTAGCCTCCAGCTCTGCGGTGGAGACCTCCATTCTGCCAATTGCACCTCCAGACTGACAGATGCGTCGTCTGACCATGTGATCAGTCCCACTTCCACAGAGGCACAGAGAGGAAGGGTGCAACTGTCAACCAGAAAGTAATCAATCCGGGAGTATGATCTTTGCCTGTGAGAGAAGAAGGAGTAATCCTTCTCCTGTCACATGGAGGTACCGCCAGATCTCATGGAGGCAGAACTCCCGAAAGAGTGGCCTCAACTCCCATCTTCCCCGACCCAAGACTGGATGATGAATCAAAGTCTCTCTGTGGGGTGATGTTAAAGTCCCCGCAGACTATATATGAAAACCCCGAGACACCTCTGCCACCTTCTTAAAGAACCCCCAGAAAAATTTGAGTTGGGCATGATTTGGAGCATAAACAGATGATATCATGAAATCAGACCCTGCAATAGAACATGTCAATGTTACAATTCTACCGGACGGATCAATAACTGGGTTGATTAACCTGAATTGTACTGAATTCTTAATTAGAACACACATACCCGCCTTTTTTGGATATGGCTGGAGAGAAATACATGGGAATATAAACGATGGTAGTGTCTTGTAGTATCCTCCTGGAGCAGGTGTGTTTCTTGTACACAGAGCACATCCACTCTCGATTTTTGTGCTTCCATCAAGAACATGGATCGCTTTGCAGGAGAGTTAAGTCCTTTAACTGTCACGGGTGTGTCAGGAGGCACGGATGAGACTGTAGAAACCACTCGCAGAAGGTCCCAGCGTTTGGCCAAATAGTTAAAATCCTAAGAACATGTGTCTGTCACTTTAAGAGGCATTCCCCTATTAGTTAAAGCTGGAGGTCACTAGGACACAGCTGATTCCTTACTTTGAGCTACCCATAAATTCCCCTTGACTCCCAGGATTCACTGCTGGTGATAGCTGTTCAGGTGTTCCTGGTTGCATCCTAGCTCAAAGCAGAGTTTCCTGGAGTCTGTTGGTTTGCTGCTTGGATCTGCTCATACTAAGTGCATCTCTTCCCTCTTTGTTTGTTTCCCTTGTGTGTTTCTCTAGTTGCTAACCGGGCTGACTAGTGATCACCTGCTCTAATCCCTGTGTAGTGGTAGTCCAGGGACAGTAAGGGAATAGGTGTCCTGGTGGCAACAGTTGCGGAAACTGTATAGGGACGCTAGGGGAGTCAGGTGTCAGCGCTAGTTGTTCTAGGGGTCACCATCCCCCCTTTTTGCCCTTAGCATCAGGAACTCTTTCCCTCCCTCCTCCCCCCCTGTCGTCGTCCAACACTGGGTGTCTCCCTACATCCAGCGTGACATTAACATTAAAGTATACAATTTTTATGCTCATAGTGGAAAGTCTGAAAAAACTCAAGCAGGTCCGATGGTTAGTAACCTGGCTGGAATGGGATGGAGGGCAGATGAGAAAAAGAACACAACTAAGGGGAACAAGTATGTAAACTAAGAAGTCAGGCACAAGCCTGAGGGAGGAGGCAAAAGTAGTGCGCACCACGGTGCGCAGGTGAACCCGCCTGGCCTGAGTGGTCATAAGCAAAATAGGCGGAGGGAGATGGCCTCCGCAGGCAGGCTCCAATTAAATGTTAGCACCCTCAGCAAGGTCTCATGCCTGGAGAGACAAACAAGGAGAGGCAGCTGAAGCAATGATCAGCCAACTCTTTCCCAATCAGAGGTGACCGACTTCCCATCTGGTTGGGAGCCAGCATTGGGAGGGCTTGTTCCTGTAGCCAGGAGCAAGTTCCATGACTTTAGAGCCTTCCCCAGCTGTTTAGGGGAGTCAAACACATGGTGAGAGTCTTTATATCTGAAATGTACCTTAACTGGGAAGCACCAGTTGTAGAGAATTCCGTGTTCCCTCAGGACCTTTCAGAATGGTGCAAATTCTCTGCGTCCCGCCAGGGTGCGAGGGAGAGGTCTGGGTGGACAGTAAGTGCAGCAAAAGCATCAGGTAAACTGGGCTTATTTCTCAGGGCTTTCATTAGTGCTTTCCTAGTGGTGTAAGTGCATAGGAAAACTAGGATATCCCTGGGGAGGGAATGTTTCATGTGGGGTGGCTTGGGCAGTCTATACGTCTTCGCTATGCGTAGATCACTCGACGGGATCTAAGGGAGGACATGTTGAATAAATGCTGTAACAGGAAAGGAAATCTCCCCCTCCTCCACAGACTCAGGGACATCCCTCAGGTGAAAGTTGCAGCGTCTTGTTTTATCCTCCAAATCCCACATCCTGTATTTCATCTGAAACATCTCCTTCTCCATGATGGCATAATCACTTGCTAAGGCATTGTGGGCTGAGGCATAGTCGGCCATCTTCTCTTTAATACGAGAAATGCACTCCCCCAGAGATGAAATATCCCTCCTCAGCTCCCCCAGCATACCTTAAAGATCACCCTGAAGGGATCTCCTGAGCGATCCCAGGAGGAACTGCATGTGACGCTTGGTGATGGGGGTCGTCCTCCTGTTCAGTCCCCGCTGCAGGGCTCTGGGAGGAGCATGAGGAGGCTAGGAGGCTGAGGAAGAAGCAGGTGCCATTGTGGCACCCCATGGGTTAATGTGCCACAATAACATCACATGGGTTCTCTCCCCACTACACACTGACAAACACTAGCTCCTCTGGGCCAAGAGGGGGAGCACAACCTGTTCCTTATATACTCTTGCTCTTGAGGGAGAGCTCAGTTCAGCTCGGAGCAGGGCTGTGAAGAGCACGAGTTAATGCAGAACTTAGTACGGACCTAGTGAGGGTCGGAGGAACAGGAGAACTACAGACTGAGGAACACGCCTGGGAGCTGGAGTGATACCTTCACTCGCCCCAGAAGAATGCACAGAACGGACACCGGATCGGGTACTGTGTCTGGCACCCACAGCACAGTGAATCCCGGAACAGTGGGATCTCTAGATGCCCCTAGTACCAGAGCAAAGCAACACGGAGGGGTCAGCACAGCACAGAGGACTCAAGTTGCCTAGCCAAGTGGTACCAGCAGAATACAGAGAGAGAGAAGTGAGGAATCCCAGCAGCTCAGCTAATAGCAGCAGCCAGGACACACACACAGTGCAGCATAAGGACGCTGACGACCCCGGACAGGGTGGGAAGAGAGCTCAGCCCCATTACAGACTCCGTGGACTATAATCTGCAGTAACATCAGTAGTTAAGCCTTGGAAAACAGCAAAACTGTGAGTTTGTGTATTGATTGCGACCTTTGCTCCAGATTCAGCACAGAGAGCTTCCCCCTGCTACAAGCCTGTCAGCTCTGCAGCCTCAGGAGAGAAGGAGAAGTACACCAGTGTCTACCAAACGTGAGTGTGTGTCCTTTAACCCCGTCTCCACCATCTATAACCCCAATAGACTTTAACCCTTACTGCCCCGGGGGATACAGTTCTTCCCACTGGAACTACACCATCTCCGCTGCCATCACATCACCCCCAGAGGTTCTGCGGCAGCGGCGGCCCCATCCCTGGCCGCACCAAGTGGGTGGCGTTACCCGTGACAAATCCCCTTGTAAATATTCCCCATCTTATTGTGCGGGCCCAGGGACACGGTCTGGACCAAGCCACCCGTGACTTCCCCGGCACCGACCAGTCCGGTACCGAGTACCCCCGTCCCGTGGGGGCTCCACAACCTGGCGTCACGAACAGGATCTACCCGGTCCAAATGAATTGGACCCTGTGCGCCATCTGAACTGTATATTTGAGAATCCGCCATTTTGGAGCGCGCGCGGGAAAAGAAAGGGGGCGGTACCCTGCATTGGCGCGAACCCAGCCTCCTACCTTGGTGCTGACGACATCCGGCGGGGAAGAAGATCCCTGTTGCACCCCGGAATCTCCCATAGACATCCGGACGGAAGCGGAATACGGAGGACGCATATTAACTAAGGGGGCCCAAGATGTCGCAGCCCGGTGCACAAGACGGCAACGGAGCAGCCGGTGGAGCTGCAGCGCCGGACCCAGTGATAGTACCCGGCGGTGCAGCGGCGCAAGGAACAGCATCCATAATGCCATTCCTGATGCCGTATACTCCAGGGGCAATGTGGCTGCCCCAATACTCCGGTGAGCCTAATACTTTAACTGACTTTATGCAAAAGATTAAAGAGTATTATGTGATGTATCCCCTCACTGAAGCCCAGCGTGTAGGAACGATAATGGGACAGTTAACGGGCAATGCACGGCGTGAGGTTGCGTCCTGGCTGGACACAGACAAGGACACTGTAGAACATCTAGCAGCCAGACTGAAAGCAACTTTTGAATCTGCTGTTGATACCCGGGCTAAGATGAGGTTCTTTGCATGCCACCAGAAACCTAAACAGAGTGCCAGAGACTTTGCCTTGAACCTGCAGGAAGCACTCAAAGCCCTTAAGCTGGCAGAACCTGCTTTAGCCCGGGAGCTGATAAAATGCTATTTGACCAATTCATAGAGGGCCTCCATTCCCCTTCCCATCGAGGACAGTTAAGCATGATACTGCTGCAGAACCCTGACATGACATTTACTGAGCTGAAAGATAGAGCTATCCGTCTGCAGCAGCTGGAAGAGCCACAAGAATTAACACCTGTGCCCGACACTGCAGCAGCACCTCAGCAGCCGGCAGCGCCAGCGACATCTACTATGTCAGCGACTGCTGCTGAGGCTGGGAAATAAATCTCAAATGCAGCCCTCAACCAAAAGCTAGATGCCCTGACAGACACCGTGATCTCCATGGCCAAGGTTATCAAGGAACTGCGAGAGTCAAAACCTGCACCCAAGATCGAGTTGGCGACCAGCAGAGAGGATGTTCCGTGGATGAGGCCCAGAAGATACCCAGCAGCAAGAGGACGACCCAGCGATCGCTACCAACCAGATGGACACCCCATTTGCCGCCGTTGCCAGAAATCAGGCCATCTTGCTCGTGAGTGTCCTTTAAACGACGATTCCCTGGGCAGACGGGCTGCTCCCCAGGAATGAACGCTCAAGGCCCCTCCGCCTGGTATGACAAATTCGTGGGAGGAAAGCTGGTGATCCCTATTGTGTTGGATGGCATCCCCTTTAGTGCCCTGCTGGATACCGGATCCCAAATAACATCCATCCCACATGTTCTATATAAAAGGTACTGGGCTGATTCAGACATTACTAATGCGCCAGATGACTTTAACTTTGATATATGGGCTAGTAATGGACAGGTAATACCAAAGGTTGGATTTAGAGAGATGAATATTCAGGTTGGGAAGGTAGAATTGCAGAACCAGGGTATTATAATCATAGATGTTAACCGGCGAGACCGTGAACCCGTAATGCTGGTAGGAATGAATGTAATTGAGAAATGCTTTTCCGAAGTGTTAAGTGTTTTACAGCAAATTGCCGAGACTGCCGGAACTGGACAACAGAGGCTTCTGCACAAAGAGATCAAAGCCCTGATGTTGAAGCAGCAGGTAGAAATCTCTGGAGGTGAGATCGGCAGTGTACGAGTAAGTGACCCAATACCCATTGTAATTCCTCCCAAAACCGAAATGTTGGTATGGTGTAGAGCCGCAATAGGCATTAAAGGGCGAGACTATCAGGCCCTGGTAGAACCCGTGTACTCAGACAGTAGACCGACCATACTCACTGCTAGAGGAGTAGTTGACGTACACAGGGGAAGAGTGCCATTACACCTATTAAACTGCGGAGATGATGAGATCACGTTACCAAAGTATGCTATCATGGCTAAGTTGTACACGGTTGATAACAATAACATCACAGCCGCCGAGCCCTTGAACCCGTCATGTCAGGCGGATGACAATGGCTCAGGAGAAAAGCTGGAGGATTGGTGCCAAAAGTTGCATGTAGGCATCAGTTCTACACCTCCCCGTCACAAGCATGGAGTATACCGGGTAGTGAAGGAATATGAACAGATATTCAGTAAACACCCGTTAGACTTTGGGCAGATCAAAGGGGTAGAGAACACTATACCCACAGGTAACCATCAACCTATAAAGGAGAGGTATAGACCCTTACCACCAGCTCACTACCAAACCACCAAAGACATGCTCAGAGGAATGAAATCTGCAGGGGTAATAAGAGACAGTTGTAGCCCCTGGGCAGCACCTCTAGTGTTAGTTAAAAAGAAGGATGGGACCATGAGAATGTGCGTAGATTACCGGCAGATTAATCGCATCACACATAAGGATGCATACCCATTACCTAGGATTGAGGAGTCATTAGCTGCATTAAAATCTGCTAACTACTTTTCCACCCTTGCTCTGACTAGTGGGTACTGGCAGGTTCCTGTGGCCGAGGCCGACAAGGAGAAGACAGCATTTACTACGCCGATGGGCCTCTGTGAGTTCAATTGTATGCCGTTCGGACTCTGCAACGCACCCGGGACCTTCCAACGTCTGATGGAGAGCTGCCTCGGGCACAAGAACTTTGAAACTGTCCTCCTGTACCTAGATGACGTCATAGTCTACTCGAAGACGTACGAGCAACATCTACAAGACCTGGCAGAAGTGTTTGAAGCTTTATCGAAATATGGCATGAAAATCAAGCCATCCAAGTGTCACCTTCTCAAACCAAAGGTACAGTACCTGGGACATGTCGTGAGTTCAGAGGGAGTAGCTCCGGATCCTGATAAAGTCACAATGATAAGGGATTGGCCAAGACCTACGAACGTGAAAGAAGTGAGGCAATTCCTGGGCCTGGTAGGCTATTATAGAAGATTTATCCGAGGATTCACGAAGCTAGCAGCTCCTCTGCAAGACATTCTGGTAGGACGATCAAAGAAGACTTCAAACTGTAATTTCCTGACACGGTGGGATGAGGAAAGAGAAGATTCCTTCAACAAGCTGAAAAGTGCGCTGACGGGAGAAGAGATCCTGGCATACCCTGATTACCATCAACCCTTCATTCTATACACGGATGCCAGCAACGTGGGACTGGGAGCAGTATTGTCGCAGAAGCAAGGAGGCAAAGAAAGAGTTATTGCCTTTGCAAGTAGGAAGCTCCGACCTACAGAAAGAAATCCCGAGAACTACAGCTCCTTAAAGTTAGAGCTACTGGCAGTAGTTTGGGCTGTGACTGAACGCTTTAAACATTACTTGGCAGGTGCAGAATTTACCATCTACACGGATAACAACCCGTTGAATCACCTGGACACAGCAAAATTAGGTGCTCTGGAGCAGCGATGGATAGCCCGGCTATCTAACTATAACTTTGTCATCAAATATCGGGCAGGCCACAAGAATGGGAACACAGATGCCTTATCCCGAATGCTGCACCTGAAAGACGTGGAAGAGGAACCGGAAGAGTTGGAAGAGATTGAACTACCGGCCTTTCATTGTTCAAAGGTACAAGATTATCAGCCCGGAGGCAATAGACTAAACCCCGGAAAGACTGCTTTTTGACTTCTTGAACTCTTTTTCACATTTTAGTGATTTTTGTACTTTTTCATTTTAAGTCTATGTCAATATTAATTGTGTTTAATTGTTGTTTACTTGTTTTTCCACAGTCCCGTATTTAACTAAGGGGGAATGTGGCACCCCATGGGTTAATGTGCCACAATAATATCACATGGGTTCTCTCCTCACTACACACTGACAAACACTAGCACCTCTGGGCCAAGAGGGGGAGCACAACCTGCTTCCTTATATACTCTTGCCCTTGAGGGAGAGCTCAGTTCAGCTAGGAGCAGGGCTGTGAAGAGCACGAGTTAGTGCAGAACTTAGTACATACTAAGTGTATACTTTAATGTTAATGTCACGCTGGATGTAGGGAGACACCCAGTGTTGGACGACGACAGGGGGGGAGGAGGGAGGGAAGAGTTCCTGATGCTAAGGGCAAAAAGGGGGGATGGTGACCCCTAGAACAACTAGCGCTGACACCTGACTCCCCTAGCGTCCCTATACAGTTTCCGCAACTGTTGCCACCAGGATACCTATTCCCTTACTGTCCCTGGACTACCACTACACAGGGATTAGAGCAGGTGATCACTAGTCAGCCCGGTTAGCAACTAGAGAAACACACAAGGGAAACAAACAAAGAGGGAAGAGATGCACTTAGTATGAGCAGATCCAAGCAGCAAACCAACAGACTCCAGGAAACTCTGCTTTGAGCTAGGATGCAACCAGGAACACCTGAACAGCTATCACCAGCAGTGCATCCTGGGAGTCAAGGGGAATTTATGGGTAGCTCAAAGTAAGGAATCAGCTGTGTCCTAGTGACCTCCAGCTTTAACTAAAAGGGGAATGCCTCTTAAAGTGACAGACACATGTTCTTAGGATTTTAACTATTTGGCCAAACGCTGGGACCTTCTGCGAGTGGTTTCTACAGTCTCATCCGTGCCTCCTGACACACCCGTGACAGTTAAAGGACTTAACTCTCCTGCAAAGCGATCCATGTTCTTGATGGAAGCACAAAAATCGAGAGTGGATGTGCTCTGTGTACAAGAAACACACCTGCTCCAGGAGGATACTACAAGACACTACCATCGTTTATATTCCCATGTATTTCTCTCCAGCCATATCCAAAAAAGGCGGGTATGTGTGTTCTAATTAAGAATTCAGTACAATTCAGGTTAATCAACCCAGTTATTGATCCGTCCGGTAGAATTGTAACATTGACATGTTCTATTGCAGGGTCTGATTTCATGATATCATCTGTTTATGCTCCAAATCATGCCCAACTCAAATTTTTCTGGAGGTTCTTTAAGAAGGTGGCAGAGGTGTCTTGGGGTTTTCATATATAGTCTGCGGGGACTTTAACATCACCCCACAGAGAGACTTTGATTCATCATCCAGTCTTGGGTCGGGGAAGATGGGAGTTGAGGCCACTCTTTCGGGAGTTCTGCCTCCATGAGATCTGGCGGTACCTCCATGTGACAGGAGAAGGATTACTCCTTCTTCTCTCACAGGCAAAGATCATACTCCCGGATTGATTACTTTCTGGTTGACAGTTGCACCCTTCCTCTCTGTGCCTCTGTGGAAGTGGGACTGATCACATGGTCAGACGACGCATCTGTCAGTCTGGAGGTGCAATTGGCAGAATGGAGGTCTCCACCGCAGAGCTGGAGGCTAAACCCTAGTCTCATTTCTGACCAGGGGATCATGGAGGAAGCCCAAAAGAAATTACCTGAGTTCTTTGAACTAAATGATAATGGAGAAGTATCTGATCAGACATTTTGGGTTTCTCAAGGCATACATGAGGGGTGTTTTCCTACAAAAAGCTGCCTAACTTAAAAAAGCTAAAGACCAGGCATGACAATCTTTGATCTTTCAACTGTACATCTTAGAGTCGGCAAATAAGGCGGCCCCTTCTCCCCAGGGAACTCAACAGAAAATACAGACCTAGTGAGGGTCAGAGGAACAGGAGAACTACAGACTGAGGAACACGCCTGGGAGCTGGAGTGATACCCTCACTCGCCCCAGAAGAACGCACAGAACGGACACCGGATCCAGTACTGTGTCTTGGCACCCACAGCACAGTGAATCCCGGAACAGTGGGATCTCTAGATGCCCCTAGTACCAGAGCAAAGCAACACGGAGGGGTCAGCACAGCACAGAGGACTCAAGTTGCCTAGCCAAGTGGTACCAGCAGAATACAGAGAGAGAGACGTGAGGAATCCCAGCAGCTCAGCTAATAGCAGCAGCCAGGACACACACACAGTGCAGCATAAGGACGCTGACGACCCCGGACAGGGTGGGAAAAGAGCTCAGCCCCATTACAGACTCGTGGACTATAATCTGCAGTAACATCAGTAGTAAAGCCTTGGAAAACAGCAAAACTGTGAGTCTGTGTATTGATTGCGACCTTTGCTCCAGATTCAGCACAGAGAGCTTCCCCCTGCTACAAGCCTGTCAGCTCTGCAGCCTCAGGAGAGAAGGAGAAGTGCACCAGTGTCTACCAAACGTGAGTGTGTGTCCTTTAACCCCGTCTCCACCATCTATAACCCCAATAGACTTTAACCCTTACTGCCCCGGGGGATACAGTTCTTCCCACTGGAACTACACCATCTCCGCTGCCATCACATCACCCCCGGAGGTTCTGCGGCAGCAGCGGCCCCATCCCTGGCCGCACCAAGTGGGTGGCGTCACCCGTGACAAATCCCCTTGTAAATATTCCCCATCTTATTGTGCGGGCCCAGGGACACGGTCCGGACCAAGCCACCCGTGACTTACCCGGCACCGACCGGTCCGGTACCGAGTACCCCCGTCCCGTGGGGGCTCCACACCATGCTGTGGGAGGGTGTAGAGGACAGGTCTAGGGAGAAGAAGTCAGTCACCTTCTGTGGCTCTCCTGCTTTTCTGGTGGATCCCCTCGGCATGATAAGACCTCCGCTTGGTCCCCGCTATGTCCCCACCGCTCCAGGACTGTTTTGGAGCCAGGGTTTGCCGCTGAAGCTGCTTTTGAACCAATGCCTGTGTGAGCTCTCAGATCAAGCCATGAGCTTGCAGGCCATACCCCCCTCCCCCCGTCAAATGAAATTTGATGCTTCCTCAGAGGTCATGTCAACAGTGGGAAGGAATGTCCCCCTCTGTCGACGAGCATTAGAGCCGACATCACGCTAAATGACAGCCGATTCCAACAATCAGATAGCGGGGAGCCTGCTGTCAATCAGCGTGACTGTCCCACCCCCTCCACACTGAGCAGAGCACATCACGCCGTCATGCTGTCCCCAGCAAGAGCGGTCTGTGACCACTCTGTGCCGGGGGTGAAAGGTGTTGAAAGGTGTCGGCAAAAACAGGCAAGTAGGTGTCTACCTGCCTGTTGGTGCTAACAATCTTTTTTTTTAATTAATCTCAGATAACGCCTTTAATAGTCCCATAGTCCTGGCAGTCCTGAGGTGCCCTGGGCTCGGCCAGTCAAACTTGTGCACAGGTATTTGGTCCACTCAGCTGTGGGCACCTGATGCATCAGAATTAGCATTTCAAAGCTTTGCAAGTGTTCATCTACCTCAGTGCTGGCTCATTAAACAGTGTCACATCCCTGTAGCGGAGGCAATTTCCTTGGTGGTGGACCTTCATGGAAGTAGGCGCTGGCGATACAGAAACTGGAACTCCCAAAACTGATTCGAATACAAGCCCTCTCCTCTCTTGTGGCTTTAGGTCCCAATGAAGCCAACATATCCTTGATTCGAGCTGCTGGGGACCGGGTAGTTTCCAGAATGTTACGGATCCATTATGTTGCACACAGTTTAAATCCTCTGGGTCAATCTTTGAGGGTTCCTCATCATCCTCCACATCATTCTGGGTATCCTAATGGACCAATTCCTTAATCAAATCTGACCAAGTGTCAGTGTCCGTCTATTCAATCTCTTGAATCAGGCACACTTCCTTTAGTAGTCATTTACTGTTGAGGCTGTATGACCACTATGGTCCCATGGCTGAGCTGGTAGGGTTGGACATGGTGGCGTCCGATACCTGTATGCCTCACCTATGGCTTGCTGGGTGTGCTTATATTCCTCCCTGATTCTTGAGCTATTGGATGGTGTTCACAAACACCAGTCCCTCAGCTCCCCTCCATGAACCAGGCTGAGTAGTATCTCACCGCTGCCACCAATTGTGGAGATACAGAGGTCAGTGGGTGCTCTCATAGAAACTGTTGCAGTAAAGAGAACCGCAGACGCAGTTACACAAACACCTGAGAGCTACTTGTTGATACAAGCACTGCAAGACCTGGAACTGTTTCCAAAGAGAGCTCCACGGATCTTGCCGTGGAAAGTAGAGCAGAAGCAAGAATGAAGACCTGGATTCTGCAATCAACAGTAAGTGTGAATGTGATGTGATCCTTGATGGCCCCATCCCAATCCTGAATGAATGCTAGCCGTTTCCCCTGTCTGTCTTATATGTTTGATTGACATTGCTATCACGGACGATGACGTGATAAAAACTTTCATGTATATAGTTGAGCACCCTGTGTGCTCCCAATTGGTTTTAAGACCAAAGCGCACTTTTAAGACTGTGCATTGAACTTGAACTGAACTGCAGAGTGCTTGTGAGCAGTATTGGAAGCACTTGTACCTTTTTGAGAAGTTTTCGCACATTTTGAAACGTTTTGCACTTTTTGAGAAAGACTTTTAGACTTTTGCTAGAAAGTAATGTGCCTTTTGAACTTTTATACTTTTTTACAGGAAAAGTAATGTTTTAGAAGGACCGTGAATATTTAAATGTGTTTGAAAATTGTGTTTTTGCACATTAACCCCATGCACATTAAGTTAGGGAAAGCAAGTGCCTGGGGGTGGTGTAGCGAATCCAGGCCTCCTAAGCAGAAACACCCGTGGACAAATGTAAATAGTTAATGTAACGTTAAAAGACCCGTGCCTCCTTATGAGGTGTACAGCGTGGAGCCGAGTGTGTACAAGGTGTATGGAGCGAAGCCGAATGTGTGCGATGTGTACGGAGCGGATCCACGTATGTATGAGGTGTACGGAGTGGAGCCGAGTGTGTACAAGGTGTATGGAGCGGAGCCGAGTGTGTACTAGGTGTACGGAGCGGAGCCGAATGTGTATGAGGTGTACGGAGTAAAGCCGTGTGTGTACGAGGTGTACAGAGCAGAGCCGAGTGTGTACAAGGTGTACGGAGCAGAGCTGAATGTGTATGAGGTATACGGAGTAAAGCCGTGTGTGTACGAGGTGTACAGAGCAGAGCCGAGTGTGTACGAGGTGTACGGAGCGGAGCTGTGTGCGTACGAGGTGTACGGAGCTGAGCCACATGTGTACAAGGTGTACGGAGTGGAACAACATGTGTACGAGGTGTACGGAGCAGAGTCGAGTGTGTACGAGGTGTACGGACCAGAGACGAGTATAAACGAGGTGTACGGAGCAAAGCCGAGTGTGTACAAGGTGTATGGAGAGGAATCTAATGTGTATGAGGCGTATGGAGCAGAGCCGAGTGTGTACAAGGTGTATGGAGTGGAGCCGAATGTGTATGAGGTGTACCGAGTGGAGCCGTGTGCGTATAAGGTGTACGGAGCAGAGCCACATGTGTACGAGTTGTATGGAGCGGAGCCATGTGCGTACGAGATGTACGGAGCTGAGCAGCATGCATATGAGGTGTACGGAGCTGAGCCGCATGCATACAAGGTGTATGGAGCTGAGCCGCGTGCGTACGAGGTGTACAGACCTGAGCAACGTGCATACACGGTGTACATAGCAGAGCCGTGTGCGTACGAGGTGTACGGAGCTGAGCCATGTGTGTATGGAGCGGAACCACTTGCATACGAGGTGTACGGAGCTGAGCCATGTGTGTACGGAGCGGAACCACTTGCATACGAGGTGTACGGAGCTGAGCCGCGTGCGTACGAGGTGTACGGAGCTGAGCCGCGTGCATACGAGGTGTGTGTACCAGTGGTAACCCCCAGCGGATGCCGCTCCCACTCTTATAGTCCCGGCTGCCTTTGCCGGTAGCATTCTTCTCCAGAGTCTCTGATAATAATAAAAAATCGAGATCCGCTGCTATTTTCCGGAAGCTTGTGACCCCTGGCTCCAGAACTCAGCTCACCCCCTCAATGGGTGGGGGCCCGGGGAGAGATCGTACATCCCTGTGGATCCTGCAGAGCTCAGCTCACCCCCAGTCTGTGCCCCCCAGCCCTCTGCAGAGCTGTATATGCTCTTTGTCCTGTATACTGTATACAGGTAGTCCTCGACTTACGATGGTGTTCCGTTCCTACGCGGCGTCGTAAACCGAATTTCGACGTAAGTCGGATCATACATGTATACAGAGTACTGTAGCATAATAACAGTACTGTACTGTACTGCAAACACTTAGCCTATCCATACACCTATTCTAATACATAATTATCAATAAAAACAGTAAAATATTGTGCAGAAAAGTAAGTTTAATAATGAAATACTGTACTGTACTATACAGTACTGTAAGTGCTGTAACAGTAATAAACAGTGTACTGTACTGTAATAAGCAAAAATAACAATGCCAAAGAGAGAACAGCTTATTGGGAGGAAGCTACAGAACTTGCTGGAGATACTGGGGCAGGTGAGTCAAGAGGGGCAGGTGAGTCAAGAGGGGTCGGTGAGTTAAGAGGGGCAGCTGAGCTAGAGGGTACAGGTACAGGATCTGTTGGAGGCTCTGCTGCAGGCTCTGTTGCAGGCCTGTCTACCTTCTTGAAGTACTGCTGCAGGTTACTTTGGAAGGAGACCATCTTCTTCTCCTCCAATATCTCCTTATAACACCTAAGGGAATCCATGACTCCTCTGGCAACCCTAGTGTACCTCTCCATGTTGGGATCCTCAGCCTCAAACCTTGACAACCCTTCCTCTATCAGGGCAAAACCTCCTGCCAAGCCCTGCCTTGTAAATCTCTTTGGTTCTGGGGTTGGTATGTCTTCCTCTTCTTCTATCATCTGCTTCTCCAGTTGAATAAGGTCCTCAGCAGATAACTCCTCTCCATGAGATGCCAGTAGCTCTGTCACATCATCCTCCTCCAACTCCAGATTCATTGTCTGACTCACATCAACAATGTTCTTTATGACACTAGTCACTGACACTTGGACCTCTGTGACATCATTCACAAACTGGGGACACAGTTTTTTCCACACACCATTCATAGTGCTCTGCTTAATCTCATCCCAGGAATAAGCAATGTTATTCACAGCATCCAGGATGTTGTATGATTTCCAAAAGTCCTTAAGAGTCAAGTCCTTATTCTTTTCAGTTGCTGCTAAAGCATTATTAATGACTCTTCGGAGGTAGTAGGCCTTGAATGTAGCAATTACTCCTTGGTCCATAGGCTGTATTAGGGAAGTGGTATTAGGTGGAAGGTAAACCACCTTGATATTAGGGTTACAGTCATCCAGATGGGCAGGATGTCCAGGGGCATTGTCCAGAATTAGCAACACCTTAAAGGGGATATCCTTGGAGGTACAATACCGCTTCACACCTGGCACAAAATGGTTGGTGAACCAGTCATCAAAAACTGCAATTGTCACCCATGCCTTCCTATTAGACTTCCAGATGACTGGTAGTTCACCCTTTGAAATGCCCTTGAGTGCCCTGGGATTCTCAGCCTGATACACCAGCATGGGCTTCAATTTGTAGTCGCCAGCAGCATTTCCCCCAAGAAGCAAAGTCAGTCTCTCCTTGCCTACTTTATGACCTGGTGCTGACTTCTCCTCCTTGGCGATGTATGTACGGTTGGGTAAACGTTTCCAAAACAAGCCTGTCTCGTCCACGTTGAACACTTGTTGAGCACAGTAACCACCCTCCTCAATTATCTCAGCCAATGATTTAGGAAACTCAGTTGCTGCTTTCACATCAGCACTTGCAGCTTCACCTTGCACTTTAATGTTATGAAAATTGGCACGATCCTTAAACCTCATAAACCAACCCCTACTCGCCACAAATTCTTCATTTGCACTTCCTTCTCCCTTTTCTCTTTTCAACACCTCAAACAGTCGCCTAGCCTTCTCCTGAATAACCATAAGGCTCACAGGGATACGGCGTTGATTTTGGTCTTCCAACCACAGCACCAATAATCTTTCCATCTCAATAATGAGCCCACTACGCTGCTTTGTTATCACTGTCGCTTTCATAGGAGCAGATCCTTTCACATGTTCAAGGATACGATCTTTATCCTTAATAATCGTAGCGACAGTCGAACGACTAAGTTGTAATGACCTGCCAATTTCTGTTGGTGTTTCCCCCTTATCAGATCGCCTTATGATGTCCACTTTCACCTCCATAGTGATGGCCTTCCTTTTCTTTGTTGCATCCTTTTCTTTAGGGTCAGCTGAGTCTGGCTTACGTTTGGGAGCCATAATGAAGGGTCCTATGACATGCAGGAGACTAGTTTTCCTCTTGTAACCAGCTACAGTGTACAGTACTGGACTACACTACTGTATATTCCTCCGCCACTGCACGTAATTCGACTTACGTAGCAAAACCGCGTAAGTCGGACTGAGCCGTCTGCACGTATTTCGACTTACGTCGCAAAACCGCGTAAGTCGGACTAAGCCGTCGTAAACATCGTCGTAACCATGAAACGACGTAAGTCGAGACCGTCGTAACCCGAGGACTACCTGTATATAACAATCTCCTATGTGATATATTTGATTTACAAAATGTATTGTCACAGAGTCGACTGTGCTCCAGACCAACACAAACCTGGAAGATCAGATATCACCGAACATCGAAGGACACAGAGAAGCAGCTGCAGCCATCAAATTAGGTGAGTTAATTAATTAAATGTAGCCGGGTAATTTTCATTGTGATGTGCGGCCCCCAAATGACAGTAGAAATTACCAAATGTCCCTCTGGCAGCAAAAAGGTTCCCCACCCCTGTACAAGGTGATGAATAACAGCACCAGTATTATTCTGCCTCATGTGGCATTTATTGTTCACATCCCTCCACAGCTCTGATAAAGAACAATGTATAGAAAGAGATTAATGAGTGATTGGCGACGACATGGTGCAGAAGTGGAGGTTTTCCAATAGTGGGTGGTGAAACTATGGAAAGTTTGAGGGGTGGAGGCGGAGCCTGGGTGGACGCAGAACCTGGAAGGAAGCAGAGCTTGGTGGAGGCGGAGATAGGGTGGAGTCTCAGGGGGCCCCCAAAATTTTGTTAGTAAGGGGCCCCGAAATTTCTAGTGGCAGCCTTACCCATATCTTCCCGGTCCGGTGTGATCCGGCACCCCCTAACATGGGGGTCTATGGCGCCGGATCGCACCGGAGCCGCATCCGGGAGCCGGAGGCCGGGTGCTGAAGCTCAGCACCCTTGGCGCTGAACTTCAGCACCACGGAGCTGTCCCCTGAATTATCAGCAGCTGCGACTGCAAATGAGCCGCCCGGCTGCACACAATTTGCCCTCCGGTTCTGTGTCCAGATGCGGTCCGGGGCTGTCAGGTTCACTCCAGACAGCCCCGGATTGGATGTCACTGTGGTGTGAAGCTGGCCTAACATCCATTGTAGAATGCACCCATGTTTTCCAATAATGAATGGAAGCCTATCTGCCCGTTAGGGTCACGTCGCACTTGGCAACGTTCCAGCGATCCCGACAACGATACGATCGTAAGGATCGCTGGAAAGTCGCTATATGGTCGCTGGTGAAATGTCAAACAGTCAGATCTACTCAACGACACTGCAACGATACGGCGACCCGTATAACAACCTCAGCGGTCATTGGGACCCTGTCACACAGCAGCTAGTCTGACGACTCAGAGCTACGTGGCTGAGTTCTAGGTCTCCAATGAGGTCGTTGTTAAGGCATCAAACACACCGTTGCATGCTGCCAAGCGGGAACCAGACAATCAAAAAATGGTCCAGGCCAATTGGAGACGATCGGCGATCTCACAGCAGGGGCCCCGTCGCTGCTACGTGTCAAACATAGCGAGATCGCTGGCGAGGTCGCTGTTACGTCACAAAACCTGTGACGTAACAGCGATCTTACTAGAGATCTCGCTATGTGTGACGGGGGCTTTACAAGCAGGTATTTCAAACTACATTACACTAGAATTTGTAACATTGTACTGGTATTAAAGAAAAAAATACACAAGAAAGGCTAGGGTCACATCTACGTTTTTTTTTTTTTAAACCTGATCCGGTTTTGAGCTTTCAAAAAGCTCAAAACCGGATGAAGAAACGCTCCTCATAGGAGCCAATGATAAAAACCGGATTGCTTCTTAAGCAATCCGGTTTCCATCTCCGTCTCTGCAGCCTGCGTGAAAAATCATGCAGGCTGCAGTTTTCGGAGCGGTTTTAGCATCCGCAATGCGGGAACCGGATTGCTCAGGATGTGTAATCCTGAGCAATGCGGTTCCCGCATATACTTTGCTTATCCCGGCTGCCGCCGGGATAAGCAAAGTGTACTGTGTTTAGTAAAACTATTATTTTAATAAATAAATCTTTGTATAATGTCTCTAGGGGGTGCGCAGTCCCCCTAGAGACCTTACACCCACTCAGGTGGGCTTATCCTGCTATAATCTGTTGTGTACAAAAGCGCCGGGCTCCTGAGAGCGGCGCGCATGACCCCACCAACTGACCCCCCGCCATCTTTAGACCTGTCCCTACTCCCCCTCTTATCATTTCTAGCCTTCCCTTTTGCTGAAGAAAACGATTTTGTAAAGTAAAGAATAGAGGTTATATTCACCTCTTACTGCGTGAGTCCTCTGTTTCTGAAAAAGTCTCCAAAGGCGGGCCTGTCTGCTGCTCCCTCCGCCCACTTAGTAATTATGCACGCCTCCTCTCGGCTGGCTGCAGTGCTGAGAGCCTGGCCGTGTCATGAAAGGGGCGGGGCTACCAATATGACCCGATTTGGTTTTTACCATCAGTGTGTCATCAGTATATGATCCATGTGTCTGTTTTTACTATCAGTGTATCATCAGTATATGGTACATGTGTCTGTTTTTACCATCAGTGTATCATCAGTATATGGTACATGTGTCTGTTTTTACCATCAGTGTGTCATCAGTATATGGTCCATGTGTCTGTTTTTACCATCAGTGTGTCATCAGTATATGGTTTATGTGTCTGTTTTTACCATCAGTGTGTCATCAGTTTATGGTCCATGTGTCTGCTTTTACTATCAGTGTATCATCAGTATATGGTCCATGTGTCTGTTTTTACCATCAGTGTGTCATCAGTATATGATCCATGTGTCTGTTTTTATCATCAGTGTGTCATCAGTATATGGTCCATGTGTCTGTTTTTACCATCAGTGTGTCCTCAGTATATGGTTCATGTGTCTGTTTTTACCATCAGTGTGTCATCAGTGTATGGTCCATGTGTCTGTTTTTATCATCAGTGTGTCATCAGTATATAGTACATGTGTCTGTTTTTACCATCAGTGTGTCATCAGTGTATGGTCCATGTGTCTGTTTTTACCATCAGTATATAGTACATGTGTCTGTTTTTACCATCAGTGTATCATCAGTGTATGGTCCATGTGTCTGTTTTTACCATCAGTATATGGTACATGTGTCTGTTTTTACCATCAGTGTATCATCAGTATATGGTCCATGTGTCTGTTTTTACCATCAGTGTATCATCAGTGTATGGTCCATGTGTCTGTTTTTACCATCAGTGTGTCATCAGTGTATGGTACATGTGTCTGTTTTTACCATCAGTGTGTCATCAGTATATGATCCATGTGTCTGTTTTTACCATCAGTGTGTCATCGGTTTATGGTCCATGTGTCTGCTTTTACTATCAGTGTGTCATCAGTGTATAATCTGTGTGTCTGAATTTGTCATTAGCATTTCATCTGTGTATGGTCCATGTGTATGTTTTTACCATCTGTGTCATCAGTGTACAATATAGTTCGTGTGACTGTTTTTACCATTAACACAACACAACACAACACAGAAAAGAACAATTTTTTAGCAACTCTGCAAAAGTAGTTTCATATTGTCAGAATTATACTGACCCTGAGAATAAGGGGAAATTATCATTTACCGTAAATTGCAAAATAAATGTAAAAAAAATTCTAACAATTTTTTTTGCAAAATTACAAAATCTTAAATCCCTAAATAAGTTAGGCTGGCTTCACACAATGGTTTTGCTGATCCAGGGCTGTCCGGTGTGAATTCGGCAACATAGTATTCCTATGGGGCTGTATGGGGCCGTATGGCAGCTATTTGTCATCCGGTTTCCATCTATCCGGTAGGATCCGGGAGAATTCGGATTTCTCTCCTGGACACAAAAGCACAGCTTGCAGCGGTTTTGTGTCCAGGCCCAAAATCTGCACAAATCGGATTGCGCCGGATCCGACATAACATTGGTCTGGCTCACGGACGCCGGGTGCTGAGGCTCAATGCGGGTGCTGAGGCTCAGCGCCGGGCGGCGCTGAACGTCAGCACCATGGAGATCTCCTGAACCCTGCGATCTGCCGATTGCGGCAGAAAACAGGACTGGAGGGCATATTTGACCTCCAGTTCTGTTCTATCTAGGGCTGTCAGGTTCTGTCCGATGCTTCCAGCAAAACACCGGACAGAACTTGATAGACCAAAAACGTGGAAACGTGGTGAGTAACCGGCCTTAAAGGGAACCTGTCACCTGATTTTAAGCCCCTACACTACGCATGCGCACTGCGCTTATTAAAGCCGGGCCGATCACGTGATCAAGCCCATAATGCACTGGGGCCGATCACGTGACCGGCCCCATAATGCACCGAGCCGGATGTGACGCCCGGCCGGTGCATAGAAGTACAAAGAGGGCGGGAGATTCCAAATCCAGGAGGCAGAGAGGACCCAGAATAATGCCGCCCAGCGGGGCGTGCATTTTAACACGGAGGTGTGAGGAAGGCAGCGTGGGCACGCCTACCCAGTCCCCCAACCACGGGGACTGCAGTAAGTTTATACTTCTTTTACACATGTTTCATATGGCCACTTTAGATAAGAAAGGGATAGATAGGGAGCTGCTAGGAAGGTGTAGGGACAGCTAGAGATAGTGTAGGGGCTTAAAATCAGGTGACAGGTTCCCTTTAAACAAAAGTAATTAATAAGTTGTATGTAACCCCAAATAACACCACTGAAAACACAACTTAGGCTAGGGTCACACTTGGCATGCGTTTTTTTGCATGTTTTAGGCAGCCTGCGTTTTTGGGCTGCGTTTTTGCACTTAGGTATGGAGCAGTCTTAAAAAAACGCATGTCAAAAATGCATGCAAAAACGCATGGTGCATTTAATAATAATAATAATAATAAATCTTTATTTATATAACGCCAAGATATTCTGCAGCGCTTTACAATACAGTGGGTAATAGATGAAAATACAAAGTATAATGCAGTAAGAAAGTACACAATACAGTAATTCCAGTAGAGAAAGAAGACAGTACAATAGTAGGAAACAATACAATAAGCATAAAATCAATGTAAAAAATACAATACAATAGATAAAACAAGAAAATAAGGGTGACCCTGCTCAAGAGCTTACAATCTACAACGATTTAGGGGTTATACAAAGTACAGGGGCCTATTACACTGATGGTCCAGGCATCTTGAGAAAATGGGAGAAAGAAATAAAATTACATGAATGGTCACCAGACAATCTGTGTAGACCTTTTGGGTTTGGTGGAATTTGAAGAAGAGTTATATGGAGAGAGATAGTGAATAGGCTATATACAGATAGGGGCGTGGTCGTGAGCTCTGAGAAGATGGATGCTGCCTGAGGAGCTCCCTGACCCTTAAAACACAATCCATTCTAAATCCTGGCCCTGATGGGTCATCCAGGCATGGATTTATAACTTCATTATCTCTAACCCCAAGATGTTCGAGATGGAGTTCCAGAAATCATGCTGAACCCTGAAATCTGAAGACTAAAGCATCATCCTGCCTCTCCTCATGGTGAGGCCCTCACTGTGAAGCAGAAGACACATCAACATCAGAGAAAGGCTCCCTTCTGTTTACACACAGCTTCCACACTCCTGGATCCTACCCTGTCAACACCCAAAGATCTGCCTGCCAGTGATAAGGTGAGAAGGAGATCTCCCCCCTCCACATTGCCAGTCGCCATCTTAGCTGTGCATTGAGTGGAGAGTGTGACCCCCTGCCTTCCTCTGCTCACTCCTCTTGTCTCTCCGAAGCTCTCCTCAGCAAAGTGGCTGGTGAGTCATACCTTGCCTGCTGCTGTGATCCTGCTGACCAGAGAGAGACACAGCTGATAACCCCAGGCACCAGAGATAAGACGCAGATAACAGTTTCATGTGAGGAGATCCCAGTCATTGTTTGGAGCCTCCTCACTGCACCTCTCCCGGTCTGCTCTCTCTGAGGCCCCTGCAGAGTTGGAGCAGGCACAAGGTGAGAAGGGAGAATTCCACAATCTTAAAACTCCCTTATACAGGGAAGTACTACATCAGTGCTTTACATTAGGAGGAGACTTTATCTTTTCCTCTGCTGTCTATATTGAGACCCCTCTGAACTGTTAGAAAGGAGGAAAGACCACCATTTTACAGCATATACCTTTCACTATCCCAGGAATCTAATAAATACACCCATTGTTTTATTAGTAAAAAGACTCATTCATCTATAGATTCTTTAGGAACACTCCAGACCAAGATATATCTAATTTACTATAGAGAGCTGAAAAACTCTGCTCCTCTTTCATAACCTATAAATCAGATATATACCTGACTGCAAGAACTTAAGACTACAAACTCCTAAAGATTTTTTCTCCTACTTGGAACTTTATCCCCCTCTAGTGGTGCTCTCTGGAAGATCGTCTCAACTGCCTTACAACTACCTGTTTCTACACGAGAAATTATATACATCCGATTTTGGACTCATCCACCATCTATATACTCTTTATATTCCAATCTATAAAACCCAACAATTTCTACCTGATTCTAATTCCTCTTATTCCTACTACTATTAACCCCATCTACAATACTCAAACTCTAGAATTCTTGTTAACTCTTATTGTTACTTATGCACTATTTGAACTAACTTCTTCGTAGGCTAAATTTTGGTAATACCGTACTCTTTTGGGATTGCCTCTCCACTCCTTCCCCCATAATTTATACCTCTTAGGTTTACTAACCTAAAATAAGACACACCTATCTATTACCCCCTTCACTGTAAAATTCACAACTACCAACTAAACACGATGCCTAATCCAAAGATAAAAAATACAAAGGAAAAAATAAATACTATACCCTCTGACCCTGGTAAAAACTCCAAAAATCATCTAGGAGAGATAGATCGAGATCCCCCAATACCCTTGAAAAATCAGACCAATGGTCAGAGGATGCTGAAAACTACATGGAAGATTCCTCATTCGCTGACAATCCTCAAGGGTTTAGAAAACTGAAAGAAATAGAGCCATACCCTTATCCCCAACATGGTCCCTCAGACCTGGGGTCACCGTCAGAGCACTTTGACTCTAAAACACCAACGGCTAGCCCAATGAGACAACGTGCACGGGCAGACTCCAACCCTGAATTAAGACAAGACCCCGATAGGGACAAACCTCCCAATAAAGACTTCTTTTTAGAAATCTTTGGTAAATTCAGATCAGACATGGATAAACGTTTTGATCTTTTAGAAGGAGCACTATCATCGATAGCGATAAGAACAGAGAAAAATGGAAATTACATCAAATCTCTCTATACCTCAGTCAAACAATGCTCCAAAGAACAGAAAGTCTCTGATGCAAAAACCTTAACACTAAGAGCAAAACGTACTGAACTAGAGGATAGAGATAGGAGAATGAATCTAAAATTCAGGGTGTATCTGAAAACATCAAATCTGAGCAGATTCAAACACATATAAAAAAATCATCAGATCTGCACTTCCTGATGTATCTGAATTGGATCTGACTATTGTGAGAGCCCATAGACTTATTAAACTTCCATCTATAAAAGCTGATGTTCCTAGAGACATAATAGTCAGGTTCCATTTTTACCATACCAAGGAACGCTTCCTGAATTACTTGAAAACACACAGGAACCTCCCCAAACCTTTTGAAAAACTTAAAATTCTTATAGATCTTTCAAAAGAGATATTAAATCAAAGGAAAAATCTTGCAGAAGTCACTGAGGCCCTTCGTAAAAATGGAATCCTATACAGATGGGGTTTCAATCCGGCTAAGGTTATCTTTACTTACAAAGATAACTCCATCTCAATCGATAATTCCAAAGAGGGTATGAATACCCTACGCCAGCTAAATATCACTATTTCATAATCCAGGTCTTGAAATAATATATTGTGTTTTGTGGCTTGATAGACCGTACCTGTAGCCCACATAGGAGGTCTGTTGTTCTATTGAACCCTCCGTTTTGGCACGGTCCTGCTTGATACTTTCATAATTTTAGAATTTGTTAAATATTCTAACTTTCTACAAGCTATTTTTGTTATAGTTGATCAAATTAGTCTTGTATAAACTTTCTTTTATAAGGCTGAGACCGAAGTATTGTATATTTTGCTCATAACATTTTGTTTACCATTGTTATGTTTTCATTGAATTTCTACTCAAACTTTCCGCTCAATAAGATGATGATTAGAAAATACATCAGATGCCATACAATTCCGAGACTCATACATACTCAAAAAGGGACAAACCATGTCACTTAGAATAATGTCATACAACGTCAATGGACTCAATTCCCCCAAATGCAGATATCTGCTATGGAAGCAGATCAAAGAATCAAACTCCGAAATAGTTTGTTTACAAGAGACAAGATTCTCTTCATCTAAGGGTGGCTTCACATTAGCGTTCGCCTCCGCAGCGTTCTACAAGGGGATCCGCAATGTGAACACAGCACCGCAAGCCCCTATGTTTAGAATGGGAGCGCACGGTGCTGCGCTTGACCATGCGCACCCATTCACTGCCATATGTGATCTGTGCGCAGGCGGATGCCTGCGTACAGATCACACACTCTCGCCCGCACCAGGATGCAACATGTTGCGTCCTGGTGCGGGCGAGAGTGTGTGATCTGTACGCAGGCATCCGCCTGCGCACAGATCACATATGGCAGTGAATGGGAGCGCACGGTCATGCGCAGTCAAGCGCAGCACCGTGCGCTCCCATTCTAAACATAGGGGCTTGCGGTGCTGCGTTCACATTGCGGATCCCCTCTGCAGAACGCTGCGGAGGCGAACACTAATGTGAAGCCACCCTTATTCCATCAGACTTGTCAACAAAAACTTTCAATGTTTTTACTACTCCTCTAACCCCAAGAAAAAAGCTGGTGTAGGCATTTTAATCAAAAACTCGGTTACCTTTGAAGAATTATTGTTACTTGAAGACCCTAATGGCAGATACCTAATTTTAGTCTGCAAAATTAACAATGCAGTATTCACTCTAGTCAACTTATACCTCCCGAATAAGAGTAACATCACTTTTCTAAATAGAACTATGAAACTAATTAACATCGTCCCGGATCCCATATTAGATTCCTCCACCAAATCTCGCTTCTTTACTCAACCTCTCAATCCATGGTTAAAAAAAGCAGAATTATATGATGTATTTAGATGTCACCATGCCAACTCCATCGAGTTTACTCACTTTTCAGGCAGATATAATTCGTTCGCTAGGATTGACCTAATACTTTCAAACCTCTTCTCCCTCCATAAATTTACAAAGATTTCTATAGGCCCAAGGTCGTGGTCAGACCATTCTCCCATCCTCTTTGAGTTTTCTTCTTCCCCAATAAACTATTCGGAGAAGTTGTGGAGGAACAATAGTTTTTTATACTCTCATCCCCACTACAAAACTGAAATTGCAAATACCATCCAAAATTATTTCTCAGAAAATTATACAAAAGATATGCCCATCACCTACCTATGGTCAGCCTTCAAAGCTGTCTTAAGAGGGAAACTAATCCAACTGAATTCACGTTTAAACAAGCAAAAACGGGAAAGAACACAAAAATTACTAGATAAAATACAAACATTAGAGAAAATTCAGATTAACAATCCCAACAAACATAACCTAGAAGACCTATTTAAACTTAGATCTGAACTTAGAACTGTTTTAACCTCAGACTATGACAAAATGATTCAAAGATCTAAATCTAATTATTACCAATCCGATAATAAACCCACAAAATTTTTTGCATCTAGAATCAAAAAACTGAGATTGAAAAACAGGATTTGCCAAATCAAAGATGCATCAGGTCAGATGAAATTCCATCCCAAAGAGATAGTTAACACTTTCGCTAAATATTACGAATCCTTATATAACCTCAAGGAAGACCCTAACACATATATACCATCCCTACAAGATATTAACCAATTTCTAGACCCATTAGACCTACCCAAACTTTCCGATTCGGAAATTGACGAATTGAACACACCCTACTCTCTCCTTGAAATCTCAACGCTCCTCCCGAAGTTAAAAAATGGGAAATCTCCTGGACCTGATGGACTTCAAAATGAACTATACAAGATATACTCGAATTTAATATCCCCATATCTAGCCTGACTGGCAAATCATACAGCAACTCATGGCCATTTACCCTTAGAAATGCTAGAAGCTACAATAACTGTCATTCCAAAAGGCAAGGGTGATAATTCAGACACAAAAAATTACAGACCCATTTCCTTACTAAACAGTGACACAAAAATCTTAGCTAAACTGATTGCCACCAGATTACAAAAATATATCAATAAACTTGTTACTACTGATCAAGTAGGATTCATTCCTAATAGAAATTCATCCGATGCCACTAGAAGAGTTATTAATTTAATGTCCCACACAGAACTCACAAAAGACCCGACTGTCTTCTTGGCGCTGGATGCTGAGAAGGCATTTGACAGGCTTAATTGGAGTTTTCTTCTACACACTCTTAATAAATTTGGCATAAAAGGTAATATATTTAATTTTATCTCTTCCATGTACCTTAATCCTTCAGCTAAGATCTATTCAAACAACACTTTATCTAGAAAGATAATACTATCCAACGGTACCAGACAGGGATGCCCCCTTTCCCCTCTCTTATTCGCACTTTCAATTGAACCCCTAGCCGCAGCAATTAGGCAAAATAAAGAAATTAGAGGTGTCCACATGAAATCACAAGATCACAAAATCAGTTTATTCGCAGACGATATCTTACTATCACTCACTACTCCACTTAAATCTCTTCACCACACCTCCTCCACCATAGCAACTTTTGCAAAAAAATCACATTATAAAATAAACTCCAAAAAATCACAAGCTCTTCACTATAATATGGACACAACCTTTTTAAAATACCTGAAAAAACTCTTTCCATTCTTATGGAGGGAAGATAAAATTTCTTATTTGGGTATCTGCCTGACAAAACCATTCTCCGACCTAACCAAAACTAACTTCACCAATTTACTCAACTCCTTTCAAGAAGATTTATCTGACCTATCTAAACTTCAGCTATCTTGGACAGGTAAAGTGGTAGCCTTTAAGATGAAAACTTTCCCTAAATTCATATACTTAACCAGAGCTATTCCCCTCCGGATTCCTAAATTCTGGTTCAATAAACTCCAAAAACTACTTAGGAAATTCATTTGGAGCAATGGACGTTCCAGGATTTCAGCTTTCACCTTAAAAAGACATAAGAAAAGAGGAGGCTTGGGGATACCAAACCTCTACAATTATTACCTTGCTTCAATCATAAAACTATCTCAGAGTTGGTTCAGAGATACCAGTGGCTTTATCCTATGGACATCTATTGAAAGAGACTTGTCCAACACCTCCTCGCTTCCAGCCTTAATAGCGGCTTACCTTCATAAGCCAACAAAAATTTCTACTCTCCCACCAACTATTCATGCCACTATTTCTGCATGGAAATACCTACATCAAATAACTATTTCTACATCCACATGCTCAACGCCTAAACGTATCCCTCTCAAAACTTTAAATCTCATTATCCCTGGAATAGACATAACCCCCTGGATTGAAAGAGGAATACATTATGTTGATAACTTATGTACTGATGATAGACTGACCGATTTCAGATCTCTAGAGGAGCAGTTCAAACTAACTTGGAAGGATAGAACAGTCTGGAGGTTAATAAATTCCTCCTCGTCCTTCTCACTCTCCCACTTTTCCTTATCCAAACCCATATCTGAATTATTTGATAACCCAAACAAAATTTCATTGTGGTCAACTAACTATATTTACAGACTTCTGAACGAAGACTTAGCTCTCCAAAAATTATCATATATTAATGCATGGGAGAATGAATTAAACTCCACTATAGATCTTGATGAATTGTCTTTGGCAATTAACCTCTCATATTCACACACTCTTTGTGCCTCAATACAAGAATCCTACTTCAAGCTTTTGGCCAGATGGTATTGGACCCCATCAAAATTGAATCGCATGGATCATACTATAACCCCCACTTGTTGGAGAGAGTGCACTCATACTGGGACACTTTCCCTTATTTTTTGGAAATGTCCAAAGATTCTGGGGTTCTGGACCGAGATTCATGATCTAATATTTAAAACCACCAATATGAAGATCACACTTACTCCTCAAATGGCTCTCCTCTCATTAGGAATTTCAAACATACCTCATAACCTTAGATTTATCATCAACCAAATTTTATTAACCGCTAAGGTCCTTCTAGCTGCTAGATGGAAGACTACAACGTCTCCTACAATCCTGGAACTAATTGACCGAATGTCCTCCCACTGCACATACGAATTCAGTTATGCAGTTAGAAATAATTCATATAACAAATATTTTTCAAATTGGGAGCCCTGGATCTCATCACAATCTTTAAATCATCTCACTAGGTCCATTGACGTTAACCTCACAACCTAACATCTCCACTTCATCAATCTATAGATGTTTCTCGGAAATTGTATCTGATCTTCTCCCTTTAAGTATGAAAGCAGGTCTAACATAACAATCCAATTTTGTGTTCAGGTTCGAACCACAGTTAAAATCTTAACTACCGTTAAATAAGAATAGCTTACCGTATATACTCGTGTATAAGCCGAGTTTTTCAGCCCAAAAATTGGGCTGAAAAGTCACCCCCTCGGCTTTTACACGGGTCAATACGGTAATCCTAGGTGTCCGGGTGCTGGGGGGGCTGGAGGAGGCGGGGGGAGGCTCCTGACAGAGCGGCCCGTCACATACAGCCCCCAGATGTTTACAGGGCCCCATATACAGCAGGCCCCCATATACAGCAGGCCCCCAATGGCACTCGCCCCCCCACACTGTGCAGAGCCCCCCCATCCGATGCATTATGTTACCATCCAGCCGCGTCTTCATCACCGTCCTCCCGTCCATCCTCTCGCGCTGTGTTCGGCTGTCATGTGACCCGGCGCGATGACGTCATCCGACTGCGACCGCCGGGTCACATGAGACCGGGAACACAGCGCGCGAGGATGGACGGGAGGACCGGCGGTGATGAAGACGCGGCTGGATGGTAAGATAATGCATCGGGAGGGGGGGCTCTGCACAGTGTGGGGGGGCGAGTGCCACTGGGGGCTGCTGCCTGTATATACCTCTGGGGGCTGCTGCCTGTATATACCTCACTGCTGGGGGCTGCTGCCTGTATGTACCTCACTGCTGGGGGCTGCTGCCTGTATATACCTCACTGCTGGGGGCTGCTGCCTGTATATACCTCACTGCTGGGGGCTGCTGCCTGTATATACCTCACTGCTGGGGGCTGCTGCCTGTATATACCACACTGCTGGGGGCTGCTGCCTGTATATACCACACTGCTGGGGGCTGCTGCCTGTATATACCTCACTGCTGGGGGCTGCTGCCTGTATATACCTCACTGCTGGGGGCTGCTGCCTGTATATACCTCACTGCTGGGGGCTGCTGCCTGTATATACCACACTGCTGGGGGCTGCTGCCTGTATATACCACACTGCTGGGGGCTGCTGCCTGTATATACCACACTGCTGGGGGCTGCTGCCTGTATATACCTCACTGCTGGGGGCTGCTGCCTGTATATACCTCACTGCTGGGGGCTGCTGCCTGTATATACCACACTGCTGGGGGCTGCTGCCTGTATATACCTCACTGCTGGGGGCTGCTGCCTGTATATACCTCACTGCTGGGGGCTGCTGCCTGTATATACCTCACTGCTGGGGGCTGCTGCCTGTATATACCACACTGCTGGGGGCTGCTGCCTGTATATACCACACTGCTGGGGGCTGCTGCCTGTATATACCACACTGCTGGGGGCTGCTGCCTGTATATACCACACTGCTGGGGGCTGCTGCCTGTATATACCTCACTGCTGGGGGCTGCTGCCTGTATATACCTCACTGCTGGGGGCTGCTGCCTGTATATACCACACTGCTGGGGGCTGCTGCCTGTATATACCACACTGCTGGGGGCTGCTGCCTGTATATACCACACTGCTGGGGGCTGCTGCCTGTATATACCACACTGCTGGGGCTGCTGCCTGTATATACCACACTGCTGGGGGCTCCTGCCTGTATATACCACACTGCTGGGGGCTGCTGCCTGTATATACCACACTGCTGGGGGCTGCTGCCTGTATATACCACACTGCTGGGGGCTGCTGCCTGTATATACCACACTGCTGGGGCTGTATACCTGTGCTGGAGTCCACCCTCGGCTTATACACGAGTCAATAGGTTTTCCCAGGTTTTGGGGGCAAAAGTAGGGGGGTCGGCTTATACACGGGTCGGCTTATACACGAGTATATACGGTATATTGTCTATTTGTTTTCTTTTTCTTGTATTTTGCTTTTGTATCGATATACTTATATACTTATATTACCCAACTGTATGACTACCCCAATGTTCCTGTACTCCTGTATGCCTGTATGTCTGTAATATGTAATTTATCCCCTACATACCACCCTATATATTTCCCACCCTACCCTTTTCCTAAAGAAATTTCAATAAAAATATTGAGAAATAGGCTATATACAGTACAAAGGAGTTTTGTTAGGGAGCATGGTAGGTCGCCTTGAAAAGATGTGTTTTTAGCGAGCGTCTGAAGCTATGCAAGTTGTGGATGGTCCTGATTTCTTGGGGTAGAGCATTCCAGAGAATTGGTGCGTCTCGGGAGTCTAGGAGCCGGGAGTGGGAGGATCGGATTACTGCAGAAGTTAGTCGAAGGTCATTTGTAGAATGTAGAGAACGGGTGGGGTGATAGACAGAGATGAGGGAGAAGATGTAGGGGGGCGCAGCATTGTGAAGAGCTTTGTGGGTGAGAACAAGCAATTTGAGCTTTATCCTGCAGTGTATAGGCAGCCAATGCAATGACTGGCACAGAGCGGAGGCATCTGAGTAACGATTGGCCAGGTAGGTGATCCTGGCTGCTGCATTCAGGATGGACTGTAGAGGGGAAAGTTTAGAGAGGGGGAGACCGATTATTAGAGAATTGCAATAATCAAGGCGGGAGTGGATTAGGGCCACGGTGAGGGTTTTAGTTGTTTCCATGGTGAGAAAGGGGCGGACTCTAGAGATGTTCTTCAGGTGTACGCGACAAGAAAGGACGAGAGATTGTATGTAGGAGGTGAAGGAGAGATCGGTGTCAAACGTGACACCCAGACAGCGAGCCTGCTGCCTAGGAGTTATCGTGGTACCGCACACTGAGAGAGAGATGTCAGATTTAGGGAGGTTAGTGGAGGGCGGGAGCAAAAGAAGTTCAGTTTTGGAGAGGTTGAGTTTTAAATAGAGAGCCGACATGATGTTGGAGACAGCAGCTAGACAGTCATTGGTGTTATTTAACACACGCAGGGGTAGGGTTAGGAGCTTAAGTGTATAATTGTGTGTCGTCAGCATAGAGATGGTACTGGAAGCCAAATCTGCCGATGGTGAGTCCAATCGGGGCTGTGTAGAGAGAGAAAAGAAGAGGTCCAAGGACTGAACCCTGAGGGACCCTAATAGTGAGAGGAAAAGGGGGGAAAGTAGAGCCAGCACATGATACACAGAAAACGCCTGCGTTTTAGAAAAAGCACCAAAAAGTGCTGAGCCAAAAACGCATCCCAAAAACGCATGGTACATTTAGACATGTGTTTTTGCTATTGGGGCATGCGTTTTTTTGTATTGAGGACTATGGATGCGTTTTTGCATGCGTTTTCAGAAAACGCAAGTCTCAAAAATGCATGGAAAATCTGCAAGTGTGACCCTAGCCTTATTCCACAAAACAGGTACCTAATTTGGCTACATCAAGAATAAAAAAAAAACAACAAAAAAACAACAAAATACATATGTCATTTAAGGGCTTGTCCACTTTCAGGAAACTTGCCTTCATTGTAAAACAACAAACTGCTTCTTACCTACCCTCCGTAGGTCCAGTCCTGTTGTTTATAGGACTTTTTTGGTGATTATATACTGTCTGCAATAATGATGTCACCTCAACAGTGCTGTGGTTAAAGGGAACCTGTCAGGTAGTTTTTACTCCCTTACCTTTCACTACATGTCCCTGCACCTTCCTAGCACATCCCTAACCATTCCTGTCAGACCTAAAACTGTCCAATATTGGTTGTGAAAAAAGACTGTGACTTACGCATTTTGCATGCAAATGAGGCATCTAGACTACAGTATGTAGCCTGACTAGGCAGTCTCCAGGGTTCCGTCTACTCCCCTCGCAGCTGTTTATGACCCCTCCAGTGGACATGAGAATTAATTCTCCTGTGCACTCCCAATTTGAAATTTCCGCCTCCTTCTGAAGCGCCGGCCAGACGTTATTTCTAATCCGGTGCATTGTGGGTGATCACTGGGTGTGTAGGCCAGCTTCGACGTGCGCACTGTGCATGCTTCGGAGTCGGCATGTGCAGCCAATACACTCCCACACTGCGCAGAACCGGAAATGGCGTACGGCTAGCGCATCATACAAGAAGAACAAGGTGGGAATTTCAAATTGGGAGTGCAAGGGAGAAAATTATTCTCATGCCCAGTGGGGTGTGATAACAGCAACGAGGGGGGAAATGGAGTCATGGAGACTGCCCAGTCAGGCTACATACCGTAGTTTCGATCCCTCATTTTCATGTGAAAGTGTAAGTCACAAAGTCTGTTTTCACAGCCAATATAGGACAGTTTTAGGTCCGACAAGGTTGGCTAGGGATGTGCTAGGAAGGTGCAGGGACAGGTAGTGATAGGTGAGGGGGTAAACACGACTTGACAGGTTCCCTTTAATGACTGAGCTCAACAGCTCAAGACGGCTACAATTACTAAAACAAAGCCAAAAATCAAGCTCTTGAAATTTTTTATTTATTATTATTATTTTTTTTTTTACAAACGTTTTTACAAAGGGGAAAACCCCTTTAGTGTCCATTGTTAAAGGGCTTATTGCAAGGCTAGTTAAATGGGAAAGACTAAATTATTTGTTTGCTATATAACAATTGTCAGCTGTGGCAGTGTGAGATACATAGATTAAAAAAACAACTGTTTTTGAAGGGTAGATGCACCTTTGCATGAACTTTTTTTTTGATCATTTGCTTACTAAATAAAAAGTTAAGCAACTTATTTAATGTGATATGGCAGTATAGGTTTAATAGGCAAGTCAACTTTTTTAAAGCCTATATAAATCTATAGGGTGCATCGTATTAACTATTATATATATTACCTAATCACAGATGCGGATTCTTTACTGTAAGAGCAGTGAGAACTCTCTGCCACATGATGTTGTAATGAGTGAGTCACTAATAACATTTAAGAATGGCCTGGATGCCTTTCTTGAAAACTATAATATTACCAGTTATAAATACTAGATTCTTGATAGTGCATTGATCCAGGGAACTAGTCTAATTGCCGTATGTGGAGTTAGGAAGGAATTTTTTTCCCCAATGTGGAGCTTAGTGTTGCCACTTGTTTTTTTTTTGCTTTCCTCTGGATCAACATGTTAGGCTATGGGTTGAACTAGATGGACTTAAAGAGGACCTGTCACCAACCACACATGGTGATCTAATCACAGCACTGAATGCAGCATGTCTGCTGCATCCAGGCAAGGGGTCCCCCAGCCCTTGAGCCCCCCTGTACCCTGAGATAATATACTTTGAAAACTTACATTGAGGAGCCAAATAGGAGGTGGCTTGTGGCTGGAGCAAAAGGGCAGTTTCACACCCCCTGTATGTTTAATCCGCCCACTGCCACCTCCCTGATGCCAATTATTGTCTCCCTCGCCTGCTGCATAACAGAGAGCAAGGGGTGCGGTTCTGGCCGCATTGCCCCCCCCCCTGTGGTGATGTCACTGCTTATACCCACCCTGCTCCATGGTTAACATGCGGTGACATCACCGCAGGGGGTGGGGCAATGCGCCCAGAACCCCAAAGTAAGCAAATACCCGCTTAAGAAACAACATATGAAATTACATTCAAAATGAATAGTAAATTACAAAATGAAATAACCTGATAGAAGGCATTTTCTGTTACACTATATACTAGATCAGATGCTCTGAAGCCACAAGCACTCAAAAACACGTCCCTAATTAACACAAGAAACAGGGCTAAGAAATAGAGAAATGGTACTGGTATGCCCTTGTAGTCAATCCTAGGTTTTCTGTGTAGTAGTGATCTAAGAGGTAAAATATACTAAACAATATGCTGCTGACCCTCAACTAAAAACCTGAAAGAACCAATCCTTGCTGTGTTTTCACACCAGAAAAAATAATTAAAATGGAACGGAACTAAGGTTAATTCCTGTTGCTCCTGACATGGTCACTATAGAAAAAAACTATAGGATAAAAAATAAGCCCCAACAGAATGTGGGGTTTAGCCAGTAGATAGAAAAATATTAGAATCTGAGAGTCCACAGTGATTGTTACCTTTTAATGGCTAACTGAAAAGATAGTAAACATAGCAAGATTTCGGGACACTGTGACCCCTTCGTCAGGCAGATAATGACACAGATTCTGAAGACACATACATAAATACATAAGCAAAAGAAAAAAAAAAAAAAAGAACAGTCTCAGATGTTATAGTAAATGTGACAGGTGATGTAAAACAGAGTCAGGCTAGGGAGGAAGAAATAGGCTGGGGAATTGAAACTAAAAGTCTAAGATAAGCAGAACAAATTGTATAATGGTTAAATGGTAGTGGTCTGTGGAGAACTGAAAATATTTAAATGAGTTGAGGAAAGCAATAAAAGGAAGCAAGGGTGTTCATATAAGAAGTGTCAAAAGTTCATTGCCCTCAAAATGGAGTCTGTTGGAGATGTGTTATCCCCAAACGTCTTTTCAATTTATATAAAAACGCATTAATCTGTGATGTCCCCAAATGTCCATTCATGTTAAATAAAAAGCCATGAATTCATGTGATACATTTACCGTATATACTCGTGTATAAGCCGACCCGTGTATAAGCCGACCCCCCTACTTTTGCCCCCAAAACCTGGGAAAACCTATTGACTCGTGTATAAGCCGAGGGTGGACCCCAGCACAGGTATACAGCCCCCAGCAGTGTAGTATACAGCAGCCTCCCCAGTGGTAGTATACAGCAGTCTCCCCCTGTGGTAGTATACAGCAGTCTCCCCCTGTGGTAGTATACAGCAGTCTCCCCCTGTGGTAGTATACAGCAGTCTCCCCCTGTGGTAGTATACAGCAGTCTACCCCTGTGGTAGTATACAGCAGTCTCCCTCTGCGGTAGTATACAGCAGCCTCCCTCTGCGGTAGTATACATCAGCCTCCCCCTGTGGTAGTAAACAGCAGCCTCCCCCTGTGGTAGTATACAGCAGTCTCCCCCTGTGGTAGTATACAGCAGCCTTCCCCTGTGGTAGTATACAGCAGCCTCCCCCTGTGGTAGTATATAGCAGTCTCCCCCTGTGGTAGTATACAGCAGCCTTCCCCTGTGGTAGTATACAGCAGCCTTCCCCTGTGGTAGTATACAGCAGCCTCCCCCTGTGGTAGTATACAGCAGTCTACCCCTGTGGTAGTATACAGCAGTCTCCCTCTGTGGTAGTATACAGCAGCCTCCCCCTGCGGTAGTAAACAGCAGCCTCCCCTTGTGGTAGTAAACAGCAGCCTCCCCCTGTGGTAGTAAACAGCAGCCTCCCCCTGTGGTAGTATACAGCAGTCTCCCCCTGTGGTAGTATACAGCAGCCTCCCCCTGTGGTAGTATACAGCAGCCTCCCCCTGTGGTAGTATACAGCAGCCTCCCCCTGTGGTAGTATACAGCAGCCTCCCCCTGTGGTAGTATACAGCAGCCTCCCCAGTGGTAGTATACAGCAGCCTCCCCTGTGGTAGTATACAGCAGCCTCCCCCTGTGGTAGTATACAGCAGCCTCCCCCTGTGGTAGTATACAGCAGCCTCCCCCTGTGGTAGTATACAGCAGCCTCCCCAGTGGTAGTATACAGCAGCCTCCCCTGTGGTAGTATACAGCAGCCTCCCTAGTGGTTTATACAGGCCCCTGCTCTCCCCCCCCCATGGTATATACAGACCCCCCTCCCCCCCCCCGATGTATATACAGACCCCCGCTCCCCCCCTCGTGGTATATACAGGCCCCCACTCCCCCCAGTAGTATATACAGGCCCCCACTCCCCCCAGTAGTATATACAGGCCCCCACTCCCCCCCTCGTGGTATATACATGCCCCCACTCCCCCAGTAGTATATACAGGCCCCCCGCAGTAAATACAGGCCCCCCTGCTCCCCCCCTCGTGGTATATACAGGCCCCCACTCCCCCAGTAGTATATACAGGCCCCCCGCGGTAAATACAGGCCCCCCCGCTCCCCCCCTCGTGGTATATACAGGCCCCCACTCCCCCAGTAGTATATACAGGTCCCCCGCGGTAAATACAGGCCCCCCCCGTTTCCCCCTCGTGGTATATACATGCCCCCGGTAGATGCCGCACACCTGTAAAAGAATCGCTTTCATACTTACCCTCCTCACTGTCATCGCGCGTCCTCCATCCAGTCTCCTTCCTGCTTCTACCCGGTCATGTGACCGCGCAGAAACAATGACGTCATTGTGGATGCGCCGGCCGCCTGGTAGAAGCGGGAATGAGACCGGAGGAGCGCGATGACAGTGAGGAGGGTAAGTATGAAAGCGATTCTTTTACAGGTGTGCGGCATCTACCGGGGGCATGTATATACCACGGGGGGAAAACGGGGGGGCCTGTATTTACCGCGGGGGGCCTGTATATACTACTGGGGGAGTGGGGGCCTGTATATTCCACGAGGGGGGGAGCGGGGGTCTTTATATACAACGGGGGGAGAGCGGGGATCTGTATATACCACGGGGGGGGAGCGGGGGCCTGTATTTACCACGGGGGGGGGGGGGAGCGGGGGCCTGTATTTACCACGGGGGGGGAGGGCAATGTAATATGCACAGCTCCCCCTGCCGCTGATGGACAGGGGGATGCAGTGCATATTGCATTGCACTAATGAGCGGCCCCACGTGACCGGGCGCTCATATTACAGCCTCCCCCCGCCTGCTCCAGCCCCCGGACACCGGCCCCCCCACACTCAGCCGTATAGTGACTCGTGTATAAGCCGAGGGGGGGACTTTTCAGCACATTTTTTGTGCTGAAAAACTCGGCTTATACACGAGTATATACGGTAATCCTGTTTTGAATGTGTCAAAGCCAGAAACAAGGAGGTGATATTGTGTCAGCGCTCAGGCAGGGACCAGGACACTGCTGTAGCAAAGTTTTACCTTTAGGATTTATTGGGTCTGAATGGGAATCCAGCATGTGGATGTGGATGTGGATGCTGGATTCCCATTCAGACCCAATAAATCCTAAAGGTAAAACTTTGCTACAGCAGTGTCCTGGTCCCTGCCTGAGCGCTGACACAATATCACCTCCTTGTTTCTGGCTACACACTTCTTCCCTCCGGGAAGCGTGATACGCTGCAGCTCGGCTCCCAGGACCTCGCAGACGCACACTGACACCCTCCCATAGCAGTCACGTGCACCGGACACCGGCGGCTCACGTGCACTACATCGAGCTCCCTGCCAGCGCGAGCACCAGGGGCTCCATCTACGGCTCTTCAACCTGTTGTGCGGTCGGCACAACAGGACCAGGTGAGCAGGGGACCTAGTCACCCACCCTTTATCTTTAATTACACAGTTCGGCGCAACTTTTCTTCTTCTTTTGAATGTGTCAAAGGTCGTTATCAATTTGTACTCCCAAATTCTTCTCTCTCTCTGAGATTTGAAGTTGCTTTTTAAGATGAGCAGTTCCATAGTGGTTTCACTGTGGTCAGGGCTGGAAAAATGTTTTGCTACAGTTAGGTCCATACCCTTTTCTTTTATTGAGTGGCAATGAGAATTCATTCTTGTCCTGAAATTTTGCCCGGTCTCCCCTACGTACATGCCATCTTGTTGGACATTTGGTACATACAGTTGTGGCCAAAAGTATTGACACCCCTGCAATTCTGTCAGATAATACTCAGTTTCTTCCTGAAAATGATTGCAATCACAAATTCTTTGGTATTATTATCTTCATTTAATTTGTCTTCAATGAAAAAACACAGAAAGAATTGTCCTAAAGTCAAATTGGATCTAATTCCACACCAAACATAAAAAAGGGGGTGGACAAAAGTATTGGCACTGTTAGAAAAATCATGTGATGCTTCTCTAATTTGTGTAATTAACAGCACCTGTAACTTACCTGTGGCACCTAACATGTGTTGGCAATAGCTAAATCACACTTGCAGCCAGTTGACATGGATTAAAGTTGATTCAACCTCTGTCCTGTGTCCTTGTGTGTACCACATTGAGCATGGAGAAAAGAAAGAAGACCAAAGAACTGTCTGAGGACTTGAGAAACCAAATTGTGAGGAAGTATGAGCAATCTCAAGGCTACAAGTCCATCTCCAAAGACCTGAATGTTCCTGTGTTTACTGTGCGCAGTGTCATCAAGAAGTTTAAAACCCATGACACTGTGGCTAACCTCCCTTGATGTGGACGGAAAAGAAAAATTGACGAGAGATTTCAAAGCAAGATTGTGCGGATGGTGGATAAAGAACCTCGACTAACATCCAAACAAGTTCAAGCTGCCCTGCAGTCCGAGGGTACAACAGTGTCAACCTGTACTATCCGTCGGCGTCTGAATGAAAAGGGACTGTATGGTAGGAGACCCAGGAAGACCCCACTTCTTACCCCAAGACATAAAAAAGCCAGGCTGGAGTTTGCCAAAACTTACCTGAGAAAGCCTAAAACGTTTTGGAAGAATGTTCTCTGGCCAGATGAGACAAAAGTAGAGTTTTTTGGGCAAAGGCATCAACAAAGAGTTTACAGCAGAAAAATGAGGCATCCAAAGAAAAGAGCACGGTCCCTACAGTCAAACATGGCGGAGGTTCCCTGATGTTTTGGGGTTGCTTTGCTGCCTCTGGCACTGGACTGCTTGACCGTGTGCATGGCATTATGAAGTCTAAAGACTACCAACAAATTTTGCAGCATAATGTAGGGCCCAGTGTGAGAAAGCAGGGTCTTCCTCAGAGGTCATGGGTTTTCCAGCAGGACAATAACCCAAAACACACTTCAAAAAGTACTAGAAAATGGTTTGCGAGAAAGCACTGGAGACTTCTAAGGTGGCCAGCAATGAGTCTAGACCTGAATCCCATAGAGCACCTGTGGAGAGATCTAAAAATGGCAGTTTGGAGAAGGCACCCTTCAAATATCAGGGACCTGGAGCAGTTTGCCAAAGAAGAATGGTCTAAAATTCCAGCAGAGCATTGTAAGAAACTCATTGATGGTTACCGGAAGCGGTTGATCGCAGTTATTTTGGCTAAAGATTGTGCAACCAAGTATTAGGCTAAGGGTGCCAATACTTTTGTCTGGCCCATTTTTGGAGTTTTGTGTGAAATGATCAATGTTTTGCTTTTTGCTTCATTCTCTTTTGTGTTTTTTCATTTAAGACAAATTATATGAAGATAATAATACCAAAGAATTTGTGATTGCAATAATTTTCAGGAAGAAACTGAGTATTATCTGACAGAATTGCAGGGGTGTCAATACTTTTGGCCACAACTGTATGATTAAATACACCACATTACTTGTGGTGCAACTGAAGTTACCTGGGATCTTGTAGTCCTGATCTGTCCCAGGAATCCTTATCTTGTTTTGCACCTGTTCTGATTGCAGGGAAAGGTTCCTGTTGCTGCTGGAGAGGACAGGGCGCTTCTGACAATGATGTTTTTTAGATTCGGAGGTTGTCTAAAACACAAGAGTGGGGGATCCGGAAATATTGATTTTAGTCAGGCATCTTTTTGTAGGAGTGGTTGTAGTTTCTGTGCAGCTCCTCTTAACACCTCCAGCTTTTGATTGTAGGTGACTACAAGAGGAACTCTGTTGTTCTCTTCTCTAGTTTTGTAATGTAGGAGATGATTACTTGATATTCTGGTGGCTTTTGTCATCTGATTCTCGATTGTTCTTGGATGGTAGCCCTGGTTCAAAAAGGTCTTTCTGAGGTCCTCAAGGTGATTGTATTATCGGTAGGCCTGGAACATATCCAATTGTATCTGATGGCCTGGCTATACATACATATATTTATATATTTATGTATCTACTATATAATTGCCGTAGCACGTTTTGTGTCGGACCCCGGCACGTCGTGGATATGTCACACTGTGACGTCACCACGCCGTGCGAGGCATTGCCCGCGTAGCGGGCATTGCGACCCCTCGCCGCTGTCATCCCGCTCCGGAGCCTGTGCCCCTGTGCTCCTGTGCCCCCGCTCCGGAGCAGCTGCTGTCAGCACATGCTGACACAGTGCTCCGGAGCCTGTGTCCCTGTGCCCCTGTGCCCCCGCTCCGGAGCAGCTGCTGTCAGCACATGCTGACACAGTGCTCCGGAGCCTGTGCCACTGTGCTCCTGTGCCCCGTCATACTAAAGTTAAATCAAGTGTTTAAAAATAAAAAATCTTTATTCTCACCTTCCAGCGCTCCCTCGGCGTCTCCAGCTGCAGCTGCTCGCTCGGTAACAGGACCTGTGATGATGTCAGAACCCGATCAGCTGATCGGGTCACATGACCGGTTACCGCGGTAACCGATGACGCTTTTTACGTCATCACAGGTCCTGCACACCCGATCGGCTGCAGCTGGAGACGCCGAGGGAGCGCTGGAAGGTGAGAATAAACATTTGTTATGTTGGGGGGGACATGAGGGGGGACAGAAGGTGGGGGACAGGAGGTGGGGGACATGAGGGGGCACATGAGAGGGCACATGAGAGGGCACATGAGGAGCGGACAGGAGGGGGGGGGACATGAGAGGGCACAGGAGGGGGGCACATGAGGAGCGGACAGGAGGGGGGGACATGAGAGGGCACATGAGAGGGCACAGGAGGGGGGCACATGAGAGGGAACAGGAGGGGGGCACATGAGAGGGCACAGGAGGGGGGCACATGAGAGGGCACAGGAGGGGGGCACATGAGAGGGCACAGGAGGGGGGCACATGAGAGGGCACAGCAGGGACAGTAGGGAGAGAGTAGGGGGACAGTAGGGCAAAACAGGGAGGCAGCAAGATGACAGGAGGGAGAGAGGAGGAGGAGCTACGTGACAGCCCAAACTGATCCTGCAAAAAGTAGGATTCGGATGCCTATTTGGCATCCGATTGCAGAGATCAGTTTGGATCCGATGCTGTCCGATTTATTTCGGACAGCATCGGATTTAAAGAAATCGTAATGTGAAAGTAGCCTTACCACCAGAACGCACCCGCCTCCGTCTTCCGCCCGCTCTCTTCTATGTCGCCGCCACGTATAGATTGAAACCAAGATGGCAGCCGGGAAGTATCACGAGAGTTCCCGGCCGCCATCTTGGTTTCGCCCTGTTCACAGTGGCGACATGCAAGATGGCGATGGAAGTAAGTATTTCCCCGCCACTCTGCCCCCCCGGCCTCCACTGACCACTCTGCCCCCCGGCCTCTGCTGACCACTCTGCCCCTCCCCCCTGCCTCTGCTGACCACTCTGTCCCCCTTGATCTCCGCTGACCACTTTGCCCCCCTGGCCGCCGCTGACCAATCTGCCCCCCCTTCCCTCCACTGACCACTCTGCCCCCCCTTCCCTCCACTGACCACTATGCCCCCCCACCCTCCGCTGATCACCCTGCCCCCCGACCTTCGCTGACCACTCTGCCCTCCCCTTGGGCCTACGCTGACCACTCTGCCCCCCCCGTTCTCTGCTGACCACTCTGCCTTCCGTCCTCCGCTGATAAACTCTGCCCTCCGTCCTCCGCTGACCACTCTGCCCTCTGTCCTCCGCTGACCACTGAGCCACTGTACAGTGCTGACCACTGAGCCACCGTGCAGTGCTGACCACTGAGCCACCGTACAGTGCTGACCACTGAGCCACCGTACAGTGCTGACCACTGAGCCACCGTACAGTGCTGACCACTGAGCCACCGTACAGTGCTGACCACTGAGCCACCGTACAGTGCTGACCACTGAGCCACCATATACAGTGCTAACCACTGAGCGACCATATACAGTGCTAACCACTGAGCCACCATATACAGTGCTAACCACTGAGCCACTGTACAGTGCTGACCACTGAGCCACCGTACAGTGCTGACCACTGAGCCACCGTAGAGTGCTGACCACTGAGCCACCGTACAGTGCTGACCACTGAGCCACCGTACAGTGCTGACCACTGAGCCACTGTACAGTGCTAACCACTGAGCCACCATATACTGTGCTAACCACTGAGCCACCATATACCGTGCTAACCACTGAGCCACCGTACAGTGCTAACCACTGAGCCACCATACAGTGCTAACTACTGAGCCACTATAAATGTAATTTATAATTGCCTAAGCGTACTTCCGGCCTTTTCGGGTCAACTTCCGCTGTCATGGACGTGGCTGCCGCAAGGCAGCCACGCCACACACGAAGCAGTGGCCGCGTAGCGGCCATTGCGAGCCGTAGCAATGCGCGAGCAATGGCCGCGAGGCCATTGCGAGCCGTTGCCGGATACCTCTATCATACTTACCACCAGATCGCACCCGCCTCCCTCTTCCTGCATGTTCCTCTGTCCTCCATCTTCCGCCCGCTATCTTCTATGTCGCCGCCCCGTACATATTGAAACCAAGATGGCGGCCGGGAAGTATCACGAGAGTTCCCGGCCTCCATCTTGGTTTCGCTCTGTTCACAGTGGCGACATGCAAGATGGCGATGGAAGTAAGTATTTCGCCGCCACTCTGCCCCCCCCTGGCCTCCACTGACCACTCTGCCCCCCCCCCCCCACCTCTGCTGACCACTCTGTCCCCCTTGATCTCCGCTGACCACTCTGCCCCCCTGGCCGCCACTGACCACTCTGCCCCACCCTTCCCTCCACTGACCACTCTGCCCCCCCACCCTCCGCTGACCACTCTGCCCTCCGCTGACCACTCTGCCCCCCCAGCCTCCGCTGATCACTCTGCCCCCCCCCCGTTCTCTGCTGACCACTCTGCCTTCCGTCCTCCGCTGATAAACTCTGCCCTCCGTCCTCTGCTCACCACTCTGCCCTCCGTCCTCCGCTGACCACTCTGCCCTCCGTCCTCTGCTGACCACTGAGCCACCGAACAGTGCTGACCACTGAGCCACCGTGCAGTGCTGACCACTGAGCCACCGTACAGTGCTAACCACTGAGCCACCATATACAGTGCTAACCACTGAGCCACCATATACAGTGCCAACCACTGAGGCACCATACAGTGCTAATCACCGAGTCACCGTATACAGTGCTAACCACTGAGTCACATTACTGCTCTAATTATTGAGCCATCATATACAGTGCCAACCACTGAGCCACCATATACAGTGCTAACAACTGAGTCACCGTATACAGTGCTAATCACTGAGTCACATTACTGCTCTAATTATTGAGCCACCATATACAGTGCCAACCATTGAGCCACCATAGAGTGCTAACCACTGAGGCTGTTTACAGTGCTAACTATTGAGCCAGTGTATACTGTGCTAACCACTGAGACCCTGTATACTCTGCTAACCACTCAGCCGCCGTATACTCTGCTAACCACTGAGCCGCATAAAGTCTGCTAACCACTGAGTTACTGTAAACTCTGCTAAGCACAGTGCTGCGGGCAGGAGAGGGCCGGGGGACAGCGGGCGGGTGCGGCCAGGAAGGCCCCCCCGCCCCTACTGCCCGCACCCGGCCGCTGTTCCCCGACCCCCTCCTGCACGCACCCGGCCGCTCTTTCTCGGCCACCTCCTGCCTACACATGGCCGTTGTTCCCCTGCCCCCTTCTGCCCGCTGTTCCCCGGACCCCTCCTGCCCGCACATGGCCGCTGTCCCCCTGACCCCCTCCTGCCGCACCCGATTGCTGTCTCCCTGCCTCCCTCCTGCCCGCATCCGGCCACTGTCCCCCGGCCCCCTCCTGCACGCACCTGGCCGCTCTTCCTCAGCCTCCTCCTGCCCACACATGGCTGTTATTCCACCAGCCCCCTTCTGCCCGCTGTTCCCCGGCTTGCTCCTGAACGCTCCCGGCCACTGTCCCCCAGCCCCCTGACTGCACCCACCTGCTGTCTCTTCCTGGACTCCCGCACTGCTGCACACTGGCACCGCTGCACACCGGTACTGCTGTATGTATTCTATCTACTATATAATTGCCGTAGGCACTTCCGTGTCGGACCCCGCAAAAGACCGTGCCTTTGTCACTCTGTGACATCACCACGTGCGACCCCTCGCCGCTGTCAGCACACACCACCAACCCCTGTCACCACACACCCCCCATATGTCCTCACCCCCCCCATATGTCCGCACACCCCTGCTCCGATCCCGCTCCGGAGCCGCTGCTGTCAGCACATGCTGACACAGTGCTCCGGAGCCTCTCCTGTAACCACGCTCCCCGATGTCCACACCCCCCCCCCCCCCCGCTGTCACCACACCCCCCCCATATGTCCGCATACCATATGTCCGCCAAAATCGCGGCAGATGCGGTGAAAAAAACCGCATCTGCCGCGATTGCCGCATAACCGCTGCACTTGCGGCGCGGTTGCGGTAATCCCCATAGAAAGTATAGGGGGACTTGCGGCAGGTGCGGCAAGTGCGGTTTTGCACTTGCGGCAGGTGCGGCCGCGAAAAAAACCGCGGTCAGACGTGGTTTATTTCGCGGCTGCACCTGCCGCAAGTGCAAAACCGCACTTGCCGCACCTGCCGCAAGTCCCCCTATACTTTATATGGATATTATTTGAAAATGTTAAAAAATTTTTTTAAATATTCTAGACACCCGATGCATTTGCATCGGGCTCACAGCTAGTACTATATATTTCTCCAAATGGGGGTTAGGATTAGATTTAAGTGTCCAGTCTGAACTTTTCTTGGTTGTCAGGATCTTTCTTCCTTCGGCCCAGTTGGGTTCGGAATCCTCTCTGTCGCTGAAATATTTCCTTAGGCGTAGTCTCCTGCAGTAATCCTCCATGTTGCTGTACAGTTCAATTTTATCCAGAGAAATTTTTGTGACAGAATAAGAGTCCCCTAGAAAGCACAGCAAGTTCGTATTTGTTAGGTTTGTAATACGAAAGGTTGATGACACAATTAGATGCTTTTTGACAGGAGTAGTTGTCCAAGTTGTCAGTATTTGTCCTTGTTTTGTTTGTATTGAGTCCTGAATTGATGCGCAATCTATGTAATTTCTTTTCCTTGTTAGTGAGAGTACAATACAAAATAATATTGTGGTACCGTGTTAGCCAGAGAAATCGATGTAAATACTTAAGTCCCAAAAAAAGGTTGAGAAAAGTATTATAGGAGTGATACCTTTATTGGCTAACAAGAAAAATTATATTTGTAAGCTTTCTGAGCTCAAGGCTCCTTCATCAGACAATATCACAAATGAGTTACTGAGACATTTAAATACAAAATACAGTAGGAATAAGGAAATGGAGGTGTGTTAAGGAAATGAAAATGAAGTCTTTGTTAATGATGTAGATGACATGCAATGGTCATTTACACATCAGAAGATCTTCTTGTGGAAGTATTAATTGTGTCTAGGTAATGAGTCATGAATCCAGGTGTCAAATTAAGCCCTTTTGTTAAGGATTGGAACATTCTTATGAATTTGAATTCCCAGATTTTTCGTTCTCTGTCATTTTTAAAGTGACCTTTCAATATCAGGACTGTTATGGTGGATTTACACGCTTCAACGTCGGTCCGATATTGGAGCGCGCTTTTTCTGCCCAGATTTCCAAGATCGCATCGGAGATTTACACAGCGCGATATCGACATACAACGTCTCTACGATGTCTACGCCCCCCTTGTACAGCCGACTCAGGAACGACCATTTAACATGGGAGAGAATAGGGGACGTTGTACTGCACATCGTAGTTGGGCGTTTACACAGCCCGATCCGGCTCCAACCTCCATCCAATATCGGGCCGTTGGAGAGCACGCTCATTCGATCCCCGATATCGTTTTGGCATCGTTCGTGCATCGTATTGGGCATTTATACTATACAACGCACGAACGATATCGGGGCCAACGCACGAACCACGTGACCTTTGCTCAGAGTTGGACGCCGATATCGGGACGTGTAAACCCACCATTAGGTCTGCCATGCTGTGTCCAGTCTCAGAAGTGTTTTTCTACAGGCGTGTCCAGCTGCCAACTGTGGAGTCGGTAAGCCACAGTTGCGACTCCGACTTCTGGATTTTATCAGTTCCGACTCCGACTCCGGCTCCGACTCCTTCATAAATGGCCAATTCGTAACAATAAATTTACTGTTGTAAAATATTAACATCGTGCTTATTCAGTTTCTCATCATCATATAAGTAATCAGACCACTTAGAGCAAAAACTATATTTATTAGAATACAATTAGAATATAGCAAATAACTTTTATAAACTTTTCTAAACTGTAAGTAAATATGCAATAAACACTGTTATGCAGTTAATAAGAAGAAATCTATAAATTTGTCCTCAGAAAAAGTACCGGTATTACCTCTGTCAGATCCTCCTTCACGGATGCCCTCAAATCTGATCTAATTATTTTGAGAGCAGAGAACAACCTCTCTACACTAACTTGGGTTGGTGGCAAAGCAGTAACCACTCGGGCAGCATCTCTGACAATGTCAGGATACAGAGGAATTACTTGTTGCACTGTTATTTTTGATGAATGGTCAAATTTCTCAATTTCTTTTAGTGCACATGAAAAATTCTGCTGAAATGTACTGGCTATGTTCTTTGATGGGGATGACTCTTGTTCTATGCGGGAACGCTTTGCACGGTCCTTGTGATCCAAATATTTTTCGAAATTAAATTCTTCATCAGTTGATGATGAGGGTGAAGATGTGGCAGGACGACCAAATTCTTCTTGTTCCTCCTGACTGTTCTGCAACCCTTTCATCCTTACTGCTATTTCAAACAGAGCTTCTTTTCCTTTACTTAGCTGTTGATCATCTAGAAGAATCCGATGCATTGGGTCTACATAAACAGCTGCCAAAAGAATGTTATTTTGTAATAGTAGCTCCTCTCTCCATTTCATTGATGTAGCAATGCCACTTGCAATTAACCATCCTCTTTGGGACAGGCGAAACATCAGGTTCTTCAACTCCTTTAAGAAAATACCTGGAGTTAAGTCCTCTGCTTGTAATTTTTCAGTCACTGTAAATGGGTGCTCTAACAATTTTTTCAGCTCAGTCACCTGATTCCACTGACTTTCATTTAGCGTCAGTTGAAGGTTAGCCATGTCTACAAGAAAGATTTTCAGTTCAACCAAACGCTGAATCATTAAGTAAGTACTGCCCCATCGTGTGGCTTGATCAATAATTGCCCCTTTTCCAGCACGTCTCTTCAAAATTGAGTCAAGTTTAGGGGTTCTGGCAACAGTAGCCAATTTTCTCACCTTGCCAATCAGTGCAGCAGCATGTCCTTCTTGCAGACTGTCTCTTATAGCCAGCTGTAGCGTATGCACAACACAGCACATGTGATGAATGAAAGATCGCATTGACACAGTTTCAACAAGATCATCTAAACTATCATGTTGCTGTTCATCTGAAGCAACTTCAGTTTGCTCCTCAGTTACAATACTGTGTTCCTCTATTTCAAACATTTCTGTGTCTGGGGACCCAGAATGTTCTTCCAGCTGCTGATCACCATCATTACTCTTATTCATTAGCTTAATAGTACTTATCATATTAGAAGCATTGTCAGTTACGACAGAAAGAACTTGCTCTTTTTTAAGTTCATAGTCTTGCAGAACCTTTTCCACCAAGACCTGGAGAAACTCACTGGTGTGATGAGCTTTGATGTCTTTTACTGCCAATGTCTTGGTAACTATTTCATTTTTGTCACAAACAAATCGGACATTGATGGCAAAATAGTTCACTCTGTGATGTGTGCAGGCATCCATTTTAAGAAACAGAAAGCGTTCCTTGAGAGTTTAAGTTCTTCCTTTTGTTTAAAAGCTTCTTCGATAAGGCTAGGGTCACACTTGCATTTTTTACAAGCGTTTTTGGAGACCTGTATTTTAAAAAACGCATGTAAAAACGCACCCATAGGCCCCCATGTTAAAAAACGCATGCCCTAATAGCAAAAACGCATGGGTGACAGTGCCATGCGTTTTTGGTGCATTTCCAAAAACGTATGCGTTTTTGAATGGCACTAAATGGTACTAATTGTACATGCGTTTTTGCATGCGTTTTCCATAGGGACCCATGTTAAAAAACGCATGCGTTTTCCACATAAACGCATGCGTTTTTCAAAACGCACCAAAAAATAGTGCATGCACTATTTTTTGGTGCGGATTTGAAAATGCAGCCAAAAACGCAGGGTGCCATCACACACCTTAAAAAACGCATGCGGACATGTTAAAATGCATGTAAAAACGAATGAGTTTTTAAAAGGCACTACAAAAACGCATGTCAAGTGTGACCCCAGCCTTACTAATTTTCTAATACTCTCTCTCTCCAGAGAAACACCAAGCTTGCGGGCCATTTCCCCATTCAGACACATAAAAGCTGGTCATGAAAATAATGAAATAGGCACACTATCCTTTACAACAAGCTCTAGGATCTGTTTTTTAAATGTATCTACTGTCATTGTCACAATAACTTTGTCACTGACAAAATATCTTGCAGCTGATGGCTGCAAAGTTCTCTGCTCCTTTATTTGGCTGGAAGAGCTAGGCACTGGTTCATTGGTTTGGATGCAGTCTTTCTCATCCACTGCTTTCAGTACTTCTGGATGAAAGCGCTGTAAATGTCTCTTCAGATTAGAAGCTCTGGTAGGAACATTTTTATCTTTGCCTGAATATGCACTCCTCTTGGCTTCACAGCATTTGTTTTTGTCTGGATCATTTGTCATACACTAACAGACATAATGTTTTCTATCTTGAGTGATGGTGAAATGTTCAAATACAGCTGATTTAATGTGTCGCTTCTTTGACATTCTCAGGTTTTTAATTCTGCATTCACAATCCAAATGACAATTGTTTTTCCTAAAAAAAATTGTACAAAATTATTGCCAGGTCATACAACTGATATAGTGGTCAGTAATACTGTTATTATTCCTCATGTACTCACAGTTAATTGATGCAAAGTTTGTTGAAAGAATAATACTTCTTACAGTCTTCCTCTTCTGAGTAGCAGGCAGCTGTGAGATGCTTGGAAAACACACACCTAGTATGATCTAGTCTAGAGGAGGAGCTTTACTGCTAAGAATTTGCAACACATTTTCACTTTCAGTTTCATACATTGTAAGTAGGGGTTTGGGGCAGCATGAGGTTAACCAAGTATAAGATTAGATAAGGGCAGTGGAGAACAGTGACACACAAGAAGTAAGAAATGTCTCTATCTCCAGCAACTGCTTATCACTGTTGTTCATCTTTTAATAGAACATATATATTTGAGTAACATTTATAAAATTCATATGAAAGTTCAATTACGAAATATTAATACCTTTTTTTAAAGCTGGTGTCGGTACATTTCTACCGACTCCGACTCCAACCAAAACTAACTCTGACTCCGACTCCACAGCCCTGGTTAAATGTCACGCAGCAGTACCTGTAGAGTGCTGCAAATATTGTTATGCGGCACCTGTGTGAAGCTCCAACTATTGATGAGTTAGCATGCTCGCCGGTACTCTGTGCTTGCTTGAGCATCTCAGTACTCGCGATGCTCGGAGTTCGCAGAGTACTGGCGAGATGCTTGGGCTCATGTTTGGGTCCAATTCCCTGCATGTTGATGCTCTTTACAGAGCCAGTCAAAATGCAGGGGTTGGCTGCCACATACTGTAATGCCACAGCCATGTTGGTTGTGGCATTACAGTGATTGGCTGGCTGCACAGCATCATCAGGTCTTTATCAGACCTGACCGCGCTGTGCTCGTGCCGGTGGCTGGTGAACAAACAGATGATCTGATAGCTCTTCAAATCTCCCGCATCGACACCAGTAGGTGATGTTGGCACGGGAGATTTAAACAGCTGTCAGATTAGCTGTGTTTAAATTTCCCGCGCAGACACCGCCAGGAGATCAGTGGGCCAGCCACCAGGAGATCAGCGGCTGCCACCGCTCATCTCCCGGTGACGAGCGATGCTGATCTCCCAGTGGCTGGCGCCACTCATCTCTCAGTGGTGTTGGCATGGGAGATTTAAACAGCTGATCTGACAGCTATTTAAATCTCCCGCGCCGACACCGATAGGTGATGTTCGCGTGGGGGATTTACACAGCTGTCAGACCAGATGTGTTTAAATTTCCCGTGTTGACACCGCTGGGAGATCAGCAGCTGCTGCCACCGGGAGATCAGCATCTGCTGCCGCCATGAGATCAGCGGCACCCACCGCTCAGCTCCCGAAGGCGGCAGCCGCTGATCTCCCAGCGACGGGCACCACTGATCTCCCGGCGGTGTCCGCACGGTAAATTTAAACACAGCTTGTCTGACAGCTGTTTAATTCTCCCGCGCTGACATCACCTATTCGGTGTCGGCGCAGGAGATTTAAACAAATCACAGATCAGCTGTGTTTAAATTGCCCGTGCCGACATCAGCCGTTCGGTGTCAGCGATGGAGATTTAAACAGCTGTTCTGACAGCTGATTCAGGTCCTTGAATCTGATATTGATCATCTAATCAGTTTGCTGGCCAGCAAACCGATCAGATGATATTGGATCCGGATTGGACGTCGCAGTACCCTCGAGCCTGGACTAAGACAGGGAGGGGTTCTTTAATAAAGATGGAGCCACTAATTGTGTTTGTGCTTTATGTCTAATAAAAATATTTTCTCTATGTTGTGTTTTTTATCTGAGTACTAGAAATTCATGGTGGCCATGTCTGATATTGGCATGACCCCATGAATTTCGGGCTTAGTGCCAGCTGATAATACACAGCTGCCCCTAACCCCATTATCACCCAGCGAGCCACCCGGCACTAGGGCACTGGAAGCGCTGTAGCGCCAGAAGATGGCGCTTCTATGAATGTGCCATTTTCTGGGGCGGCCATGGACTGCAATTCACAGCAGGGGGGAGGGGGCCAGAAAGCTTGGCCCACCGTGTGCTGCGTATTCCAGCCCCCAGCTGCCTAGTTGTACCTGGCTGGACACAAAAATAGGGCACATTTTTTTTATTATTTCATGAATTTCATGAAATAATTCAAAAAATGGGCTTCCCTATATTTTTGGTTCCAGCCCGGTACAACTAGTCAGCTGGGGGTTGGGGACAGCCCGTACTTGCCTGCTGTACCTGGCTGGCATACAAAAATATGTCAAAGTCCGCGTCAAGTTTTCTTTAATAATTCATTAAAAAATAAAAAAAAAGTAAATAAAAACACAAACACATTTAGGGACTGCATCTTTATTATCCCTTCGACCATCATCTGTGTGCTGAACACTCTGGGCTCTGCTTCATCAGAGACCAAGGGGACGAACAAAGCTTCTATCCCCGTGGTCCCTGAAGGAGAGCCCGAAGCGCTGCAGCATTGTAAGTGGAGAGCTAACTCAGGTCACCCCGAAGACAGCTCAGATGGCATGACCTGAGCTGTCCTCAGGTGACCTGACTTACCCACCTTATGATGTTGCTGTGCTTCAGGCTCTCTTTCATGGACCACGTGGATAGAAGCTTTGTTCGTCCCCTTGGTCTCTGATGAAGCAGAGCCCAGAGTGTTCAGCACAGAGATGAGGGTTGAGGGGATAATAAAGATGCAGTTCCTAAATGTGTTGGTTTTTATGTATATATTTTTTATTTTTTAATGATTTATTTAAAAAAATATGACATGGGTTTTGCCATATTTTTGTATGCCAGCCAGGTACAGCAGGCAGGTACGTGCTTGCTCCAGCCCCCAGCTGCCTAGTTGTAAATATACCTTTTTTTTAATTATTTAATGAATTTCATGAAATAATTAAAAAAAATTGATGTGGGCTTCGACCTATTTTTGTGTCCAGCCTGGTACAACTAGGCAGCTGGGGGCTGGAATCCACAGCGCAGGGTGGCCCAAGCTTTCTGCCCCCTTCCCCCCACTGCAAATTACATTCCGCGGCCACCCCAGAAAATGGCGCATTCATAGAAGCCAGGTGGCTCGCTGGGTGATAATGGGGTTAGGGCCAGCTGTGTATTATCAGCCGGCCCTAAGCCCGAAATTCATGGGGGTCACGCCAATATTAGACATGGCCACTATGAATTTCTAGTAATAAGATTAAAAAAACACAACACAGAGAAAATATTTTTATTAGAAATAAAACAAACACGATTAGTGACTTCATCTTCATTAAAGAACCCCCCCCCCCTCCGAAGTAGTCCAGGCTCGAGGGTCCTGCAACATCCAATCCAATATTATCTGATCGCTTTGCTGGCCGGCAAACTGATGAGATGATCAATATCAGGTTCAAGGACCTGAATCAACTGTCTGAACAGCTGTGTTTAAATCTCTCACGCCGACAACGGTTGATGTCGGTGCGAGCTATTTAAACACAGCTGATCTGAGAGCTGTTTAAATCTCATACAAATACACATGTCGAGCCCCAGGCCCTGGGGTACTCGGGTACCAGGCTCGGTGGGTTGTTTTCGGGATGTCATGAGTGGCAGCGCCTGATCCCGTGGCCTGGGTGACACTTCAAAAAGGGTTTATTTACAGGGGATAAAAGTTTGTCATGTGACGCCACCTGTAGTACCTGGTGATGGGTCACCAGTGCCGCCACAGTTTGCCGGAAGTAGATGGTATCGCGGCTGAGTTGGAAAACCTCCCTACAGGTAGAGCTGGTCCTCCGGGGCAGCGTTCCAGTAAACAAGCAGGTTGATGGAGAAAACCACACACAGGCAAAGTCACTTTCTCCCGGGTACTTTACTGTCAACTTGTAGCAGCATCACACAAAGTTCACAGTTCAGCTTCAGATTTTGAAATAACAGGTAGCTATACGGGTGGCTGCAAGTGGATACCAGGTGGTATGGTGGAACCCGTGGTGTACCTTAGTTGACGAACCCGTGTCCTTTCTTCCCCGCCTAGGATGGACCTATACCCAATAACTCCGTGTAGGTAGTACTGGGGATCCTCGCCCTCGTAGTGAGGAATCAGGCAGACCACTCCATCTGGCAGAGTACTGTGGTGATAAACGGACCACAGTAGCCGGTTGCCAACTGCAAAGCTGGACTTTGGCCAGATCCTCGGGCCCGGCGTTCCGGTGGTGGACTGGAGAATCCCCTGGAGTATGGTCGCTCCACTCTGCGGTTCTCCCTTTCTTTCTAGGGCCCAGACTTCTCGTGTCGGGCGCCCTCTTTCAGGATCTCCTCAAGATCCCTTCTTCTTCCCTCCGGATCAGCTTGAAACCATCCAAGTAAAGCTTCCGCCTCGTTCCACACTCTTTCCAACTTTCCTCCTTCTCCGACTGTTCCAACCCTCTTTCTTTTCCCCTTTAGAGAGAGACTACTCTTTCTCCTAGCTGGCCGTTCTGCTGACAAAAGACCTCCTTGATCCCCCTAGAGGTGAATATATCCCCTCCCAGGTAACCTCCCACCGCTCAGCTAATGTGGGAGTGCTGGGAATGGGTCCCACCCATCAACCTAGGGTCCACTTGCAGCTGGGGAAATTGCTCCTCTTTTCCGGGTGCAATACCCCTCTGCGACGCCTGACTATGCGGGGCGCCACACACACACTCACATACACACACTCACACACACACACACACATACACGCACATATACACTCATACACTCACTTACACAGACTCACACACACATACATGCACACAGATACACATTCACTCACATACACACTCACTCACACTCACATACACACAAACTCACATACACACTCACTCATACACACACTCACACACATACACACTCACATACATACACACACATACACACTCACTCACACATATACACACACACACACACACTCACATACACACTCACTCACTCATTTCACTGCTCGCCCATCACTAGCTGCAACTAATGTTAACTGTCACTCTGCCACAAATGTTACTTGCCATCCAGCAGCACCCAAATAAAGCTTCCAGCAATGTTACCAGTCACTTAGCAGCACATGAATAAACCTGCCACAAATGTTACGAGTCACCCAACACTGTCCTATAAACACCAGTGTTACCCATCACCCAAAATTAACCGTTTAAGGCTGCTGGCGCTGTTAAAAGTCACCTAGCAGCGCCTGTATAAAATTTATAATGCCCTGTGGCACCTGCATAAGACTGCCGCAACTGGTAAACCTCACTTCCCAGCTCCCATGCAGCACTGCTCAAATGTTACATATCCCAACTGTAACCGTATAAACAGCGCAAATCTTAAATGAAACCCACAAGCATCCATATAGAGCTGTACCAAAATTTACTAGTCACCCAACAGCACCCACATAGTGATAAAACCAATGTTAAAAGTCGCCCAGCAGCAGCTGGATATGGCTGCCACAAATGGTACATGTCTCCCAGCAGCCACCGTCTAAGGTTATACTGAATGTTAACAGTCACCCAGCAGAACCCGTATGAGCACACAGTATTAACTGTAAACCACCAGCACCCATATTGTGCTACAAATGTTGAATGTCGCCCAGCAGCACCAATATGAGGCTGCCACAAATGTTACCTGTCTCCCAGTAGCTTCTGTCTAAGGCTGGAACTAATGTTAAAAATCGCCTGGCAGCCACCGTTACAAGCTCCAATTAGTGTTAACTGCAACCCAGCCTTGCAGCAGCCATAAGCACTAATTCTTTCATTATTTTATGATACGTTTTGTGTTCCTTTATTAAACTATAAACACTACAAGGACTACTGTAAAAACGATCTTTATTAAATCTCTAGTTAAAACAACCATATGTGGCTTACGTGGCATGTGCATAAACAACGACCCTTCCCTCACACAGTTAGGCTGCCTTCACACTTGCAGATGCATCTGCAGCGTTTTGCAGATGCATCTGCAAGTATCAGCATGCAGACCGCGGCCCCTATGTTTATAATAGGGCGCACCGCGGTCTGAAAGCTGTCATTCATTCCTGTATGTGAAGCGTCCGCAGGCGGATGCCTGCTTACAGATCACACTCTCCCGCCCGCACCATGGACGCGAGATGTTGCGTCCATGGTGCGGGCGGGAGAGTGTGATCTGTAAGCAGGCATCCTCCTGCAGACGCTTCACATACAGGAATGAATGAGAGCTTTCAGACCGCGGCTGCGGTCTGCATGCTGATACTTGCAGATGCATCTGCAAAACGCTGCAGATGCATCTGCAAGTGTGAAGTCAGCCTTACACAGCATACAATAGTTATTAAAAAGTTTTGCAGATATATACTGGGCACTGCTGTGTTGCAGGGACCGGTGCTACTTGCATATGTAAGGGTGCGAGTAAAGCAGGTTCATGTGCCCAGGTGCACGCTTATTAGACAGCAATGGCAGTAAATAAGAAAAAAATGCGGCACTCACCGAGCAGAGCTTTTTTCCTTTTTTATTTCAGAGTCCCCTTTACATAGTTTCTCTGCGATGGGGGAGGGAGTGAGGAGACACACAGGTGACAGATTCCGTTTCGGAGCACCTGCCCCTTCTACGGACCAACAAGGTCCGTAGAAGGGGCAGGTGCTCCGAAACGGAATCTGTCACCTGTGTGTCTCCTCACTCCCTCCCCCATCGCAGAGAAACTATGTAAAGGGGACTCTGAAATAAAAAAGGAAAAAAGCTCTGCTCGGTGAGTGCCGCATTTTTTTTCTTATTTACTGCATACAATATTTATAATGATCCCATAGGATCTCCCAATGTTCTAGGTATGATTATGATAGTCTGACCTAGCGTCACATTTAGTCAAACGTCAACGGTCAGTTATCTGTAAAAATACAAAAAGGGGGAGACAAGAGGCGCAATAGTGCCCTATCACTAGTGACACTGTCTGTGTGAGTTTATCAATAGGTGTGCACTCACATGATCCAGTTGTGTGCCCCACAACTGGTTTATAAGCATTTGGTTTTTTAGCTGCTGCAGGATCTCCACCAGCCACTCGCACGTGGAAAAACGCTCAGATATTGGGAAGATGGTGTACCAAGGTCCGCGCTGCTGCCTCAATGGAATCACAAGGAATGTAAGGTTCCAAGAAGTCACAAGGAATGCAAAGTTTCAAAGGTAACAATCTCCTTTTAATAAAGGAGATTGTTACTTTTGGAACCTTGCATTCCTTGTGACTTCTTGGAACCTTACATTCCTTGTGATTGCATTGAGGCAGCAGCGCGGACCGTGGTACACCATCTTCCCAATATCTGAATGGTCAGTTATCGTCATCCTAGTATCCTCATTTGAATCAACACATATAGGAAGAAACTGCGGAAACTGAACCATATAATATTTTCGTGTTCAATTTTACAACCCGACGCGTTTCACCAGCTATTATGCCACCTCATCAGGTGTGAATAGTTTATACAATATTATACATGGATTATTACAACCACATGCAGGTGGTTGGTACAGTAAACATTAGTCCTTATTTACTGTGATATTATCACTTTGACGCCAGACATTCATCTGTTGGCACCCATATGCACTAACCCCAACTGTTCAATGAACCTTCTTCTCATACACACCTCACCCAATGCACCCCCAACAAACCAAAAAACAAAAGAACCATCTTTTCACCCTGAATCTCTTTGGATGCAACACCTGCCCTTCTGAGCAATCCTCTGTTGTCCATATCTCGGTCAGTGTAACCCTTGATCTCCCAATCCACCATGCTCATTGCCAGTTTAAGACAAAGCCTTATTGCCAGTAAGATTTCACACTCAAATCATTATTTCCTTTGGCTTTGCCTGTTTCCTCCCACTCTTGGCAGTCTGGACCCATACAAACCCCTACTATCAATCCAACTAACTTGTCAAACTTAAACTGTATTGCGCAACCAGACTCCCTCTGCTTCATTACTGAACCCACCGATATCTGAAGATGAAAATTCTGAAATGTCAAACCCACTGTCTGAACCCAGTACCTTGCAGCCCCCGTTGTCCCATGAATGGATAACCCCGCTATCATCAAGTGCACCGCCAACCTATTCCTGCAACATTAAGACAATAGTATAATTTCCCATCCCCGTATAGCCTCCAGAGCTCTTGGTAACTACTTCTGACTGCTGAACTATCGTTATAAGGGTGCCCGACCGCTAAAACAGTCCGATGCTGTATCCCCTGTCCCAGCAAATGAATTCAACTCCTGAGGAACTCCAATTGGAATACCACCTGACCCAACATGTTGGCTGCCCCTACCACATGATACACCCTTATCCTGCTACAAACTGATTTCCAACTTACATTCCCTGATGCCTGAAATGACGTACCTCAGTCCCCCACTCCCAACTGGAGAGTAGTCAGACAGAGATTTGATGATTACAGGAACCTTTGACCAATTCCTAAAAACCACCCATTAACACCCCCCTTTTTTGCACCAGGCTACCTCAAAACCTAGTTAGATTGCACCCAGTGCTGTTGTCCGCCTGTTTTATGAAATTCCCCCCCCCCCCCCTCCCAACCGACCTTCCAAATCTTTTCTTCCCTCTCCTAGGGGCTATTACTAAACCTTCGACTACCTTCAATAAACCCAATGCCTCAAAAAACTTTTTTGCCCCACCAAAATAACAGATGTTTTCTCACCAAGCTGACTCGGAGAATTCTTCAGGTCAGGTGCAGTGAAATCTTCCATTCGACACTCATTTGATAGGCCTTGCAATGCATCTGCTGAAATCCCGTCCCCCTGCCGAACTGTTGGAGGCCACTCACTTCCCTGGTAAATGACAGGTCCGGCCCTGGCTGCACTGGCACCAGGCAGGGGGGACTGCTAATGTCATAGACAGCAGACTCAAGTCTTCCTGAAGACTGTGGGGATGGGGGACTGCTCACTCCACAGTTAATGCATAGGAGCAGTATTGGAGTAGCTATACTCATGCACACAGGAGCAGCATCACAGTAACCATATTCTTGTATACAGGGGCTGCACTACAGCAGCCATACTCTTGTACATAGGGGCAGTATTATAGTAGTTATATTCCTGTACAACTTGTCCAGCAAAAAAAACAGCCCTCAAATTAAGTTGTTAAAAAATATGGTATAGTAAATACAGTAGGACACATTTTTTGGGGGTAAAACAGGACACCCTTATAAATGCATAGTGTATGGCTCAGCTACTGATTTACATTAGGCTGTACCAATCAAAACCCAACCCCCTAGTTGTTGCAGAACCACATGCAGACTCCACTTCTCTTGTGCACTGAATGGTCTTTAATAAATGTTTTAGTGTGCTTACACAGGTTATGCACTGTAGATATCAAGAATAATGAACTTTTGTACAGCATGAAAGATCATTTAACCCAATGAAACAATATTTTACTTTTCTATTAGGAGATTGTTAGACTGTTTAGACAGTAAGAGTTATTAACAAACATTCATAGGTATGTTCATACATTATAATCTTAGCATTGACGATTAGACGGGTCCCTTTGGGATCAAATTGGATTAGCAACCTGAGCTCACACTAAATATATTCATCAACCAATATTTGCTGAATTTTTGTTCTCGAAGCTCTCATATGATCAATTTCAAGTTCTGGCAGATAACAGGGTTTCTTCTTGCTAAATCCCCACTATTGTGCTGGTAGTTGGAAATAAGGGAAGTGTAAATTTTGAATGTTATTCTTTTTTCCTTTGGTATTAAAGTAGTACATTTTTCTATCCTGGTTTCTAAATTGTAATAAACAAAACTAATAGTATTCAGAAGATTAATTATCTCATTATTTTGCTGCTGATAAGACAAAGAAAAAACAGATCAAAGAGTAAACTATTTTGGTAATTCATTATTAATCAGCCTTTACAAAGTTAAAGCACCACTTCATTTATATTGTTATGTCACTGATGGGGTGGTGCTTTAAATCGAATCCCCTGCCCCCTGTCTTTTACTTCAATTCCAGCATCTTCATTTATCTTCACAGATGCTCCACTCACAATTCAGTGGATTGTGACCATCCAGCAACTCCAGTGTTTCATGCAGCATGCCAGAGGACATAAATCAGCACAACTCTATGACAGCCTGTTTCTGGCCTCATTCTGGCTCCAATCCGGGGTAGCAGGGGCGTAACTATCGTGGTCACAGGGGTCGCAATTGCGACCAGGCCCGAGAGTGCAGGGGGCCCGCCGACCTCAGCGGCCGTAGCTGCTCGGTCCACCGGGGAGCGCACTATATGTTTGAATATAGCTAAACTCCTGCCAGGCCACTTGGCAGATCAGTGTTCTGCAGACAGCCCCCTGCACGCTGTGTGTCTGCAGGGCCACACTGCCGCCTGCTGCTTCATCCTCCCAGAGAGCAGCTTGTGGGAGGACCGGAGACCTCAGATGCTGGTAAGAATTAGGTCATTAATCATGGTGCTGGGGCAGGAGGGCTGCAGAGAGGATGCAGGATGCTGCTCAGGTCAGATGAAGATCTGCTGGGGCTCTCAGTGGGTTATTGCAGGAGTCTACTGCAGATCAGGCTGGACGGTCAGTGCTGGGTCATTAGCTTCAGAGCGTCACCCGACCTACACGAAAGCTCAGATTTCTGCAATAAATCACTCTGACCCCAGCAGAGACCACAGACCTCAGTACACAGAGTCCTGCACTAATTCATAACATCTAAACCTACAGCACATCACATATTATTTTATATGGCTTGATATATATACATGTGATGCGCTGTACGTAGGTCCAGGTCTGCTCAGTACAGTGCATTGTATATCCAGGTACATGATATACCCTATTCAGTGTACAAATAGGGGCATATACTAGGAAGGGCCCATTTATATCAGAATGGCAGAATGGGGACAATATATACACCAGTATGAGGGACCTATAAACAATAATGGGGCACAGGGCCGTAACAACCAGGGTTGCAACTGTGACGGGGTCCAGAGGTACAGGGGCCCATGCCCGCCAGCCGCCGACCTCAGTGCCTGCTTCACATAGATGTCGTCCCTGAGGACACACATCCATTTCACTGTGTATGTATGCCGGGCCGGTCCCAGGCAGCTGTTCACAGCTGCCCGAGGACTGGCACTGTAACTTTAATAGCGGCCGGGAAACTCTGTCATCTCGCTGGCTGCTGCGTGCAGCACTGTGATGAGGTCATCACACTGTGACCTCATCACAGGATAAAGTGGTCAGCAAGTATGGTAAGCGTGCCTTCCATGCAGGAGCTGAATAGTCTAAATCCTGACATTTTCTGGGGATAATGGGGCAGTGTGTGTGTGTGTGTGGAGGGGGTATAGGGCACTATGTATGTCTGTGTGTGGGGAGGGGGTATGGGTCAGTATGTGTGTCCGTGTGTGTGGGGAGGGGGTATGAGGCAGTATGTATGTGTGTGTGTGTGTGGAGAAGGGGTATGGGCAGTATGTGTGGGGTGGGGGTATGGGGAAGTATGTGTGTCCATGTGTGTGTGTGTGTGTGTGTGTGGGGAGGGGGTATGGGGCAGTATGTGTGTCATGTGTGTGTATGTGGGGAGGGGGTATGATGCAGTATGTTTGTGTGTGTGGGGGGTTATACAGGAGCAGTATGTCTGTGTTTGTGGTGGTCAGGGGGGTCATACAGGGGCAGGATGTCTGTGTGCTTGGAAGGATTATACACGGGGCAGTATGTCTGTGTGTGTGGGGGGAGTTATACAGGGGACAGTGTGTCTGTGTGTGTAAAATTATACAGGGGGCAGTATGTCTGTGTTTGGGGGAATATATGCTATCTGGAGGGCTATTAGGCTGCATCATGTTGTATGGAAGGCTATGAGGCTATATTATGCTATATGGAGGGCTATAAGGCTCCATTATACTATATGGAGAGGCTATGTGGCTGCATTATACTATATGGAGAGCTATGAGACTGTATTATACTTAACGGAGGGATATGAGGCTGCATTATACTATAATGGAGGACCACATATACCAGGATGCGGACATATATTCCAGGATAAGGGAATATTCCAGAAGGAGGACCATATATAACAGCATGAGGGACATTAATACATAATGAAAGGGGAGACGGGTCCATTTGTGAGTCTTTATAGGATTTAGAATGTTACATGGGTCCATATATGTGACCAACATGTGTGTGTGCATGGGGGGGCAGGTCCAACTTTCAGACCGGGGCCCATCGGACACTAGTAATGCCACTGCAGGGCAGAATATAGAAGAAAAGGACTTGTGACCTCGCTCCGGCTCCAAATAATCCACAAATCCAATAGTGTTAGAATTCATACTGTGGTTTAATTCTACACATTTCAGAGTTTAAAGCCCCTTAATTTGGAATACCACACAATAGGATATACCTATATTGTGTGATAATCCTGATGAAGGGGTTTTAAACCATGAAACGCGTAGAATTAAACCACCGTATGAATTCTAAAGGTACCGTCACACATGGAAACATCTCCGGCAACATCGCCGGCAACTGACGGGAGCGCGCATGTTTTTGGCCGCTGGCCAAGATCGCTGGTGAGCTGTCGGACAAGGAGACATTGATGGCAATGCAGCGACGATGTTGAAAGTAACTATCGCTGCCAGGGTTAAATTCAACACTGGCAGCGATCCTTAACATTGGACTCAATGAGGGAAGTTTCTTGCAACATCTCTGCTGTGATGTCAGACAGGGCGATTCAGGCAGATCGCCTGAGCAATATCGCCAGGTTTCAGGGCATTGTTCTAAAACCAGGCGATATTGCTGAAGCAACTATCGCCGTTGGTATCACCCTGTTACACGGTGCAACTCTCCAGCGATGTCGCTTCAAAATGGCAACGCCCCTGAGTTGCCGGCGAAGTAGCCAGAGATGTTTCCTGAATGTAACGGTACCTTTACACTATTGGATTTGTGTATTATTTGGAGCGGGAGCGAGGTCACAAGACCTTTTCCTCTATATACTACCCTGGATTATAACACATGAGAGGACTGCTGCAACCCGTATAGAGATTGACATCTAAATTGTCACAGGTGATAAAGGTGGTTGTGATGGTTCACAACCATATCAGGTAAGCATATTCACTATTATTTCTATCTTTGTGTCTCACAGATACAAACTATTGTGCGCCTCCTTCTTTTCAGTGATGTTTTCCTCATTCTGGTACTAAAAGAGTGGCATTGAAACCTTGTGATGTAACTTCTGACTTCCACCCATTCAGAAGTGCTGGCACAAGATGGTGCCATGGGACCGAAACAACACTGAAAAAGGATGAAAATGCCGAAGGGTAAGGATATGACAGGGGGCAGGGACTTATATTTAAATCACCACTCCAGTACTGAAAAAAAATGCTGGAGTGCTGCTTTCAGAATTTTAGCAAAATGCTTCATTACCTTACTGTTTTTCCTTTTACCTGTAGGACCAAGGTGACAGTGATATTTTTTCAAGCTCAAGTTTCTTAGTAGCTAATTTAAATTACAGGTCTAACAAAGACCCTTATATTCAAAGAGTGATTTTTCCTGCATCTATCCCCTATGCTCAGACTCTATTCTATTCCCAACCTGAAAATGCATGAGTGGAGAAGTAAAAATCATTTTCCGCATACAGATCTTTTCTAGACCTGCATTTCAAATCTGCGACTAAAACAGAATTAACCAAGTTTACAAGCCACCACTTCCAGCATTGTGTTGAGATAGAAGCAACATAACCTAATGGCCTTTATTACAAAGAAAAGAGCCTGATTCCAGTGATGTATCACTTACTGGTCTGCATGCTGTAGTTTTGATACAATCGCTGATTTCTCTGATGCAGCTCCAGCAGAGCTCAGAATGCTGTGCCCTGTATAATCCTACTCACACCAACTGATTGGCAGCTTTCAGAATACACTGTACATTGACAGAAAGGTGGCAATTAGTGATGGGGGTGCAGTTGTACAGAGTAGATATCTAGGAGGTATGAGACCCTCAGTCCAGTAATATGCTGATAAAACACTGATTTTATTTAAATAACAACACACAACCCAATAAGTGAGATATGCCTGGAATTGTGCTCTCAGCCCCAACACCTTGGTGCTCTCAGATTAAATAGCAAAGCCCTGCTAATGAATTCCCTTTAAATACAAATTTCTTTCTTTGTGTCAATTAGTATGAATATAAATACATTAGTAATAAAGTTGTAATAAGCTAAATTGGTGAATCTAAGGAGATATATCCAACAGTATAGGAGGAGGCCACCGAATGCAACCATAACAAATTCGCATTCAGCAAATGCATGAAAAATTCCTGAAGAACATAATTGATAATCTTCAGAAAACAGAGACAGTTACATGATTTTAATGAAAGTAATACAAGTATAATCAAATATGATTTTTTTCTCAGTATTAAAGCTTTTAAAACATAAATCAAAAAGAGATAAAACTATGAGAACTCATACCACATTACTAACAATAGTATCTTGTGCTGCCACCCATGAAACTAATTGCAAACCCACAAACCACACTTTTGATCATTATATTTACATTAAGTACTGCTGATAAAAGCAGCATGGAGTTGCAAAGAACAAAAACTGCTATTCATTTTTAAGCTATCCATTAAAAAGTTACAGAGGGTCTTTCAACAAAAAAGGTTAAGAGAAACTCAAGCACACCTTGTAATTTGTATATGCTTACAGAAGGGTTGTTATAGACAGCCAATTCCCCCAGCAATGTATTATAGGGATTGTTAGCGCCACGAGGACGAAGCAGTGCATTGGTAATAAGATGATTAGCCATGGCTCCTGGAATAGCCCAATAAAGAGACAAAAGAAAAATCAGTATCAATTATCAGTATTATGTACCAAAAACAACACGTTAACATTAATGAGTGACTAACAGCAAAAAAAAAAATCAATTTTAAAGGGCAGGATGGTAAAATTAAAATAAAATGAGATGAACTGACAAGTATACCACATTTATAGAATATAAAGACAAGACTGGATACATATCGTCATAAAATAGGCAGTATGCTGTAGACTATACGGGGTATCTGTTAACACTAGAAGTCCCAGAAATTTTGCGCTCTCCCCCCTGAAGTCCCGAAAGAGGGTCAAAGGACCCTTAGTGGTAGCAGGGAAAAGGTAGAAGGAAAGTTCAGCTCACCTAGTTGAAATAGTAGTACTCCAGTACAAGGAAATGATGCACGGATACAGTCCTGGTCTCTGGACCGGCAATCACCAATAATAATGTCGAAAAATCCAGCTCTCATGAACTTGCAATTATGAGGATTTATTCAAACGTAAACGCCATCCATCTAATACAGGCAGTATGTGCTAACACCGACGTGTTTCGACAGAGAACTGTCTTATGCTGGGTTCACATTTGCGGACCCCTCCGCAGTGTTCTGCGGAGGGGATCCGCAATGTGACCGCAGCGGTTGCGAGCTCCTATCTTTATAATGGGAGCGCATGGTGCTGCGCTTGACAGCGCATGACCGTGCGCACCCATTCATACCCATATGTGATCTGTGTGCAGGCGGATGCCTGCGCACAAATCACACAGTCTCGTCCGCACCAGGAATGCAACATGTCGCGTCCCTGGTGCGGACGAGACTGTGTGATTTGTGTGCAGGCGTCCACCTGCGCACAGATCACATATGGGAGTGAATGGGTGCGCACGGTCATGCGCTGTCAAGCGCAGCACCGTGCGCTCCCATTATAAAGATAGGAGCTCGCAGCCGCTGTGGTCACATTGCGGATCCCCTCCGCAGAACGCTGCGGAGGGGTCCGCAAATGTGAACCCAGCCTAAGTCGTGGTTCAAAGATGTCTGGAGGGAAAACCCATATATACCTCCTTAATCCTAGCACACATGTGACATAATTAATCATTGAACTAGGGAACATATAGAATAGTGGTGTTCAACTTGCGGCGCTAAGGAAGGACACTGTGCAGGTAAAAGCTTTTGAAAGATTATGTCTTGATTTATTAGACCAAAAATAGTTAGGATTCCTCCTGCCACAACATGTTTCAACGCCCAATGCGTCTTCCTCAAGTGGATCTACTATTCTATATGTTCCCTGGTTCTCGCCTCCCTATGGGGAGTGTGGTGGTTGTGAGCTGCTCTAGTTGAAAGGACCTTGCTAACATGGAAAGCACATGACCGGTCATGGGATCCGGATAGAAGCAAGTTGTTCCATCACGTTGTCAGCCTAGAATCAGGAGCCGACGGGAGAGGATCTACAGCTGCTCTCTCACCATTGAGCCTACAGTCTTGTTGTGCAGATTTGGCACAACAAGAAAAGGTGAATGAGCATAAGAGTAATAGTAATCACGATAGGCTCTTTTAAAACAGTGTGGCTCAATGATTATTTTTTATATTCACATAATTAATCATTGACACCTGATTGAAGATAACACAGCAGAGCAACAAATATATACAAAAAACTTACTTTCACAATAGATCAATAAAACATGTTAAAATAGAATAAATAGTGATTCAAAAGCAAATCATAAGTACAATAAGGAACAACTGGTCAAGGGATAATAATAACAGATCAGGAATGAAAATAAAAGGAGAGACACATATATTGTACTAGTATTGTAAAATCACATCTTGTTTTTTGTTTAAGCCCAATGGCACTCTAATCCCCAGCTTAAATATCCAGTAAGATTTGCGGTTTAAAACTCTGCGTTTTCTGTCTCCATTTCCCTGGAGTTTGAAACCCTTTCAATACCAGAAAACCGCAGTGATCTCATATCTCCATCATGTTTGTGACAGAAATGTCGAGAGACTGCAGACTGATTAACTGCAGCGGTATTGTCAGAATCTGAGATGTGTCTGCATATACGTCGTTTCAATTCCCCAGTAGTGCAGCCTACATACTGGACTTTGCACAGAGTGCACTCAATTAGATACACTACATAGCTGTTAGTGCAGCCTACATACTGGACTTTGCACAGAGTGCACTCAATTAAATACACTACATAGCTGTTGGTGCAGTTCATGTAGTTCTCAATGGGAAATTTTCTGCCATTAACACAGGATTCAAAAGATTCAGTTCTATGTACATAATTGCAGGCTTTACATCTCAGATGTCCGCACTTATAAAAGCCCCTTAATTCCATCCAAGTATTCCCTGAGTGTGTGGTTGGAAGTGTGAAAAAACTAGGAGAAAGAATGTTACTTAAAGTCGGGGCTTTTTTTTGGCTACAAACCGCACCGGATTCCTTTCCAGAATATGTGTCAATTTATCATCCCGATTCAGCAGCGGTAAGTATTTCTTGACAATGTTGGTTATCTCCTGATATTGTGGGCTATAAGCAGTAGAAAAAGTGATAAAATCAGCATTGGTTTTTCTATGTGTATAATTTAACAGATTTTTTTCTGTCTATCTTTTTCACTGTCATGTTAGCTCTTTTTAGTATCCCGTCTGAGTAGCCCCGTTTTTTGAGGGAATTTTCTCTCATTTGGCCTCAATATCAAATGTGTCAGAATTAATACAGTTTCTTTTAGTTCTAATTAGTTCCCCTACTGGGATGTTTTTGATGACATGACCCGGATGGCAAGATTCTGCATGCAGAATGGAATTTACTGCAGTCGGTTTCTTATATGGGCTGATATTAACTCTTCCATTAATATCATCTCCAGTCAAGGTAATGTCAAGAAAATTGATTTCCCTTTGATCGCAGAAGTGGGTTAAGCATAGGTTAAAATCATTATTATTGATGTAATTCATGAAATCTCCAATTTGCTCCACAGACCCCCTCCAGACCAGCAGGGTATCATCAATGTAACGAGCGTACCACACAATGCTGGACTGGAAGGGGTTGTCAGAACTGAACAAAAACCTTTCCTCCCATACCCCCATAACAATATTTGCCAGGGTGGGTGAAAATTTCGCACCCATGCTAACTAACCAACATTGTCAAAAAATATTTACCGCTGTTAAACGGGATGATAAATTGACACATATTCTGGAAAGGAATCCGGTGCGGTTTGTAGCCAAAAAAGCCCCAACTTTAAGCAACATTCTTTCCCCTAGTTTTTTCACACTTCCAACCACACACTCAGGGAATACTTGGATGGAATTAAGGGGCCTTTATAAGTGCGGACATCTGATATGTAAAGCCTGCAATTATGTACATAGAACTGAATCTTTTGAATCCTGTGTTAATGGCAGAAAATTTCCCATTGTGAACTACATGAACTGCACCAACAGCTATGTAGTGTATTTAATTGAGTGCACTCTGTGCAAAGTCCAGTATGTAGGCTGCACTAACAGCTATGTAGTGTATCTAATTGAGTGCACTCTGTGCAAAGTCCAGTATGTAGGCTGCACTACTGGGGAATTGAAACGACGTATATGCAGACACATCTCAGATTCTGACAATACGGCTGCGGTTAATCAGTCTGCAGTCTCTCGACATTTCTGTCACAAACATGGTGGGGATACGAGATCATTGCGGTTTTCTGGTATTGAAAGGGTTTCAAACTCTCCAAGAAATGGAGACAGAAAACGCAGACTTTTAAACCGCAAATCTTACTGGATATTCAAGCTAGGTACTAGAGTGCCATTGGGCCTGAACAAAAGACAAGATCTGATTTTACAATACTAGTACAATATGTGTCTCTCCTTTTATTTTCATTCCTGATCTGTTACTATTATCCCTTGACCAGTTGTTCTTTATTGTACTTATGATTTTCTTTTGAATCACTGTGTATTCCATTTTTAAATATTTTATTGATTTATTGTAAAAAGTACGTTTTTTGTATATATTTGTTGCTCTGTTGTGTTATCTTCAATCAGATGTCAATGATTAATTATGTCACATGTGTGCTAGGATTAAGGAGGTATATATGGGTTTTCCCTCCAGGCATCTTTGAACCACAACTAAGACAGTTCTCTGTCGAAACGCGTCGGTGTTAGCACATACTGCCTGTATTAGATGGATGGCGTTTACGTTTGAATAAATCCTCATAATTGCAAGTTTATGAGTGCTGGATTTTTCTACATTCAAATGACCCTTAGTGCAAACTGAATAGAACTAACTAGAAACTAAATGGCTAAACTCAATGGAAAACAACAACCTCCTGTGGTGCGACAGTAATGGCCTTAATTACAAAACAAAAGACGGTGATTAGAGGCTGTTAGCTAAAATCCTTCAGGTCATTCGACCTGTCTCTGGGTTCCAAAGGTAGAAATGTTAAATGACCCCTCTCTGGGACTTCTAGTGTTAAAGTATTATATAAGATGTTCTTGCTTACCAGGGTCACCCCATCCTAGAGTAAAATATTAGATAAACTATATGGACCAAAGCTAAAATTAAGCATTTGATTTAGTCCGATTGCCTTCACAAACATTTTTGAAAGAATCTATTAGTAGAGCTCACTGAATTTGAGTGCTATAACAATAAAATGACACCACTGCAACAAATCAGTTTGTGCAATATGTTCACTCCTGAACATTATTAGACCATCAACTATGACTATATCATTGAAAAGTGAAAGTGTTTAGGTATAACAGCAACAGTGGGAGACCACGTAAAGTTATCAGACGGGATCATTGAGTGCTGAGGTGCACAGCAGAGATGAGTGAATCTTTTAATATTCGACTTCTCCAGCTTCACCACATTATCTCAAAAATTAAATTCATGGCAAAAACATTTGTCATGAATCATAAAACTGTATAGCCTTTGCCTGGTAAAGACATGCAGAACACACTAAGGTCTCCTAGGACTGTATTGCATCTATTAAGCAAACAGTCTTTAATGTCTATGTGACCTCAACCTACCTGGCTTAAGGGAAAACACATGCTATTTAACAACACATTGTCATAGTGGACTTTTTAGCCTGCTTAAATTGTAGACTTGAAATAGGCCGCTGTATTTCGGTGGTGTGGAAATTTTTTTTTCACAATCTGCACACTTTGTATGGTAGATAGTTGGGTTTGAAGGGAACCTGTCATCAGGTTTTCCCCATATAAAGTAAGGCCTTCACCTGTATGTCTTTATATACTTGCTTTATAGGTTTGGGCTGCAAGGGGAGGCCCTGGATACTGATAGGGGGGGCGCATGTATACTGATGGTGGCGGGCGGGCAGGCGGGCGGCCTGTGTATTATACTCGCATATAAGCCGAGGGAGTACTTCTCAGCCCAATTTTTGGGCTGAAAAACTCGGCTTATACGCGAGTATATACGGTATTTTGATCACAGGATACTATTTATACATGTTGTCCTACTCCAAGCTGTATAGGCTTGAAAGCCACCTACCAATTAAGTAAATCAGGTGATGTGCATCTCTGTAATGAGGAGGGGTGTGGTGTAATGACATCAACACCATATATAGTGTGTGCTTAATTATTAGGCAAATGCCTTTCCTTGGGTAAAATGGGTCAGAAGAGAGATTTGACGGCCTCTGAAAAGTCCAAAATTGTGAGATGTCTTGCAGAGGGATGCAGCAGTCTTCAAATTGCCAAACGTTTGAAGCGTGAACAATCAAGCGTTTCATGGCAAATAGCAAACAGGAAACGTGTTGGGTAAAAAAGGCGAAAATAACTGCCCATGAATTGAGGAGAATCAAGCGTGAAGCTGCCAAGATGCCATTTCCACCAGTTGTGCCATATTTCAGAGCTGCAACATTACTGGAGTATCAAAAAGCACAAGGTGTGCTATACTCAGGGCATGGCCAAGGTAAGGAAGGCTGAATAACAACCACCAACAAGAAACATAAGATAAAATGTCAAGACTGGGGCCCAAGAAATATCTTTTTCAAAGGTTTTATGGACTGATGAAATGAGAGTGACTCTTGATGGGCCAGATGGATGGCCCAGAGGCTGGAGCAGTAAAGAACAGAGAGCTCCACTCCAACTCAGACGCCAGCAAGGTGGAGGTGGGGTACTGGTATGGGCTGGTATCATCAAAGATGAACTTGTGGGATCTTTTCGGGTTGAGGATGGAGTGAAACTCAACTCCTGGACCTACTGCTAGTTTCTGGAAGCCAACTTCTTCAAGCATTGGTACAGGAAGAAGTCGGTATCGTTCAAGAGAAACACGATTTTCATGCAGGACAATGCTCCATCACATGCATCCAACTACTCCACAGCGTGGCTAGACAGTAAAGGTCTAAAAGAAGAAAAAATAATGACATGACCCCCTTGTTCACCTGATCTGAAACCCATAGGGAACCTGTGGTCCCTCCTAAAATGTGAGATCTACAGGAGGGAAAATAGTACACCTCTGGAACAGTGTCTGGGAGGCTGTGGTGGCTGCTGCACGCAATGCTGATCATAAACAGATCAAGCAACTGACAGATTCTATGGATTGAAGGCTGTTGAGTGTCATCATAAAAAAAGGTGGCTATATTGGTCACTAAATTTTGGTGTTTTGTTTTTGCATGTCAGAAATGTTTTTTCCTAAATTTTGTGCAGTTATATTAGTTTACCTGGTGAAAATAAACAAGTGAGATGGGAATATATTTGTTTTTTATTACATTGCCTAATAATTCTGCACAGAAATAGTTACCTGCACAAACAGATATCCTCCTAAGATAGCCAAATCTAAAAAAAACCCACTCCAACTTCCAAAAATATTAAGCTTTGATAGTTATTCTTTTGGGTTGGTTGAGAACATAGTTGTTGATCAATAATAAAAATAATCCTCTAAAATACAACTTGCCTAATAATTCTGCACACAGTGTATTCTGACCTATCCATCAAACAATATCCCAATAATCTGATGAATCAATTATAAAGCCAATATGTAGATCTGTTAGCTAGTGAAAGGTTCATGACCCCCTCCTTCCGGAATCTAACTACAGGGTCCAGGAAAGCCAACAAATGGCTAGGTGTCATTTGTTAATTAAGATAAAAATGAACCCCTTTGTAGCCATGTCTCCATCCTGTGCCAACCAAGTTGTATTACAGGATAAATAATCCTGTAACCACAGCAAATAGTTTTAGCTGCTAGATAGGAAATAAAAGTTAATTAGATAAAAGATAAGCACCCTACTGAGTCTGTAGATAAAGGGGCGAGAAATGACTTGCTTGGGTCCACTTTTCAAGAGGACATCACAGAAATCTGATAGACATCCCGGACCCGGACAAAGGTATCAATATTACACTACACGTAACTCACATAAATATGACAAACCAAATTTTGACATCGGTAGAGACATAAGATCATAAGGCATATTTCCACTTAACTGTGTGATACTCCTAATTACCCCCAAATTAATATTGGCCAGTGGGACAGTGGCAGATATGTTGTGTGTCCTGTCCTACCATTGGAAAGAAAAAGTCATAACCAAAGATATGACAGCAATATCTTCCACTCATGACACTCCCAGGCAGAATTTTGGGAATGGCTGCAGTTTCATACCTATCTTTAGGTTTGAAAAACAATAACCCACCTGAGATTCTTTAGTGAGAGGTAGGTAGGTGGGGTTCAGTTTGACAAAAGCCCTCTGTCATATTTCGGCAGTGTTTTAGTCTGGGGATGATGCGTCAGGTCACATGCTAGGAGAATGACCAAAAAACCCTGTGGCTCCACACTGCCTCCATGTGGACACCAGCATCAAGGAAACCAGTAACTGAATTACATTTGCCTGCATATGCCTGTCATGTACTTCTACTTTTTGTTTGCATAACTGACTGTAATTTCTGTAAATATTGCTATTACTCTATTGTGCCCTTAATATATCAATTAATCTTGGTTTGCTCTTTTATCTCGATCCATGAAATCCACATGTTCGTGTGCTTGTTTAATATTATATGCTATCTGCGTTGGTTTCTGACCCGCCATAAGCCTGTTAACAGACTGGGTTTATATCCAATGAGGAGCTAGTGGCAGCATTTTGTGCTTGTATTATTGGGGGACATTGGACAATGACGGGCTGGTGATACACATATCCAGCACCCCTCATTGTGAATGCTTTACTAAAATGGTACTTACAGGGCAGCTACAGCCCCCTTCCTTATCCTCGGTCAATTCTCTGATTGCCCAGATGGTAAATGGGTGGCAGAGAGTTGCTGTTGTTGCTCTTTCCCTCACACTGACTATGCAGATATAGCACTTTTTTTATCACTTGAATCTTTAGATTGTTATTCATTGAAACTACCACTTTCACTCCATGTGCTTTAGGACAGTAAGTCCTTCAATAGTAAACCACATCATAAAGACTTCCAGTTCCTGCGCCGGCGTGGCTGCAGCAGAGTGAGGAGGCTCTGCACGCCTGTCCAGGAAAGAGTGACTTATGGTAGCGACCGGTGGCTCTGGAACACACCACCCCCCTGGGGAACCGTCACTGAACGCGGCGACACTGTGGATCGGAGGCTCAAGAGAGCTGGAGGCGGGAGAGGAGCGGAGACAAGAAGCAGGCGAGTGCTGGAGGAGACAAAGATGGCGACCGCAGCAGCACAGAGCGGGAAGGTGAGAGGCAAGGGAGGCCAGGACCCGCAGCGGGGAGCTCGACAAGATAATAGAGGCACGGGGGACACACGCTCAGGCACCTCTCATGAGCAGCTCACAGCAGCCCAGGGGCTGGAATTAGGGGAGCCAGATTTACCCACGGCAATTGACCGCAAGTCACTAGCTAAGGAGATGGCGGGGTTTCTGGCTGCGGACATAAAAGATGCAGTGCGGGAGGCTGTCAGGGACGCTCTGGAGGAAATAAACATTTGTGACAGCGCAGCATGCTACCAGACTAGATCATTTGGAGCAGAGACTATCAGACATGGAAGATAGGGTACATGTCCTGGAAGGGGAATTGGAGATGGCTCGCAAGAACGAAACATGGATGAAGGCAAAGCTAGAAGACCTGAGAATAGGTCCCGCAGAAGTAACCTCAGACTGGTGGGCCTGCCGGAGACCATCACATTCCAGCAGCTCAACGATATCTTCAAGCTCCAGCTTTCCAAAGCCCTGGGTAGATTGGACAAGTGCAGAGTGGAAAGGGCCCACCAAGTGGGACCGCCGGGGGGAGCCCCGGGGGGAGCATATAATCGCCGCTTGGGCAGGCAGGACTCCCAGCAGCCTCAAAGACCGCACCAAGCAATAGCAAAGTTTCTAAATTTCAAAGAAAAGGACAGACTGCTGCGGCTGTTCAGGGCAAGGAGACAACCTCTACTTATACAGGGGCACAAAGTAGTTGTGTTTGAGGATTTTTTAGCCGGAGGTAACCAGGAAGAGGAAAGCATACAGTGAGATATGTAGAGTCTTATACAAAAGAGGCATGCAGTTTCAGTTGTTGTACCCGGCTACTCTTAAAACTAGGGGCAATGATGGCACCTACAAACTGTGGAAAGACCCTGATGAGGCGACGAGAGCATTTACTGCGCCATCCCCGAGATCCCCAAGATCCCCCGAGGAGCGACGGCAATATCAAGACCCTGCTGCATCTGAGACTGAAGATACACCTTGAGGGAAATCTTGATAGTTATGACGGAACTCTGTGATTTTTGAACAACGCTGTTTATGGAAGATGATTTGGTGAAACCAACATGATGGACGGCAACCTCAATCAGTGTCATGGCTGGGGTGCCTGCGTAGATAAAGATTAGTGAAACATTATTGTTTCTATTGAAGGTTTTTTTTTTTTTCTGCACTTGCATTGTGACTGCCCACCGGTCCAGAAACAGAGACTACAAAACCGGGCAGACGTAGGCTGAGTTTGAAGGCCTAGCCGGAAAAAATGGACACAAACATCGAGTTTGGGAAGGGAGGGGAGAGGGGAGGGAAGTGGGAGAGGGAAATTGTTTAATGGTTTTTAAGAGGGAAAAGTGAATGCATTGGTCAAGGGCTTGTTTGTTTCTCTTTTTCTCTAACTGCCATTGGAGTACTGTTAACAATGATAAGCAGGTAATGACAGCCACTAGATCTTCCTTAACGGAGAAATGGATAGAGACGCAGACTGTGATACCAACTGGACCTTACTCACTTAGACACATGCATACTCAAAATGGTTAAAATTGTCTCCTGGGGGCGTGGCCTGGCCATGAGAGGGGACAGACGCTGAATCTGGAGCTCCTGATCCCCGGCCGACAAAAGGCCTTATATCCCTATCACAACCTAATCTAATTTCGCCATATGTCGGTGAAAAGAAGGACCAACCGACCTGCTACCCCCACAGGACCCCAGTGCAGCGCTCCACCAGTATAACCAGGTTTCTCAGGAGCTCTGGCAGGGAGACCCCAGGACAGTGTTGGGATCAAGATGGCGGATCCCTCCCCCCAGGTAAGAGATCTCAAGAACATGGCAGGAGGACGCGGAGCTGGTGCCCACGTGCAGGCACGGAGTCCTGCGCTAGACCCGCGGCTGCCTGTATCAGCGGGAGGAGGCAGAGACCCGGGAGTGGCAGCGGGAGCAGCTGCTGAGTCGGTGGTGTTTGAGGGGAGCGGAGACATGGCGGGAGGAGGTGTGGGAGAAGCCCATGAACAGGCGGGGAACCCTGCAGTGGACCCTCCGCTTCCCCAGGAGGCAACAGATGCCCGACCGTAGTGATGGGTGTTGCTGTGGAATTGGCGGTGTCAGGTGAGGACAGTGATAAAGCGGAGGTGCCTATCAACAATCCCCCCTCAGCCTGGGACCCGAGGTGGTGGCGGGTGTCAGAGGAGTAACCAGGGCCAGGGCACATCTACCCTATTAGCTAAAGCTGGCTACCAGGAGCTGCCATACAACAGAACCCTGATGGATGGAGGAGCTCTATCTACCATACAATACTCTACAATGGCCCAGCCTAGCTCACTTCCTGAATTAAGCAGACAAGCCTGGCGTGCACTCTCAGTGACACCACAAGCTGATCACATTTCACTGACTGATAATATGAAGTCCACCGAGGCCCCCCATTATGGCACTGAGGAGGGAATACTAGAGCAAAGGGGAGGTTCGGAGTTGTTCATCTGTCGGGGGTCCAAGATTTCTGGTCCTCTGCACGCAGATGCCCCACAGGACTGCCATACTCCTGGAGAGGAGATGTGGGATTCCTTTAGAGCTCGTATTTTAAATATTCCCACCAAGGAAGAGCTAGAAGACTTTGTCTCCAGGCTGGAATCCTGATTTAAAAAAGAAACGGGGGCGCTGAGGGGAGAGGTCTCTGCCCTTTCATCTAGAGTATCCCATACTGATTCCAACATAGAAAGGCTTACACAGAGGGTCCAGATACTAGAAGATCTGTTGGCAGCCCAGATGTCCAAATATGACAGCTTTTGGGACTCCATGGAAGACCTGGAGAATCATGAATGGCGACACAATATTACAGTATGGGGCCTTCCTGAATCGGTCCAACCTGAGGAGCTAAATTCTACTTTACAAAATATTTTCAACACTATTAGGAATGCTACTTCTGCGACTGTTATAGAGTTTGACAGAGCCCATAGATTGCTCGGTCCACCCCCGCCAGACGGAGCGAGACCAAGATATGTTATCTGTCGCCTTCATATATTTCAAGTCAAGGAGGAAATTCTTAATTACTCCAGGAGAAACGACGAGATTAGTTATCACGGTTGCCAACTACAGATGATGGCAGACCTGTCTAGACGGACCCTCCAAAGAAGATGAGCCTTGCGGCCGCTTCTAGATCTTCTGCGACAAGCCCAGATCCCATACTCCTGGGGTTACCCGTTCCGTCTACAGGTCAGGAGAGGAAACCAGCGAGTCTTTCTATCCCATCCTAGAGAGCTTCAGGAATCTCCTCAGGTTATTCTATTCTGAAACAATGTTCTTAGGCTCCTTTAATTTTATTACTATGGTTCGTATATAATAATAACACAATTCAGCTGTGGTTAGGCGAGGTTATAATCAATAATTATTGATTTTGTGGAGGGGTTTCAAATTGTAAACATTCCACTTGTTCCTTAGGTCGTTGGTAGCCTAGAGGTATCCCCTTATGCGCCGCTAAGTGCTTCCTTATCTTTGATTGAGACCTGGGGGCACTATCTGGCCATTTGGCTATTAGGTGTTTCCCAGAGGTTCCATTGGCAAGGGGCATATCGGAATACGGTAGTTTTCTATTCTTATAATGCCAATTAGATTCTTTCTATATAAGTCTTTGTAGGTTGTAATAACAGTGTATTATAATATGCTCTAGTTAGGTGAGTCGTCCGGGGTGAGGATTTTCCCTGTTTATTTGAGTACTATACTTTTTTGTTACACAGATACTGAGATTATTGGGACTTTTTCCTTGGATTTGGTGTCTCTCCCCTCCTCCAGAGGAAAGGTCTCTCTCCACTTGGGGTACTACACTCCCCATAACAATCACAATTGTAATTGTTTTCTTACATTCTTGCTTTATCTGCCCAGGGTAGTCTTCCCCACTCCCCTTCCCTTTCTTTTTCCTCTTTCTGTCTCAGGTTACTAGAAAGAAGAGTCTCTACATAACCATAAGTATTGTTCGCCCAAATTATCCTGAATCATGGGTTCTGTCAAACTGGGATCTGTTAATGTGAGAGGTTTCAATACGCCTCAAAAGAGGGCGCAACTGCTAGCAGACATGCACAGACAAGGGGTACATGTCCTACTCCTTCAGGAAACTCATTTTAAATATAACCACGTATCAACCATTGGGGGCAAATACTACAACAGATGGACGCATAGTACGAACCCCGACTCCAGAACGAAAGGCTTGTCGATTGCGGTCCACAAAAGTACGAACCTCTTGGTAATTGACTCAGGGATAGACGAAGGGGGTCGATATATATTTCTGAAGGTAAACATAGCCAGGAAAATGATGACCATTGTAAATTGGTACCTCCCGAACAGAGAACAAACCAGATTATGCAGATCTCTCCTGGTAAAACTAGCTGAGTTCGCAGAGGGGCAGTCATTGTTGGAGGTGATTTTAACTTTATTTTTGACCCCACAGCGGAAGGCATGTGAAGACGTTGCAGAAATTCCTCCTCAAGCTTCAGCTGACTGATGTGTGGAGAGTCCTCAACCCCAGGGGTAGGGATTTTACCTTGTTCTCTAGGACCCACAGCTCTTACAGCAGAATTGACCTGTTTTTGGTCAGTCACGGAATTCTTTCGTGGCGGCCTGAGGCCACGATAGGTAATATTCTCCTGTCGGACCACAGCCCTATTTATTTATCCTTGAAAGTCCCCGGGCTATCAGAGAGAAAGGGGTCTTGGAGATTAAATAGCAACCACTTACAAGATGTGGCCTGTCTGGAGGATTTGAAATCAGATATAGCCACCTTTGTACAGTCGCATGAGTCGGATGATACGTCCCAAACTATTAAATGGGAGGCACTAAAGTGCATCATGAGAGGCACATTAATCAAACATGGGGCCAGATTAAAAAGAGTTCAAAATGATAAAATTAATGATCTGCTGACTCAAATCAAGATTTTGGAATCTAGACATAAATAAACAAATTCCCATGACCTACTGCTTGAACTTTCCACTAAATGTCTTGAACTAAAGAGTATATTAGATAGGTAATTCCTAAGAGAAAGTAAGCGTACAGCGGGATTTTTTTTATAAAAAAGCCAATGTGGGCGGCCGCCCTTTGGCGAGATTACTACACCCACGGGTAAAACACACTTTTATTCCTTCAATTAGGACTGGAGCTGGAAAAGTAGTCCACAACAATGAGGAGATTACTGGGGTTTTCCAAGGATTCTATAAAGACCTTTATAACTTGAAGGGGAAGTTCTCAGATATGGACCCTTCCGCGCTGAGAGCCAAAATTTGGAGATACAAGGTTGGCCAAAAGTATTGACACCCCTGCAATTCTGTCAGATACTACTCAGTTTCTTCCTGAAAATGATTGCAATCACAAATTCTTTGGTATTATTATCTTCATTTAATTTGTCTTCAGTGAAAAAACACAAAAGAGAATGAAGCAAAAAGCAAAACATTGATCATTTCACACAAAACTCCAAAAATGGGCCAGACAAAAGTATTGGCACCCTCAGCCTAAAACTTGGTTGCACAACCTTTAGCCAATATATCTGCGATCAACCGCTTCCGGTAACCATCAGTGAGTTTCTTACAATGCTCTGCTGGAATTTTAGACCATTCTTCTTTGGCAAACTGCTCCAGGTCCCTGATATTTGAAGGGTGCCTTCTCCAAACTGCCATTTTTAGATCTCTCCACAGGTCTTCTATGGGATTCAGGTCTGGACTCATTGCTGGCCACCTTAGAAGTCTCCAGTGCTTTCTCTCAAACCATTTTTTAGTGCTTTTTGAAGTATGTTTTGGGTCATTGTCCTGCTGGAAAACCCATGACCTCTGAGGGAGACCCAGCTTTCTCACACTGGGCCCTACATTATGCTGCAAAATTTGTTGGTAGTCTTCAGACTTCATAATGCCATGCACACGGTCAAGCAGTCCAGTGCCAGACGCATCAAAGCAACCCCAAAACATCAGGGAACCTCCGCCATGTTTTACTGTAGGGACCGTGTTCTTTTCTTTGAATGCCTCTTTTTTTCTCCTGTAAACTCCATGTTGATGCCTTTGCCCAAAAAGAGAGAACATTCTTCCAAAACGTTTTAGGCTTTCTCAGGTAAGTTTTGGCAAACTCCAGCCTGGCTTTTTTATGTCTCGGGGTAAGAAGTGGGGTCTTCCTGGGTCTCCTACCATACAGTCCCTTTTCATTCAGACACCGACGGATAGTACGGGTTGACAATGTTGTACTCTCGGACTGCAGGGCAGCTTGAACTTGTTTGCATGTTAGTTGAGGATCTTTATCCACCATCCGCACAATCTTGCGTTGAAATCTCTTGTCAATTTTTCTTTTCCGTCCACATCTAGGGAGGTTAGCCACAGTGCCATGGGCTTTAAACTTCTTGATGACACTGTGCACGGTAGACACAGGAACATTCAGGTCTTTGGAGATGGACTCTTAACCTTGAGATTGCTCATGCTTCCTCACAATTTGGTTTCTCAAGTCCTCAGACAGTTCTTTGGTCTTCTTTCTTTTCTCCATGCTCAATGTGGTACACACAAGGACACAGGACAGAGGTTGAGTCAACTTTAAGCCATGTCAACTGGCTGCAAGTGTGATTTAGTTATTGCCAACACCTGTTAGGTGCCACAGGTAAGTTACAGGTGCTGTTAATTACACAAATTAGAGAAGCATCACATGATTTTTCTAAGGGTGCCAATACTTTTGTCCACCCCCTTTTTTATGTTTGGTGTGGAATTATATCCAATTTGGCTTTAGGACAATTCTTTTTGTGTTTTTTTCATTGAAGACAAATTAAATGAAGATAATAATACCAAAGAATTTGTGATTGCAATTATTTTCAGGAAGAAACTGAGTATTATCTAACAGAATGGCAGGGGTGTCAATACTTATGGCCAACACTGTATATCAAGAAGATAGGTGTCCCATCTTTGTCGGAATGCGATTTATTGAATTTGGAAAAAGGCATAACTGCAGAGGAGTTGTCGGAAGTGATCAAAGCCACCCCTACATCTAAATGCTGTGAACCTGACGGTTTCTTGCCCATTTTTTACAAATCTTTATCGAATAGTTTGTTGCCCCAAATGCTTCTGACTTTCAACACGATTATGGAGGGAGGTTGTTTCGCTCCCCAGGCTTTGGAGGCACATATTTGTGTGATCCCAAAGCCTAATAAGGACCCTTTGGTGGCGGCAAGCTATAGACCGATCTCTTTAATAAATGTGAACGTTAAAATCTTTGCAAAAATCCTTGCAGACAGACTATCTAGGATACTACCCTCAATTATTAACTTGGACCAGGTGGGCATTGTCAAGGGCCGAGAGGCGCGGGACAATATCATTAGATCCCTTCTAATTATTGACAGGGAGAAGCGACTATAGGGGATATCTTACTCTCAGACCATGCCCCCACCTTCTTGACCCTCACACTCCCTGACACTAGTAGCTGACCTTGGACGTGGAGGCTAAATGAACACCTACTGAAAGATGAGCTGTGTATGGCCGAAGTGAGAGAGTCTATACAATCCTTTGATTGGGACCATGCTTTTCACCCCACACCTCCCCCCACTAAGTGGGAAACTTTGAAATATGTACTGAGAGGGTTTTTAGAAAGCATGGTGCTCGTTTAAAAAAAATAATGCAAAAACAGTTGAAGACCTCCTTACCCAGATTCATATATTGGAAACCACGCATCAACAGAATCTTTCCAGTCTGACCCTGTCTGACCTGACTTTAAAAAAAAAAACAACTTAACCCCTTAATTCCGAGATTTTGGAGAACTTCTCAGGTTCCATCCTTGCTTGACTGGTTCAAAGAAATGACGGATATTTTCCGGATGGAGGAGCTAGCGGCTGACACATCGGGTTCTCGTGACAAGTTTTCAGTGGTTTGGACCGAATGGATTCTTTTCCAAGATTCGGTCGACTTCAGGAGTATTTTCTCCGAGGTCGATCCAGAGACATGACTCATGAACGACATGGGGTCGAGGTAATCCTTCTTCCCTATCCCTCTCTGGTTTAACCCTCTTCCTTACCTTACCCCAATGATCCTAGTTTTGCCCTCTATTTCTCCCCATTCCTTCTTTTTATCTTTTATCTTTCTACCTCCCTCTTTTTTTACCTCTCATCTACTTTTGTAACGTTCTTTAAACATTAGTTTTGAAAAGTTATATTTTAGCCCACCCTCTCTCGAGCTTCCAGTAATTCTGGAATCGAATAAAATATACATAGGCTGGAGAAACTCCACGGACGATGGGTTCGTCTTTGCCATTCCCAACTTTGGGCGAGTTCTCCGAGACCCTGCTAGCATGGGATCAAACAAAAAAGGAGATACTATGTTATGAGATTGCCCAATAAATGTTCTTTTGTGCACAACTAAATTGATGATGAGAAGAACATTGTTCTAACATTTCTGGTGGGGCTCTTTTATCCCCCCTCCGGCTTTGTACCACGGTACTCAGTGAAGGGTTATTTTATTATAGTTTATAGTTATAGTTTATTATACAGTTAGGGCCATAAATATTTGGACAGTGACACAATTTTCGCGAGTTGGGCTCTGCCTGCCACCACATTGGATTTGAAATGAAATCTCTACAACAGAATTCAAGTGCAGATTGTAACGTTTAATTTGAAGGGTTGAACAAAAATATCTGATAGAAAATGTAGGAATTGTACACATTTCTTTACAAACACTCCACATTTTAGGAGGTCAAAAGTAATTGGACAAATAAACATAACCCAAACAAAATATTTTTATTTTCAATATTTTGTTGCAAATCCTTTGGAGGCAATCACTGCCTTAAGTCTGGAACCCATGGACATCACCAAACGCTGGGTTTCCTCCTTCTTAGTGCTTTGCCAGGCCTTTACAGCCGCAGCCTTCAGGTCTTGCTTGTTTGTGGGTCTTTCCGTCTTAAGTCTGGATTTCAGCAAGTGAAAAGCATGCTCAATTGGGTTAAGATCTGGTGATTGACTTGGCCATTGCAGAATGTTCCACTTTTTTGCACTCATGAACTCCTGGGTAGCTTTGGCTGTATGCTTGGGGTCATTGTCCATCTGTACTATGAAGCGCCGTCCAATCAACTTTGCAGCATTTGGCTGAATCTGGGCTGAAAGTATATCCCGGTACACTTCAGAATTCATCCGGCTACTCTTGTCTACTGTTATGTCATCAATAAACACAAGTGACCCAGTGCCATTGAAAGCCATGCATGCCCATGCCATCACGTTGCCTCCACCATGTTTTACAGAGGATGTGGTGTGCCTTGGATCATGTGCCGTTCCCTTTCTTCTCCAAACTTTTTTCTTCCCATCATTCTGGTACAGGTTGATCTTTGTCTCATCTGTCCATAGAATACTTTTCCAGAACTGAGCTGGCTTCTTGAGGTGTTTTTCAGCAAATTTAACTCTGGCCTGTCTATTTTTGGAATTGATGAATGGTTTGCATCTAGATGTGAACCCTTTGTATTTACTGTCATGGAGTCTTCTCTTTACTGTTGACTTAGAGACAGATACACCTACTTCACTGAGAGTGTTCTGGACTTCAGTTGATGTTGTGAACGGGTTCTTCTTCACCAAATAAAGTATGCGGCGATCATCCACCACTGTTGTCATCTGTGGACGCCCAGGCCTTTTAGAGTTCCCAAGCTCACCAGTCAATTCCTTTTTTCTCAGAATGTACCCAACTGTTGATTTTGCTACTCCAAGCATGTCTGCTATCTCTCTGATGGATTTTTTCTTTTTTTTCAGCCTCAGGATGTTCTGCTTCACCTCAATTGAGAGTTCCTTTGACCGCATGTTGTCTGGTCACAGCAACAGCTTCCAAATGCAAAACCACACACCTGGAATCCACTCCTGACCTTTTAACTACTTCATTGATTACAGGTTAAAGACGGAGACGCCTTTAGAGTTAATTGCACCCCTTAGAGTCCATTGTACAATTACTTTTGGTCCCTTGAAAAAGAGGAGGCTATGCATTACAGAGCTATAAATCCTAAACCCTTTCTCCGATTTGGATGTGGAAACTCTCATATTGCAGCTGGGAGTGTGCACTTTCAGCCCATATTATATATATAATTGTATTTCTGAACATGTTTTTGTAAACAAATAAAATAACAAAACTTGTGTCACTGTCCAAATATTTCTGGCCCTAACTGTATATATAATAAATAAGGGACTGGATGACCCTACTTTGTAAGAGGATGTATACGATTTTTGGTTGGTCATTCTCCAACACATATATAACTATTATTGTTAATGTGTTTCATTATTTTGTACTTTCTGGTTACAACTTTATATATACCATGTAATGTATTAAAAAAATTAAATAAAAAGAGATTAACCATAATTATTGACAGGGCTAAGATATGGAAGTCACCTCTTTGTCTTCTGTCGGTTAATGCAGAAAAGGCCTTTGACAGAGTCCACTGGGGATTCTTACGGGAGGCTCTAGAGCACATTGGACTGCAACAAAAGTTTTTGAATGGAATTATGTCCCTGTACCCGAGTACCTCTGCCAGGGTTAGAATTAACGGATCTTTGTCTGACCCATTTTGTATCCGAAATGGGACCCGTCAGGGGTGTCCATTATCCCCCTTGTTATACGTCATAGTAATTGAACACCTGGCTAAAGCTATTAGAGACAATGACAACATCAAGGGATTTCAGGTTGGCAACTCCATCCAGAAGACGGCCCTGTTCGCAGACGACGTTCTTCTTTATGTCTCCCAGCCTATCATTTCCTTCCCGCTTCTGTTACAGGAGTTTGACACTTTTGGGGCATTAACCAATTTTAAGGTGAATTACTCAAAAACAGAGGCGATGAACATTTCCCCTCCCCCACCGGTTGTGGCCTCCCTGACGACAGCCTTCCCTTTTCGTTGTAAGCAAGGCTAGATCTCCTATTTAGGTGTGAACCTCCCCGATGATTTACATAGACTATTCGCTCTGAACCATTTAGTCATTCTAGACAAAATAGTGACCCTTTTGGATTCTTATAGGCTTTTGAAACTCTCCTGGCTGGGCAGAATTCACGCCATTAAAATGGACATCCTGCCAAGGTTCCTATATATATTCCAATCAGTTCCCATCTGGCCACAAACATCCTTTTTTTACCAAAATCCGATCTTTGCTCTCTGCTTTCATGGAGGGGAAAGAAACCAAGAGTGGGTTTTGAGACCCTGTCGGCGCCTCACCATGGCGGGGGAGTGGGTCTTCCAGACCTCCACAAATATTGCCAGGCTTCCATCTTAGTTAGACTTCTGGACTGGAACTATAGAAAGGCTTCTAAGAAATGGGTCTAGATTGAACAAGTTGGGATAAACATACCTCTCCGATACTTACAATGGATCCCCAGACATACCATTAAAGATCACGAGAACATTGGGTTCCTTGCATTGGAAACTCTAAAGGCATGGAAGACCTTGTCGGCGGGTAATCCAGATCCTCAGACTATGAGTTCTTTGACTCCCATTTTTCGTAATCCGGCTTTCTGCCCAGGCTTCAATAGACAGTACTTTTTGGGGTGGCGTTTCAATGATGATACTCGTATCGGGCATATCCTAAAGCAAGGTGAGCTTCCCACATTTAACGTTCTACAAAGTAATGCCACTGGCACAAAATTAAATTGGTGGGAGTATCTTCAGCTACGTTCTTTCCTAAAGACGGTAAAACTGTCTGGGGGCCCTGAGCTTCGCCTCTCACCCATGGAGTCTATTTTTTCTTGTGAGACTCCCCCTGACCGGGGTATTTCAGCTATTTACCAAATCCTGTCGGTGAGAGATAACAATGTCAAACATAAATACCAGATTAGCTGGGGAAGAGAATTGGGAGGGCCCATTTCCTGTAAAGAATGGGGGAGGTGCTTTCTTATGACACACAAGTTGCCCGACTCATGCGATGCTCAAGAAAAGAGCTATAAAATACTATTCAGATGGTATATCACACCAGACAGGCTGCATAAATTCTCCTCTGCGGAATCTGGGCTTTGTTGGAAATGTGGGTCCGAAGAGGGTATGATGCTACATATTTGGTGGGGCTGTTCCCTGATCAGTGAGTTCTGGGAGAAGATCTTTTGTAATTATAGGCTGGTTACAGGTAAACAAGTAATGGGAACTCCTGAGTTGGCCTTGCTCTCATTGTTACCTGGTTCGGTGAGGGCCCAAAAGAAGGATATTTTGAGATTCTGCCTTTCGGCTGCCAGAGCACTGATTCCTCAGCACTGGAAAGATCCGGAACCGCCTTCCATCATCGAGTGGTTCTCAGAGGTGGAATTGTTTTTTAGAATGGAGGAGATATCGGCTGGACTATCTCAGACTCTGCCCTCTTTCTCTATCACTTGGTCTGAATGGATCCAATAACTATAATATGTTACTCTTTGAATGGAGTTCGGGTCTTTCCCCCAAGTTATCTCTGGTAATTCATACAATCGACAATCCTTGGTATATGAGCTCAGTATTCACACTGTTCTTTCTCTCTTTTCCCTTTTTTCTTCATTCTTTTCTACTCCCCCCTTTTCCCTCTCCCCTGGGCGGATATTGGTCAATGGTCTGGTTGGAGGTAAGTAAGACCATTATATGACCTTTTTTGTTAAAAGACTTTTATTTGTTTACTAAATACTAATCTTATTCCTATATTTGTTGAGAATACATGTAAATATATTCTTTAGTTTTAATTCCAATCCATTCCAAATTCTTTCATGAGTCTAGGTTTAAAGACAAAACATACTGTGCACTTTAATTCATGGAATGTGTAATTAGCTTCACAAAACTAATGTGTACTTGAGTTTTGTGCTTATTTTGTTTGTTATGTAATCAATATATACTTTTGTTTAATAAAAACATATTTACCAAAAAAAATCTCTTGGAATGTTAGGGGGTTGAGGACGCCAGAAAAAAGATTGCTAGTACTCAGACATCTTAAGAGGTTAAGGGGAGATGTTGTCATGTTGCAAGAGACCCACTTACCCCAACAAGATCTATTTAGACTCAAGAAATATTGGGTGGGGGAGGTGTATGGCTCGAGGGCGGAGGGACGGAGGGCGGGGGTGGCCATCCTGGTGAGCAAGGCCTTGCCTCACAAGATGAACTCGTACGCTCACGATACATGTGGTCGCTATGTCCGGGTAGTCTTGGAGACCCCTAGTGGAAAATTAGATATTCACAACATATACGCCCCAAACACTGAAAGGGAACAATTATTTCGCTCACTGACAACATCCATACTAACATCTGGGACGCACAACCTGATATTGAGGGGGTGACATGAATGAGACTATGAACATCTTAGAAGACCGATCGCGATCTTGGGGGAGATCTCGCACTGTTAATGCAGAGGTGATGCCACCCCCCTGCGGGATCTGGCAAATGACTTTTTGATTTGTGATGTATGGAGACTGCAGCATCCGGTTGATACACGCATTACTCTCATCCACATAGCTCATGGTCCCGTATTGATTTAATATTAACTAGCGATAACTTAATAGCTAAAGTACAAGACACGGATATAGCGGACCTGGTGATCTCTGACCACGCCCCGGTAACAGTGACAATGCAAAATATACATCCGAAAGGGACGGACATATTATGGCGCTTTCCTCACTACCTGTCTAGGGACAAGGACTTCGCTCGGCTGCTGGGGGAGTGGTGGACGGAGTTTCTGGGAGACAATCAACATTCTGTAGGGAGTCCTGTCCTTCTGTGGGAAACAGCTAAGGCGGTGATTCGTGGCAAAATAATAGCGCATACTACAGCTCTAAAGAGGAGAGTTAATTCTAATTACGTGCAAGCGAGTAATAGGGTAAGGGAGGCACATTCTAAGTTTCAGGACCACCCTGGGGTTGACACCAAAACTGAGTGGATATTAGCCAAATTGGAGTTTGATACGTGGGCGAAACAAAAAGAGTACCTGCTTAAGATGCACAGAGACACTGACTTTCACAGGTTCGGAGGCAAGGTGGGTCGTATGCTTGCCAATCTGGCTAGGGGCTCATTCACGACAACACATGTGACAGCCCTTAAGCGAAATGACGGCACCATGGCAGTTAATCCGAAGGGAATCAACAGTATACTGAGCAGTTTCTGTAAAACGCTAACTAGCCCTCGTGACCTAGACTTAGAAGGAGGACGAGCCTGATTAAATAGTGTTGAGCTCCCGACTTTGATGGCCGATGACCTGTCTCTCTTAAATGGTCAAGTGACAGAGGAGGAGATCTGTACAGCGATTGGGGGCCTAAGCTTGCATAAGGCACCAGGCCCAGACAGTTTTGATGCTAGTTTATACAAAGCCCTGAAAGAAAGAATTGCCCCACTTTTTAAGGATGTATTTAATGAGTTCCTGGGGGGAAGAGAGGTTCCTGGACATATGAATACGGCCTATATCAAGGATATCCCCAAAAATGACAAACAAACCGATCACCCGGCCAACTTTCGACCTATATCCCTAATTAATCAAGACCTGAAACTTATAGTGAAAATTTTAGCAGATAGACTGGCGGGCATTCTACCAAAATTACAGGGATCAGAACAGGCGGGATTCGTGTAGGGCAGGTCGAATGCAGGAAACATACGAAGAGCAATGATGATCTTGGAGGCGGTGAGATGGGACGGTGACCAGGGAGGGACTCCAGCCATGGTCATGCTCGATGCAGAGAAAGCATTTGACAGTGTGGGATGACCATGGCTGGAGCAAGTAATGGACCGATTTGGGATACGGGGAGAGTTTCGTAATTTCCTATCATCACTATATGCTAACCCTAAAGCAAGGGTACACACGCCGGGTTTCCTCTCAGACATGATACACCTGGGACGAGGGACGAGGAACGAGGCAGGGTTGCCCGCTGTCACCGCTCTTGTTTAACCTCTCGATTGAACCCCTGGCCAGATATATCAATGGGGAAGACAGTTTTTAAGGGATTAGGGTAGGAACCAAGGAATTAAAATCCAATCTCTTTGCGGATGACAATGTTCTTTACATGCGGGACTCAGAGGGTGACCTTCTGAGAACCTTGCAGGCATTGGAGACTTTTTGAGACATTTCGGGGTTTAGATTGAACAGGTCTAAATGTGAGGTTCTCCTCCTCACACAATGAACAATACACCAGACCCGAACGACAACAGAGACTGACCACTTACATGGACTCCCGATTGCAAAACATTCGATTAAGTATCTAGGGATACACCTAAGCCGAATAACGACAGAAACATACAGGCTTAACTATGCACCCATTGTAGCTAAAATTCTCCAGGAGCTCAACAGATGGAGGGACCTCCCGCTCTCACTTCTAGGTAGGAACTACTTAATCAAGATGATCAGCTTTTCCCGACTATTGTACCCCTTACAGACTTTACCACTCCTTTTGAGACATGCCGACGTAAATAAACTCAATGGGGCCTTTACCAAATTTTTATGGCGGGAGAAAAGGTGTAGAATCAAAAATCGCACATTAATGTTCTCCCGGGATGAGGGTGGGATAGCTCTTCCCAACATCAGAGGTTACAATTTGGCGTGCATTGCCAGATACATCGTGGACTGGCTGAAGTGCACCAAAAAACATGCTGATTATGAGCTAGAGACAGCATGGTGCAAGCCTTGGGATCTTGTGGCGATCTTACACTCCCCCGGCGCTTTGCTAGATCCGAAAATAAAAAACTCAATACTCATACGTGATACTAGAGGGGCATGGAAAGCCATTCGTCATAAATTGGGTCTTTCTTGGAGGATCTCTAAACACCTAACACTGTGGAATAACCCAGACTTCAGACAAGGTAGAGACAATGCTTTGTTTCGAATATGGCAAAGGGTGGGCATTGAGTCGCTGGGAGACTTATTACAGACCCGGGAACGCAGATGGATGACGGCAGACGAGATATTCTCCACATGGGGGATTGATTCAACACTCGTCCTTCAATACGCCCAAATAAAACACCACCTATTTGACAAATTACTGAGAGTACAAGGAGAATGCAGTCCTTCTGCTATGGACACACTGCTGACCAGAGACGTTTCGGACATAAATATATCAACGATTTACCAAACATTGAGACGTACACTTATGCCAGCACGGCCGCAGGAACTCTTCATGTCATGGGGGAAAAGACTACAGGAGGAGGGGGTGAGCGAGGTGATATTAACAGGCTGGAATGAATTCAGGAAACATGTTGTGAACGAACGGTGGCGAGCTACACAATTTCAGATTATACACAAAGCTATTCTAGGCTTTTGTTTACCGGCCACCTCCACGCGCCCAGATAGGAGCCAGACATCCCCAAAATGTGGACAGTTCGGGACGGATATGCTTCATGGATTGTGGGAGTGTGATGCAGTACAGAGGGGTTGGGAAGGTGTGAGGAGGTGGGCTGACTCTCTGACACACATACGATTACCAATAGATAGGATGGTGTGGATTTTCCATAAATTTCAAGACCTGGGACTGTCAAGATCGCAAACAGGTATCTTACATGTTACGGCCATACTGTACAAAAGGCTTCTTTTAAACCACTGGCTAGAGGATAGGATACCTGGCATGCTATAACTTATGAATAGTAAACCACATCATAATAGGCCTTTTTCTATCACCTTATGTAATGAGCTGTGTTCTCTGACCTCCAATTATAGCCTAAAATAGACACTGCTTGCCCTGCCCTTGTCTTTAATAGTATTTCATACAGTACCCCACTTATTAGCTGTGATAACATAATTGCAAGTCATTAAGATGTAGGGCCTTCCAGAGTGCTACCACCCTCCCTTTGTCATCATGGCGTATACTGTATTTATCTAGAAATAATTAAATGTGTCCCTAATGTATTAGATTATTCAAAGTATGTATGACGCTATCTCATGGCGTGTGTTTATACTACTGCTTCCCTGGTTCCTTGGGATAGCTAAGGTTATCAGGAGTTAGTTAGTTTGCACACCTATTAGTGGTGGAGTATAAATAAAACAAGCTTGCAGGCTTGTGAAGACAGGAGAGCCACAAAGATGAGAAAGTGAAAGCAAGCAGAAATGCGACCCCTGTGGGATTCGGGGTGAGTGGAGGTCCCAAGAACCAATTTGTCCAGACCCTCAGGTCTGACTCGGGACCTAGACATGCTGTGAATCGAGTACAGCAACCCTTATGGGTTGAGTCCGGGGGTTCCTGGATGGCGTTAGTTTCCCCTTGGCGAATACTCAAAGATTCCTTTTAGTTTGCTGGGGTCAGACTACTCTAGTGAGAGGGCTGTTTCATTGACCATCCCAATAGCATATGCATTATCTCTGTGGGTGGGACGGAGTGAACCCAAGAAGACTAGTTGATTGATCAGCTACGATGGCACTGGAGAGGATGAGAGGCTTGAGTGTATCTATGTTAGCCCAAGTGCAGTGAACTAGTTGGCCAGTAAATGTTCAGTGACTAAATGTGAAAACCCTCACCCACTACTACTACAGCCCTGTACTGCTGTCCCCCCAACAAAGTCATTATGGGGAAGCTCACACAGTGGCACCTGACATTATTAGCCTGATACTATCTTCAACAGTGTGTTAAATGGCAATGAGAATTTTTTTTCTATTGTAAATCAAAATCCAAATTGTTCAGATTCACCTTTGAATTTCAGGAAACTCAAAGTCAGTTTGCAATAGATTGATCAACTCATCTTTGAAATTTAGTTCATTCCTAAGGGGTACACGTGTGGGGGGCTTACACATGTGACATCTCATGCAAAGTGGCATTGAATACTAAGTGGATGCAGTTATTTCATGGCAGTTGACTAACATTCGTCCTCTCTTCTCTTCATACAGGTAATATTCCAACACTGCTTGCTGTCACCTACTTGTACTCAACCCATTGTAACAGTGCATGTTAAATATACCTGTGATTGCTGCAATGATCTCCATAGCATCAGCTTGAATCACATAGTCTAATGGTAATATTCCAACACTGCTTGCTGTCACCTACTTGTACTCAACCCATTGTAACAGTGCATGTTAAATATACCTGTGATTGCTGCAATGATCTCCATAGCATCAGCTTGAATCACATAGTCTAATGGTAATATTCCAACACTGCTTGCTGTTACCTACTTGTACTCAACCCATTGTAACAGTGCATGTTAAATATACCTGTGATTGCTGCAATGATCTCCATAGCATCAGCTTGAATCACATAGTCTAATGATAATATTCCATCTCTGCACTTATTGTAAAGTTTCCTGTGTCATCTGTATGCATGACATTCCTCACTCACCAATATACTACAATGTGGCAAATTGTAATTATGTTGTTTGAGGTGTTATAGTGTGGAGGAAGTCTTGTCTAATGTCTGTGGCCTTTCATCCTCTTTCACCCCTGCTGTTTCTTGTAGTTGTTAATTACCTGAAACCATGTGACTTCCCACAATCCCCCTCACCTGATTCAGTAGTGTGCCCTATAAATTTAGTTCATCCCTAAGGGGTACACGGTGTGGGGGGGGGGCTTACACTTGTGGCATCTCATGCAAAGTGGCATTGAATGCTAAGTGGATGCAGTTATTTCATGGCAGTTGACTAACATTCGTCCTCTCTTCTCTTCATACAGGTAATATTCCAACATTGCTTGCTGTCACCTACTTGTACTCAACCCATTGTAACAGTGCATGTTAAATATAACTGTGATTGCTGCAATGATCTCCATAGCATCAGCTTGAATCACATAGTCTAATTGTAATATTCCAACACTGCTTGCTGTCACCTACTTGTACTCAACCCATTGTAACAGTGCATGTTAAATATACCTGTGATTGCTGCAATGATCTCCATAGCATCAGCTTGAATCACATAGTCTAATGATAATATTCCATCTCTGCACTTATTGTAAAGTTTCCTGTGTCATCTGTATGCATGACATTCCTCACTCACCAGTATACTACAATGTGGCAAATTGTAATTATGTTGTTTGAGGTGTTATAGTGTGGAGGAAGTCTTGTCTAATGTCTGTGGCCTTTCATCCTCTTTCACCCCTGCTGTTTCTTGTAGTTGTTAATTACCTGAAACCATGTGACTTCCCACAATCCCCCTCACCTGATTCAGTAGTGTGCCCTATAAATTTAGTTCATCCCTAAGGGATACACGTGTGTGGGGGGCTTACACTTGTGGCATCTCATGCAAAGTGGCATTGAATGCTAAGTGGATGCAGTTATTTCATGGCAGTTGACTAACATTCGTCCTCTCTTCTCTTCATACAGGTAATATTCCAACACTGCTTGCTGTCACCTACTTGTACTCAACCCATTGTAACAGTGCATGTTAAATATACCTGTGATTGCTGCAATGATCTCCATAGCATCAGCTTGAATCACATAGTCTAATAGTAATATTCCAACACTGCTTGCTGTCACCTACTTGTACTCAACCCATTGTAACAGTGCATGTTAAATATACCTGTGATTGCTGCAATGATCTCCATAGCATCAGCTTGAATCACATAGTCTAATGGTAATATTCCATCTCTGCACTTATTGTAAAGTTTCCTGTGTCATCTGTATGCATGACATTCCTCACTCACCAGTATATTAGAATGTGGCAAATTGTAATTATGTTGTTTGAGGTGTTATAGTGTGGAGGAAGTCTTGTCTAATGTCTGTGGCCTTTCATCCTCTTTCACCCCTGCTGTTTCTTGTAGTTGTTAATTACCTGAAACCATGTGTACTTCCAACAATCCCCCTCACCTGATTCAGTAGTGTGCCCTATAAATTTAGTTCATTCCTAAAGGTACCTTTACACGCCGCGACGGCAGGCTGGATACATCCCGCTACTTCACGTGCACGAGCACGCTCAAACGGCTACAAACGCTCAACGCATCACCTTTACACGCCGCGACAAGATGCGCTACGCCACGCTACATCTATAGCTAGCTACATCGCCGGGTGTCTCAAGTAGCCAGCTGTAGCTCATTTACACACCGCTACAACCAGCTACTATGGGCGTACATGGTGCAGCAGGGACAGCACATAGGCGTGCTCCAATTGTGGATTACGAGACGTCCGTACGCTGACAGGATAAAGCAATAATACCATGATTGGGCAGGCATCGCAGGAGGCTGATTAATACTTGACGCTCGAGCAATTGTGTAGTGTGACTCGTCAGCTCCTTAAATATGCCGCCCTGTGCGGCGACAACCAATCGCAACGCAGGAGCTTCCTCCAATGATCGCAGATGGGGCGCGGTAACACGGAGCCAGGGTCACGCCTTAGCTACATCGCAGGCTGTCCAGAGTTCCCTTCCGTTGCTTCTTTACACACCGATACAGCTCGCTACCATCGGCGATGTAGCCATCAGTTTTCGAGCAGACCTAGGAAACAGATGTATCTGTTGCCGGCTGTATCGTCACGTCTTCAGACGCCGCTACGACGGGCTACATTGGCGCTACAAGCTACATTTGTAGCCTGTAGCGGGATGTATCCAGCCTGCCGTCGCGGCGTGTAAAGGTACCATAAGGGATACACGTGTGGAGGGGGCTTACACTTGTGGCATCTCATGCAAAGTGGCATTGAATGCTAAGTGGATGCAGTTACTTCATGGCAGTTAGTCAGGTAAGCCACTCTATTTAAAAGGGAGAGGGGTAAAAAAAAAAAAAAAAAAAAAAAAAATATTTTTTTTTTTTTTAAAAACACAAATAATTTTTTTCTCTTTTCATTTCCCTATCACCATGTCCTTTACTTCAATATCTATTGTTCTATGTGCCTTTGCACTTTACCTTCACCACCCCATCCCCCCTCCATCCCCCCACATCCACATAAACTCCTCTCTCCTTCCTTCTACTTTATTGAACTCCCATACTCTGTTCACCATAGTGAATAATCTCGGACCACCATGCTCCAGGGTATTGCACCAAAAACAAAGTCACCATCACAAAAACTGTTTGCCTTTCCTCTTTTTACTGCTGCTTCTGTCAGGTGATATCTCTCCTAATCCTGGTCCACCCTCCACCAACTTCTACCCCCTTTCCCACCACACACAGAAACCCCACCAACCTTATAAACATTACTTGCACACCTTCATTGCCCTCTTTTAATTGTGCGCTCTGAAATCCACGGTCTGCATGTAACAAACTTCCACTCATTCATAACTACTTTCTCACTAACTCCCTTAATCTGCTGGCCCTCACTGAAACCTGGATCCAGGATTCAGACACAGTGTCCCCGGCCGCTATTTCTTATGGCGGCTTGCATTTCTCTCATTCCCCAAGACCTGGCAACAGACATGGTGGTGGAGTAGGTTTACTTCTGTCCCCACAATGTACTTTTCAGGTCATCTCCCCAGCTCCATCACTCTCATTCCCCTCTTTTGAGGTCCACACAATTAGGCTCTTCCATCCCCTCCCCCTTAGAGTAGTGGTGGTATACCGCCCCCCAGGGTCACCCACCCAATTCCTCGACCATTTCTCCGCATGGGTGCCGCATTTCATGTCCTCAGAATTATCAACCATTATTCTGGGAGACTTCAACATCCCCACAAACAGCCCCATCTCCTCATCTGCATTTCAGCTCCTATCTCTAACTTCATCTCTTGGCCTCTCACAGCTCTCAACCTCGATGACACACAAGGATGGTAACACCCTTGACCTGACCTTTGTCCGGCTCTGCTCAACCTCCTCCTTAGATAATTCAGAACTTCCCCTCTCTGACCACAACATTCTCTCCTTCACACTCACTAACCCTCGCCCACCCCAGCACATTCCTACATATCACACATTCAGAAATCTACAGGCCATAAACTCTCACACATTCTCAGACTCTCTACACTCATCACTGTCCCCAATCTCCCCATTTTCCTGTCCCGATCTGGCAGTCAATTACTTAAATGACTCTCTCAGAAGGACCCTGGACCAAGTAGCGCCCCTCACCCTCAAAACCTCCAAACACAGAGCAAAACAGCCCTGGCTCACATCACAAACTCGATTCCTCCAGCGATGCTCTAGGAGTGCTGAACGTCTATGGAGAAAAAGTCGCACTCCAGAAAACTTCATTCACTACAAATTTATGCTGAGAACTTACAATTCTGCCCTTCACCTTGCCAAACAGACCTTCTTCACCACTTTGAACTCCTCACTATCCAACAACCCAAAAAAACTCTTTAACACCTTTCACTCTCTCCTCAGTCCTAAAGTGCAGGCCCCATCACTGATCTCTGTGCTGATGACCTGGCTTCCCTCTTCACAGAGAAAATAGAAAACATCCGTCAGGAAATCAACTCCCAACCTCAAATTGCTATTACCCCTGCCTCTCCCCACATCTCCTCCGGCTCACTGTCCACTTTTGACCCGGTTACAGAAGATGAAGTCTCCAGGCTCCTCTATGCCTCTCGTCCCACTACATGCACTGCTGACCCCATCCCCTCACACCTACTCCAGTCTCTCTCTCCGGTAGTCACCACTTACTTAACCAAAATCCTCAATCTCTCCCTCTCTTCTGGCGTCTTCCCCTGCTCCTTTAAACACTCTATCATCACTCCTTTATTAAATAAATCTTCTCTCGACCCTTCCTGCACAAACTACAGACCAGTTTCCAATCTCCCCTTCATCTCTAAATTCCTGGAGCGCTTGGTCTACTCCCGCCTCACTCATTTCCTCTCCACTCACTCTCTTCTAGACCCATTACAGTCTGGTTTCCGCCCCCTACATTCTACAGAAACTGCTCTCACCAAGGTGACCAATGACCTTCTGACGGCAAAACGTAATGGTCACCACTCTCTGCTTATCCTTCTTGATCTCTCTGCAGCCTTTGACACTGTTGACCTCCATCTCCTACTCGCTATGCTGCACTCCATCGGCATCAAGGACACGGCTCTCTCCTGGTTCTCTTCCTATCTTTCTGACTGCTCTTTCAGTGTATCATTTGCCGGCTCCACTTCCTCCCCACTTCCTCTCACTATTGGAGTCCCTCAGGGTTCAGTCCTTGGACCTCTTCTCTTCTCACTCTAGACAGCCCCGATTGGACAGACCATCAGCAGATTTGGTTTCCAGTACCATCTTTATGCTGATGACACACAACTATACACTTCTTCCCCTGACCTTACTCCAGCTCTAATAAAGAACACCAATGACTATCTAACCGCAGTTTCCAATATCATGTCCGCTCTCTACCTGAAACGTAATCTTTCCAAAACTGAACTACTCCTGGTCCCGCCCCTCTACTAACCTCCCTAAATATGACATCTCTCTCTCAGTGTGCGGCACCACAATAGTGCCGAGTCAGCAGGCTCGCTGTCTGGGTGTTATGTTTGACTCTCATCTTTCCTCCAAATATACAAGCTCTCGCCCGCTCTTGCCGCTTGCACCTGAAGAACATCTCCAGAATTCGCCCCTTTCTCACCTTGGAAACTACAAAAACCCTCACTGTGGCCCTGATTCACTCCCGCCTTGACTATTGTAACTCTCTCTTAGTTGGCCTCCCCCGCACTAGACTGTCCCCTCTCCAGTCCATCCTTAATGCAGCAGCCAGGATTACCTATCTAGCTAATCGTTACTCAGACGCTTCTGCTCTATGCCACTCATTGCACTGGCTGCCTATATACTACAGGATCCATTTCAAACTGCTTGTTCTAACCCACAAAGCTCTTCACAGTGCAGCACCCCCATACATCTCCTCCCTCATCTCTGTCTATCACCCCAGCCGTTCTCTTCGCTCTGGAAGTGACTTTAGACTCACTTCTGTATTAAACCGAACCTCCCACTCCCGGCTCAAAGACTTCTCCCGAGCCGCACCAATTCTTTGGAATGCTCTACCCAAAAAAATTAGAGGTATCCACAACTTAGATAGTTTTAGGCGATCCCTAAAAACACATCTCTTTAGGACGGCCTATCATGATCCCTAGTCAGTCATCTAGACATAGCCTATCTGCTCCGCCTCAAGTGGATCACATATAACGGGTTGTAGCCACTTATTCTGCTCCTATCTATTCCCCATCTCCTCAAGTTGACTATACTTTCATTGCAAATGAACACCTATATATTGTCACCCCCCACCTCATTGTTAGATTGTAAGCTCTTATGAGCAGGGTTGCCATTTTTTGCTCCAATTACTGTATTATGTTATGCTTTGTATTGTATTGTTTTTGGCATTGTATTGTATTTTCTAATTGTTTCTCATGATTGTTTAAATGTGAGCTTTGTATTGTGAATGTGAAGCGCTGCGGAATATGTTGGCGCTATATAAATAAAAATATTATTTATTATTATTATTATTATCTTTAGTGTACAGTGCATTAAAGTCACCAAAACTCTGTTGAGTCAATTACTGGATAATTCTAACGACCTTAGGCACTAACATCAGCATTAGTAATGCAAAACAGTAGCTTTATAGCATGGGTTTCCATGACTTAGGAGCTACATGCAAGCCATACACCAGTAAGGCTGATTTCACACTATGATTTTGTTAAATCCGATGCTGTCCGATAAAAATCGGACAGCATCGGATTCGATTTAGCCCCCATGTTCTCCAATGGGGATCGGATCGGATGTGCACTTAATGGCATCCGATTTGCATCCGATCCTGTCCGATTTTCTTCAGGAGCCAAAATTTGAAGAGCCACATGTGAATGGTGCAGCAGAGGGAATAATCAACCACAGCTCCATTTACATGGTGATTTACAAAGCCATGTTTCTCAGGATTGTGGGGTCCCAGCAGTCAGATACACAGCGAAGGCAAGTCATCACCTGTACAGAAGAGAAGTGATGACTCCATATTAGGGATAATCAAATTAAGCAACATTTAAATGCTGACAATCAAAGTTCAAAACCACCTTTCTGACAACAGGACAGGAGAATTGGTACTGAGCAGTGTATATACCGTATACATGAAAAATACAGATGTCGAGGATTACACCCAGTATACAGGACAGGAGAAGTGGTACTGTGCATTGTATATATACAGAATAATACAGGTACTGAGGATTACACCCAGTATACAGGACAGGAGAAGTGGTACCGTGCAGTGTATATATACTGAAAAATACAAATGCCGAGGATTACACCAAGTATACAGGACAGGGGAAGTGGTACTGTGCAGTGTATATATACAGAATAATACAGATACTGAGGAATATACCCAGTATACAGGACAGGAGAAGTGGTACTGTGCAGTTTATATATACAGAATAATACAGATACTGAGGATTACACTCAGTATACAGGACAGGAGAAGTGGTACTGTGCAGTGTATATATACAGAATAATACAGATACTGAGGATTAGACCCAGTATACAGGATAGGAGAAGTGGTACTGTGCAGTGTATATATACAGAATAATACAGATACTGAGGATTAGACCCAGTATACAGGACAGGAGAAGTGGTACTGTGCAGTGTATATATACAGAATAATACAAATACTGAGGATTACACACATACGCACATGCAGCCTGCCCTCTCTCTCACACACACACACACACACACACACATACACACGTAGCAGCCTGCCCCAGTCCCCACACACATGCACCAGCCTACCCAGTCACCTACTCACATGTAGCAGCCTGATCCAGCCCCTACACACATGCAACAGTCTGCCCCGACCCCACACACACGTAGCAGCCTGCCACACAAACACACGTTGCAGCAGCCTGCCTCGGCCCCCCACACATACATGTAGCAGCCTGCTCCAGCCTTCACACACACACAGCTGCCTGACCCGGCCCCCCACACGCACAGAGCTGCGTGCCTCAGCCCCCATTCACACATAGCGCCTGCCCAGGACCCCACACACACGTAAGAGCCTGCCCCGGCCCCACACACATGCAACAGCCTGCCCCGACCACCACACACAGCAGCCAGTCCTCACACACACATGCAGCAGTCTGCCCTGGCCCCCACACACGTAGCAGCAGACTGTCCACACACACACACACACACACAGCAACCTGCCCCAGTCCCCACACACATGTAACAGCCTGTCCTCAAACACACACATGCAGCCTGTCCTCACACACAGACACACAAATACACACACAACAGTCTGTCCTCACACACACACACACATACACACACAGCAGCCTGTCTCACACACACGCACATACACATACAGCAGACTGTCTCACACACACACATACACACACAGCAGCCTGTCTCACACACTCACACAGCAGCCTGTCACACACACACACACACATACACACACAGCAGCCTGTCCTTACACAGACACACTCACACATACACAGCGGCCTGTCCTCACACACACACACACTCACACATACACAGCGGCCTGTCCTCACACAAACACTCACAGATACACAGCAGCCTGTCCTCACACACAGACACACACTCACACATACACACTCACACATACACAACAGCCTGTCTCACACAGACACACAAATGCACACACAACAGCCTGTCTCACACACACAAATACACACACAGAAGCCTGTCCTCACACAGACACACAAATACACACACAGCAGCCTGTCTCACACACAGACACACAAATACACACATACAGCAGCCTGTCTCATACACACACACCAATACATACACAGCAGCCTGTCTCACACGCAGACACACAAATACACACACAGCAGCCTCTCTCTCACACACACACACACAAATGCACACACAGCAGCCTGTCCTCACACACTGACACACAAATACACACACAGCAGCCTGTCTCACACACAGACACACAAATACACACATACAGCAGCCTGTCTCACACACACACACACACATACATACACAACAGACTGTCTCACACACAGATACACCAATATACACACAGCAGCCTGTCTCACACACAGACACACAAATACACACACAGCAGCCTGCCCTGCCTCATCCCCACCCCACACATCTCAGGTCAGACAGACAAAAGTGAAAGTATCTTGCCTCAGCTTTGCTTGTTGTCCCGCACTGCAGCCCCTGGTCCGCAGCTGAGACAGGTCACAGGAGGAGTGAGGAGACTCAGTCTTTGACTGAGACAAAGTCACCGGCTGCTGACTGCTGCCTTCAGGCCACTTCCACTGCCTGTACACGGTCCCACTTGGTAATGGCCAGGGTGGCCGTGATGCGTTTCGTGGGCGGGAGAGCAGAGTGTGTGCTCTCTCCGCCCACAAAGAACGTGCTGTACAGCTACGCTCTTCTTAAGAGCTGTTGTCAGGGCTGCCCGCTCGCCCGCCTATTGGTGTGAGTCTGTGACTGTGAGAAGAGGTAGCGGCGTTCCCCAGACCTGGCATGCAGGCGGGTGGCGGCCACCGCAAAGTCATTTAAACGCTGGCCTGCAGCTGGAGGAGCGGGCGCTGTGGCCCCGCCCACTCCACAACCACTTGTCCATCAGGAAAAGTCCCGAATCTCCCGCCTATCAGTCCGGGCCTGTGTACAATACTTTTTTGTAATCTTTTCTGTTCAATCTGTTACTAATTTTAGAAAAAAGAAATCATGATAATATTATGAAAAACTATATAAAATGCAGCAACATGAATAAAGGGTTTATCAGGTTTATTCTTCTCGGTCTTAGAATAGCCAATAAGTGGTGGGGCTGTGGGGTAAGACAGACCTCATATGTATGAATGATAAACATGACACTCCCATAAAGTTAATCAATTGAATTTATTCAAAATTATGGTTCCACTAACTGAAAACATTTCGGTCAAACCTTTGACCTTCATAAGTTCACATAGTGTATAGGACCGAGCCTGCCGTGAAGTGTGGCTAATCAGATCAGCGTTGTCCAGTGCTTTAGCCACACTTCCAGGCAGACCCAGTCCCAGCACTTTGCGAACTGACGAGGGTCAAGGGTTTGACCAAAACATTTTCACTTACTGGAATCTAAGTTTGAATTAATTTGATTGCTTCACTTAATAGGAGTGCCGTGTTTATTATTCACTGGATTTAAAGGTGTGAAAACCTACCCACCCCAGATTCATCAAAAGTGCCTTGTTATTTTTTCAGACCTCATAAATATTGAGAACTGCTTAGTAAGGACTTAGCAATGCAAGTGATGTAATAATTCCATCTCTCAGGAAGTCCTTTGGACATTTTGAGGGCTAAGCTGTCAGTATTGTGAATGACTGCCCAGTCATCCAATCTTAGGCAAAGGTATGCGGGGCTGTCTTTATTGTAATTGACAGCCTAGATGACCTATTATGCTGGGTCTGTGAGGTTCCCTCCAGGTTTTACCTGTTCATTGTTGAATACCTGGATATTTAGCTTGCTGGCAGGATGACAGTACTGCTAGTTGTTGCTTAGTTCAGTGATGTACATGTCCTGTATTCCAATATTCTGATCTTGTTGCCTAACCTTGGATTCACCTTTGACTATTCATTTTGATTATCCATTTTGCCTTGACGCACTGTGACCTCAATTACTAGATCAGACTTTGTGTCTGGTTATGTTTGTCTTAGGCTGTGGTCACAGTTGCCATGCGTTTTTTTTAGTGATTTTACAAAACTCATGCATTTTTTCATGTCAGCATGAGTTTTGTAAGGTGTGTGATGGCTCCCTGCGTTTTTGGCTGCGTTTTTGAATCTGCACCTAAAAATAGTGCTTGTAGTATTTTTTGGAGCGTTTTGAAAAACGCATGCGTTTTTGTAGAAAACGCATGCGTTTTTATAACATGGGTTCCTATGGGAAACGCATGCAAAAACGCATGTACAATTAGTACCTTTTAGTGCCATTCAAAAACGCATGCGTTTCCCATAGGAGCCCATGTTAAAAAAACGCATGCGTTTCCGGAAACGCATGCGTTTTTTTAACATGGGCTCCTATGGGAAACGCATGCGTTTTTGAATGGCACTAATTGTACATGCGTTTTTGCATGCGTTTCCCATAAGGCCCCTTATTAAAAAATGCATGCGTTTTTGGATATGCTCCAAAAACGCATGGGACAGTCACACATGCTTTTTGGCTTTTAGGGCATGCGTTTTTTAACATGGGGGCCTATGGGTGCGTTTTTTACATGCGTTTTTGAAAACGCAGGTCTCCAAAAACGCATGTGAAAAATGGTACTGTGACCCCAGCCTAATCCATGTATCTTTGGCGTGGTCTCCTGGATTTTGACCTCAGATGCTTTAACTTCACCATCTGACAACTTGTCCATGAAAAGTGACTTTGCATCACACTATAACTGGCCTTTAAATTTTTTTTCATTTTTGCTATCATGGATTCAGTTCACTCACTTTGTAGTCAGGTAGCAAATCTGACATGATTCAGGATCTGATTAGGGAATACCAGAATCTTGATTCATTGCAACCGCAATTGCAGTGACTGGTATCTAGTTTGAGGATTCGCTCCCTATAGCTCTCCATGTCTGGCAGTGGCGGCAGTATCTGTACCCTCTGATGTTTACTAGGGCTCTCCCAAACATGTAGTGGCCTTTCATGAAAGATTTTTGTAGGCGAAAAAGCAGGTTAAAGTATTCAGGGGAAGATGTAGGTTATTTTTTACACTGCAACCTCAGTCTTCAGGGGATGACTAATTATGTCCCTTCTGCAATGGTGCCCTCCCACCTGAGTTTTTTCTTTATCCCCAAACTGCCAAAATTGGTTTATGTGGACATTTTCTTTAACACCTTAGGTGAAATTTATGATGAACCTGACAGAGTCAAGGACGCTGAGGCAAAGATCATAAACCTGACACAGGGAGAAGCATCACTGGGGATTATATTACCAAATTTCAGCAATAGTCCACTCAGATTCATTGGAACAATGAGGCCCTCAGGTGCTAATTCCAGAGAAGCCTTTCCAAAGCGTTTAAGGATGACCTTGCATTTCATACACTCATAGTTCTTTGTTGGAGAATATGATCAGGCCATAAGGATAGATTGCAGAATCTGGTAGCAACATAATGAGCAGAAGGGAGCCTGCTATATTCCCCTGAACATGTCCTTCTACCTGAAGTGAAGCTGATGGAGTTTGGAGCTGCCAGTTCTCATGCTGTGAAAAGGAGACATATGCGTCATTTAGGATTCTAGGATATACTGTGGGCTTGTGGGCTTTCATAGGAACTGCCTAACTCGGTCTCATGGAGGCAAGTTGTCAGTTAATGGCTAATCCTGGATGATTGTTGAGGAAGTCACCCAGACTTCCAGATATCTTTTTTCTCCTCGGATATAGTACAACTTAATATGGTTTTGTCCTTCAAGAACCATGCATTGCTCACGTTGCCTTTCATTGAATGTAGATCTGCAGCAAACTTTGTTGCTTCAGGACTGGTTCTGAAATTAGGATTACGGACAGTTAGTTTGGAAAAACTAAACTGAACTAAAGACACTGCTACTTTAGAAGTTTGTCATTTGGGAAATGCTGAAGTTCACGCTCCAAGTGGAAGCAATTGACTTTGAATCCCTTTCCTGTTGTGTATTGGCTAATTTACCTGTTGGGGTGGTACTTGAGCTTCCATGGTTGCTTATTCACAATCCTGTTATTGGTGTAAGAAGAAAATTGATAAGTGGAATTCCAATTATCATATGAAGTGTTTAAGCTCTGTACACATGCACTTAACTACTCTGGAGAATCTGCAAGGCTATCTGAATAACTTCAGAGATTTGTTCTTGGAAATAGAGGTGGAGATACCCCTTCCCCATTGTCCCTATTGCTGTGCTATTAATCTTGTCCCAAATGCCAAATTACCTAAAGCTTGTCTTCTAATTTAACTTGGCCTGAATGCACTGTCATGAAAAATAATGTAAATGAAAGTTTATGGAAGGGTTATATCCATCTTTCTCCTCTTCTGTAGCTGTTGTATTTTCTTTGTGAAAGAAATATGTTGGCCTACTTCCTTGCCTCAATTTCCGAGAATTGAACAAAATCACGGTTATGGATACATACCCACTGCCACTCATCCTTGACCTATATAATCAGATTATGGGAGGTAAATGGGATTTTTGAAGCTAGATTTTAGAGGGGTGTACAATTTAATTATGCATCAAGAAAGGTGATGAGTGGAAAATGGTGTTTCTTATTTCTGAGTTTATTTAAAAATCTTGTCATGCCTTTAGGGTTAACCAATGCACAAGCCGCATGTGACGAGAGTCACTACTAATGGCTAAGGTGTAACTCAGTCACTACTTACAGTTAAGCTCCCGTCACACACAACGACGCACCAGTGATCCCGACAACGATAACGATTCTGTAGGGATCGTTGGTGCGTCGTTACCTGGTCGCTGGGGAGCTGTCAAACAGGCAGATCTCCAGAGCGACCAGGGAGCCACCTCCGCAGCACTGCCTGGATACCCAGTGTATTAGCGCTGCCTGTAAGCATGGAGGACACTGGTAACTATGATAAACACTGGGTATCTAAGCAGCGCGCGCTGCCTGGATACCCAGTGTTTATCATAGTTACCAGCATCCTCCCTGCTTAGCGCTGGTAACCATAATAAACACCGGGTATCTAGGCAGCACACGCTGCCTAGATACCCGATGTTTACCATGGTTACCAGCCTGTGAGATCGCTGATCGCTGGTCTCTTGCTGTCACACGCAGCGATGCGTGCTGACCAGCGGGAGATCAACAATCAAAAAATGACCCAGAGCACTTTGTAACGATCAGCGATCTCACAGCAGGGGCCTGATCGCTGCTAAGTGTCACACATAGCGAGTTTGTTAGCGAGATCGCTGTTACATCACAAACCTGTGACGTTACAACGATCTTGCTAACGATCTCGTTATGTGTGATGGGGGGCTTTAGTATAGACAACAGGGAAGTCAGGTAATCTGGGGACATGTTCCAGGAGAACTGGTTGTAATCAGGGAGTAGACGGAGATGTAGTCATGCAATGGTTCAGGATCAGATTTCCAGGAGAACAAGAAGATGACTCCATGAGTCAACTGATGCATATTAAAGTTATGGTCCAGGGGTCAAAATATCAAGAGATCACAACAAGTATAGGGAGCAGACAAAAGCAAAATCAAGAAACAATCTGGTGTCACATAACAAAGATCAGAACAAGACAGACACAGCAGTGTAAGCCAAATACCACTTCAAATGTATGACTGGCAGGCTTCTGGGAGAGGTTGCTTCGTAAAGCAGGAGAGCAATCACAGGGAAGATGGAACACCTGAGCAACCTAGCACCTCCTAGAACCAGAATGGAAGCCTACGTTAGCAGTCAACTACTGACAGGTCAGCAAACCGGATACCAAACACAGAAGAACTCTTGGTGTGTCCGAGACACACTGGACAAAGCATTCTATTCCCACAGACTCTGAACACTGTAGGAATGAGCCGAGAGCTGCAGCAGGGTCTTCAAGGGCCGTTGTAAGAGCCAGACAAAACACCTTAAAATGGTGCTATTATGAATGCGCTATTTTCAGAGGTTGTGGTAGGCTGCTGTTCTTTAGCATGGCGGATGTCACGTCACCATTGGACTCGGTGGCTGCTGTTCCTGCCTCGGCCGCTGGGAGGCACCGGATTCCTTTGGCTGATGGTGCCGTTGATAGGAGGGCCATGTCCTCATATGGACCTGCTCCTTCGACGTCTGCCTCTGTCGCTGAATGCTGCCTTGTTTCTCCTGTGGGTGATGTTGGTTGCAGAAGAGCGGGTCCTGCAGAGGCAGCCTTCATTCTTCTGTCAGAAGTGGGGTGGTTGGGGCCAGTCGTCCATCACCGTCTGGCCTGGTTCTAGGGGTGATCCAGATAAGACCATCAGGCTGTGAGCTCCAGCCTATGGGAGGTAACCGCGCCCTTCAAATACCTTGGAGTCTGTCTTGCAGGCCGCCAGATATAGTCTTGATTCCCCAGTGATATAGTGTGTGTTTGGGTTTTGACTCTGACCTTTGCCTAGATTTTTGACTCTGCTATAGCCTGACGATTTTATACCTTAGCTGCCCTCTCGGTTTTGACTTTGACCTTTGCCTGGATTTTCAACTCTGCTAAAGCCTGACGTTATTGTACTTTAACTGCCCTCTTGATTTTGACTCTGACTCCTGACTACGTTTTTTGGGTCCTGATTTTTCCCTTCCTGGCGACCTTCCTGCTCCGCTGCTCATAATAGGCATCTACCCCCTGGGCTCCACTGTAATTCCAGATCCCTGATCCAGATAGGGGTTAAGGGTCTGATCCCAGATCCAGATAGGGGTTAAGGGTCTCGGGGTTTCTCGTGGTGCTGCCTTACCAGCAGCTCAGCCTCATAGTGGATGGCTGTCACAGGGGGCCCCTAAAACAAGGGGCCATCACCACGCTGAGAATAGCAGCCCCCTGCTGCCTAGTTTTACCATGACTGGCAATTAAAAATAGGACAAAGCCCTATGCATGTTTTTTCCAGCCAAAGTAAAATTAGGCAGCTGAGGGAGGCAGCTTGGTCCACTTTATCTGTGCTGAGACTGAAAAATACAGCGAAACCCTACGCAATTTTTCAACTATTTATTATTTTACACAGTATGATGGCAGGTTGGTTGCCATACACTAATGCGTATGACAACCAAGCACAGACACCGTTCTGATTATGGAAATGCAGTCTAATTGCAACAGCCAATCACAGACGCTCTCACAGAGTGAGAATCTGTGACTAGCCGTTGCCGGCCAGTGCAGTGAATATACATGTAGATTAATAAGGCGGCCCTGGAAACAAGCAGCAGGAGAATGGTAAGATGATCTATCTATCTATCTATCTATCTATCTATCTATCTATCTATCTATCTAAAAACATTTTCTCTGCAGCACTCAGCTACTACCAATAATGCACACATGCTAGCAAGCGATATATGAGGAAAAAATTAAAAACTTACGTTTTTTAAAAAAAGAACTTAATATTCTTATTTTTTTTATTTTCTGGGGTTCTTGGTACATACATTGGCCAATGTCTGTTTGCTCATCAACCACGCCACGGTAACCCCAGGTCTGATGAGTCCTGCGCTGACATCTCTGTCCTCCTTGTCCTCCCTGTCCCACTTCTAAGTGAGTGGACACCATCTCAATTAGCTGAGTGCTGCAGAGAATTTTTTTCTGGTTGTTTGATCCAGTGTAAGAATAAAAATATATAAGAATATTGAGTTTTTTGAAAAAAACGTACGTTTTTAATTTCTTCCTCATATATCGCTTGTTAGCATGTGTGCATTATTGTTTGATCCAGCGTCGCTGCTGGCACCAGTTCACATTATGTCTTTATGTCTGATATGTGGAGTTGCTGGCTCCATGTCTGCACTTAGCACCCTCATCGCCCACAGGTGGTCTGAGGTTGAGATGGTTTCCACCCACTTAGAAGTGGGACAGTGAGGACAAGGAGGACAGAGATGTCAGCTACAGGGCAGTGTGGCAGAGCGGGGCTAAGTGTCAGATTTCTCACGTCCCATGATGCACCATTTCTGGGGCGGCTGAGGGCTCTTGTTTTTACCCTCAGAGGGGGCCAATATTCTTGGTCCCTTCCCGGGCTATTAGTACTAGCTCCCAGGCTTCTAACATCAGCCCCAGCTGTCTGCTTAGCCTTTGCTACATTTGAAATTTACCCCACACCATTTTTTTTTATTTAAATCTCTAATGTAATAATAAAAAAAAAAACATATATATAGGCGGCTTGTACTATTCTTAGAGAGCTATCAGCCGGCTATGCTTTGTTGTTCCCATTATTAAACAGTTGGTCTCCCATACTGTTATTGTGTTTGCAGTAAGTGCCAGGGCTACCAAAAATTGGGAAGGCACTCCAATGTCCCTTGGAAGAGACGTGTAAGAGGGCCTCATAAAATAATGTTCCCATTATTAGGAAGTGGGTTATTTATTTATTTTACAAGCAGGTTGGTTGCCCTGCACTAATAGGTATGGCAATCAAGCATAGATAGTACAGATTCTGGGAGCACAGTCTGAGTGCAAAAGCCAATCACAGATGCTCTCACAGAGAATAAGCATCTGTGATTGGCCGTTGCAGTTCAGTGCAGTAAATATTCATGAAGGTTAATGGGCGGCCCCAGAAGCAAGCAGCAGGAGATCGGGAGACTGGTGAGCTCTATCTATCTATCGATCGATCTATCTATCTGTCAGTCTTCTTGTCTATCTACCTTCTTGTGAGAAACGCATGCTCAGTAGGCAAAATTGGATCTGGTTTTACCCGATCATGCATGATTCAGTAAAACTGGATCCAGCACCCATTCACTTTCATTTTTTTTTTTTGAACCATCGTTTTTTTATTTATATTGTTCTTGAAAAGTAAGACAAACAAATTTTCATTATTACACATCGTCAAAAGATACATTACATCAATGTCTTGTCATATAAAAATAAATAACCGTAGAAACCAGGTATAATTTACCAAAGAGTCAACTTGTGATCATAGTTTTTTAACCTAGCCCAATATAATCAGATTTCAAAAACTACATACCCGCCCTCTATCAGACCCTCCCTAACAAAACCCAACCCTAACCTTTCCTCACCTTGAGACATTTACGTACGTCTTCCCAAATAGTCTACTCCATAGATCAATCCTTATAAGATACCAGCGCAATATTGCTAATAATCCGTTACTTTCTCTAGCGTAACTTGCCCAACGTGCCTCCCAAATCCTCCAAAGCATACCAAGAAGTCTTTTAAATGGGGCCATGAATGTTGCTATTTCTCCCTCCGAGAATGCCCTCTCAATGAAGACTCTCCACTTAGAAAAGAATTTCCTTGAGAGTTGGGTCGGGTTCCTTAATGTCTCCATCGCTTCCAAGGAGAGAATCTTTTTCAAAGCGTTTCGCAATTCTTCCACCCCTGGTAAAGAAGTATCCAACCAATGACGTACGAGTGATCTTTTGGCCACCATAGCAATGGTATGACAGAGAATGTGAGGAGGGCGCGGATTAGTCATATCTTTATAATAGTGGAATAGCCATAACATGGGGTTAAGTCTCCCTTCATTAACAAATATGCCTTCCGTCAAACCCTCTACCCTCTCCCAAAACTGCCTCGCTATTCTACATGTCCATAACCCATGCTCCAAGTCAGTCATTGAGTCACCACACTTAGGGCAGTTCGTCCATCTATTTTGGTTAGATGACGAAGGCGTTATATTAAATCCTTGAATAGCACCGTGGATTATCCTATATTGTGAATCTCTCCATTTTTCATTGGTAATGACCTTTCTCACCAACTGCCAACCCTCCAGAATCTTTCCTTTCAATTCAGGATCATTAAAGTGTTTTTTCCACCTGGAGAACAGTTTCTGTAGGCCTCTAGGTCTGACGACAGACTGCAACCTAGCATATAGAGTAGAAATGGACATGCTGTCACCTCCCCCCTGCGTCAGGTCTCTCCAGGTTTCACTCTCTAGTTCCCCAGTAATATCTCTCAAATTTGTCAGGAGATGATGATGAATTTGCCTATATTGGAGAATGTGAGAGTGCGGGAGTTTGAATTTAGTGAGTATCTCTAACCCCGTCAGCCATCTTTTTTTCCTACAAATGCATGAGGTCTTTTAGACTCTTGACTCCCGCTTCCCTCCAACTCCTAAACAGAGCATTCTCTCGTCCCATAGGGAAGGCTGGGCATGTCCAAGGGTTGAGTCGCCCCGAAATTCTCCCTTAGATAAGCCCAATTTGGTCTGTATTTTTTTCCAGGTCATGGCCGTGTCCCTAAATATCGTTGTGAGTTTGATATATTGTGGCATATATGATAACGGCGTATGTAGCAGTGATATCAAATCCCATGGTTTCGCAAATTCGCTCTCTAGGGCCACATCAGAGAATCTACATGAAGCTCTTACCCAATCCAGTACATTTCTCATAATACATGCAAGGTTGTATCCCCTGACGTATGGCAGGTGGAGGCCCCCCTTTCTTTGGACTGCAGCAAGTAGCAAAGGCAATTCTGGCTTTTTACCTCTCCAAAGAAATTTAGAGAAAGCCGCATTCAATCTCTGAACGTCTAGATGTTTCAGTAACAGATGAAGTGTCTGGAACGGGTATAACATTCTCGGAAACTCACCATTTTGATGAGGTGTCCACGTCCCATAAATGACAGAGGAAGTCCCTTCCATCTTCCCAGCTCTTGTTCTATTTTTGTTATAATAGGAATGAAGTTAAGTCTATACATCAATCCCGCTGTCTAGCTAGGTGAATCCCCAGATATTTAACACTATCCTGCATGACCCGGATACCACTCAAAGCTTCTGTATTTCGCAAATCACAATGTTTATGGATAAAGAAAATTTCACATTTGTCTCTGTTCAGGCAGTGGCCAGAATAGGATACCACCCGTTCAATAGCATCTAGGACGGTGGAGAGATCTCACTCCGGGCTCCGCATAAAGAGAATGATGTCATCGGCAAAAAGGGAGAGTTTCACCTCCCTTTCTCCGATTCTCAGGCCCTCAAACAAATCTTAGGAATCAAGATACCGTGCTAACGGTTCCAAGGCAAGGTTAAAGAGTAATGGAGACAACGGGCATCCCTGCCTCGTCCCCTTCTCTAGCCTGAATGTATCGGATAGGAAGCTGGGTGTGCTAACACATGCTTTCGGGGTGCTGTAAAGGGAAGATAAGTATTGGCGAAAGGGGCCGACTAACCCTACAGCATTCAGGACTAGATCCAGCCACGACCACCTGACATTATCAAATGCTTTTTCAGCGTCCAAGGTGATCATGGCTGGATCCCCACCCTTCCTCCCCTCTCCCTTCCCATCACATCCAATAGGAGCATAGCCTTTCTAACATTTGTCACTGTCGAGCGACCTTTGACAAATCCTGCCTGATTGGGATGAATTAGTCTAGGGAGGATAGTGGCGAGTCTGTCGGCCATAATCTTGGAAAGAATTTTTAAGTCCTGATTAACCAGTGAGATAGGTCTATAACTGGCTGGATCTGTAGGTGATTTTCCAGGTTTAGGGATCGACTTAATATGAGCCACGTTCATCCTATCAGGTATGGGGATGCCCTGTAGTATAGAGTTATACAAGTCTCGCAATATTGGGGAGACTTCTTCTCTAAGTGATTTGAAAAAAGCCCCATTAAAGCCATCAGGTCCCGTGCTTTACCAGCCGGCAGTTGTCTTATAGCTAATTCTATGTCATCAACTGTAATGGGCGCACTTAAATATTGTTTCTCATCTTCCGTTAAACCCGGTAGCTCAATGTTTCTCAACCATTCTTCCCCCCCCCTCAATTTCCCCTCCTGACTCTTTGTATAGAGATGAATAAAATTTCCCCAAAACACGGTTGATATCTTTGGGTCCAGTCCAGGCCTTTCCATGCCTGTCCTTGATTGCCAATATAGGAGTGGCTGTTAGCTAAGCTTAGCTAATCGGGCAAGAAGACGGCCAGCCTTGTCCCCAAATCTATGAAGTTCCAATTCTAACCTATTTCTATAAATATCTTCCCTCTTATTTGCCCACATATCAAAATCCTTTTTTGCCGCCAACCAAAGGTCTTTATCTTCCTCTGTCATTGATTGCTTATAAATGGAATAGGCACCTCGTACCGTAGTGCTAGACTTCAAATATTGTTCCTTAATCTGTCTTTTCAGCCTCGCACTATATGCCATGACATTCCCCCTTAATACAGATTTTGCTGCCTCCCAAAATAGACCCGGGTCAGTACGATGTCCCTCATTATTAGATGCATAGTCAGCCCACCATTCTTTGAGCATAGTGATAAAGTTTTTATCCCGCGTCAGAGTGTCAGGAAATCTCCAGAGGTAATCCGAACCTTTCTGATGCACATCCCTTGTTTCCAACACCACTGGGCTATGATCTGAGACGACCATGTTCTCAATTGTAGATATAATAGTCCTCTGGAATAACAAGGATGATGTAAAGAACATGTCAATCCTCGACCAGGACCCAGGGGGTGTGAAAAATGGGTAAATTCCCTCTCCAGAGGGTGCATCACAAGCCATATATCGGTCAAGTTGCATTGGTGGAATAGATTCTCAAGATAACTATTTTGGTCAGCACTAATATTTTTCCCCCCACCCTTGGCTTGGTAGGTCGAGTGACGTCTGTCTTCATACTCATGCACCACTCTATTAAAATCACCTCCCACCACTCGAAGATCAAGTTGGTCAGTCAGCAAACAATTCTGGAGGGCCTGAAAGAATGAGTCTTGTGCAATATTAGGAGCATATACATTATATACACTGAAAGTATCCTCCTCTATTTGTATATTAATATGAATCAACCGTCCTTCCGAGTCTGTCTTGACCGAAAGGATTGAATGCGCCAGTGTTTTCCGCACCAATATTAAGACTCCTGCCTTCCTCCCTACTGCTCCTGAACCATAAGTCTCCCCCACCCAAAGTTTTTTAAGACGGAAGAAGTCTTCAGAGGCCAAGTGGGTCTCCTGGAGCAATGCCCCATCGGCGTGGAGCCTATTAAGGTGTCGTAGGACCATCATGCGCTTTGACGGAGAGCGCAGACCCTTCACATTCCAGGAGACCCACCTAACCATATTCAATGTTGTACATATGCGTAAAAACACAATTATAGCTATTCCTCCACCGGTATCACCAATAGTTATAGGCACTGAGCATCTTTGTTGTCAATAAAATCTGTAGGAGCACTCCTGTGGAAAACAACACTTAATAGGCACATATAAAATATTCCCAAGGTAATTCCCTCTAACTTGAACAAACCCACCCCCCCATCCCCCCAACAACTTCATTTGATAGACTCCTCTTTTTTCCTCCTAGATCACCTCTAGAACAGGCCGCTGGTTATCCGCCATTTTTCACATATAAATAACATTGGTTGTAACATCATTCCAGACCCCATTACAACCCAACCCTATGATGAACATTCCTTCTTCCTGAGACACCGATCTCCCAAATTCTTACTGGAATTTCGGTAGTCATATTAGTATTAGTCCCCTCCTTCCTCTCCCCAGCCAAACCCCACCTCCCAACCTAGCTATCCATCCCAAATAGCCTTCCAGCCCTCCTAATAACAATGCGGTTACTCAACCCAATTAGGATTTATAGCTAGCTCAAAAGAAAAAGTGCGTCGCTCAGCCCATTTTTTTCTTGTTCCATTTGGGCCCTTGGTGATGCCGCTGGCGAAGCATTGTTAGTTTTTGAGAGTTACTTTCTTGTAAATCATCCGATTGTAGCCTATAATGCCTCCCAGAGTCCTGAGCATCCATTGGTGTAGTAGATGATTCCCGAGGTCCACCCGCCTCCGATGATGTCGTCGTAGCTTTAGGACTGCTTGTTGCAGATCGGCTATTGTCAGAACGAGTGGGGGATTTGTCCCCCTCCATCACCACCGACATGGCTTCATCCGGCTCAGTAAAGGAGATCATTGTACCTTCCCTTGAGCGGAATCTCAGGGTGGCGGGGTAGGCCAGTTGAAAACGAATGTTGCGCCTATGAAGAATAGTGCAAACCTCGCTGAATGCACGGCGTCTGTTAGTAACTTCAATGGAATAGTCTGCAAACACCAATACTTTATGCCCCCTGATGGAGAGGGGTATCTTTTTGGCTTTATAGGCCCGTAATATTTCTTCCTTATCTCTATGATTGAGATATCTCGCTATTGAATGACGTGGTTTGTTTGCCGTCTTGTCACCTCTGGTCTTAGAGTTTTCTGCACCACGGGGGAGGGAGTCCCTGGGGGGATCAATTCTGTGTGTACGTTCAGTGGGGCATCTGTGTAACAAGCCCAGGGTTTTCGGGAGGTCTAACTCAAAAATATCCACCAGCTGGGTAGGAGGGATGGTTTCTGGGAGACCTATTATCTTCAGATTGTTCCTCCGCTCCCTGTTCTCAATATCATCCATTTTATTAAATGCATAAGCTGAACACTGCTGAAGGTTCTGTAACTGTTGCTCCAGCATCTCCACCCTCCCCTCTGGAGCTGCAATTCTGGTCTCAGCCTCCTGCAGCTGAACATCATGCTGACACAGTCTAGTGTTAAATTCTTGTGTTGTGGCTTCTACCAACTCTGCCACTGCAACTTTAAAGTCTGATGCTAGGTGCACCACCATCTCCTTTGCTAGGAGCTTATAGTCCAACTGAATTAGACCTCCCAGCTTGGCCCCCATGTTGCTGTTGTCTCCTTCTTCACTGATTCCCTCCAAAGCGGATTTTTCCCTCTCTTGTACCTGCTGAGAGTGTGCTGGATTCCTTTCCCACACCTGGGTGTCCTGCAGCTCCTCCACCTGCACTGATCCCTCCGGAGCTACCTTCTCCCTCCTGGCCGGGCCGGTTCCCGTCATCTTCCCCTGCCGCTATGAGGGAAGCGGCGCTTGCCTCCGCCACCCCTGGCTTAGAGAAGTGGCGGTCGATGGTCGTCATCGCCGCCCCGCTCACTCCTGGGTGCTTTTGGGCCGTCTGTTGTCCCGGGGTCTGGGGATGGTGGCGGATTTTGCCAGCAGCTTCCGGAGCCTCCTTAGATGCGGCCGGTCATGGAGGCGCCGGAAACGGAAGTCCTCTTCACTTTCATTTTAAAGGGAATCTGTCAAGTCAAAAATACATATGTAACTGCTATCATTTTCTAATTCCTCCCTCTAAGCTCTCTATTGATGTATTTCTTTTATTTATATTTCCCTTCTATCCTGTGTAAACTATAAATAAAGAGATTAATCAGTCTGTCAATCACAGTGAATGATCCACTTAGTCTCTGTTGTCCACTCCCCATAGGATGAATATTCATGTCACAAATTCACACCACATTACTACACGGGAGATCCGTAGGGGGGTGGCTGTATTCTCCTCTCTGCACTCTTTGCAGCAAAACAAAAGGTAAAAAAACACACAGAATCTCTCACAGGACAGCATAGATTCCTGCTTAAGAGAAACAAATGGAGTAGACACCTTATCTAGAACAGGTAATATATGTGCCTGCAATCCATCTACTCATCAGAAGTTTCTAATTGAAACTGAAACCTGACAGTGGGAGCAAAGGGAGAAGGAAGGGAGGAGAGAGCTGCTGAGGAGTGAATTTTTAAATGAACAGTTTAACACAGCAGGATTTATCATGTGAATATAATGGACAGGATTAATGCAGCAGCTCCATGCAGGGTGTGAAAATGCTTATAGAAAGAGAACTCCAAACGGTACAATAATGATTTTACATGTTTTTAAAAGGTCTGCCCAGGCCTTATTCAAGGGTAATATTTGTATCATGCAGAAAAATGACCTGACAAAGTCCCATTAATTTCTGCTGGATCCTTCTAGATCCGGTGGGTGGCAGTTTTTTGCTAACCCCCAAAAAAGCTACATATTGCACTTTTGGAGAACGGCAAAAAAATTATTTCTGCCGCATCTGGCAGAAACTGATTGCAACAGCATGCCACCACATATGCCGGAATCCCCATTGAAAGTCAATGGAGACAAACCGGATCCAGTAGCATCTGGCTTCTGTAGGAGTGCAGAAAAACACTAGTGTGAAACCACCCTTATTTGGGTGATTGTTGACCAATTCGTTAAACAAGCTAATTTTATTCCTTTGTCAGGGTTACCTAATGCACTGAGACTTTCCAGGTTGTTTATGGTTGTCTATTTTTCACTTGAGATTGCATGTAAATCCTCATAATATTGTGTCAGTTAAGAGAGTACAATTTGTCTCCAAATTCTGGAAAGCCTTTTGTAAATAACTGGGGACAGACATGTCATTTTCCTCTATCTAACACCCTGAGACCAATGGTCAGACAGAAAGGACAAATCAATCTTTGGAACTAATTTTGAGGTTTTATTGTGACTCAGTATGAAGACTGGTCTTCCTTTTGAGCTCTTCCTGAGTTTGCCTTTAACAGTCAGGTAAATCACACCACTGGAACCTCACCAATTTTTGTTATTATGGTTTTAATCCTCATTTTGGAGAATTTTCTAGGATAAGTTCTGAATGTGCTGGTATAGTGGTCGCCATCACATGGGCTTGTCAGGACGAAGGTTCAAAACAATATTTGGGTCCTTTCAAATTCGGCGAAAAAAGAAAGCTGATAGAAAATGTTTTTCAAGTCTTACATTTAAAGTGGTTGATAAGGTTTTGTTGTCATCCAAAAATGTTTAACTTAAAATACCATTGGTGAAGTTGAGTCCAAAGTTTATTGATTACTATGAGATTCTGGAGGGTGTCAGTCTGGTGGCTTTAAATTTGAAGCCTCCCCTATCTCTAATGGCTTCTATAGATCCCTGTTAAAGGAGTGTGTCCCAATAATTCTTTTCAACCTTATCCCTACCTCCTTTGGATTCTGTAGATAGCAGTTTAGAGTATGAGGTACAGAGAATCATGGATTTTCAGGCAGTCCAAAATTCTCTACAGTATTCATCCATTGGAAGAGATGTGGACTGGATAAGAGATCTTGGGTTCCAGGACTAACCAAAAAGACAAGTCATTTGGTCAGGGCCTTCCATTCAAGGTTCCTGAGAAACCTGAATATTTCACTGAGTGACAGCTCAACCACCCTAAATGATTAAGGGCATGCTGAACTGTCAGTTTTATGATTTGCAGCCAAGCTGCCCTATTTGACCAGGCCTGCAGGGTTCCTTCCAGGTGTCACCCATTCAGCGTGATTAAATGGCTATTTCTGTGGCTTGCAGTGATCACATCACTGTCAGTTGTACCTTTGCTCTGTGGTGGTGCGCTTGTCATTTATTCTGATATTTTGGTCTGTTGCCTGACTGTCATGAAAACTCAATCACACAGAGCAATTACCATATATATACTCGTGTATAAGCCGACCCGTGTATAAGCCGACCCCCCTACTTTTGCCCCAAAAATCTGGAAAAACCTATTGACTCGTGTATAAGCCGAGGGTGGACCCCAGCACAGGTACACAGCCCCCAGCAGTGTGGTATACAGGCCCCCCCCAGTGGTATACAGGCCTCCCCAGTGGTAGTATATAGCAGCCCCAGTGGTAGTATACAGCAGCCCCAGTGGTAGTATACAGCAGCCCCAATGGTAGTATATAGCAGCCCCAGTGGTAGTATACAGCAGCCCCAGTGGTAGTATATAGCAGCCCCAGTGGTAGTATACAGCAGCCCCAGTGGTAGTATACAGCAGCCCCAGTGGTAGTATACAGCAGCCCCAGTGGTAGTATACAGCAGCCCCAGTGGTATACAGCAGGCCCCCAGGGGTACATATAGCAGCCCCCTGGGGGTCCCCAGCAGCCCCCAGGGGGTATACAGCAGCCCCCTGGGGGTACCCAGCAGCCCCCAGGGGGTACACAGCAGCCCCCAGGGGGTACACAGCAGCCCCCAGGGGGTCCCCAGCAGCCCCCAGGGGGTACACAGCAGCCCCCTGGGGGAACCCAGCAGCCCCCAGGGGGTACACAGCAGCCCCCTGGGGGTCCCCAGCAGCCCCCAAATGCTGGCACTCGCCTCCCCTTGCAAGAGCCCCCCCCGCTTCTCTTACCATTCCGGACTTCTGATCCGCGCCGCTCCTCGGCGCTCCTCGCTGCTCCGTCCGTCCGTCTTCTACATCCGGGATCCCCGGCCGCGAGATGACGTCATATGCCTGCGACGGCCGGAGATCCCGGATGTAGCAGACGGACGGAGCAGCGAGGAGCACCGAGGAGCGGCGCGGATCAGAAGTCCGGAATATATAACCATCGGGGGGGGGGGGCCCTTACAAGGGGGGGGCGAGTGCCAGCATTTGGGGGCTATATGCACTGCTTCCCCCTGCCGCTGATTGACAGGGGAAGCAGTACATATTTAATGAGCGGCCCCACGTGACGGGGCCGCTCATACAGCAGCCCCCCCCCCCGCCTCCTGCAGCCTCCACAGCCCCGGACACAGCCCCCCCCGTATTGACTCGTGTATAAGCCAAGGGGGAGACTTTTCAGCCCAAATTTTGGGCTGAAAAACTGTATATACGGTAACCCCTTAACACAATATAATCTACATGTACGCTTTAAATTTTTTTATGCCAAAACGCATCGGATCTGTCATATCTTTGTACCTGCGGTAATCCCTGCTGCGAGATGGATAACATTTAATCTCTAAAGAATAAAGACCAAAATTTTAACTCCTCTCCAGATGCTGAATTTTTTTGTTTTTCAATGGACTTCTCCTGACTCAAAAATTGAAAACTAGAAGAAAAGTAGAAAAGCACACACAGGGTCTTATCCGGGTGTAACCGGGGTGTTGTATTGTGTGGTGTTGCACTAAGCTTATGTTGTTGTGAGAGGCACAACAACTATTGAAGCTTAAGCCGGCTTGCAGCACTCCGCCCAAGGGAAACCGATTAAAGCATTAGATGAAAGGTGGTAATTCGTGCGCTGCCATCTGTCCGTTGGTTTACCTTGTGGATCAATGATGAAGTGGTCTGAAGTATCACGAAACGCGTAAGAATTAGACATTGAAGGTATTACTTTTAACATCTTGTGATTCCTTGGATTTCTTGGAACCAACGGACAGACGGCAGCGCACGAATTACCACTTTTCATCTAATGCTTTAACCTGACTCAAAAATGGCAGTATTTGTGCAGCAGCTGTGATTTCCATGTGAGCGTCCCATACACTGTTTCCATGAAGTGAGTACAATGCAGCATTGTGCATTTAGTTACCTGACTATATGGCCACATGGGCACATTGACAAATTGAAGCAGACCTAGGTGCCCCCTGGGGTAATCACCCCTGAGAGGACGCCACAGTTGTCTCACTGTCTATCTGCCCAATGTCCACTAATGGACCCACGAACGACTCCACGAAGAAAGGTGAGCCGACATTTATTTTACTTTTACTCTGTAAAATGTCAAATATGTCCTAATATGATATTAAAAAATAATCAGCTTTTCTCACACACAAAAAAAGCTGCCACCTAGCTCAATTGATAAAAAAAACCTTTTTCACATGTCGTGGAATATGGCGATACAAACAGAAAACTAGTTTTACAGGTTATTGAATTTACCTAAATCTAACCTAAATTGCATTTTACAGGGGAATATGGCAACACAAACAGAAAAAATAGTGTTACAACTTATTGAATTTACCGAAATCTAACCTACATTGCATTTTACAGGGCAATCTGGCAATACAAACAGAAAAAATAGTTTTACAAGTTATTGAATTTACCTAAACCTAACCTAAATTGCATCTTACAGGGGAAAATGTTACAAAACAGTTTTGCTGCATAATCATTTGTATATAAGGCAAAATAAAAAAGAAAAAAATATCCCCTTTACCACATGTTCACACGTAGCATTTTTTTTTTCCTTTTACAATTGGGAGAGCCCTCACGTATACATTTTTTAGGTCCCTCTCTCATACATAATTGTTATGAAAAAAGCAGGGAGCAGCACAGCTATAATTATATGGTGCATGCAGACCAAATTTCCCTTGGTGAAGCTTCTGATAGATACAATGAATGATGAAGTCACAGCACTCCAGTTCTGATGCACAAAATGAACTTTTATTCTAGCATGGACATAGGTGGCAATGTTTCGGGCACCACGCGCCCTTTGTCTAGCAAACACTGACTGGTTTGCTCAGATTTTATACAGTTTTCCAATCACATTGTTTATCCACCAATTTATGAATTACAGTATCAAATACAACATGCTTAATCTCATGCATCTATGTGCCATATTATTAGTGTCTGGCAACTTTCTATCTACCTTATGGAGAGTTTTCCTGCAACCATAAGAAGACAGTTAAGTAGGTAAGGAGATTTAAAGCCACATCCCTCCTCTAGGAAATATGCAAATTTGCACTTCAGTAAGGAAGTGGATGAAATGCAGCGCCACCTTTAAGTAGCTCCTTAAAGTCATAATTACTTTCTAACAAGCTTTTTAATATGACTAGGGATATGTGCCAGATCAGAACCCCAAACTACAGATGCTGTGTTTCGGGATAACTTCCCCTCATCAGTGTAGTGTGTGGGATATTCTGATCTGGCTGTGTGAGTGGGCTAAGACCAGGTCTGGGAACTTGCTATCTACCTTATGGAGAGGAGTTTTCCTGTAACCATAAGAAGACAGTTAAGTAGGTAAGAAGATTTATGAGGGGCAGTTACCCTGAAGTGCAGCGTCTGTAGTTTGGGGTTCTGATCTGGCACATATCCCTAGTCATATTAAAAAGCTTGTTAGAAAGCGATTATGACTTTAAGGAGCTACTTAAAGGTGGTGCTGGAGTTCATCCACTTCCTTACTGAAGTGCAAATTTGCATATTTCCTACAGGAGAGATGTGGCTGCACATCTCCTTACCTACTTAACTGTCCTCTTATGGTTGCAGGAAAACTCCTCTCCATAAGGTAGATAGCAAGTTTCCAGACCTTGTCTTAGCCCACTCACACAGCCAGATCAGAAAATCCCACAAACTACACTGATGAGGGGCAGTTATCCTGAAACGCAGCATCTGTAGTTTGGGGTTCTGATCTGGCACATATCCCTAGTCATATTAAAAAGCTTGTTAGAAAGCGATTATGACTTTGAGGAGCTACTGAAAGGTGGTGCTGGAGTTCATCCACTTCCTTACTGAAGTGCAAATTTGTATATCATTAGTGCTTATACATGATATTAATTTTGCTTTGGTGTAAAAATACACATTTATAATGAACTTATTATTAGGACTTATCGATCAATTGGAAGATACTAGGCCACCTGTTATCATAGTTAACTTGATTGACCACATCATGTCTCCAAAAACTATGAGGCACTCACTGTTATAAATACCTGCTTCTCATCATGGGGACCCGGCATCCTGGAAATACGCATTGCGTATACGCGCTACGTCATAGTTTACCTGCTGCCATAGTGACCAGGGGCAGAGTCGCGGCACCATGTTGGGAAACTTGCACCTGCGTAATCCTTGTTTCCCCTACTGGTGCATTCTGCTGCAGATTCTTTACTGATTCCAGCGTCCTGGATACTAAGTGTCATAGGGCTTATGTGCTATTAGATCTATAAGTACTAGTCCCTTTACAGGGTGTGTGGCACTGCTGCTGTGGTCCCATCGCCGGGGTACATCACATGGGCTTGCAGCACAGGTCCCTGTTACATGAGCCTGTTTCACTAAGTGTGAGTGCTGTAAGGCTGCCTTCACATCACGATTTTGAGGCATCCGAGTGTATCCGTGTCAAATCAGATACACTCAGATGCGATTTTGCCTCCCATGTATCCCTTTGGGACTCGGATGTGCTTGGATGTGTACCCATTGCCATCCGATTTTTGCACTATCCATAGCTTTCCGATTTTGTCACGGAGCCAAAATCGCAGCCTGCTGCGATTTTGGTGTCCGTTACTAAAATCAGACACCACGGATCTGTGATGGTCCGTAGGACTGCACAATGGTAGCCTGAGGACATCGGATCCGAGTCTAAATCAGATCTGATGTCGGCTCTGTAGTTATATACTGTGCATGCCCGGAGGATACATCACCTTTCTGGCGGCACCGGGAATGCGACAGTCTCCATCTGCCATGTACAGGACTTCTTGTGATGTCACAGAGCCAATCAGCTGACGTGTCAACTGGTCGGCTCTGTGACATCACAAGAGGTGCTGGACCCAGCAGATGGAGACTGTCTTATCCCCGGAGACACCGGAAAGGTGATGCATCCTCCGGGAGGAGTTATTTTATTTATTTTTTGTATACCGGAGGGTAGGGGATAGGACAGTATACTGGAGGTTAGGGGACAGGGGATAGGACAGGGGGAACAGGATAGAGGATAGGGGGGAGAGGAGATGGAGGAGGGAGACAGGGACAGACAGGGAAGATGCAGGGAGAACAGGGAGAGACAGGGACCAAAGGATCCACACGGATCCTGCATAGAATCGGATACGGATGGCTATTTGCCATCCAAATGCAGGGATCCGTGTGGCTCCGTGGCTCTCCGGGATATCAGACCTAAACACGGATCCCACGGACAGCCACAAATTGTGATGTGAAAGCAGCCTTAGACTGAACCGATGCAAAATGGGTTGAGATTCGAGAGGTTGATGAGACCAATGAGTGGCCGAGAGAGAGCAATGTGCTCTGATTGCAAACAGCCCTGGTGTGGGTGTGTCAGGTGGGTGTGGCGAACAGCACTTATCTAGCCAGGTGTCTGTGTGAGGGAGAGATGGGAACTCAGTGCAGACCAGACCACTGAGATGTGAGGATGTGTCAGAGGCGATCCGTCCCTTTGGGATATGAGGGGACATGGCCCTTCTCCAGGTGGGAGGATCCCATCCCTCTGTTGCTTGTGTGCGAGCCGGTGGCCATGAACAGGTTGTGATAGCTCCTGAAGTTGGGGACGTGGCTGACCCTGGAGGGCGCTTGTTCAGGCGTGGGGTGAAACACGTGCCGGAGGAGACCTTGGGGGACGCCTGGTGTATCCGGTAACTCCGGTTGCTAAACCCAGCTCGGTGCCCGTTAAGGTAGCAGTCCACGGATGTACGGTGGACTAAGTGTGCTACGTGTATGTGTGCCAGGCGGCATAGCTGCCATGATGTTGATATGGTTATGTGAATAGCCCTACGGGAGTTCGCTGGTCCGGACGTGGGTGACTCATGATGGCTGATGCAGGAAGGGCCATGCATGAGGTATCCGCAGGGTAACGGGTTGAGCTCCCTGTAAGAGGTAAAAATTACCCTGCGTGATGAATGTGTGATGTTACGTGGGACTGACTTATGTCGAGCAGTGTCCCGTTGATAAGCATTATGCGGTAATAGGTAGAGACTCCCTGGGGTCCCTGGGGTAGGTTGAGGATCCCTATAATAGGATGGAGAATGATCCCTGTCAGACGGCAAGGCGGCCGTACCCACCATTGGGACTGACTGTTAGGTCAGATATGGTCCCGTTGATAAGTGTTGATGGTTGTAAAATATAGTATAAATAATATGATGGAATGTCCTGTAATGTGATATGTCAGTAATATATGTGAAATGTCAAAGTATAATATGTGTAACCTGCAGTTTATGACACCACAATAAACTGCAGCCGTGTAAGTTTACGTTAAAACATGGTTGTCCGTGTCAGTTTCCGTTGCCAAGAGGGTTCCCCAGGGGCGCTACCTCACAAGGGTTAAAGTGTCAAGTGCGATACATAATGAAAGTGTTCCATATAGGTATGTGACCTTTTTAATAAAGGATTAAGGTGTGGACTTTTGTATCTTTGAAATGCTAATTTCTACTGTTCTCTTAAACGGGACAACCATTGTGATGGTCCTAGCCCTGGGTTCATACAGTTATCCCATATTCCATGATATTCACTGTGCAAATAGAGTCCGTGGAGCCTCTGTTAGGAGTCTCAAACACAGAACTAGCCATATATCCCTCCAGGGAAGGACCCAGCCAAGGGGTGGCTCCTTGCGGAGAACACCATAACCACCATATGAAGTGGCCCTTTAAGTCAATATCCAACTCTTTTACAAGTTTACAGATATGACAAGGGAATACCAAGGCCAAGTATCCATCCACATACAGCGTTGCCCCTCATCAGTGTGGAGTAGGATTCTGGCCAGTATTCCTGTTTGTTATTATTAAAAATTGGCAATATTGAGTAATGGTGTACCTGAAGTGGATGAATTTAAAAATCCTCCTCTTTTTTTATATAGAAGAAGAAGGGACCTAAAGGATAGATTGGTTAAATCAGATGTGGGCAGTCTAAAAGAGAAGTATAGTTGACCCTAACAGGTTTACAAAGGAAAGGGAGTTACCCTTGTGTTTTAATGTATCAACTGTCCACAAATGCTAAAAGGAGATGTTTTTGAATGCAAGGGTAAAGAATATAGTATTAATCATTTCCTTACATGTGGGTCAGACCACGTGATATATTTGCTTGAATGTTCATGTAAGCTATACTATGTTGGTTAAACCACCCTGGAGTTTAAGGTTGCGGATGCACCAGCATAGGTACATTTTGTGAAAAAAATGCATAACTTTACTGGTCCCAGAACATTTTTTTGGATGCTAATCATAAAGAAAAAGATCTAAAATGTAGGATTATTGATTCAGTCCTACCGTTGAGAAGAGGGGGTGATCGGGTTAGGATGCTCAAGGAGAAGGAGTTGCATTGGACTAAAAGACTGGACACCCTAAAACCGGGTTGGCCTTAATGTCGATTATAAGCTGAATGTGGTCTTGTAGTAAGGTGACCCTCTTAGGAATCTGTGATTTAAACCACTTTACACTGTATGGTTCACTTTTCACGTAATGTAACAGATGTGTATATTAATCACCTTTTTCTCTTTTTTTATTTATTTTAGGATCACCTTGAAGGAATCTGAGAGATTGAAAGAAACTGGCAAAAAAAAATTTTTTACGTTTTTTTTTTCCTAATTTTTTTCTTAATGTTATCTTTCTTTAATTGTTAATTGGTTACCCCACCTGAGGAAGACAGCAGGCCGCTGTTGAAATGCGCGTAGTGGACAAGCCAGAATTAACAGGTCTACTTTAATTATTGGTATCTGCTTCTCTTTACTGAGCGCTCCTAAATATTACCAGAATTACTGCCTTTAACTGTTAAGAATAACGGCATATTCAAAGCCATAGTTGATGTCACTGAGGTTCATCCATACATTTGGGTGGGCCCTCCTCTATGTATTTCAGAGAGCACTGACTGATTCATATTGGAAGGTCCTCACTCATTTAACAGGGTGTTGAGGGGGAAGTGATGGCATAATTAATATGGCACATAAATATATCTCTCTCTTTGTGGGTATGTATGTGTACATATATATTCATGTCCACACTGATGTAATAGGCCATAATAAATGTCCCTTCATATTCTAGCATAACATTGACCAGTTCAGCTATATCTGATGGAAATCTGTTCATCTCTGGACATGGTTAATTACCATATCAGAAGATGTCCATTCTTGCATTTCAGTGTGGGAAGCCATCAGATAACACTCTAAATGAATATTGGCCCTGCAGCCTCCTGGACGATACAGGAATACACATCCTCTGTGTTGATCTTGAATGCAGACGATGTCTGCCACCTAATGTCATCTACATATGTATACAGCCTTTGTGGGTTTGGAGTATTGGCCATTGCTCCTCAGGTAGACATCCCGTCTCCGGCCTATAGAGATGTATATTGCTACACAATGCTTGTGGTGTTTGAATGATAAGCATTGCACTTCAGACAGACATCCTGGAGCCAACCAAAGAGTGCTAAACTTATTTGACACAAGACTTTCTTCCCTGATACAAGAACGCCATCGGCAGGCAGGGGATTATTACAGGAGGTGATTGGACATATTTGCCACAGAAGATACTGGAGAAGGGCGGAGTCGTGGATTGTATGTGGGTGTGGATGTGAAATATAAATGGAGGTGGAATCAAGACACTCTGTCTCTTTCTACCTTAGACCATGGAATAGGACCATCACCACCTGGCCTTAAGTATCACCCCCATATCTCCTCCATATCTTTCCTGAAACTCTTCCTCTCTCTCTCTCTCCCTTATAATTAACCCTTGAATTGCTATCTATCTTCTATAGGGATAGTTAGATCACTAATATAGTGTGCCTGTGTGTATATTTAGGTAACGTGGGTATTAGTAACTGGGGGTGTTTTACATATTGTAACAGTAATGGTATTATGTATTAGTTATCGTTATCGTTATCTAGAATATATATATTATTGTTGTAGACTTTTTGGGTGTGTTTAATAAATATTTATTTATTAGTACAGACTTGTTTTCATTAAGTCGTTGGTATATATATATATATATACATATATATATATATATATATATATATATATATATATATATATATAGTTAATCAGCATAGGAACAGAAAGCGATAAGGAAGGGAAGATTCTGGATATCGGTGATTGTAGTCATAACCGACAACAGTAAGGGTACCTTTACACGCCGCTATAACATGGTGGAAACAACCGGGTGCTTCACGTGCACGAGCACGCACGAACGGTTACAAATAGTACCCGCACCGTCTTTACACGCCGCTATAAGGTGCTTTACAGAAGGTTGAATCTATCTCTGGATGCATCGCCCGGTGCCTAAAGTTACCTTCTGCAGAGCACCTTACCTCATTTACACGCCACTACAGAGGGTAATATGGGAGGACCTGGTGCAGCAGGAACAACACATAGGTGTGCCAGAATTGTGGATTACGAGAATTTCGTACGCTAATAGGACAACGCAATAGCATCATGATTGGCCAGCCAGCGCAGGAGGCTGACTAATACATGACGCTCGAGCAATTGTGTAGTGTGACTGGTCAGCTCATTAAATATGCCACCCTATGCAGCGACTACCAATCGTAACGCAGGAGCTTCCTCCAATGATCGCTGAAGGGGGGTGGTTTCCCGGAGCCTGTGTCACGCCCCAGGTAGATAGCAAGGTGTTGAAACAACCCTCCTGTTCCTTATTTACACGCCGATACAGGCCGCTACCATTGGGTTGAAATCAACCTGTTTTAGAGCACTGCTCTGAAACAGGTGCCGCAAGTGACGGGTGGAAACAATCGTCTTTACACGCCGCTACCTCAGGTTGATTTGGCGGTGCAAGATACATTTCTCTCATCTACCCGGCTGTTTCTACCATGTTGTAGCGGCGTGTAAAGGTACCATAACCGATAAACAGAACCAACCCTACAACACAGGGCCCTCTACAATAAATTGCGCCTCCACTGCTCCTTCAGGTCTGTAGTGCATTTTAACTTACTCTCCAGATCAGTCCCAAGCTGGACGCAGTGCAGCAGTATCAAGCTGGAAGCACTGCAGAAGTACCAAGTAGGAAGAGACCATGACAAGGGCCACTGATTGCATTCTTATTGGAAGGAGACTAGTCTAGTAGTTAGGTCAGTGCAGAATATACATAGGCTTTCAAAAAATTAGTCCTGAGGGATGTCATTCAAGTAGGAAGAGACCGTGACAAGAGCCTCATATGAAAAACATTAATAAATGTAACATTGTTAGGATGTTGTTGACTATGAAGTAAATGTCGCAGAAGCAGGAGGAGTAGGATTTTAATTTAGGAAGAATGAAGCAGGTTTTTATGGGAAGGGATGGACATTAAGACAACTTGCATAAATGAACATTTTGGGTGAATTTAGGTTGGGTTTCTGTCATCTGGAGGGCTTACAGAGTCTGGAGAAATCCAGACCTTGTTGAGTTTTACGAAAGTAAGCCTGTCTGCATTTTCTGTTGAGAGATATGTGCGACTATCTGTTATGGCAGAACTAAAAACACGCTCAGTGAAGACACTAGCAGCAGGGCAGGCCAGCATCTCCAAGGAGAGATTGGGTCAAGTGTGCAGCTTAGACACAAAATAGTTAAAGGGGACTGTAGCATCAAGAAGAACATTGGTATGGTCAATTAAGTACTTCTTGACCATGTTAGTTAAGTTCTCTCCACTTGTCATAGATACACCCACAGATAGACCTTGCTGAGATGGTTTATTGAAACTGGCCCAGTTTTTGCACATTTTGCCCCTGCCTCTGTTGCACCTGGTGTAGGAGTAAACCCCCTATAAACCTTGGTGATAAAAAGAGGTTGGCATTTGCCAACAGCATGGTCTTTTCATCCACTGATCTACAAAGGCCTTCTTGAATGAATCCATTGTGCAACCCTTTTCTGACGCCAAAATAAGAGAAGGAAATTTCTCCTTGTACCGTGAGTCGAGAAAGATGCACAACTATTATTTGTTAGTGGCAAATATGTCAATCACGTGAGGGTCTTTGGAAAGACAGTTAGACATGAACTGTGCCATGTGGGGCAAACTACAAAGAGCCAAAGGTTCAGTGTCCCCACCAAAACAAACAGTAACTAGTCTCTCCTCCTCATGCTGCCTTGGCTCCTAATCCTACTGCTCTTCCAGTTCAAACCATCCATGCTGGACAGACATGAAGCTGGGATCCCCTCTGTATTGCAGACAAACAAGTCCTGTCCCTCCTCATCCTTCACTTCCTTTTCCTCATCATAACCAAAGTGGGCTGAACATATTGGCTGAGGGGCTGGGCTGGGTAGTATCACCAACGCGACAGTTATATGGTAGCAGAGTGTCAGACTGATGGTAATATTGTAGCTGGTATTCAGCTACTCCCCTCTGCTGCTCATTAATCCTTGCCAACATATGATATGTTGAGTTTCAGTGCATTGGCAGGTCACAAATCAGTTGGTGTCGAAGCAAATTCAAGCATTTTGCAGCACTGCCAGACTGGCATAAGAGGAGCCCAGGGCGCGTGCAGGCAAGGGCGTGGGAGTGCCAGGGTCTGGGGTCTTGTGTAGTTTTGTGACAGACAGGTTGGTGATGCAGGTGGCACTTGGACTGTCTGCTGCGGGAAGGTGTGAAATTTCGGGTTCTGGTGTTTTTGTGCCAGCGTTTGCGTGCACTTTGGGTCCCGTCGCCCATGTTGCTCTGTGGCAGCTATGATGCAGCGTTGCACTGCGGTGGCACTGCACTGGCACTGCCGGGGACCTGCTCTGTGGCAGGGTGGTGGCTCTGGCGGTGCTAATGTGGCCCTAGCTTAAGCAACATACCATGGAATATTGTTGCAATATCTTTAAAAGTCAATTCCCCTAATAAGAAAGAGGGCAACAACAGCAAACCTCTGGGCAGTGGCATAACTACCGCGGTCGCGGCTGAGACCGGGCCCGCCCCCTGGGGGGCCCCGAGCTCCCCGGGGGGCCCCACTGCCCGTGCCTCCAGCCGCTCGCCGTGACCGCGGTAGCGCCGGAAGAGGAGCGGAGGGAGGACTGGAAGTGACAGAAGACACTTCCTGCAGCCGCGCAGCAATGACCGCCCCCACTGCTCCACAAGCCGGGAGGCAGAGCAGAGCAGAGCAGGTACTCGCGCCGCTGGCAGATGTGTGGTTTATGCCGCCTCCCCTGCCTGCCGGCATGTGGTCTGGCCCCTCTCTTGCTTTGCCCGGGCCGCTTGCGTCAGTGGGGGGGATCCGTCTCCCTCCCCCGCTCATTGCCCGGCTGATACTCGCTCTCTGCCACGCCTGCCGCCGCTGTGGGCCCTTCCTGCACAAGAGGAGGAAAGCGGAGGAGACAGAAAAAGGGGACAGAGGAGAAGGAGAGCGGGGGATACAGAAGGACGGGGGATAGAGTAGGAGCAAAATGAGGGATGCAGGGAGACGGAGGAGGACAATGAGGGACACAGGAGAATGGGGGACAGAGGAGGAGGAGAGCGTGGGACACAGGAGAATGGGGGACAGAGGAGGAGGAGAGCGTGGGACACAGGAGAATGGGGGACAGAGGAGGACACAGGAGGAGGTGGAGAGTGGGGCACAGAGGTGAAGAGCAGGGGACAGAGGAGAGCAGAAGACTCCACTACTGGAATAGGCTAACATGTGGGGTGACACTGGGTTTTGGAGTGAGTCTACTGTTTTGTGCAGTTGTCACTAATCCTATTTTTCAGATGTCGGTGGGGCTGCATATATAACACACTATATAGAGGGATATAAGGCTGCACTAATGGAGAGCTATGAGGCTGCATATATAAGGCTGTACTATAGGGGCTGCACTACATGGAGGACGGAGCCTGCATTATACTGTATAGAGGGCTGTGAGGGTGAGGCTGTATTATACTATATAGAGATCTATGAGGCTACTATATGTAGGATAGTGGGGGTGCATTATAATAACTGGATGACTATTGGGGCTACCTTATGAATGGGGGACTATGGGATGCATTATAAAACATGGAGGACTATGGGGATATATTGTAATATATGGAAGAATATGGAATGCGTTATAATAATTGGACGCCTATCGTGGTGGGAGGAGGAAGACCGTATATTCCAGAAAAGGGAACATATATACCAGGATAAGGGCCATATTCCAGGAGGAGGACCATATATAGCAGGGTGAGGGACATTAATACATAGAGGGGTCAATTTGTGAGTCTTTATAGAACTTTGAACGTTACACGGGGCCCAAGCATCCGACCAACGTGTGTCCGTGGGGGGGGGGGGGGGGGGCCAGGTCTGAATTTCGCACCGGGGCCCACCAGACTCTAGTTACGCCACTGCCTCTGGGCCATGCTCCGTATATATCAAAAGTCCATGCAAAGGTGCAATATTTTTGAAAGTTACCTCTGATAGAAAATCGGGTCAAAGGTGTAATACGAGTTTGAGGATATTAATACTGGCCCCTGGTGATGTGGAAAAGAATGAAGGGAGAGATGAAATTCACTCAGGACAAATGGAAATAATAAATGCAAAGTGGGTCCAAATAGGAATATATCTATGATGAGGAATGGACATAGCTAGACAGTGTGCCAAGAGGGTTAATATGGAAAATAATGAATTATAGAGGTTCTTATAAGAGAATGATAGGAATAACTGCTAACAATGATGCCCATGGTTTTTATTAATATTTGTGTAATTAATATATGTGTTTTTCATTAGAGAAAGATCGGTTCTCAAAATGTATTCTCCATATGGTAACATAGAAGCAAATTTTGAGATAATGTACACTGTTTCATATGTGTAGTTTCTCACTGTGGATATATAGTTGGACTTCTTTATGTACAGGAGAATTTTCAATGTTTCAGTAAGATTTGAAAAAGTATAAATTGTGCAGGTGATACTTGGTTTGCTGCGTTTATGTATGAAACACTTTATCAATCTATTTATATAATCCGCAGTTTGGGATTCTGGCGTAGTAGCCGAATCCCAGAATTCTTTGCGCCACTGGCACTGCGAGCGAGCGATGGCGCGCATGCGCCATCGCGAGCCGCAGATTCTGCCCGCAAACGGCCACTACACGCACCGCCCGCCCCCCGCAAACGCCCGCTACACGCATCGGCCGGCACCCCCCGCTCCACCGCCGCACCGTCCATTCAACAGTGCGAGCCAGCAGTCAGGGGGAGCGGCTTTACACAACGGCCCCCCCCGCACCCACCACCATCCGCCTTCATCACAGACGCTGCCCCGCTCCCCCGCCTCCAGGGCCGCACAGTTCATTCCACAGTGCGAGCCCTCAGGCAGCAGATAGCTGTACACAACGGCCCGCCGCAACCAGCACCGCCCGCCTTCATCACAGACGCTGCCCGCCCCGGCTTCCACAGGTCACATGGCAGCGGCGCCGGCGCACTTGCATTGCAGCCTGCAAGCCCGCCGGGGCTGCAGTCTGCTATCACCCCACGCAACCCCAACTAACCTTACAGGGGCGCCGGGGTAACATGGCGCCACACTGTCATTCCAGCCTAACACCCCCCGCTCCTCAACTAACCTTACAGGCCCGCCGGCCCTCACATCTACTCCCACACTGCCCCTGCTTACCCTCCACTCACCCACACTGCCCCTGCTCACTCCTCTAACCCCACCTATGCCCTCACTCCCCACATTGCCCCTGCTCACTCCTCTAACCCCCCTTATGCCCTCACTCCCCACACTGCCCCTGCTCACTCCTCTAACCCCCCCTATGCCCTCACTCCCCACACTGCCCCTGCTCACTCCTCTTACCCTCCCCATGCCCTCACTCCCCACACTGCCCCTGCTCACTCCTCTTACCCCCCACACTGCCCCTGCTCACTCCTCTTACCCCCCCTATGCCCTCACTCCCCACACTGCCCCTGCTCACTCCTCTTACCACCCCTATCCACTGCCCCTGCTTACCCTGCTATACTCTGCTACCCACAGAGCCGCCTCTATACTCTGCTACCCACAGAGCCGCCTCTATACTCTGCTACCCACAGAGCCGCCTCTATACTCTGCTACCCACAGAGCCGCCTCTATACTCTGCTACCCACAGAGCCGCCTCTATACTCTGCTACCCACAGAGCCGCCTCTATACTCTGCACAGGCTGGAAGGGGCAGAGGACTGAGGGGCACAGGCTGGAGGGGGCACAGGCTGGAGGGGGCAGAGGCTGGAGGGGGCAGAGGCTGGAGGGGGCAGAGGACTGAGGGGGCACAGGCTGGAGGGGGCAGAGGACTGAGGGGGCACAGGTTGGAGGGGGCAGAGGACGGAGGGAGCACAGGCTGGAGGGGGCAGAGGACTGAGGGGACACAGGCTGGAGGGGGCACAGGCTGGAGGGGGCAGAGGCCTGAGGGGCACAGGCTGGAGGGGGCAGAGGGCTGAGGGGGCACAGGCTGGAGGGGGCAAAGGACTGAGGGGGCACAGGCTGGAGGGGGCAGAGGACTCAGGGGGCACAGCCTGGAGGGGGCAGAGGACTGAGGGGGCACAGACTGGAGGGGGCAGAGGACTGGGGGCACAGGCTGGAGGGGGCAGAGGACTGAGGGGGCACAGGCTGCAGGGGGCAGAGGACTGAGGGGGCACAGGCTGGAGGAGTAGAGGACGGAGGAGTCAGAGGCTGTAGGAGGCAGAGGATGGAGGGGGCACAGGCTGGAGGGGCAGAGGACTGAGAGGGCACAGGTTGGAGGGGGCAGAGGACAGAGGGGGCACAGGCTGGAGGGGGAAGAGGCTGGAGGGGGCAGAGGACTGAGGGGGCACAGGCTGGAGGGGGCAGAGGACTGAGGGGGCACAGGTTGGAGGGGGCAGAGGACGGAGGGAGCACAGGCTGGAGGGGGCAGAGGACTGAGGGGGCACAGGCTGGAGGGGGCACAGGCTGGAGGGGGCACAGGCTGGAGGGGGCAGAGGCCTGAGGGGGCACAGGCTGGAGGGGGCAGAGGGCTGAGGGGGCACAGGCTGGAGGGGGGCAAGGCTGAGGGGGCACAGGCTGGAGGGGGCAGAGGACTGAGGGGGCACAGCCTGGAGGGGGCAGAGGACTGAGGGGGCACAGGCTGGAGGGGGCAGAGGACTGGGGGCACAGGTTGGAGGGGGCAGCAGGCAGGACTGAGGGGGCACAGGCTGCAGGGGGAAGAGGACTGAGGGGGCACAGGCTGGAGGACGTAGAGGACGGAGGAGTCAGAGGCTGTAGGGGAGGCAGAGGATGGAGGGGGCACAGGCTGGAGGGGGCGAGAGGACTGAGAGGGCACAGGTTGGAGGGGGCAGAGGACAGAGGGGGCACAGGCTGGAGGGGGCAGAGGACAGAGGGGGGCACAGGCTGGAGGGGGCAGAGGACAGCAGGGGCACAGGCTGGAGGGGGCAGAGGACAGAGGGGGCACAGGCTGGAGGGGGCAGAGGACAGAGGGGGCACAGGCTGGAGGGGGCAGAGGACAGAGTGGGCACAGGCTGGAGGGGGCAGAGGACAGAGGGGGCACAGGCTGGAGGGGGCACGAGGACGGAGGGGGCACAGGCTGGAGGGGGCAGAGGCTGGAGGGGGCAGAGGCAGGAGGGGGCAGAGGACTGAGGGGGCACAGGCTGGAGGGGGCAGAGGACTGAGGGGGCACAGGCTGGAGAGGGCAGAGGACTGAGGCGGCACAGGCTGGAGGGGGCCGAGGACTGAGGGGGCACAGGCTGGAGGGGGCAGAGGACTGAGGGGGCACAGGCTGGAGAGGGCAGAGGACTGAGGGGGCACAGGTTGGAGGGGGCAGAGGACTGAGGGGGCACAGGCTGGAGGGGGCAGAGGACTGAGGGGGCACAGGCTGGAGGGGGCAGAGGACTGAGGGGGCACAGGCTGGAGGGGGCAGAGGACTGAGGGGGCACAGGCTGGAGGGGGCAGAGGACGGAGGGGGCACAGGCTGGAGGGTGCAGAGGACAGAGGGGGCACAGGCTGGAGGGGGCAGAGGACTGAGGCGGCACAGGCTGCAGGGGGCAGAGGACGGAGGCGGCACAAGCTGGAGGGGGCAGAGGACTGAGGGGGCAGAGGCTGGAGGGGGCAGAGGACTGAGGGGGCAGAGGCTGGAGGGGGCAGAGGCTGGAGGGGGCAGAGGACAGAGGGGGCAGAGGACGGAGGGGGCAGAGGCTGGAGGGGGCACAGGCTGGAGGGGGCACAGGCTGGAAGAGGCACAGGCTGGAGGGGGCATAGGCTGGAGGAGGCAGAGGACGGAGGAGGCACAGGCTGAAGGGGGCACAGGCTGGAGGGGGCACTAGCTGGAGGGGGCACTGGCTGGAGGGGGCACAGGCTGGAGGGGGCACAGGCTGGAGGGGGCAGAGGACTGAGGGGGCATAGGCTGGAGGGGGCACAGGCTGGAGGGGGCACAGGCTGGAGGGGGCACAGGCTGGAGGGGGCAGAGGACTGAGGGGGCACAGGCTGGAGGGGGCAGAGGATGGAGGGGGCTGTCAGTATTCCAGGTTTTCCAGCCTGCCGTTTGACAATATTGCCCTCAGTCAACATGGAGATCATTGTTTTGTTTGTCCTTCTTCCTGTCTCGTTTGCATAAAGACCTGGCTCAGGTGATCATTAATTGCTTGAGTATACTGGTTCCTGGTCTGCTCCTGCTCAGCTGCTCTCCTTGGTCCACTTACTTTCCTGGAGCTCTGTGAGATCTTTGTCTTCCTACAGCTTCCTGCAGTGTGCTCCCTGTAGTGCTATCATCAGGCTCGGACGTCTTAAGTGTGTGTAAGCAACTTCCCGGTTATTACTTTATGTACTGTTTGCTCTCTGGGACTTGTGTTTACATTTCCTTCTCGGGACTGTGTTTTGAACTCCTCACCCGGTCATCTGGGTGTGGGGACCTTTTTGCCACAGACTATATTCATCCGGTCGTTCCGGTACAAGGACTTGTGCTATGGACTACATTCATCCGGATCTACATATTTTGGACTATTTGTTTATCGGACTGTTTTCGTACGGACTGTACTTGGCAGTATATTTTGGGGTCGTGTTATTTTTGTATGTTTATTTGCTGTGTACTAAGTTCACATTGTTTGCTGTGTGTGTGTAAATACTTTGCACCCAAGTACCCGTCTCTGCTCTTCATTGCCCTTAAGCGATCAGAATCCTCAAACCTATACAATAGTATTACAGGGGCAGAGGCTGGAGGGGGCAGAGGCTGGAGGGGGCAGAGGAAGGAGGGGGCAGAGGCTGGAGGGGGCAGAGGCTGGAGGGGGCAGAGGCTGGAGGGGGCAGAGGCTGGAGTGAGCAGAGGACGGAGGGGGCAGAGGCTGGAGGGGGCACAGGCTGGAGGGGGCACAGGCTGGAGGAGGCAGAGGACGGAGGAGGCAGAGGCTGGAGGGGGCACAGGCTGGAGGGGGCACAGAACTGAGGGGGCAGAGGACTGAGGGGGCACAGGACGGAGGGGGCACAGGACGGAGGGGGCACAGGACGGAGGGGGCACAGGACTGAGGGGGCACAGGCTGGAGGGGGCACAGGCTGGAGGGGGCAGAGGACTGAGGGGGCAAAGGCTGGAGGGGGAATAGGCTGGAGGGGGCATAGGCTGGAGGGGGCATAGGCTGGAGGGGGCAGAGAAAGGAGGGGGCACAGGCTGGAGTGGGCGCAGGCTGGAGGGGGAGCAGGCTGGAGGGGGCGCAGGCTGGAGGGGGCAGAGGACTGAAGGGCACAGGCTGGAGGGGGCTGAGGATGGATGGGGCTGTCAGTATTCCAGGTTTTCCAGCCTGCCGTTTGACAATATTGCCCTCAGTCAACATGGAGATCATTGTTTTGTTTGCCCTTCTTCCTGTCTCGTTTGCATAAAGACCTGGCTCAGGTGATCATTAATTGCTTGAGTATACTGGTTCCTGGTCTGCTCCTGCTCAGCTGCTCTCCTTGGTCCACTTACTTCCCTGGAGCTCTGTGAGATCTTTGTCTTCCTACAGCTTCCTGCAGTGTGCTCCCTGTAGTGCCGCTGCTATCATCAGGCTCGGACGTCTTAAGTGTGTGTAAGCAACTTCCCAGTTATTACTTTATGTACTGTTTTACTCTCTGGAACTTGTGTTTACATTTCCTTCTCTGGACTGTGTTTTGAACTCCTCACCCGGTCATCCGGGTGTGGGGACCTTTTTGCCTCAGACTATATTCATCCGGTCATTCCGCTACAAGGACTTGTGCAATGGACTACATTCATCCGGATCTACATATTTTGGACTATTTGTTTATCGGACTGTTTTCGTACGGACTGTGCTTGGCAGTATATTTTGGGGTCGTGTTATTTTTGTATGTTTATTTGCTGTGTACTAAGTTAACATTGTTTGCTGTGTGTGTGTAAATACTTTGCACCCAAGTACCCGTCTCTGCTCTTCATTGCCCTTAAGCGATCAGAATCCTCAAACCTATACAATAGTATTACAGGGGCAGAGGCTGGAGGGGCAGAGGCTGGAGGGGGCAGAGACTGAGGGGGCAGAGGCTGGAGGGGGCAGAGGAAGGAGGGGGCACAGGACTGAGGGGGCACAGGCTGGAGGAGGCAGAGGCTGGAGGGGCAGAGGCTGGAGGGGGCAGAGGCTGGAGGGGGCACAGGCTGGAGGGGGCACAGGCTTGAGGGGGCACAGGACTGAGGGGGCACAGGCTGGAGGGGGCAGAGGACTGAGGGGGCACAGGCTGGAGGGGGCACAGGCTGGAGGGGCAGAGGACTGAGGGGGCACAGGCTGGAGGGGGCACAGGCTGGAGGGGGCAGAGGATGGAGGGGGCAAAGGCTGGAGGGCAGAGGAGCGTGTGGGGGTGTAGACTCACTGCGGCCGTGGCGCGTCTGGTGTAGGAGGATAGGAGGGGCGGGCAGAGCTGCAGGACAGGAAGTCCCGTCCTCCCTCCTTTTTTCCAGGCGCGCGGCGGGCGTCTGGCAGCACGGGTACCCGCAGGGGGTGCGGGGCCCCCCCCAGGTGGCGCTCAATGGGCCCCCCCTGCCCCCCCGGTATGTACGCTACTGTCTGGAGGGCAGAGGCTGGAGGGCACATGCAACTTCCGAGATCGGAACGTTCCTGTGCCGGTGCCTGTAGCCGGGCGGCGCCCGTCTACCCTGCACTGGATGACGTCACCAGCCCAGTCCGGAGGCCATCACGGAAGTACCCTTCGGGTTTTACGGAAGTGGCCTTCGGCTTTTATATTATAGATGACTTTCTGAAATGGGCGCTGACATGGTATACTTTGCTAACAAGGTACGGCAAGTCAGGGTATGTTTTTAGAAACAGTGTACAACTAAGTTCAGCACATGAGCCAAGTATGGAAGGTGTACCAACTTGCCATGTTTTAAAGCCACTACCAGGTGACTACCATTATCGCACACGACCAGACCTAGTTGGAGTTTCAGCGGAGGAAGCCACTAATCAGTCTGTTATTTTATCGTTAGCAACAGCTCTGCTGCAGTGTGGGGTTTATGACCTGCTGCATAGCTCCCAGCTTGGGCATTTCAGCAGAGGATGAAAAGCAGGAAGAGAAGGAGGGGAGACAGGAACTGGCATACAAGGAGACGGAAACGCTGATGGCAGATGGGCTCACTATTATTGGCGTGGGTAGGAAGTGTGATGTCCCAGGCTGCAATTCTGTCCCATCCTCCAAAAGGTGCAGCAAGTGTTTCATCAGAGAAATGCAACATCCCTGTCTACAACAACATGTCCACGTGTCTGGTGTTAGGTGGACTTCTCCAGTTACGGCGTTCAGAGCACGGTTGATATTGTTTAACCCGTGATGTGTATTGCGGAGACGGCCCACCGTGCAAAACTGTGGCGGCTTTGAACCGAGTAACCATGAGGCACCCATAGTCAAGAGGTCACAGAAAGACTTTGTTTCCACAGTCCATAATGCCAACGTTTGCAGGGCTAGCAATCTGGTAATGTGTGAGTTTAATGTTTGTGCCTTTGGGTGCATGGCTGGGACTATGCAGTGGATGCGGTTGCTGTTGATCGCTGTGTCTGTGCAACCGCAGGCTGTGGGCAGGAGGTATGAGCATCTGCTTCCTAGACAGCAGATTGGAAAGGACTTAGCAGAGGCAAAGTGGCAGTAGTTTCAGGTGGAGACACAGATTTTGTACCCAGGTGTCCCGCCTACCTACTGGGGTACTTGGCTGCCATGTGCTTGAGCATACTGCTGGTGCTCAGGTTGGGATTCTTCTTGCCTCTGCTCAGCTTGGTATGGCAGATGATACAAATTAGTGTTTTTCTCTGAAGAACTATCAGAAAAAAACTGCCATAGAACGGAAGAACACCCCTTTTACTTGAGATTTAGCTGAATGGGGGTGCTCTTGGGAACAGTTAACCCAGTTCTTACTTTGGTCAAACCTCTACCTCTTCCTGCCTGTTTTGGTGCTACAGATCCATCACCCTTTGCACTGCTGTTCTTGCTATGTGCTCCACTGGTCCAGGTTGAATCAGTGGCCACATCATTGACCACCTCATCTTCCAATTCCCCAATCTGATCCTCATTTCGAATTGAGATTTTAGGCTGACATAATGGGAACTGTGTCTCATCAACATCATCCTTGAGACAGAAAATTACGTTGTCCAAAGTGGCTTTCTTTTGCCCATGGGTAATCAAATATTTGCGCATCAATGCACACCACCTCCTCACATAACTTTTAAGTGGTGTACGGTGAGAGGCCAGAGACAATAAAAGGCTACATACAAAATAGATCCTCTGAGTGCCCTCGTTTGGGGGACATATGTCTCCTGTGACTAATGAAAGGGGGAGGAGGACCAATTGAGAATTGGCTGGCCCAGCCTCTTGGCTACTGAAACTGGACTGTTTGGAAGATTGGTGGTGCTGCTTGTGAACTGACTAGAGATATTATCTGCCATCCAACCCAGAATGTGCTCACGCTCTTCTGGCTTCAACACAGGTTTACGGAAACCTTTATGGACCAGGAAAGTTTGACAGGAACAAAGAAGTAGATACATCAACATTCTTCTGACCTTTCACACTGGCTTGGCAGGCACCACCATCTACAAGACGCCCTCATCCACGACCCTGTACATTAATGCCATGCTTTGGCATATTGATTTTTTTGGATGTATATCGTATATGCTTCAGGTGGCAAGAAAAATATAACCCCAAACTTAGGGTACAGAGGTCCCAGTTTTTACATGACAACAAAAATGGTAGCACTGTATTTGACAGTATTTGAAGTAGCTCACTAGGACAATGTAACCCCCAAAAAGGTGGCAGAAGGACCATAGCTTTTTTTTTAAAAGACACCAGAAAATGCAACTATTCTGTTTGACAGTATTTAAATAGCTCACTAGTACGCTGTTAATAGATTGGACTTTTTGACACAGGCCAAGCAAAAAATTAGAAGTGGTAGAAGAATCAGTGTCTTTTAGAAGACAATGATAATATAATCAAAGTCCAGCTAAATCAAATTTTACTTACTAGCATATGAACCCAAATTACCTGTATCACACTGCTCCAAAGTGCGCAGATAACAGTGAAACTGTATAAATTTGTACAATTTATTCCTTTATTGATTAAAATTCATATATTAAAACAACATTTACAGGTACCATAACTTTACTAGATTATACCACATAAGGTGGACCACCTTAAATGTCCTGCTACTCAGTCTGTATGTACCGTATATACTCGAGTATAAGCCAAGTTTTTCAGCACAAAAATTGTGCTGAACAGTGCCCCCCTCGGCTTATACTTGAGTCAGTGATGGCTCAGTGTGGAGGAAGCCGGTGTCCGGGGGCTGGAGGAGGTGGGGGAGGCTGCAATAGGAGCGGCCGGTTACGTGGGGCCGCTCATTAGTGCAATGCAATATGCAATATGCACTGCATCCCCCTGTCCATCAGCGGCAGGGGGAGCGGTGCATATTACATTGCACTGTCAGCGCTCCCCCCCCAGTGGTATATACAGGCCCCACCTTGCTGCCGCACATCTGTAAAAGAATAGCTCATTCATACTTATCCCCCTCGCTTTTTCACCGCGCATCCTCCGGTCTTCTTTCTGCTTGCATCCGGCGGGCGCAGCAGCAATGACGTCATTGCTTCTGCGCTGGTCACATGACGCCGGGTACAAGCAGGAAGAAGACCGGAGGATGCGTGGTGAAAGAGTGAGGAGGATAAGTATGAATGAGCTATTCTTTTACAGGTGTGCGGCAGCAAGGGGGGACCTGTATATACCACTGGGGGGGCCTATATATACCACTGAAGGGGGCCTGTATATACCACTGAAGGGGGCCTGTATATACCACTGAAGGGGGCCTGTATATACCACTTAAGGGGGCCTGTATATACCACTGGGGGGCCTGTATATACCACTGGGGGAGCCTGTATATACCACTGGGGGGCCTGTATATACCAGTAATGGGGGCCTGTATATACCAGTAATGGGGGCCTGTATATACCACTGATGGGGGGGCCTGTATATACCACTGATGGGGGAGCCTGTATATACCACTGGGGGAGCCTGTATATACCACTGGGGGGCCTGTATATACCAGTAATGGGGGCCTGTATATACCAGTAATGGAGGCCTGTATATACCACTGATGGGGGGGCCTGTATATACCACTGATGGGGGGGCCTGTATATACCACTGATGTGGGCTGTAACCTCTTATGGGGGGCCTGTATATACCACTGATGGGGGTTGTAACCTCTGATGGGGGGGAACTATATACCAGTGATGGAGGTCCTATATACCAGTGATGGGGATTATATGCCAGTAATGGGGGCCATTTATCATGATGAGAGGGGCTGTATACCATGATGAGAGTCTGCTTCATTTCCCCCCCTAAGCTTATACTCGAGTCAATAAGTTTCCCTAGTTTTGGAGGGTAAAATTAGGGGCCCCGGCTTATACTCGGCTCGGCTTATACTCGAGTATATACGGTACATATATATTACTAATTCCTGTGGCACAAAGATATATTTAATGCATATGGCTAATTACCCTCCAGCTATCAAGATCCAAAATCCAAAGAAACAGCTATTTTATTATAAAGAGCTGGTCACATTATTACCCTGTGCTGCAATTGACTCACAGGAATGCAGATACAGAGTGGCCCCCTCCTATCCACCTACGTGCGTTTCAAAGTTTCACTATTATCTGTGCAGTTTGGAGAGGTGTGATACAGGTAATTTGGGTTTTATATCTTTTAGAGGACACCAGGAAATGTAAGTACTAACTGTATATTTGACAGTGATAAATAGCTCACTAGGACACTGTTAATATTTTGGACTTTTTGGAACAGGCCAAGTAAAATGTGACCCTTTTTTAGCAATAAAACCAAAATATGTATGATTGACAATCCTTTTCTGTGGTCATTCACCTTGTATTTCATGTATGCTTGCGTGTATACATACTGTGTGTGTATATGTATGTATGTATGTATGTGTGTATATATATATATATATATATATATATATATATATATATATATATATATACTAGCTGTGAGCCCGATTCTAAAGAATCGGGTAGTCTAGAATCCATATATAGTTTATTTACTAATAGTTACGGGAGTGCGGTGAAATGAATTGTGTGTATACAGGCAGCTCTGTGGGTAGCACAGTATACAGCGGCTCTGTGGGTAGAAGAGTATACAGCGGCTCTGTGGGTAGCACAGTATACAGCGGCTCTGTGGGTAGCACAGTATACAGCGGCTCTGTGGGTAGCACAGTATACAGCGGCTCTGTGGGTAGCACAGTATACAGCGGCTCTGTGGGTAGCACAGTATACAGTGGCTCTGTGGGTAGCACAGTATACAGCGGCTCTGTGGGTAGCACAGTATACAGCGGCTCTGTGGGTAGCACAGTATACAGCGGCTCTGTGGGTAGCACAGTATACAGCGGCTCTGTGGGTAGCACAGTATACAGCGGCTCTGTGGGTAGCACAGTATACAGCGGCTCTGTGGGTAGCACAGTATACAGCGGCTCTTTGGGTAGCACAGTATACAGCGGCTCTGTGGGTAGCACAGTATACAGCGGCTCTGTGGGTAGCACAGTATACAGCGGCTCAGTGGTTAGCACTGCGCGGTGGCTCAGTGGTTAGCACTGCGCGGTGGCTCAGTGGTTAGCACTGCGCGGTGGCTCAGTGGTTAGCACTGCGCGGTGGCTCAGTGGTTAGCACTGCGCGGTGGCTCAGTGGTTAGCACTGCGCGGTGGCTCAGTGGTTAGCACTGCGCGGTGGCTCAGTGGTTAGCACTGCGCGGTGGCTCAGTGGTTAGCACTGCGCGGTGGCTCAGTGGTTAGCACTGCGCGGTGGCTCAGTGGTTAGCACTGCGCGGTGGCTCAGTGGTTAGCACTGCGCGGTGGCTCAGTGGTTAGCACTGCGCGGTGGCTCAGTGGTTAGCACTGCGCGGTGGCTCAGGGGAGAGCGGAGGGGAGGCTGGAGGGCAGGGGAGAGCGGAGGCTGGGGAGAGCGGAGGCTGGGGAGAGCGGAGGCTGGGGAGAGCGGAGGCTGGGGGGCAAAGCAGAGGGAAGGCTGGGGGGCAGAGCAGAGGGAAGGCTGGGGGGCAGAGCAGAGGGGAGGCAGAGCAGAGGGGAGGCTGGGGGGCAGAACACTCACTGGGCTGTCGGCGGTCAGCGGCAGTGCTGGCTGCTGTTCCGGAGGGGCCAGCTCCCTGATGGCGAAGAGTCAGTGGGTGTGTGCGGTGAGCGGCAGGACTGGGAGTGGTGGCGGCCGCACACCGGAGTGTGGGCCGGTTCTCGGATGTGGGTGGTCTCACACCGGGTAGTGTGCGGGGCCGGTGGCAGGATGGCGGTCCCTGATGGAGGAGAGAGGGCGGTGAGCTGCAGGGCTGTGGGCGGTGCCGGGGGAGGCCGCACACCGGAGTGTGGGCCGGGCCGGTTCCCGGATGTGGATGGGCGCACACGGGGCTCAGTGCGGGGCCGGTGGCGGGATAGCGGTGGGGCTTTAGCGCCCACCGCGAGCCGCTGTGCCGTTTTGACACACCGCTCAAGGGTCTGGTATTTCCGGTTCCGGTCTTTTACACAGGTCGCAGGGGATTCTGCACAGGGTGAGGTCAGAGGCTGGCAGTGCCCAGCAGGCAGGGGATTCTGTACAGGGTGAGGTCAGAGGCTGGCAGTGCCCAGCAGGCAGGGGATTCTGCACAGGGTGAGGTGACAGGCTGGCAGTGCCCAGCAGGCAGGGGATTCTGCACAGGGTGAGGTCAGAGGCTGGCAGTGCCCAGCAGGCAGGGGATTCTGCACAGGGTGAGGTGACAGGCTGGCAGTGCCCAGCAGGCAGGGGATGCTGCACGGGGTGGCAGTGCCGGCAGGCAGGGGTTAGACTGTGGGGCTGCAGCCTCTTCCCTGCGCCCGGCCATGTGCTCTGCCAGGGGGCGGGCAAGGGGGCTGATCCTCGGTAGGGGCTCACAACTCCGGGAGCAGAGCCGGTCCGGAGCCCCAGAGGGGGCGGCTCCTCTGCACAGACCGTCCGGAGCCCCAGAGGGGGCGGATCTTCAGCGCACAGCCACGGACAAAGTTTGGTAGGAGTGCTGCAGATGTCCGGGGCGCAGTAGCGGATGACGGACGACCCGAGGTCCCGCAAGCAGCGGCTGATGACAGCGGTGGAGCCGGCGGCGGGTGAGGGAGATCTGTGCTTCATCTGCGGGGGAGGGGTGCCCTGGGGGCGGGAGGTCCGGCTGCCGGTGCGCTGCCCGCGGGAGGGTTGCGCCTTCTTCCCCTTCCTGCAGCAGCAGGAGCCGGCAGCCGGGGCGGAGCCACTGAGGCCAGGGGGCAGCGCTCGGGTGTGCGCCGTGTCAGCGCTTCCTCAGGGCGCAGTGGGACTCGTTTGAGCGCAGCCGGAGACCGCTGGAGAAGCGCATGTACTGGCTGAAGAGGCCGTACCAGTGCGGGGCAGACGGGGCCCGGGCCACCCCCAGAGACTGGAACCCCGACTCAGACTCAGTGCGGTGGCGCTTTAGCGCCCACCGCGAGCCGCTGTGCCGTTTTGACAGCGGCTCGCGGTGTGGGTCTGGTACTTCCGGTTCCGGTCTGTGACACAGGGCGACGACCATCACGGAAGTGGGCGTGGTCTTCCCCGGAAGTGGCCTTCGGGTTTTATATAATAGATATATATAAATTTTTTTTATTTTTTTTCTATAATAAATATATAAATACAGAGCAGCACAACAACATTCAATAAGTTCTGGTGCAACTCCAGCCAATAGCTTCTCCCTTAATCCTCCAATATACACGGTTCAAAACAGCAGGCAGCACCAAGTTGTTTAGAGAAAATACTCTCCTTTATTGGCCCATACACCGCAACGTTTCGGTTACATCAGAACCTTTCTCAAACAGTCAGACTGCTTGAGAAAGGTTCTGATGTAACCGAAACGTTGCGGTCTATGGGCCAATAAAGACGAGTATTTTTTCTAAACAACTTGGTGCTGCCTGCTGTTTTGAACTATATATATATATTTCCCCTTACTTTGGGCCGAAATCTAGTGACAGAAATAGCGAAAAAATATCAAACGTCCCACTCTGGAAGTGAAGGTTCATTGACCCCACCCTCCTTATCATCTTATGTCAATTATATTCTTGACTGACAGTCATGATTTCTCCCTTTTTCAACAAGATACTAATGTGTTCATACACCTGATATGACAAGCTGGGGGGCCCTTTCCTTTTTCATGAGCATTATTTACATAAACATAATGCGTTATGGGCACACCACCACATTTGCAATAATCATAATACTTGTGGCACCCCTGCGGGGGATTGCCACTGGTTCCACCACTGCAAGGAGGGACTAACACCTTGGTTAGCTCAGCACACACCACCTTCCACCCCAGACCTGAAGGGAGAGCTCTACTGGCTGCACTAAGTCAGTTCCCCTTTAAGAACACTCAGGCTGAGGGGAGGAGTCAGTTCGTCCCAGGAGTTAGTTTCAGTTTAGTTCCTGTGAGGAGAAGGAAGAGAGAGAGGAGGCAGAGCTGCTGGTCGCTGGGGGGAGAGATTCAATTAACTAGGGGGCCCCATCATGAGTGATTCGGATGATGTGCGGGTCCCTAACGGGGGAGATGCCCAGAATGCAGTATACAGAGCAGCAGCCCAAATAATGCCAATATCCTTGCCGTATATACCGGGTGCCAAATTGTTACCAACATATGCAGGCAAACCCGGTACGTTAGCAACCTTTAAGCAAAAGATGTGTGCAATGCTGGACATGTATACGATGACACAGAAGCAGCAGGCCACTGTTGTGCTGGGACAATTACCAGGCGCAGTGGAGCTGGAGGCTGAGTCATGGAGTGATGCTGACAGGGACTCTGCTGCCAAAGTGTTTGATAAGCTAAAAACTGTTTTTGAAAAACGCACACAGTCTGAATTGAGGAAGCTGTTCTACCAGTGTAAACAGAGACCGCAGGATACCATCAGAGACTATGCCCTCTATTTACAAGGGGCACTCCGGTCCTTAAAACAGGTAGAGCTGGCAAGTGTATTGGAAGAGGATAAAATGCTTGCAGAAGAGTTTACAGAGGGATTGAGGTCAGACTACCACCGCCAGCAGGTACATATGTGGGTATTGGATCACCCAACAGTGAACTTTAGTGACTTAAAAGATTGTGCCATAACTGTGTTAAGAGATCCAGTGCCTGCAGAACCTGCAATCCAATCCTGGCAGGCTAATACCTCTCCCATAGAATTGAAACCTGTTTCTACAGAACTTGCAAAAGCAGAAAGTCAAGCTGTAGCTAATGATGACATACGTAACAAGGTGCTGCAGCTAACCAAAAACATGGACTATGTATTAAAGCTCTTGCAAACTATGCCTGGGGCACCACCACCAAGCAAAATTCAACTAGCTGATAGCCCTGAGGATGTCCCATGGATGCGGAGGAAGACCAAGTCGCCCGTGCAGGGGACCAATGCACCATTACAACGTAGACCCATGTCGCCCGTGCAGGGGACCAACAAGTCGTCCGTTCAGGGAACCGACGGACCATTCCAACACAGAGCCAGGAACTACACGGATTCTTCAGGACAACCCATCTGCCTGCGATGCAACAAACCAGGACACTTTGCAAGAGGATGCCCTTTAAACACGAGAATCCTGGGCCCGAGAGTCAGCTCCCAGGAGTAGAGCAGCTGGGTCCAAATGACTGGCATAACCGGTACGTGGGAGGCCGTCCGTACCTCAACATTACGCTAGAAGGAATCCCCATGTCGGCCCTACTGGACACCGGGTCGCAGGTCACTACGATCCCACAAATCTTTTACAAACAGTATTGATCTGATGATGATCTTGAACCCCCCAACCCCAATTTTTATATTATTGCACCTAACGGCCAACCACAGAAACAGGTGGGGTACAGAGCAGCTACAAAAAGTTGGGGAGGGAAGAATTAAAAGGCCAGGGGTTATTTGTGGTTGAAGATAATCCTAATGGAAAATGCCCCTACATGGTAATTGGTACAAATGTTATTGAAAACTGCTTTGGAGAAGTGTTGTTTTTACTCCGACAGATTTCTCAGACTGCTGGTTAAGGGCAGACAAGAGTTATCCAACGAGAGATCCGTGCCCTCATCCACAAGCAACAGGTAAATCTGTCTGGGGAAGAAATTGGCAGTGTGCGGGTAACAGACCCGGTACCCATTGTACTACCACCAAAAAGTAAAATGATGATATGGTGTTGAGCAGCGATAGGTGGTAGAGGACAGGAATTTCAGGCAGTTGAAGAGCCGGTATTTTCAGAGCACAGACCTACGCTACTGACAGCCAGAGGGGTGGTGGATGTACGCAAGGGACGAGTACCAATCCGTGTGTTAAATTGTGGGGCGGAGGAAGCAAAGCTACCCCGGTATACTACTGTAGCAAAGCTGTATACTGTTTGTAACAACAACATACAGGCAGTGGGACCTGTTTCCTTGTCTAACCAGGCGGAGGATAACGACTCTAAAGGACAGCTGTAGGAGTGGTGTCAGCAGTTGCATGTAGGAACTGATGCCATCCCTTCTCACCAGAAGCATGGAGTGTACCGGGTAATTCAGGAGTTCGAGCAAATATTTAGTAAGCATCCATTAGATTTTGTTAGGATTAAAGGGGTACACCATCGCATACCCACAGGAGAACATCCCCTAATTAAGTTGAGACACAGACCCATTCCACCAGGTCACTACCAACATGCCAAAGAGATGTTGAGGGACATGAAGGAGGCCGGGGTTATAAGAGATAGCAGTAGTCCATGGGCCGCCCCATTAGTCCTAGTCAGAAAGAAGGATGGCACGATGAGGATGTGTGTGGATTATAGGGAGGTCAACAAGATCACTCACAAAGATGCTTACCCGTTGCCCCGAATAGAGCAATCTCTTGCTGCATTAAAGACTGCTAATTATTTCTCCACATTAGACCTCACTAGTGGGTATTAGCAGGTCCCCGTTGCAGAAGAAGACCGAGAGAAGACTGCATTCACAATGCCAAAGGGACTATGCGAATTCAACAGCATGCCATTCGGGTTAGGCAATGCACCAGGAACGTTTCAAAGAATCATGGAAAGTTGCCTGGGACACTGGAACTTCGAAACAGTACTCTTATACCTGGACGACGTCATCGTGTTTTCCAAAACCTACCAAGAACACCTGGAACACCTGGCAGAGGTATTTGAGGCTTTAGCAAAGTACGGAATGAAGCTCAAACCATCTAAATGTCACCTGCTGAAACCTAAAGTCCAATACCTGGGACACGTGGTCAGCGCAGATGGAGCAGCACCAGACCCGGAAAAGGTAACAGCAATCCAGGATTGGCAGAGGCCAACCACCATCACCGAGGTACGTCAGTTCTTAGGTTTGGTTGGATACTATAGTAGATTCATTAAGGGCTACACAAAGATGGCAGCGCCCCTACAAGATCTTCTGATAGGCCAATCTAAGAAGAGAAGATCTTCAGAGCCACCATTGGAATGGGGAGAAGAACAAGAAAACTCCTTCCAACAGATGAAGCAGGCTCTAACTGATGAGGAAATCCTGGCTTACCCTGATTACAACTTACCATTCGTCCTCTACACCGACACAAGCAATGTAGGCTTGGGAGCAGTCCTTTCCCAGGTTCAAGATGGTAGAGAGCGAGTAATTGCCTACGCCAGCAGAAAACTTCGACCCACCGAGAGGAACCCGGAAAACTACAGTTCCTTTAAGTGGGAGTTCCTGGCCTTGGTCTGGGCCATAACAGAAAGATTCAAGCATTACCTCGCAGCTTCAAAGTTCACCGTCGTCATGAATAATAACCCGTTGACACATCTGGATACAGCGAAGCTGGGTGCACTGGAGCAACATTGGATGGCTCGACTATCAAACTATGACTTTACCATCAAATATCGAGCAGGCCGCAACAACGCAAATGCTGATGCCCTTTCCAGAAACCCTCAAGTACATCTACAAGCAATTGAAGAAGAGGATGACTTAGAGGAAATAGAGCTCCCAGTTTTCCATAAAAGTAGAAAATGGCAAATCGCTGAAGATCGCGTCTACCAGAACCATCAGACTGTTGAACTAAATCCGTTGCCTCACTATGGATAGAAGGAGACTCAGGACAGTGATCCGGCAGTAAGCTTTGTGAAGAAGTTGATAACCCAACCGGATTCCAAACTTGAAAAGGACGCTCCACTAGAAGCCCAACACCTGTGGAAGTAAAGAAGTCGGTTATTCATCTATCAAGGTCAATTGTGCAGGCGGTACATCAACCCAAGAACATGTGAAATGGTATGGCAAGTTGTGGTTCCAAAGAGAGATGTCCAAATGGTATTGGAAGTGTACCACGATCGATCGGGACACTTTGGATGGAGAAAACTGGAAATACTGTTACGTGAAAGATTCTATTGGATCAGCATGAGGTCTTCCATAGGGAGATGGTGTAAAAATTGTGGACCATGCTCCTTAAGAAGGAGAGACCGTAACAGCCAGAAAGCACCACTCAAGCCTATTATCACCAAAGAACCACTAGAACTGGTAGCCTTAGATCATGTCAAACTCGCACCCAGCAAATCAGGCTACACCTATGCTCTTACAATGGTAGACCACTATTCCAGATTCCTTGTGGTAGCTCCGGTAAAGGACTTAACAGCTGAGACAGCAGCAAGAACATTTCAAGCTTATTTCTGCAGACCCCATGGTTATCCAGAACAGGTATTGACAGACCAAGGACCTGCCTTTGAAGCTGAAATATTTCAAGAATTCTGTCGCCTATACGGATGCAAGAAAATTCACACCACATCTTACCATCCTCAAACTAATGGAATGTGTGAAAAGATGAATCACGTGGTAATTGAAATGATGAAAACTCTGCCTTTAGAAGAACACAACCAATGGCCAGAGAAGTTACTAGATCTAGTTGACATCTACAACAACATCCCAGTAAGTTCAACAAATTGCACTCCTGCATACCTCATGAGAGCAAGACCAGGAAAATTGCCAGTAGACTTCGAGACTTTATAGTAGTTCCTGAAGCAGATACTACAGATGCAGATTGGGATACTAGAAGGAAAGAACAATACCAGAAAATCCAGGAATGCGTTGAGAGAAGTCTGGAAAAGTCTAGAGGAAGACAAGAAACCAACTTCAACAAAAGTGCACAAAGAACTCCCTTAACACCAGGTGAATTGGTTTTGAAAAGAAAAAGAAGAATGCACAAACTAGATGATCAATGGGAAAAAGAACCATACACTGTTTTACTGTCCACCTTTGATAACCAGAAAATCTGTTTAATCAGCAAAGATCATGGTGAAACAACAGCAACAGTGTCTAGAGATCATTTGAAGAAATGCCCTCAACAGCTTCAACCAGAGGAAAATGTACCTTGTCCAAAGCCAGTAGAGCAAGAGAAGCCAAAGACAGTCCAAACAATCATTGGAGAGTTACCAACAGATTGGCCACAATTAGAAGGTGCATACCTAATCCCAACTGTAATGTTTCCACCAGCAGTAGACGTGCCAAGAGTACAAGAACTACCCGTTGTACCGGAACCAGAGATCCCTGCAATCAGTGTGCCTGCCATTCCCACTATGAGTATCAGAAGACGCTCAAGCATACCTGTGTTACGTAGATCAACACATGGGTCAGTAAGTAGCGTAAACTCTTCACCAGGCATACGTACCAGTGGCATACCAATTTTACGAAGGTCAACACGTGTCAATCTAGGACACCCACCACTCAGGTACAGAGAGTAAGCAGTAAAATGTCGGAAAATGTAAATATTTCAGAATGTAAAATATGTTATTAATAGTACTGTACAGAAGGGTGGAGGAACTGAATTAGTCCCCATGCACATAGTAACATAGTTTCATAGTTTTTAAAGTTGAAGGAAGACTTTAAGTCCATCTAGTTCAACCCATAGCCTAACATGTTGATCCAGAGGAAGGCAAAAAAAACCCATGTGGCAACACTAAGCTCCACATTGGGGAAAAAAATTCCTTCCTGACTCCAGATATGGCAATCAGACTAGTTCCCTGGATCAACACCCTATCAAAAAATCTAGTATATATAACTGGTAATATTATAGTTTTCAAGAAAGGCATCCAGGCCCTTCTTAAATGTTAGTAGTGAGTCACTCATTACAACATCATGTGGCAGAGAGTTCCATAGTCTCACTGCTCTTACAGTAAAGAATCCGCGTCTGTGATTATGATTAAACCTTCCTTCCTCCAGACGTAGAGGATGCCCCCTTGTCCCCGTCTCAGGCCTAAGAGTAAAAAGATCATTAAAAAGGTCTCTGTACTGTCCCCTCATATATTTATACATTACTAGCTGTGAGCCCGATGCAAATGCATTGGGATTCTAGAACGTGCATTAATTTGATTATAGTAGTTATAGCTGTTAGCCTGATGCAAATGCATCGGGTATCTAAAATATGTTTATTGTTTTTTTAAAGATGTTTAAATAATAATCGCATCATCAATAGCAATAATATAAGCCATAGCATTATTATTAGCAGTAATAGCAGTATTAATAGCATTATTAGCAGTATTATGAGCATTAATAACAGTATTAATAGCATTAATAGCATTATTATTGGCATTAATAGCATTATTAGCATTAATAATAGCATTAATAACATTATTAATAGCATTAATAGCATTATTATTAGCATTAATAACATTAATAATAGCATTATTAGCATTAATAATAGCATTAATAACATTATGAATAGCATTAATAGCATTATTATTAGCATTAATAACATTAATAATAGCATTATTAGCATTAATAATAGCATTAATAACATTATTAATAGCATTAATAGCATTATTATTAGCATTAATAGCATTAATAGCATTATTATTAGCATTAATAGCATTAATAATACCATGAATAGGATAAATATTAGCATTAATAGCAATAATAGCATAATTAATAGCATTAATAGCATTATTAATAGCATTAATAGCATTATTATTAGCATTAATAGCATTAATAATAGCATTATTAGCATTAATAATAGCATTAATAACATTATTAATAGCATTAATCGCATTATTATTAGCAATAATAGCATTAATAATACCATGAATAGGATAAATATTAGCATTAATAGCATTAATAGCATAATTAATAGCATTAATAGATTAATAGCATTATTAATAGCATTAATAGCATTATTATTAGCATTAATAGCATTGATAGGAGAAATATTAGCATTAATAGCATAATTAATAGCATTAATAGCATTATTAATAGCATTAATAACATTATTATTAGCATTAATAGCATTAATAATAGCATTATTAGCATTAATAATATCATTAATAACATTATTAATAGCATTAATAGCATTATTATTAGCATTATAAGCATTAATAGCATTATTATTAGCATTAATAGCATTAATAATACCATGAATAGGATAAATATTAGCATTAATAGCATTAATAGCATAATTAATAGCATTAATAGCATTATTAATAGCATTAATAGCATTAATAGGATAAATATTAGCATTAATAGCATAATTAATAGCATTAATAGCATTATTAATAGCATTAATAACATTATTATTAGCATTAATAGCATTAATAATAGCATTATTAGCATTAATAATAGCATTAATAACATTATTAATAGCATTAATAGCATTATTATTAGCATTAATAGCATTATTATTAGCATTAATAGCATTAATAATACCATGAATAGGATAAATATTAGCATTAATAGCAATAATAGCATAATTAATACCATTAATAGCATTATTAATAGAATTAATAGGATAAATATTAGCATTAATAGCATTAATAGGATAAACATTAGCATTAATAGCAGAATTAATACCATTAATAGCATTATTAATAGCATTAATAGCATTATTATTAGCATTAATAGCATTAATAATAGCATTATTAGCATTAATAATAGCATTAATAACATTATTAATAGCAATAATAACATTATTATTAGCATTAATAGCATTAATAATAGCATTATTAGCATTAATAATAGCATTAATAACATTATTAATAGCATTAATAGCATAATTATTAGCATTAATAGAATTATTATTAGCAGTAATATCATTATTATTAGCATTTTATTTTTTAATTATTATTTTTTATTAAATTATTTAGAATTTTTTATTTATTTTTTTATTATATTTTAATTATTTTTTTTATTATTAAATTTATTATTTAGGCTGAGACCAAGTTGTCTTTCAGGTCCGCTGAAAGGGCTGATATAATTAGCATATATTTAATTTTTTTATTATTATTTTTATTGAATTATTTATTATTTTTAATTTATTTTTTTATTATTTTTTAATTCTTTTTTTTATTATTTAATTTTTTTTTTTTTTAAGTGAGAGTGAGACACAGTTTTCATTCAGGTCCGCAATTTTTTTTTTTTTTATTATTATTTTTATTTAATTATTTAATATTTTTTATTTATTTTTTTATTATTTTTAAATTATTTTTAAATTATTTTTTATATTATTTAATTTATTTATTTTTTTAAGTGAGAGTGAGACACAGTTCTCATTCAGGTCCGCCTTTTTTTTTTTTTTTTTTTTATTATTATTTTTATTTAATTATTTAATATTTTTTATTTATTTTTTTATTATTTTTTAATTATTTTTAAATTATTTTTTTTATTATTTAATTTATTTATTTTTTTAAGTGAGAGTGAGACACAGTTCTCATTCAGGTCCGCCTTTTTTTTTTTTTTTTATTATTATTTTTATTTAATTATTTAATATTTTTTATTTATTTTTTTATTATTTTTTAATTATTTTTAAATTATTTTTTTTATTATTTAATTTATTTATTTTTTTAAGTGAGAGTGAGACACAGTTCTCATTCAGGTCCGCATTTTTTATTTTTTTTTATTATTATTTTTATTTAATTATTTATTATTTTTAATTTAATTTTTTATTATTTTTAAATTATTTTTAAATTATTATTTTTATTATTTAATTTATTTATTTTTTTAAGTGAGAGTGAGACGCAGTTCTCATTCAGGTCCGCCTTGTTTTTTTCCCCATTGACATACATTACCGGTGTGTCAGCGATTTTATGGCCGGCCACCTGGTTCTATTTGTCGGCCCTAAAATCGTGGACACACCGCTAATGCATGTCTATGGGCAGTCAGCTCGAATTCTGATTGGTCGGCGTTCAATCCGAAATCGGGCTGACTGCCCATAGAGATGCATTAGCGGTGTGTCCGCGATTTTAGGGCCGACAAATAGAACCAGGTGGGCGGCCATAAAATCGCCGACACACCGGTAATGTATGTCAATGGGGAAAAAAAGGCGGACCTGAATGAGAACTGCGTCTCAGTTTTGAGGGGCTCTTCTGATTGGCTGAGGGCAGTATACAGCGACCAATCAGAAGAGGCCCTCAGATCTCAATAAGGTAGAATGGCGGATTTTTCGTCCATTCTATGTTAATGAGAAGGAAGAGGACGTCGGAGGTGGAAGATCCCCGGGGCCGGAAGAGGACGTCGGAGGTGGAAGATCCCCGGGGCCGGACGAAGAGGAGCCTGGCCGGACGGAGGATCAGATGACAAAGAAGACATGTAAGTATGTGCGGACATGGGGGGGCTGTGTGGACATTAGTGGGGGTTGTGTTTTTGCGGGCTGTGCGGACAGAGGGGTCGGGCTGTGCGGACAGAGGGGTCGGGCTGTGCGGACAGAGGGGTCGGGCTGTGCGGACAGAGGGGTCGGGCTGTGCGGACAGAGGGGTCGGGCTGTGCGGACAGAGGGGTCGGGCTGTGCGGACAGAGGGGTCGGGCTGTGCGGACAGAGGGGTCGGGCTGTGCGGACATAGGGGTCGGGCTGTGCGGACAGAGGGGTCGGGCTGTGCGGACAGAGGGGTCGGGCTGTGCGGACATGGGGGGCGGGCTGTGCGGACATGGGGGGCGGGCTGTGCGGACATGGGGGGCGGGCTGTGCGGACATGGGGGGCGGGCTGTGCGGACATGGGGGGCGGGCTGTGCGGACATGGGGGGCGGGCTGTGCGGACATGGGGGGGGGGGTGGCGAATTGTGGTCCCCGGGTAGCGATTTGCGGCTCAGGCAGCGACTCGCAATGGCCTCGCGGCCATTGCTCGCGCTACCTGAGCGGTAAATCGCTAAGGTTGTAGCCGGGCCTGTGGATCGATTTTGGGCCAGCGGCTCGCAATGGCCTCGCGGCCATTGCTCGCGCAGCATTGGGCACTTCGCGCCCAATGTTAACTTCGTATTCACATGACGACATCGGAAAGTGCGCGCGAAGGGGTGCTTTTCCGATTCGCGATTATATAATAGATTATTAGATCACCCCTAAGCCTTCGTTTTTCCAAGCTAAATAACCCCAAGTTTAATAACCTGTCTTGGTATTGCAGACCCCTCAGTCCTCTAATGACTTTTGTCACTCTGGACCCGCTCTAGTTCAGCTATGTCTTTCTTATACACCGGAGACCAGAATTGTACAAAGTATTCTAAGTGTGGTCGCACTAGTGACTTGTATAGAGGTAAAATTATGTTTTCCTCATGAGCATCTATGCCTCTTTTAATGCATCCCATTATTTTATTTGCCTTTGCAACAGTGAGTTTGTCATCTACCCGTACACCCAGGTCTTTTTCATTGATAGTTTTGCCCAGTGTTTTTATAATTAAGCACATAATTATACCTTTTGTTTCCTCTGCCCAAGTGCATGACTTTACATTTATCCCCATTAAAGCTCATTTGCCATTTATCAGCCCAAGCTTCTAGTTTACATAAATCCTCCTGTAATGTAAAATTGTCCTCCTCTGTATTGATTACCCTGCAGAGTTTAGTGTCATCTGTAAATATTGAGATTCTACTCTGTATGCCCCCTACAAGGTCATTAATAAATATATTAAAAAGAAGCGGGCCCAAGAAGTGGTACCCACTGTTTACTGTGACCTATTCTGAGTGTGTTGCATTAATGACCACCCTTTGTTTCCTATCACTAAGCCAGTTCATCAAGTTAGGAAAAGAAAGTCCCTACGGGGTGGTATAAGTAAAGCCAGGCCTCCTAAGCAGAGACACCCGTAGTGTATATAGTAATGTTTTTGAACTTTAAGAGACATTACCTGTTGGACTTTTGAATTCCCCTTTCCTACTTTTCAAAAATGGACCATAGCCACAGGACTGGTAGTGGCAAAAGCCCTGTTTCAATACCCCTTTAAACAGCCTGCAGCAGATGGACTAGAGCTGTATGGACTGGTTACCTGTTTTCTTATTTACCTGGTTTTTGTACATTTTTCATTTTTAAGACTCTGTACAATAATCAAATGTAAATAGTTATAACATGTTGTGTTTATGGAAAAACGCTTCAGTCCCGGAGGACTGTATTTCACTAGGGGGCAAGGAGGGGGCAAGGAGGGACTAACACCTTGGTTAGCTCAGCACACACCACCTTCCACCCCAGACCTGAAGAGGGAGCTCTACTGGCTGCACTAAGTCAGTTCCCATTTATGAACACTCAGGCTGAGGGGAGGAGTCAGTTCGTCCCAGGAGTTAGTTTCAGTTTAGTTCCTGTGAGGAGAAGAAAGAGAGAGAGGAGGCAGAGCTGCTGGTCGCTGGGGGGAGAGATTCAGGACCAAGGACGACAGACCGCTGTGCACACCCCAGGGAAGGGGCCAGAGGCAAGTGGAGGAGACAGGGAACTGAGAAAAGGGAATCATTTTGTACAGCTCTTTAGTACACACGGACACTGGAATCCAACGCTGCCAGCCTTCAGAGCTGCAGCAGAAAGCCCAGAAGACTCAGGAGGGGTGCAGCCCTGAGGAGACACAGAAAGAAACACTAAACTGACCAAGTATAGGACCAGGGGCCACAATAGTAACAGGGTCCCCGCAGAAGGACCTCTCTGTCAGCTCAGGACTAAGATCAGAGAAGAAGAAGTGGTGGGTTCAGGCTCAGGCAGGACTCATCCCATACTGCGGAGTACAGACACAAAGGAGGCCTCATAACTTTCTTAGGTGGAAGTCCCAAATTGCACTGGGGACCTGGTTACTACTCTGGACTGTACCTGTTACCCTGTCATCAGTAAAAGGTACCAAAACTACAATCCCTGTGTGTCTGTATGCCTGTTTAACGGCCTCAATTCACCATTGTGTCAGCAAAGACTCAACTACTACTACTCCCCTCATCCATCCCTGCTGCCCTGAGGTAAAGCTCCACCTGTGGGGAGCTATTCCACACTCTGTTGCACCCACCATCACCTCAGCGGCCGGCTGCAGCGCTGGTAAACAGTTATCAGGAACCATAGGTGGCGTCACGTTAATAACCCCCCTTATCCCCCACCGTTCCCCGCCATTGAGGGTCCAGGGCACCGGACCGGGGATCGACCAGCCATGATTCCCCTCATCAGAACCGCCATCAGCCCCGGTACCCGAGTACCCCATACCCTGTCGACCACCTCACATGACTGACAGTCATGATTTCTCCCTTTTTCAACAAGATTCTAATGTGTTCATATGTCTGATATGACAAGCTGGGGGGCCCTTTCCTTTTGCATGAGCTTTATTTGCATAAACATAATGCGTTATGGGCACACCACCACCTTTGCAATAATCATAATACTCATGTACAGGGTGGGCCATTTATATAGATGCACCTAAATAACATAATAATAATAATAATAAATCTTTATTTATATAAAATGGGAATGGTTGGTGATATCAACTTCCTGTTTGTGGCACATTAGTATATGGTAGGGGGAAAACATTTCAGATGGGTGGTGACCATGACGGCCATTTTGAAGTCACCCATTTTATTCCAACTTTATTTTTCTCAATGGGCACGTTACACGCTACGATATCCTTAACAATATTATTTGTACGTCACGGCTTTTTGGGTGGAGCAGCGACATCGTAATGACGTCGTTGCGTGTGACAAGTAGAAACAATCAACGATAAGTCAGCTGATCGATGATGGGAGGTTTTTGAACCGGACCTAAAACCAGACGATAATCGTCCGTCCAACCTGCAGCATCGGTGTGTGTGACACCTTGATAACGATGTCGTTAACGACTTCGCCTATTCAGAGCTGAAGGACGTAAGCGATCAAACGAGCGCAAGAATAATTCGCTTGTCACGGAATCGTTGTTGCATCGTTAAAGATATCTGTATGTGTGACATTTCACTAACGATCATTGAACGACGTCCAAGCGATCTAGGTCAAGTCGGATTGTTGGTCGGCTCATTCGACCATTGACGCGTGTAACAGGGCCTTTAAGGGTGAGAAGTATAGAAAGGGTTACTAAACTCCATTGTGGAGGAGATTGGGAGTAAGCATTACTCAATTGCAAGGCTTACTGGATACTGGTGCTCGATGCATGGAATCCCAGTGGCCTCAATTACAGGAGAGACCTGATTTATTTTAATTAATGTGCCCCTCTTTTCCATTCTCCACCACCCCTCTAACACCCAGCTCCCCCTCTCTTTTATCCTACCCCCCTTTCCCCCTTCCTTTTTCCCCTTCTCCTGGAGGTGTTTTGCATACACACTTCTAAGATTAATTACAGTGGGATACAACAATAACTAAAATTTATTTTAAAAAAACCACGGTTGAATAGGTTGGGGGGTTTAATCAGAATGGATAAATAAGTTCAGGTATGGGATATGTCCATGTGTACCAATTCTTTTGGGATGGAGAAATAGAATGGATAGATTCCCCTTATGTAGGAAGAAGAAAAACTAAAAAGGAAAAAAAACACATTGGTATTGTGTGTTCTTTTTTCAGCCTATAAATATATTTTTAGGTGATTTTCCAATTATTTAATGCGTGAAAACGGAAATGGAAACAAATATGATAATGAAGTAAACATACTAAATATGTATAGAAAGTTTTTTATGTGTTGCTTTATGTGATGAATGGGAAACTGGCAATGTGAATACAATTTGGATAATTCTCTTTGGAGACAGGATGGGATGCATAGTATGTTAGAACAGGATACGTGGGAATAATTTTATTCTTATACAGGTTAAAAAAAAAAACTCTGGAGAGTTTAAAGTAGAAAATTATAAAAAATATAAAAAAAATAAGGAATGAGAAATACATAAATATTTAAAAAATATATAAAAAATAACTTATACGAAGTAAAATACACAAGAAGAAATTCTTTTCTCCTATTGGAGGTAGAATTTTTGTAAACCTGTGCACTTGGGATTTAGTATCACAATATTGCGTTTTTTCCATTCTATGAAGCCATGTTGGTATACATATATGATGTATTTGTAATTACAAAAGTGCACGATTTTTGGTAAAGATCTTTTTTTCTCTATAGAAATGGAATTTGAAGTGTTACAATCCTCTTTGTTGCTGTTTGACTGACTAAATACTGAGCAGCTGTATATGTCTGTATGTTTATATCTGTAGTGTGTGAACCATTTGCATATGTACCTACGACTAAGAGACTTTGGTCTTGAAATGAGTGTGGAGTTTGTGGAGTTACTGCCTTTCTGAGAGCCCCTTTGATGTTTTTATTACATGGATGTGAAGAATAAACAATGGAATGAATAATCAGTGAAGTGGCGTCGGAATTTCCTTGTATTCTATTGATTACGGGTGAAGCCAGTTACATCTCCATTTTGCCTGGTAGTCCACAGATGTGAGCAGCCAGCACAAACTTTCTTCCCCTGTTCCCAGTTGATTTATTCCCCTAAAAGGCTTTCTTGGGCCTCAAACAAGTGATTGCCAAATATTTTTGGTTCCCCTAAAAGGTTTTCTTTGGCCTCAAACAAGAGATTGCCAAAACATTGTGGTTTCTCTAAGAGGCTTATTTTAGCCTCAAAGAAGTGATAGAAAAATCTTGGTGGTTCCGCTATATGGCTTTTTTATCCTCAAACCAGTGATTACCAAATCTTTGTGTTTCCCCTAAGAGGCTTTTTTTGGCCTCAAAAAAGTGATTGACAAATCTGTGTACATTAAATATGAGTGGGAAATCCCAAAGTCGTGGTGGAAATGGGAATTGGCATATGTAACATGGAGTAGATGCTAATGTTACTAAAAGCTGTATTAAACAAACACCGATTTATTGTTTTCAAAGAGAAGTGACAAGTTCTTTTACTGGACTGCCTACTCAAGTCTCTTTCTTTGGTAGCAGCAGAGCGGTACAATTTGTAGATGACAAAGGTATTGACCTACACATAGACAGAATAGACAGATAGATGATAGATAGATAGATAATAGATGGATAAATAATAGATAATAGATGATAGTGAGATAGATAGAAAGGTATTAAACAGATAGATAAATAGATATTTAGGTAGATGGAAAGGTATGTTATAGGGCCGCTTTACACACACCAACTTCTGTGACCAACTTCTGAACAGATCTCTGGTTGCAGTGAAATCATGGACACATTGCTCCATTTGTACACAGCCACAAAATGTAACAATGTGTCCATGATTTCACTGCAACCAGAGATCTGTTCAGAAGTTGGACACAGAAGTTGGTGTGTGTAAAGCGGCCCTATAACATAAATAGATATTTAGGTAGATGGAAAGGTATGTTATACGGCCGCTTTACACACACCAACTTCTGTGTCCAACTTCTGAACAGATCTCTGGTTGCAGTGAAATCATGGACACATTGTTACATTTTGTGGCTGTGTACAAATGGAGCAATGTATCCATGATTTCACTGCAACCAGAGATCTGTTCAGAAGTTGGTCACAGAAGTTGGTATGTGTAAAGCAGCCCATAGATATATAATAGATGATAGATGGATAGTTAGATAAAATATAGATAGATTAGGCAGGTAGATAAATATTAGTTAGATGGTTAGTTAGATGGATAATTAGGGATGGGCGAATCTACTCGCTAGGACTCGTTACTCGGCGAGAAGTAAGGGACTCGCAGGACTCGGTAGTCTGCGAGTTTCCCAGTGATTACTCGCACGAGTCCAATGCAAATCAATATCAATCCTAGTTTTGTCAGAAACGCTGACAAAACTCGGATTGTCATTGTTTGCATTAGACTCGGCTACTGTGCCAGTGATAGCAGGGAAACTCGCAAAGTAACTGCTGTTTCTTTGCGAGCCGAGTCCAGCTGTCTTCTCTGTGCAGCTCCAGGGTCCTAGAGCCCGCCTGCTGCCTGATGTAGCAGTGCTGAGATTGTTCTCAGTCTGCTCATTCCCTGTGCATAGACATCTATATTTATGCACAGGGGATGTAGCAGAGAGGACATCGCGTTTTGGACTGCGTCGGACGGAAGAGGATTTTTTTAATTAAAGATGGAGTCCCTAATGGCTTTTTTTTTTATTTCAAATAAAATTTTTTCTCTGTGTTGTGTTTTTTTAACCCTTTATTGGAGATTCTTAGTGGCTGGGTCAAACGTGGCCTGACATTAAGAATCTCGGGCTTAATACCAGCTTGTATAACAAAGCTGGTATTAACCCCCTTATTACCCAGCGTGCCACCGCCACAAGAACCGCTGGAAGAGCAGGGTTCAGCGCCAGAGGATGGCGCTTCAATGAATGCGCCATCTTCTGGGGCGGCTGCGGGCTGCAATTTGCAGCGGGGGGTGCCCAGAAAGCTTGGGCATCCCTGCGCTGCGGATTCCAGCTCCCAGCTGCTTAGCTGTACCTGGCTAGACATAGAAATTGCGCGGAGCCCCATGCATTTTTTTTTTTATTATTTAATGAATTTCAGAGTCAGAGGCTCAGAGTCAGAGTCTCGGAGTCGGAGTCGCCTCAGAGTCGGAGTCGCCTCAGAGTCGGAGTCGCCTCGGAGTCGGAGTCGTCTCGGAGTTGAGTCGGAGTCGTCTCGGAGTCGGAGTCGTCTCGGAGTCGGAGTCGTCTTGGAGTCGGAGTCATCTCGGAGTCGGAGTCGGAGTCAGAGTCGTCTCGGAGTCGGAGTCGTCTCGGAGTCGTCTCGGAGTCGGAGTCGTCTCGGAGTCGGAGTCGTCTCAGAGTCGAGTCGGAGTCGGAGTCGTCTCGGAGTCGGAGTCGTCTCGGAGTCGGAGTCAAAAAAATGCGTGGGGCTCCGCGCAATTTCTATGTCTAGCCAGGTACAGCTAAGCAGCTGGGGGCTGGAATCCGCAGCGCAGGGATGCCCAAGCTTTCTGGGCACCCCCCGCTGCAAATTGCAGCCCGCAGCCACCCCAGAAGATGGCGCATTGATTGAAGCGCCATCCTCTGGCGCTGAACCCCGCTCTTCCAGCGGCCCTGGTGGCGGTGGCACGCTGGGTAATAGAGGTTAGGGCCAGCTTTGTATTATCAGCTGGCCCTAAGCCCGAAATTTATGGCGGTCACGCCAATATTAGACATGACCGCCATGAATTTCTATTAAATTGTTTTAAAAAAAACACAACACAGAGAAATTGTTTTATTAGAAATAAAAAAAAAAGCCATTAGGGACTCCATCTTTAATTAAAAAAATCCTCTTCCGTCCGACGCAGTCCAAAACGCGATGTCCTCTCTGCTACATCCCCTGTGCATAGATATAGATGTCTATGCACAGGGAATGAGCAGACTGAGAACAATCTCAGCACTGCTACATCATCTCTGTGCACAGACATTCATGTCTGTACACAGGGAATGAGCAGACTGAGAACAATCTCAGCACTGCTACATCAGGCAGCAGGCGGGCTCTAGGACCCTGGAGCTGCACAGAGCAGACAGGACTCTTCTCTTATCTGTGCGAGTTTCCCAGCGATTACTTACAAAGTAAACGAGTCCAATGCAAATAAATGACAAAACTCGGATTGCTTCAGGCTGAAGCTTCCGAGACACATCTGCGATTTGTAAATCTCACACTACTCGCTATTACTCGCTTCCCCATTCATTAACATTGGACTCGCTAGACTCGCAACGAGTAGCGAGTCCTGGGCTCGGACTCGCTAGAGTCAAGCGATTCCGAGTAATTTAGGATTCGCCCATCACTATGGATAATAGATAAATAATATATAGATAATAGACAGATGATAGATAGAAGGATGGATAGATAGATAATATACAAATAGATGGATAATAGACAAATAGATGATAGATAGCAAAATAACATGTATAAAAAATGAAACAGAACTCAGAAGAATAAAATACACAAAAATCAGTGAGAGTTACCAAAAACTAGTTGCCAACTAGTTACAAGTGTAGTTACCAAAAATTTAAGGCAGCACTTCAATTAGAAAAATGCATAAATGTATTCGGCCCATATGGCATGGTGATGTTTCGGTGGATATCTCACCTTGGCTGGATAAAGGTGGGTTATCCACCAAAATGTTGCCACGCCATTTGGGCTGAATAAATTTTTGTATTTTTCTAATTGAAGTGCTGCTTCAAAATTTTGGTAACTATAGCAAAATATTACTGATAAATAATAGACAGATGGATAGATAGATCATAGATAAATAGACAGATATTGTACACTGTACAGGACACACACATATCTCATACACAACACTTAAAGAAAGCACATAATATACTACAGATAGTGCAAATATGTGACTATGATGCACTCTGTGTGTGTATGTGGAAGCATGTTATCCTCCTGTGATTCCTGGAAAGCAGTGTGAGTTTCTCTGTCAGGATCCTGGCCAGCGCCCCATCCCCCTCTCTCTGGTGAAGACTGGAGAAGACAGACAGTCACAGAGGAAGCCCTCTTGCTGGAATCTGATCAGAGGGAGAGCATTAAATAAAAGTAGGTTTTAATATCTTCCTGCGGCGCCCCATTCTGTTGTCTGTTGGCCAGTGCCCTGTGCCACCGCGAAGATCACACATAGCTAAGGCCAGCCATGCCACTGTGCACCAGGATCTCTGGACTTAACCTTGAAAAAAGCTATTTGTGGCCACTTCTCCCAGGCTCTGTAGGTTTTTTTTTTTTTATTAAATTGGTTCTCTTTGGGGGAACTCTGGCAAAATAGGCTGTGTGAGTCAACTGTGAAAACAGGCTTAGTAGTGTCCAGGGGTGGGCTGCCCTGGGGGGCAGGGATACAGATGCTCCCTATGCCGGTGGGAAGGCAGCAGTTTCGCTTTGCCCAGCCATCTTTCCTGTTGGTCTGTGCCCCTGAAGCTCCCTGTTTTGAAGTAGTAACTAGAGGCTGAAGCTGCGCACACATCCGACGGCTGCAGCGGGACCCGAACAGGACTTTGCAGTCTGGCCATTCAGATGGCTGGTAGCGAACAGGTGGTGTGTGAAGTCGAACACTACCTGATCGCTACCAGCCATCTAATTGGCCAGATTGCAAGGTCCTGTTCGGGTCCCGGTGCAGCCGTTGGATGGGTGAGTATGTTATTTTTTTATTTTTAACAACTTTTATTAACTTTTATTTCACTTTCGCAGTGTATATAGATACACTACGAAAGTGAATGGACTACTCGCTACTCCTAATGAGTAATCACAAGAAACTCGTGGAGTAGCGAGTAGCCTGAATACTGTTACTATTCGGCGAGTACCGAATAGAAACGAGTGTACTCTCTCATCCCTACTGCCTAGATGTCTGTGTGTATATATGTCTGCCTATATGCCTGTGTGTATATATGTCTGCCTATATGTGTGTGTGTATATATAAGTCTGCCTATATGTCTAAGTCTGTATAAAAGCCTACAGTTGTGGCCAAAAGTATTGACACCCCTGCAATTCTGTCAGATAATACTCAATTTCTTCCTGAAAATGATTGCAATCACAAATTCTTTGGTATTATTATCTTCATTTAATTTGTCTTAAATGAAAAAACACAAAAGAGAATGAAGCAAAAAGAAAAACATTGATCATTTCACACAAAACTCCAAAAATGGGCCAGACAAAAGTATTGGCACCCTCAGCCTTTAGCCAAAATAACTGCAATCAACTGCTTCCGGTAACCATCAATGAATTTCTTACAATGCTCTGCTGGAATTTTAGACCATTGTTCTTTGGCAAACTGCTCCAGGTCCATGATATTTGAAGGGTGAAGGGTGCCTTCTCAAAACTGCCATTTTTAGATCTCTCCACAGGTGTTCTATGGGATTCAGGTGTGGACTCATTGCTGGCCACCTTAGAAGTCTCCAGTGCTTTCTCTCAAACCATTTTCTAGTGCTTTTTGAAGTGTGTTTTGGGTCATTGCCCTGCTGGAATACCCATAACCTCTGAGGGAGACCCAGCTTTCTCACACTGGGCCCTACATTATGCTGCAAAATTTGTTGGTAGTCTTCAGACTTCATAATGCCATGCACACAGTCAAGCAGTCCAGTGCCAGAGGCAGCAAAGCAACCCCAAAACATCAGGGAACCTCCGCCATATTTGACTGTAGGGACCGCATTCTTTTCATTGAATGCCTCTTTATTTCTCCTGTAAACTCTATGTTGATGCCTTTGCCCAAAAAGAGAGAACATTCTTCCAAAACGTTTTAGGCTCTCAGGTAAGTTTTGGCAAACTCCAGCCTGGCTTTTTTGTGTCTCGGGGTAAGAAGTGGGGTCTTCCTGGGTATCCTACCATACAGTCCCTTTTCATTCAGGCGCCGACGGATAGTACGGCTTGACACTGTTGTACCCTCGGACTGCAGGGCAGCTTGAACTTGTTTGGATGTTAGTCGAGGTTCTTTATCCACCATCCACACAATCTTGCATTGAAATCTCTTGTCAATTTTTCTTGTCCGTCCACATCCAGAGAGGTTAGCCACAGTGCCATGGGCTTTGAACAGGAACATTCAGGTGTTTGGAGATGGACTTGTACCCTTGAGGTTGCTCATGCTTCCTCACAATTTGGTTTCTCAAGTCCTTAGACAGTTCTTTAATCTTCTTTCTTTTCTCCATGCTCAATGTGGTACACACAATGACACAGGACAGAGGTTGAGTCAACTTTAATCCATGTCAACTGGCTGCAAGTGTGATTTAGTTATTGTCAACACCTGTTAGGTGCCACAGGTAAGTTACAGGTGCTGTTAATTACACAAATTAGAGAAGCATCCTATGATTTTTCTAACAGTGCCGATACTTTTGTCCACCCCCTTTTTTATGTTTGGTGTGGAATTTGGCTTTAGGACAATTCTTTTTGTGTTTTTTCATTGAATACAAATGAAATGAAGATAATAATACCAAAGAATTTGTGGTTGCAATCATTTTCAGGAAGAAACTGAGTATTATCTGACAGAAGTGCAGGAATGTCAATACTTTTGGCCACAACTGTACCTGCATGTCTGCAGATAATATTTGCTAGTTGAGTTATTCAGCATAATACAATATGTGTATATATTGTATATGTAGTGTAGAGATGTATATAGTATGGAATCCACACTATTTACATTACATTGGCACATCTCTACGCTATGTAGTATATACACAGCTCCACTATATTCTCTAACACTGTATATAGTGTGGAACCAGGGGCGTAATGATCGCAGGGGTCCCATCCATGATCAGGCCTGGGGGTACAGGGGTCCGCCAAACCCAGCACCTGCTTCAGCTGAATCTGCGTCCTCAACAAAGATGCAGGTACAACTGGAATGCATCACAGTGCAGAGGCACATCAGGTTCCTGCACGCAATACACACAGCGGCTGGGAGCTGACGTAAAGTGGGTAAAGCACATGAAAATAGCACTACAAAGAATGCGCCATTTTTAGGGGTGGCTGCAGGCTGCGATTTTCAGCATGGGGGGCCTAGAATGTTTGGGCCTTACCATGATGAGAATCCTAGCCTCCTGATTGCCTGTGTTTTACCTTGGCTGGCAATTAAAAATAGGATGAAGCCTTTTTTTAAAAAAATATTTATTTAAATAATGAAATAAAAATAATGGGTTTCCCTGTATTATGACTGCCAGCCAAGGTAAGGCCAGACAGTTGGGGGTGACAGCCTGTAGCTGTCTGCTTTATCTGCGCTGATAAAAATACAGCAAAGCGCTGGTATTGTTTTATTATTTATTTATTTTTACAGTATTATGATATCAGTCAATGGTGAGGGGCCCAACAGCCAATCACAGACGCTGTCACAAAGAATGAGCTTCTGTAATTGGCTGGTGGAGTAACCTGAAAACTGCTCACACATTCTAGCATCTAGAGCGTATGGGCAGTTTCCAGGTTACTCCAAGAGCCAATCACAGACTCCCACTTTCTGTGACAGCATCTGTGATTGGTTGTTGGGCCTCTCTGCAATGAATATCCAGGAAGTTAATGAGTGGCCTGGAAGTACAAGCGGCAGGTCGCCTGAAGAATAAGGATGCTGTTTATTCACTATTTGCATTCTTTTTACAGCCCCCAACCCCATCTAATAACTTTAAAGTCCAAGTTCAGGGTTCAGACTCAAGTTTGAGTGATGTTCAGCCCCGAACTCGAAAGTAAAAAAAAGTCTGAATATTGGCTGGTTCACCTGTCACTATTAGTGAGCCTTTCTCCTATTCTGAGATAAATCATCCAATTCTCATGTGTGGCATATCAAGATGCTGGTTAGACTGCATGATTATTGTACAAGTGCGCCTTAGACTGGCTACAATAAAAGGCCACTCTAAAATCTGCTGTTTTATTACACGGCGCATTGTCAAAGATGTAACGAGTTTTGAGGGAGCATGCTAATTCCTGACTGCAAGAATGTCAACCATAGCAATTGGTGAATTGAATGTTCATTTATTTACCATTAGCCATCTCCAAAGGCGTTTTAGAGAATTTGTCAGTACATTCAACTCGCCTTACAACTGCTGACCAAGTGTAACCACTCCAGGACAGGACCTCAACATCCAATATCTTCATCTTCTGGATCATCTGAGACAAACCAGCTGGATGCAGCTACACAATCAATTTGCATAACCAAAGAATTATTGCCAAACTGTCATAAACCATCTCCGGGAAGCTCCTCTGCATGGTCGTCATCTTGATCGGTGTCTCCACCTTACTGCAGTTCTTCGTCGTAACTGACTTGAGTGAGCAATCAAGTCTGCAGATTTTCTAAACAGTATAAATCTTTATTTGAAGAGGATAATATCAGCCACAAGAAGAACAATAGTTCTCTCTGATACATATTATTGGTAGAAACAAACAATAAGGCAGAGTAGGGACAGTTTAGGGTGTGTAAAGTCCAGTTACAAAGGCATTTTCCCATGGTTTAGTCGAGCTTGTCTCAATGCTGGTAAAGCCACCAGTTGCCTTCTCCCGGCCGCCTAGGGTAAAGGGCAAATAAATTAGGGTAAGATATTTGAATATGTTCAGAGAAGGGAACTGTTGTGGAATCAAATATATGTGAATGTATTCAAATATATTGTATTATTGACTTAACTATCTGTATGGCCAATAATCTTAAACTTTCTGAAAACACACAACTCAATATTATATGTACAAATTCTATTAGTATGATTATAATACTTGTAAAAGAAAGATGAGGCAATAGATACTTCATAACTTGTCTATAATCCATCTGTGAGAAAAGAGGAATTCAACTGACCACAGACTAGCCAGGAAGTTGATAGGTAGAAATGTGGCTATATGGTGATTTTTACAGTTTATTCTAAGACTAATGATTATGTATAAAACAATTAGATTTAATGTCTAGACCCCGGATCCAATCATGAGTGACTCTTGGTAGTACAGTCCTCCCTGATTCTGTGATGTATTCTTGGGTATAAAAGAACAATGTGTTAAAAACAATAAACAGGAACTTGCTTTGACCATCATCTGTATCACAGTCATTTCTTCCTTCGTGCACATAAGCTAAGATACTAATATAATTGGGAAAAGCATACAGGTAAGAAGAAGAGTACGGTTTAGGTGTAGTGATGAGCGAACACCTAAGTGTTCTAATTCGATTCAATTTGCCAAATTGGGGTGTGTTTGACGAACTGTTCGTCGAATACCGTCAAACTTCTTTGGAATCAATGGTAGCAGAGCCGGCTCCAGATTATTGTGGGCCCTGGGTGAAAGAGTCTCAGTGGGCCCCTTTAACACACACTGAATGTATATATATTATATATACAGGGTGGGCCATTTGTATGGATGCACCTAAATAAAATGGGGATGGTTAGTGCTATCAACTTCCTGTTTGTAGCACATTAGTATATGGGAGGGGGAAAACTTTCCCACATGGGTGGTGACCATGGAGGCCATTTTGAAGTCATCCATTTTGGATCCAACTTTATTTTTTGTAAATGGGAAGAGGGTTATGTGATACATCAAACCTATTGAGAATTTCATAAGAAAAACAATGGTGTGCTTGGTTTAAATGTAACTTTATTCTTTCATGAGTTATTTACAAGTTTATGACCACTTATAAAATGTGTTCAAAGTGCTGCCCATTGTGTTGGATTGTCAATGCAACCCTCTTCTCCCACACTTAACACACTGATAGCAACACCGCAGAAGAAATGCTAGCACAGGTTTCCAGTATCTGCTGTTTCAGATGCTGCACATCTCGTATCTTCACAGCATAGACAATTGCATTCTGATGACTGATGAGGCAACCTTTTTTGCGAATGGTGAAGTTAACAAACAAAACCACCGCTGTTGGTCTGACACTAACTCACAGTGGATACAGTGTTGGTCAAAAGTATTGACACCCCTCACACTTCTGTCAGATAATACTCAGTTTCTTCCTGAAAATGATTGCAATCACAAATTCTTTGGTATTATTATCTCTCATTTAATTTGTCTTCAATGAAAAAAACACAAAATGAATTGTCCTAAAGCCAAATTGGATATAGTTCCACACCAAACATAAAAAAGGGGGTGGACAAAAGTATTGGAACTGTTAGAAAAATCATGTGATGCTTCTCTAATTTGTGTAATTAACAGCACCTGTAACTTACCTGTGGCACCCAACAGGTGTTGACAATAACTAAATCACACATGCAGCCAGTTGACATGAATTAAAGTTGACTCAACCTCTGTCCTGTGTCCTTGTGTGTACCACATTGAGCATGAAGAAAAGAAAGGAGACCAAAGAACTGTCTGACGACTTGAGAAACCAAATTGTGAGGAAGCATGAGCAATCTCAAGGCTACAAGTCCATCTCCAAAGACCTGAATGTTCCTATGTCTACCATGCGCAGTGTCATCAAGTTTAAAGCCCATGGCACTGTGGCTGATCTCCCTAGATGTGGATGAAAAAGAAAAATTGACAAGAGATTTCAATACAAGATTGTGCGGATGGTCGATAAAGAACCTTGACTAACATCCAAACAAGTTCAAGCTGCCCTGCAGTCCAAGGGTAAAACAGTGTCAACCTGTACTATACGTCAGCATCTGAATGAAAAGGAACTGTATGGTAGGAGACCCAGGAAGACCCCACTTCTTACCCCGAGACATAAAAAAGCCAGGCTGGAGTTTGCCAACACTTACCTGAGAAAGCCTAAAACGTTTTGGAAAATGTTTCTGTCAGATGAGACAAAAGTATCTTTTTTGGGCAAAGGCATCAACATAGAGTTTACAGGAGAAAAAAAGAGGCATTCAAAGAAAAGAGCACGGTCCCTACAGTCAAATATGGCGGAGGTTCCCTGATGTTTTGGGGTTGCTTTGCTGCCTCTGGCACTGGACTGCTTGACCGTGTGCATGGCATTATGAAGTCTGAAGACTACCAACAAATTTTGCAGCATAATGTAGGGCCCAGTGTGAGAAAGCTGGGTCTCCCTCAGAGGTCATGGGTCTTCCAGCAGGATAATGACCCAATACACACTTCAAAAAGCACTAGAATATGGTTTGAGACAAAGCACTGGAGACTTCTAAGGTGGCCAGCAATGAGTCCAGACCTGAATCCCATAGAACACCTGTGGAGAGATCTAAAAATGGCAGTTTGGAGAAGGCACCCTTCAAATATCAGGGACCTGGAGCAGTTTGCCAAAGAAGAATGGTCTAAAATTCCAGCAGAGCATTGTAAGAAGCTCATTGATGGTTACCGGAAGCGGTTGATAGCAGTTATTTTGGCTAAAGGTTGTGCAACCAAGTATTAGGCAGAGGGTGCCAATACTTTGTCTTTGGGGCCCATTTTTGGAGTTTTGTGTGAAATGATCAATGTTTTGCTTTTTGCTTCATTCTCTTTGTGTTTTTTCATTGAAGACAAATGAAATGAAGATAATAATACCAAAGAATTTGTGATTGCAATCATTTTCAGGAAGAAACTGAGTATTATCTGACAGAATTGCAGGGTGTCAATACTTTTGGCCAACACTGTAGATCCCTCCAAGACTGTTGGAACACACAAATTGATGGTATGGTGTGGTATATGGGGTACAAAGATAGTGGGGCCATTCTTCATCAATGGAAACCTTCAATGTCACTGGATATCTGAATCATGTAGCGATTTCAGATATCCAGTGACATTGAGGTTTCCATTGATGAAGTATGGCCCCACTATCTTTGTACCCTTTGTATGCCACACCATACCATCATTTTTTGTGTCTTTTGGCTATGCTGTGAAGATACGAGATGTGCAGCATCTGAAACAAAAGATACTGGAAGCCTGTGCTAGCATTGTTTCTGTAGTGTTGCTATCAGTGTGTCAAGAGTGGGAGAAGAGGGTGTGACAAAATAGACCCCTTTAATGTATAACCTATGAGGATTTCTTATTTATCCAGACAATATTGTATTTTGGTTTGCAAACTTGTAATATGCCACTCATGGGTTACACAAGATTTCTAGGAGCCTGCTAGTATTTAAAATGGGTAATGTAATTATCTACCTTGTGATGGCTTACCCATTGTTCCTAGAGGGATAGATGCTTGGTCATGTTGACCGTGTGTAATGTGATCATCTAGGCTCTTTGTATTGTATGTTATTTCCTACCTTGTGATAAACAACTCATTGTAAATACAAGACGACTTGTAGATGTTTGGTGATGTTGACTTATGTAATGCAATAAATTATCTCACCTCTGTAAGGGTACTGTCACACTTGGCGATGCAACAGCGATCCCAACAGCGATATGACCTGGCAGGGATCGCTGGTGCATCACTGTCGAGATTGCTGGTGAGTTGTCAGTCTGATCTCACCAGCGATGCAACAACGATCCGGAATGATACGGAGGTCATTGGGATCCTGTTTCTCAGACATGTAGTATTGAGGTCATTGGTCGTTGTCCCTGTCAAACATACTGATGCATGCTGCCCAGCGGGACCCCAAAGATCAAAAAATGGTCCAGGCGACTGACACGACCAGCAATCTCACAGCAGGGGCCTGGTCGCTGTTGCGTCACCAAACTTGTGACTTAGCAGTTATCTCACTAGCGATCTCGCATAGTGTGACGGGGGCTTATGGTCAGAGAAACGTAATCCTGTTAGAATGCCATTGTATTACGATGTGGATTGTTGACTCTATGTAAATGGCCTCAGCCACCATTGTTTAATGCCATGGATTGCAAACTAAACGTATCCTGCTAGGTGCTATGACAGAACTTCAATCCTACTAACATTCCATTGCTATGTCAGTCAGTATGTGGCTCTCCCTTGCCAGCAATTCAGAACTGGAGGTAGTTTTATAAAAAGCTTGAGATCCAGCCAATGAAAAGACAGTCTTATTCCACCAATCGTGAAGTCCCCAATATACTGCAATGAGGGCTGAGGGTATATAAGAAGACCTGTTCTTTAACCAGTGTTGAAGATTCTGTCTAGTGATCTCAGTCTAGAGATTTTCGGACTTGTTACAGGCCGCAAAACTAGGATCTACGGACTCGATTAGCCGACATAACACCAGGCGTACATATATATAGTGATGACAACTCAACATTCCCTTGGTTGAAAAGGTACAACTGCAATGTTCTCTATGTGCACCAGTGGTGTTTTGGGGAAAAGCAGTACTAAGATTGTCTAAAAGCTTCTGTTGATACTCCTGCATGGGTACATCCTTTTCCAGGGTAGGAAGCATTTGGCCAAATTTACTCTTGTCCCAGGGATCTAATAGTGTGGCAACCCAGTAGTTGGAATTACTTTGAATTCTCACAATCTGAGGATTATGTTGCAGGTAGTGCAGCAAGAAGACACTCATGTGTTTTGCACATCTTGGAGGCCCAAGTCCAATTTGTGTTGGTGGCGCTTGCTTCCTCTGCCCACTCCCCCCAACCTCGCACAACAGAAATGCGATCAAGATCTCCCTCATCTGCTGAGTCTTCCGTGTCCATCGCCTGTTCATCATCCATTTCATTGTCGGCTCCAGCACCGTCATCAACAGTTCGGCTGCTACCATGCACCCTTGTTGTTCCCTTTCCCCCACCCTCCCATGCCGGTCACCTTGGTGCTGCAGACCATCTGGACCTTTCAGATCTTGTTATTCCTTCAACATAGCCCTCCTCTTCTACTTCCTCCCCTTCCTCTTGGATCACCACCTGACTCAGATTACAGGATAAAGTGTGCTCCAGCATTTAGATGACCGTACTAGTCACGCTGATAATGGCATTGTCGCCGCTAAACATCTTAGTAGCTATTTCAAAACTGCAGAAAGGTGCAGAGGTCCTTGATCCGAGACCACTCCAGTAGCGTGATTTGCCCCACCTCTGGATCGCATTGGCAAAAGCTCAACATCATAACATACTACACCAGGGCTCGTCGCTGCTGCCACAGTACTGCCATCGTGTCGATGCATCGCATTTCAAGTGGTGAACAGGCAGGTTTGAAAGACTTCTGTAGTGATGCAAGTCGTTGAGCTGAGGGATGCGTACGGCAGAAGTGAGCACACAGTGACCATGCCTTCTGCAGCAGTGCATCTAGGCCGGGATAGTTTTCTAGAAATTGCTGGATGGCCAGGTTCAAGACGTGAGACATGCAAGGCACATGTGTCGCCTTCCCCGGTAAAGGGCCGCACCCAGGTTTGCAGCATTGGCGCACACGGCCTTACCATGCTGTAGGCTCAGTGGAAACAACCATTGATTAAACTCGATCTCCAGAGCTGACCACAACTCCTCAGCTGTGTGACTCACATTTCCCAGACATTTTAATGTAAATACTGCCTGATGGTGTTGAGCCCTGCTGCCAGCATAGTAAGAAGGTGTGCTTGATTCCTTCTGCACAGTTTGAACACATGTCACATTACCAGACAGGACGCAGATGGAGGACCTAGAGAAGGTGGAGGAGTCAGAAGAAGAGGAGGAAGTTCTACATACAGAGGTTTGACGCACAAGCCGTTGGGATGGCAAGACTTGTACAGCAGCCCCTTCTTCCGCTGCCACCATAGTCACACAGTGCCCAGTCAGCGACATGGAATGCCCCTGTCCATGCTTACTCATCCAGGTGTCTGTGGGGAAATGCACCCTGTCACACAGAGTTTCTCAAGGAAGCATTGATGTTGTGTGTGACATGCTGGTGTAGCGCAGGCACAGTTTACTTCGAGAAGTAGGGTGACTGGGCATCTGGTACTGGGGGACTGCGACAGCCTTAAGGTCTCGAAAACCCTTTGTATCCACCAGTCCACCAGCCAGAAAGGCAGCATTTCCATCGCCAACAGCTTGCAGATGGTGAAATTCAACCTCCTAGATTTTGGCATGGGTAAGAGGTTTGTCTATATCTGCGGGACCAAGTGCTAAGACAGGGTGGAGTAGGGTGTCTCAGAAAAACTTCTGGACTGTGAGGGAGGTGCAGGCAGACATATTATGTTGCCTTCATAAAAAAAGGGTGCTCTCGAAGTCTGACAGCACTTAACACCAGCAGACATTTCCACTTCCACAGCTAACGACCTGTCAATCACATTGGCTGTTGTGGGTAAAGAGGTTGAAGTTCTGCTGCCGAAAGCCAGTGTGACAGTTGTCTCCACAATCACAGAGGATGAAGAAGCCGCAGATAAGCTTGATGGGGCAGATGGTGGTTGGCCAGGCCCGCTAGGCCGCATTGTAGCACAGTGAGCTTCCCACTATGACTTATGCTTCATGTCCATATGAAGGTTCATGCATGAAGTACTCAAATATTGATTTTTTTGCCCTCTACTCAGATTTTGGTCACAAATTTTGCAGATAACATGAGATGGATCATCCTTTTGTGATCTGAAGAAAGGCCCAGGATAGGCAAGGCTTAGCACCCATGCAACCTGCACCACTTCAGCACAGAGGCAGAGTTGTGACTATGGATGCAGTTGTTGATGTAATTCCAGGACTATGTCTTTTTCAAGGAAGCTGCAACCTAACCTTGTTAATTTCATCCCCCTACACCTCCTCTACTGAGCTCATCAACTGCCTGCCTGTGGGTTGACAGTAAGTGGGATTTCCAACCTCATAATCAACCTATGTGTTTTCACACTCTTTGTCCTCAGAGCCAACCTCCTCCCACTCTGAGCGCAAAGTCAAATTGTCGATCCAATCAAGTATCTGAGTCTCATCATCATCTTCCTCACTGTTTCCACTAACAGAGGTTACAGTTTTGAAATGACAGTCTAAATTATGCTCGGACCCTTCTTCATCTGGGCCTTAATCCGACTCAGCAAGATTTTGGGCATTGGTGCAGATCATTTCCTTGTTTTGACTCACTGAAGCTTTGGAGCAGACCTCTGATTCCCAGAATGAATGAACAGCTCTGCAGATTCGAAACTTAGATTCCCGGGCACCAGTGTTAGCCCACCATCCAACCCCTTCTCAGCACTGTGCTCAGCAGTGTTGCACTGGTCTCAGTGAGCAAGTCCATATAATAGATAAGAAGGTAAGAGACGGCACTCAACGCTTGTATGGTTGTATTTGCAGCTTTTTTTACTTCATCCGTGCAGGTTACAGACAGAGGAGGAGGGAGGGGGTGCGGAGGTGGACGATGGGCGCTCCGTTTCACACTGAATGTGCTTCAACGGGTCCAACCACAGTTGGAGACTTGTGAGCTGTGAGGAAGCAAATTGGGATGACACCTCTGAGGGCTAGAGTGTTTGTGATGTTGAAGTTAAGGTGGAGGAAAGGCTACTTGATGGAGTGCTTGATATCCATTGCAGCACCTGCTCTTTTTGGGCCTCATCTACAAGTTGTAGCAATGTTCTGCTGCGTAACAAAGGGATGATAGCAGATCGTCCATGAAAAGAAGTAGACATTTTTCTATGGCTTGAAGATGATATTTGTTCAGTAGATCTTTCTGTTACTTTAGCACCTATCCCATGGACACAAAGATTTTTACGCTTTCCAACATGCCTATTTCCCTTTCCACCATCAGCACACCTCTTACCACTTGTGACACCCCTGTGTCATCACTTCCCCTGTGGTGGTGTCACAAGAGAGAAACAAAAGAGTCTTCTTACCAGGCAACACACACACAACACTCACACCTCCAGGACAGAAGGGGAAGACCAAGGCCGGGTTCAGGGAGAGCTTCCCTATATATTCTCGTCTGGGGAGGGGCTAGTTAGTTCAGTTCCAGAGAGGACTGTGAAGAGGACCTGGGTGTAAAAGAGCAGTGCTAAGCTCATTCCAGAGTTGCTAGCTAAGTTTCTGGCCTAAGGCTGGGGTCTGAGTAGAGGAGCAAGAACACACCTGGGAGGTTGAGCAATTCCGTGCTCTCCCCAGAGGAAAGGCGCATAGAATGGACACCGGAGTCCAAAATTGTGCAGGATTTCATGTCCCGGCAGACAGTACCGAAAAGTGGGGATTCCAAATTCTCAAGCCACACTGTACCGGAGGCACAGCAACACCATGAGAGTTCAGCAGCATACACCCGCGATCAGGGTAGAAAGAAAGGACTCGAGTTGACTGTCATACCGATACCTCACAGGAAGAGACAGGGCTGGCAGCCTAGCTTATGCAACTGCAGGAGCCAATACACAGCGCAGTAAGGGAGCCAAAGACCCAGCCGGATTGGAAGAAACCCAGAGTTGCTCTCAAAGGACCCGTGGTCAGCTCCATATAACATCTGCTCTAGTAAAGGACTGAGAAATTACAAAAACAGTGAGTCTGCCTTTTCTTTGTGCCCGTCGTCCTGTATTCCACACATAGGCTATTTACACTTCTCTGGGGATTGGCTTTACCCGTGGAGAGCCGTTCCATCTCAGCTGCTCATCCATCACTCTGGAGGTTCTGCAGCAGCGGTGGCCATCCCTAGCCACACACCACGGGTGGCGTCATGAAACTCCCCTGTATAAAACACCTTTTCAACTGAAACCCAGGGCATAGAACCACGACCCCCGTGACTTCACCCAGAGACAGCAGCAGCTAGGCCCGATCCGGAGTACCCCATCGCCCTGGGGGCGCCTCAGTTCCTGGCATCACAAACAGGATTCCGTGCCCGTTAAACCGGGTACTGTGTGCCGTGAATGGTGTGAAATACGTGTTTTGGACTGTCGCTATTGTTATTGCATTCGGCGCGTGGGAAATGGAAGGGGCGTATCATCATGGGCGGTACCCTCCAAAGAGCGCGAAACGAGCCTCAACATACGCTCTGATGACATCCAGTGGGGACGAGAAATCCTGTCCCACCGCGGAATGAAAATTGTGCACCCTGACGGAAGTGAAAGACCGGAAGGGTCAGAATTAACTAAAGGGGTGGAAAGATGTTGCAACCAAACGATCCCGCGCTGCAAGCTGTTGCCCCAGGAGCAGACGGAGCACCCGGCGGTGCTGCAGCACAAGGTATGTCACCGATCATGTCGTTCCTGATGCTGTACACCCCGGAAGCAACGTGGCTATGTGCAGGTGAGCCCAATACCCTCACTGATTTTAAAGAAAGGCTGGGTAGCTACTACAGAGTGTACCCCCTAACAGAAGGCCAGCACATCAGCATATTAATGGGACAATTAACTGGTCACGCGCAGCGAGAAACAAAGTCCTGGTCGGATACTGATAAAGACACAGTAGAACATGTAATTGCCAGGCTGAAAGCTACCTCTGAAACCAGTGTTGACAGACGAATGAGATTCTTTGGGTGCTGGCAGAAACCACAAGAGAGAGTGAGAGACTTTGCATTAAATTTACAAGTGACGCTCAGAGCACTCAAACTGGCAGAACCCGCGTTGGCGCAGGGGGAGGATAAACTGCTTATTGACCAATTTGTTGATGAACTCTTATTTCCTCCTCATAGAGGACGGCTGTGGATGATGGCTATACAAAACCCTTATTTGAACTTTGTACAATTTAAAGAAAGGGCAATCCGCATACTGCAGGCAGAAGAGCCTCATGATACAGACTCTGCTCAGTGCTTAGCTACCGCATACCAGCAACTGGGAGTGCAAATCCCACCAACCATGGCAGGGACTAGTGCTAAACCTCAGGAGCCAATCACCAATGAGGCTCTTGATCAACAGATTGAAGCCCTAACAAAAAACTGTAGCTGAGATGGCCAGAGTGATACAGGAGCTGCATGTATCCAAGGCTGTGGAGAAGATCGAGTTGGCTACAAGCAGAGAGGATGTCCAGTGGATGAGACCCAGGAAGTATCCAGCGACCTGAAGACGACCCAGCGACCGCTACCATCTAGATGGACAGCCCATTTGTCGATTCTGCAAAGAACCAGGTCACTTTGCCAGGGAATGTACTTTAAAAGAGGATCCCCTGGGGAAGCGGGCCGCCCCCCAGGAGTAAACTCACAAGGTCCACCAAGTCGGCGGGACAGTTACGTGGGCGGACGTCCAATCATACCTGTCATGCTGGATGGCATTCCCCTGAACGCTCTACTGGACACCGGCTCACAGATCACCTCCATACCTTTTATCCTTTATAAACGGTACTGGGCTGACTCAGACATTACCCGCGGCCCAGATGATGACTTTAACATATTGTCTAGCAATGGTAAACTAGTACCCCAAATTGGGTTTAAAGAGATGACCATTACGGTTGGGAGAGTAGAATTAAAAGACCAAGGGGTAATAATTGTTGATAAATCAAGAGAAGGATTAGCTCCAACCACCTAATATTCCCAGGACTCCCAGGCAACCGGAAGGTGGCTTGGCAACCACCAGTAGCAATAGAATAAAGGTGTAGAATCCGGTGCCACAAAATTTCTTTTTATTTTCAAAAAAATTAAAAAATCACACATACTCCAGAGCAGCTTCTGGACGCGTTTCGTGGGTCTAGCCCACTTAATCGTCAGAACAATGGCAATACAGACAACAGAAATATATACAATTTAAAAGCAAAAACACCCCCCCTCTTGCATGTGTGACAACTATACATCAATTATTTCTATCCAATCACATACCTGCAGGTTTTAAAAGAGTTAAAAAAAAAAAATAAAAAAAAGGAAAGGAAAGGGGGGGGGGGGGGGGGAGAAAGAGAAGAAAAGAGCTGATAAACGAAAGTAAAAGAGAGAGAAAAAAAATGGGGGAGGAGAGGGGGAGGGGGGAAAGAGAAGAAAAGAGCTGATAACAGAAAGTAAAAGAGAGAAAAAAAATATAGGGGAGGAGAGGGGGGGAGGAAGGAGAAGAAAAGAGCTGATAACAGAAAGTAAAAGAGAGAGAAAAAAATGGGGGAGGAGAGGGGAGGGGAGGGAAAGAGAAGAAAAGAGCTGATAACAGAAAGTAAAAGAGAGAAAAAGAAAAGGGGTGGGTGAAGAGAGGGAGAAGAAAGAAGCAAAGACCTGATACATTAGTAATGCAATTACATGGTAAACTTACAGGTGTAGAAATCTAGGGATAGCTACAGCATAGATCGTTATTTCATATTGTAAGCTACCAACTACAAGGCTATTACATACTACAAATAGTATATTCTAAGAGATAAGGTATAATCCTCCAACCACATAACAGTAGGGGAATCCCATTAAGATTTCATTCACAGAATACATGAACATATACCTCCTTTCCCAATGAATTATTCATACATTATGTTTACCCATCGTATTGCAAGTGCACTCAATATGCATTATACAAAGGAGCAAATACTATAAAAGGGCCATAGGGTGCAGGATCAATAAAAGTATAACAAATCAGATCTATGGTTCAGACCCTGCGGAATCCGTGCATCAAGCCGCAGGATCCACAATTTTTCCTGGTTACATGTAGTGCTTTCTCCCAATTACCCCCCCTATATGGACGGGGTATCCTCTCTATGCCCTGATCTTTAAAGTTTTAAGGTCCCTTGCATGGAAATCCCTAAAATGGCACGATACACGTGACAGGCCCGTTCTGTTGGCTTTTGAATTGTGATTTGCCCCAGTAATGTGTTCTGACATCCTTACCTTAAAGATACCGTCACACGGGGAGATATCGCTGGCGATGTTGCAGCGATCTCATGAACGCGCACATCGCTTCTGCATCGCTCGTGAGACGTCACACGTAGCAATCTTACCGTCAACCCAGGTCGAACCGGCGATTTAGGAATCGCCTGAGTCAACCTTGAAGCGATGTTGGCTTTTCAGATCGCCGTGTCACACAGCACCTCCTCACTGTCAATGTGGCATACAGAATGGATTGCCTGAACACAGACATCGCCTGTGTCATTGCTATCGCCACGTCACACGGCAGTAGGCATACGGATCGCTCAAGCTACATCGCCTGATTTCCCGACACTGTTGGGAAATCTCTGAACTCAGAAACAGAGATTATTCGCCGCTCAATCGCCTTGTTACACGCGGCGACGCACAGGCGATGTCGCTTCAACATCGCCTGAACAGGCAGATCTCGGCGACATCGCCGGCGGTATCTCCCCGTGTGAGGGTGCCATCAGGGATCTGATAGTGCAACCTATATAATATTTATTACAGCTACTACACGTAGCCATATGTACTACGTGGGACGTGTTACAGTTGATATAGGTAGATATTCTATATTACTTCCCAGTTCGATTATTGCGAAAGGTTTCACCCATATCCACGTATTTACACATAGTGCACCTATTTTCACCACATTTAAACATCCCCCTATAGTTCAACCAAGTCTTCTTTTGTGTTCTTTTTTCCAAATAAATACTAGGAGACAAGTAACTCCCCAAGTCTTTCCCTTTCCTAGGGACCACCCTACATCCTGAATCTAAAATAGCTGATAATTTACTATCTTGACATAATATAGGGAGATTCTTCAGAAAAATGCGTTTTATGTCATAGTACTGGTTGCTAAAGGGTGTTGAGAAGGTCGGTATTATTGGTCCCGGAGGGGCTTCTCGTTCTTTCTGTACCAAAAGGGATTCTCTACTCCTTGATTCTGCAATATTTACTGCTCTATCTAACATCCATTTTCTGTATCCTCTTGATCGTAACCTTTTAGTCATGACAACAGCTTCATTCTTAAAATCCATATATGTGGTGCAGTTGCGTCTTGCTCTTATTAATTCCCCCACCGGCAGATTTTTAATTACATGCTTAGGATGGTTACTTTCTGCTCTAAGGACTGAGTTCCCACTAATGGGTTTGCAATACAATCTAGATGTAATTTTTCCTGTTCTTACATTACCCACTAAATACACATCCAGAAACGGAGTTTCAGTTCCGTGCACCTCCATTGTAAATCTTAGATTGAAATCATTTGTATGAAAATATTCCAACATTTGGGTGGGCGATGGTGAGGGAGATATCCAGGACGGTACCCCCCAAATAAAGATCAGGTCATCCAGGTACCTCCCACACCACCGTATGCAATCCTTAAAGGGACAGTCCTCAGAATAGATAATGCTCTCCTCCCATTTTCACATATATAATATTGCTAGTGAAGCTTTTATTTACAGCTGTGTGGTTGCCCTATGGGCTCAAAATTTTCCCCTTCACTAACAATATTATATATGCGAAAATGGGAGGAGAGCTTTATTTATTCTGACGACTGTCCCTTTAAGGATTGCATACGGTGGTGTGGAAGGTACCTGGACGACCTGATCTTTATTTGGGGGGTACCGTCCTGGATATCTCCCTCACCATCGCCCGCCCAAATGTTGGAATATTTTCATACAAATGATTTCAATCTACGTTTTACAATGGAGGTACACGGAACTGAAACTCCATTTCTACTTAGTGGGCAATGTAAGAACAGGAAAAATTACATCTAGATTGTATTGCAAACCCATTAGTGGGAACTCGGTCCTTAGAGCAGAAAGTAACCATCCTAACCATGTAATTAAAAATCTGCCGGTAGGGGAATTAATAAGAGCAAGACGCAACTGCACCACCTATATGGATTTTAAGAATGAAGCTGTTGTCTTGACTAAAAGGTTACGATCAAGAGGATATTGAAAATGGATGTTAGATAGAGCAGTAAATATTGCAGAATCAAGGAGTAGAGAATCCCTTTTGGTACAGAAAGAACGAGAAGCCCCTCCGGGATCAATAATACCGACCTTTTCAACACCCTTTAGCAACCAGTAATCTAATATATAAAGCTGAATGTGTGTATGTGTGTATGTGTGTGTGTATGTGTGTATATCCGGGATTGGCATCTACACCATCGCAACTGCAGCCACAAAATTTTGCACAGTCACACGTCTCGACCCCGGGAGCTTCATAGGCTATGTTGTGAGGCGAAATTTTAACTCTGCGCATTCCAGTTCACCAAACAATTTTGCCCCTATCTACATAATGGGGAAAAAGTGAATGGAAAAATATTGGAGGAAAATCGACAGCTGTCAGCTATAGAGACAAAATTTTGCACAGTCACACTTCTGGACCCCGGGAGCGTCATAGCTTATGTTGTGAGGCGAAATTTTAACCCCACGCATTCCAGTTCACCAAACAATTTTGCCCCTATCTACATAATGGGGAAAAAGGGAAAGGAAACGTGTGGGAGGAAAATCGACAGCTGCCAGCTACAGCTACAAAAATTTGTACAGTCACACGTCTTGACCCCGGGAGCGTCATAGTCTATGTAGTGAGCCGACATTTTAACCCTGCGTGTTCCAGTTCACCAAAAAATGTTGCCCCTACCTACATAATGGGGAAAAAGTGAATGGAAAAGAGTTGGAGCAAAATCGAAAGCTGTCAGCTATAGAGAAAAAATTTTGCACAGTCCCACGTCTGGACCCCAGGAGCGTCATAGGCTATGTTGTGAGGCGAAATTTTAACCCCGCGCATTCCAATTCACCAAACAATTTTGCCCCTATCTACATAATGGGGAAAAAGTGACAGTTACCAGTTGACAGTTGTGAATGAGAGGGGCTTAATGACAGCGCCAAAGACTAACAGCATATACCAGCATATAGTCACTAAGGTGGGGCCCCAACATGAGATATTCACCACGCACGGGGACATGTATACACACCACACGCACACAAAGAGTAACAGCAAGTGTATAGTCGCTAAGGTGCAGCCCCAACATTGGATACTCACCACACATCCGAACAAACACACACACACCACAAAGAGACACACACAAACACAGAGACACACACACACCCCCAAGGGGACACACACACACTCTATAGCGACACATGCACTTACCCCACAGGGACACACACGCACCACAATGAGACACACATGACACAGACACACACACCACACAGACCCCCCCACAGGGATACACACACATAGCCACCCTATAGGGACACATGCACTCACCCCACAGGGACACACACACCACAAAGAGACACACACACACCACACAGACCCCCCCCACAGGGATACACACACATAGCCACCCTATAGGGACACATGCACTCACCCCACAGGGACACACACACCACAAAGAGACACACACACACTACACAGACCCCCCACAGGGACACACACACATGCACACCCTATAGGGACACATGCACTCACCCCTCAGGGACACACACACACCACAAAGAGACACACACAACACAGAGACACACACACCCCACACAGACCCCCCCCACAGGGACACACACACATACACACCCTATAGGGACACAAGCACTCACCCCACAGGGACACACACCACAAAGAGACACACACAACAGAGACACACACCACACAGACCCCCCCACAGGGACACACACATACACACCCCAGGGACACACACACCACACAGACAGACACAGATGTGCACAAATCACCTCACACAACTCGCCTCACATGTGTGCTATCTTTATTTTCCAAACATAAACATCTGATTAAAAACAGCCAATGTGCAACACATGTGCCATATAGGGAATTAAGGCAGATGTCAGTCACATGAGCTGTCTATTATGTGTATGTGTGAGGTAACATATACTGCCCGGCCAGGGGGAGGGTTTACTGTTGGCTGGAAATTTATTAGGCTGCCTATAGCAATCAATCACAGCTCAGCTTCTATTTTCCTACAGGTCATTAATATGACATATTCAAATTCTATTTTGTTATAGCTAACAGCAGTTATTTATTAACCCGGGCGTAGCCGGGTACTACAGCTAGTATGATATAAAACGCATTTTTCTGAAGAATCTCCCTATATTATGTCAAGATAGTAAATTATCAGCTATTTTGGATTCAGGGTGTAGGGTGGTCCCTAAGAAAGGAAAAGACTTGGGGAATTACTTGTCTCCTAGTATTTATTTGGAAAAAAGAACACAAAAGAAGACTTGGTTGAACTATAGGGGGATGTTTAAATGTGGTGAAAATAGGTGCACTATGTGTAAATACGTGGATATGGGTGAAATCGAACTGGGAAGCAATATAGAATATCTACCTATATCAACTTAACACGTCCCACGTAGTACATATGGCTACGTGTAGTAGCTGTAATAAATATTATATAGGTTGCACTATCAGATCCTTTAAGGTAAGGATGTCAGAACACATTACTGGGGCAAATCCCAATTCAAAAGCCAACAGAACGGGCCTGTCAGGTTTATCGCACCAAGGGATCTTAAAACTTTAAAGATCAGGGGCATAGAGAGGATACCCTGTCCATATAGGGGGGGGAAGTAATTGGGTGAAAGCACTACATAATCAAGAAAAATTGTGGATCCTGCGGCTTGATGCACGGATTCCGCAGGGTCTGAACCATAGATCTGATTTGTTATACTTTTATTGATCCTGCACCCTATGGCCCTTTTATAGTATTTTCTCCTTTGTATAATGCATATTGAGTGCACTTGCAATACGATGGGTAAACATAATGTATGAATAATTCATTGGGAAAGGAGGTATATGTTCATGTATTACGTGAATGAAATCTTAATGGGATCCCCCTACTGTTATGTGGTTGGAGGATTATACCTTTTCTCTTAGAATATACTATTTGTAGTATGTAATAGCCTTGTAGTTGGTAGCTTACAATATGAAATAACAATCTATTCTGTAGTTATCCCTAGATTTCTACACCTGTAAGTTCACCATGTAGTTGCATTGCTAATGTATCAGGTCTTTGCTTCTTTCTTCTCCCTCTCTTCCCACCCCCCCTTTTCTTTTTCTCTCTTTTACTTTCTGTTATTTCTCTCTTTTACTTTCTGTTATCAGCTCTTTTCTTTTTTTTCCCCCATCCCCCATATTTTTTTTTCTCTCTTTTTTTTCTCTTTTACTTTCTGTTATCAGCTCTTTTCTTCTTTTCTTCTCTTTCCTCCCCCTCCCCCTCTCCTCCCCTATATATATTTTTTTTCTCCCTTTTACTTTCTGTTATCAGCTCTTTTCTTCTCTTTCCTCCCCTCCCCCTCTCCTCCCCCATTTTTTTTCTCTCTCTTTTACTTTCGTATATCAGCTCTTTTCTGCTCTTTCTCCCCCTTTCCTATCCTTTTTTTTTTAACTCTTTTAAAACCTGCAGGTATGTGATTGGATAGAAATAATTGATGTATATTTGTCACACATGCGAGAGGGGGGTGTTTTTGCTTTTTAAATTGTATATTCCTGTTGTTTGTATTGCCATTGTACTGACGATTAAGTGGCCTAGACCCACGAAACGCGTCCAGAAGCTCCTCTGAAGGATGTGTGATGTTTTAATTTTTTTGAAAATAAAAACAAATTTTGTGGCATCGGATTCTACACTTTTATTCCAATAATTGTTGATGTTGATCGACATGGACATAATCCAACTATTCTGCTGGGAACAAATGTGATAGAAAATTGTCTTGCAGAGTTTATTGCTGTTTTACAGCAGATTACTGAGACTGCCAATTCTGGACAGCAATGAGTCCTGTGAAAGGAAATCAAAGCATTGATATTGAGACAGCAGGTAGAGTTGTCCGGAGGAGAAATTGGCAGTGCAAGGGTAAGTGACCCGATACCCATTGTGATACCTCCCAAAACTGAAATGTTGGTCTGGTGTAGAGCCGCAATAGGCCTCAGAGGGCCCTGGTAGAACCCGTGTACTCAGACAGTAGGCCCACTGTACTGATGGCCAGAGGAGGAGTTGAGATACACAGGGGTAGAGTGCCAATAGGCCTTCTGAATTGTGGCGAAGAGGAGGTGATCCTACCAAAGTATGTTACCATAACTAAATTGTACACTGTTCATAACAATGCCATCACAACAGTTGAACCCTTGAACCTATCAAATCAGGCAGAGGGCAATGGCTCAGAAGGAAAGCTGGAGGATTGGTGCCAAAAGCTACATGCAGGTACCAGCTCTACACGCTGCCATCAAAAGCATGGGGTATACCGGGTAGTGAAGGAGTATAAACATATCTTCAGTAAACACCCTTTAGACTTTGGGCAGATCAAAGGAATAGTACACAACATACCCACAGGTGATCATTAAGGAGAGATATAGACCTATACCACCCACTCATTACCAATGTGGAAAGGATATGCTCAAAGAAATGAAGGAAGCAGGGGTAATAAGAGACAGTTGTAGCTCCTGGGCAGCTCCTTTAGTGCTAGTGAGAAAGAAGGATGGGACCATAAGGATGTGCGTAGATTACTGGCAGATCAACCGCATTACACACAAATATGCATACGCATTACCAAAAATTGAGGAATCATTAGCTGCATTAAAATCTGCTAACTACTTTTCCACCTTAGATCTGACTTAGTGGGTATTGGCAAGCAGAGGCTGACCGTGAGAAGACAGCGTTTACCACGCTGATGGGCCTCTGCGAGTTCAATTGTATGCCGTTTGGACTCTGCAACGCACCCGGTACATTCCAGAGACTGATTGAGTGCTGCATAGGACAAAAGAACTTTGAAGCTGTTCTCCTGTACCTGAATGACATCATAGTCTACTCCAAGACTTATGAAGATCATCTGCAACATTTGGTGGAAGTGTTTGAAGCCATAGTTGTATTGGGACAAACACTGGTTTCAACAGGTGTTGTTCATTGCCATGCTACTTCCTCAGGTAACACTACGAAACGCGTAGGATTAAAGAACACCCGTTGAAACCAGTGTTCCAGTTTCTGGTTTCATTCATTCAGCAGTGCGCATACTGAGACACTTCGTCCCAGTACAACTATTGTTCGCCACTTCGATCGTGGATGTGTGGATCCTGCAGCAGCTGTTTCCAGGCGCGCATACTTGTTGTGTGTAAGGCTGTGTTCACACACAGCGCTTTTTTTGCGCTTTTTTGGGTGGGTGTTTTTTTCCAGCGTTTTGACCCGCGCAAAAAAGCCCTGTAAAAATATGCGGGTGCATTCACACACCACGTGTTTTTTACGGGGCTACTTGTTCAGTGATGTCACAGAGGGGAGGAAGAATCCTGTTCCTCCTCCCCTGTGTCACATCTGTCACAGCCCCCATTTGATTTCACAGTGCATTATACACTGCGAAATCAAATGTAAAATTCAGCCAAATGTATTAAAAATAATAAAGATTGTTATACTTACCCTCTGCCGTGTGATCAGTAATCGGGAGCCGGGAGCAGGAGCAGGCATTGACCTTCTAGGACCATGCATGATGTCAGAATGACATCGGCATTCAGCACTGTGATTGGCCCATGTGCGGTCATGTGATATGTGACTCGCATATCACATGACCGCGAGCGGACCAATCACAGCGCAGATGTCATTCTGACATCATGAAAGGTCCTAGCAGGTCAATGTCTGCTCCCGGCTCCCGGTTACCGATCACCCGGCGGAGGGTAAGAATAACAATCTTTATTATTTTTAATACACTTGGCTGAATTTTACAATTGATTTTGCAGTGTAGAATGCACTGTGAAATCAAATGGGGGCTGTGACAGATGTGACTCAGTGACATCAGCGCTGGCGTATTCCCGCTGAAGTTACGCATCATCTGAACAGCGATGCGTAATTCCAGCGGTTATCATGGGGCCTATGGAAGAAAGCGTGCGCACTTTCTCCCATAAAAGCGCAGCCGAAAATTGCGCTGCGTGTGAACGGCAAAAGTGAAAGTCCATTCACTTTGCTGTGAAACGCAGACACAAATGCGCTTTGGGGGGAAAAGCGCATGCAAAAATGCGCGCAAAATACGCACTGTGTGAACGAGGCCTAACACAACTTTTCAGGTGAGCAACTTTCAATAAGGTTCTTGCCGATATCTGTAAGGAGATAAGACCCTATTTGCGCATTGTGTCACCCCCTATAGTGTTTGAAGCCTTGTCCGGTTATGGCATGAAAATAAAGCCATCCAAGTGTCACCTGTTAAAACCAAAGGTACAGTACCTCGGCCATGTAGTAAGCTCTGAAGGTGTAGCACCAGATCCCAAGAAGGTTACCGTGATAAGGGATTGGCCAAGACCCACCAGTGTGAAAGAGGTGAGGCAATTCCTGTGACTGGTCAGCTACTACAGAAGATTTATTAAAGGATTTACAAAGCTGGCAGCTCCTCTACAAGACATCCTGGTAGGACAGTCTAAGAAGTCAAAGGCCCGAAGTCCTCCTTTCCAGTGGAATGATGTAATGGAAGAATCCTTCAAGAAGTTGAAGTGGGCTCTGACAGGGGATGAAATTCTGGCTTACCCTGATTACCATCAACCCTTCATTCTGTACACGGATACCAGCAACGTGGGATTGGGAGCAGTACTGCCCAAGTACAAGAAGGTAAAGACAGAGTTATAGCCTTTGCAAGCAGGAAGCTCCGTCCTACTATAAGAAATCCCGAGAACTATAGTTCTTTCAAGTTAGAACTACTGACCGTAGTCTGGGCCGTTACAGAACGCTTCAAGCATTATCTGGCCACTGCAAGATTTAGCATCTATACAGATAACAGCCCGCTTACCCACCTGGACTCAGCAAAACTAGGTATGTTGGAACAGTGATGGATGGCCCGGCTGTCTAACTACAATTTCACCATCAAGTATAGAGCAGGCTGTAAGAATGGAAATGCAGATGCCTTATCCCGAATGCAACACCTGAAGGATATGGAAGAGGAACCGGAGGAGTTGGAAGAAATAGAGCTACCTGCCTTTCACCGCCCTAGGGCAACACAGTACAGAACAGGTGTGTACCAGAAGCACCAGAAGGCAACGCTCAACCCATTACCACATCATGGATGGGCTGACACACAGGACAGTGAGCAGGCTGTGAAGCTAATCAAGGAATTACTGATGCAAGAGGGTGAGTACCCTGGTCAGAATGCTCCAGTTGAAGCTCAGCAGTTGTAGAAGGAAAGAAGTAAACTGTTCCTGTATCAGAATACGTTGTGCAGAAGATATACCAATCCCAGAACTCATGAGTCGGTTTGGCTGATCATTGTAGCCAAGAGAGATGTCAAAATGGTTTTGGAAGCCTATCATGACGGTGCAGGGCATTTTGGATGGAAAAAGTTGGAAGTGCTCTTAAGAAAAAGATTCTACTGGGTTGGCATGAGACGATCAATTTAAGAATGGTATAGAAAATGTGGCCCGTGCAACCTACGAAGGAAGGATCAAGAAAGCCAGAGAGCTTCACTCCAGTCCATAGTTACCAAGCAACCCCTGGAGTTAGTAGCCCTAGACCACATCAAATTAAGACCAAGCAGATCTGGCTATATCTACGCCTTGCCCATTGTGGACCACTATTCCCGTTTCCTAGTGCTGGTGCCAGTAAAGGATCTCAGAACTAGAAGAGCAGCAAAGGCATTCCAAACGTAGTTTTGTAGACCTCATCGCTACCCTGACCAGGTCTTAGCAAATCAAGGTTCAGCCTTTGAAGCAGAGATGTTTCAAGAATTCTGTAATATGTATGGACGTAAGAAGATCTGCACAACACATTATCATCTTCAAACAAATGACTTATGTGAGAAGATGAACCACATAGTGATTGACCTCTTGAAGACCTTACCAGCATCAGAAAGGAACCAATGGCCAGAGAAGTTACCAGACCTGGTAGACTTGTATAACCACGTCCCGGTGAGTTCTACCAATTGCACCCCAGCTTATCTCATGAGAGCAAGACCTGGTAAGCTGCCAATAGATATGGATATGGGAATTCTCAAACCAGATGCAGAAGTTCCAGAAACTAGTTGGGATTCCTTACGCCAGCAGAAGTATTGCCAAGTCCAAGCACGTGTAGAGAAGAGTCTCCAGCAAGCTAGAGAGAAAGAGGAGAAAGCCTAAAATCAACATGCCCAGCAACGCTATTGCAACCTGGTGAGCAAGTGCTTAAAAGAAAAAGACTTACTTATATATTAGATAATCAATGGGAACCAACACCATACAACGTTCTCCCATCAAACTTTTACAATACAAAAGTGTGTCTAGTCAGTAAAGATTGTAAAACCACCTCAGCAGTAACGAAAGATAACTTAAAATTGTGTCCTGAAACCCTGAAGGCATCTGACATCACACTACCTGTAATCACTCAACCTAAGAAGAAAGAAGATGTGTTCCATACTGTATTGAGAGATTTTTCAAAAACCTGGACAAATTACCATGGAGCAGTCTTAGTACCAATGCTCGCATTTCCTCAAGTGGTAGTACCTGAACCAGTACCTGAACCCGTGCAAGCAAGAAGTCCCAAGAGTGGAAGAACCAGAGATGGCACCTTTAGAGGAAGCACGGGAAGAACAGATTTGTGAGCACAGTGAACTTGTCAGTCCTGCTATCAGATCCACATCTCCACCAGAACCAGAAACACCCGAAAGGTACCCTTCTGCACATAGCCTAACACTGAGTACACCTGGTACACGTGTAGTAAGAAGGTCACTACGAAGTACACAGTGCCAGCTTCCAGCTCGGTACAAAGATTAGTGTGCAAGATATGAATAAAGTAATATATATACCGTATATATATATATGTTTTAGTGTAAAGAAATGTGAATAGAACCCGGTAAAAATAGTGTACAGAAGGGTGGAGGAACTGGACACAGCCCCGTGCACGTTAAGTTAGGGAAAGAAAGTGCCTGGGGTTGGGAGGAAGCGACCAGGCCTCCTAAGCCGAGACACTCATAGGGAAAATGTTTATTTTATGTGTAACATTGCAACCGGTAAGCCCAGTACCTACAGAGACTTTCCTATAAGAACTCTTTGAATCTCCTTGAACTTTCATCTTTTAAAAATGGACCATAACATACAATTGGACTGGTTGTCGTAAGACATTCTTGTAAATTGTATTCATCAACACCGGTGGATAAGGACTAATCACCTAGGAGACTGCTTTTTGAACTGTTTTTGAATTTTTACAATTTTATTGGTTTTTGTAAGTTTTTACTTTTAAGACTCTGTACATTATATTGTTATTAATTCTTTGTGTTTACCTTTTGAAAAGTTGCCACAGTCCCAGAGTACTGTCTTTCACTAAGGGGGAATGTGGCACCCCTGGGTCAAGGTGCCACAGTGTCATCACTGCCCCCGGTGGTGGTGTCACGAGAGAGCAACAAAAGGGTCTTCTCATCAGACAACACACATAACACTCACACCTCCAAGCTAGAAGGGGACACCAAGCCCGGGATTAGGGTGATCTCCCCTATATATCCTGGTCTGGGCAGGGGCTAGTTAGTTTAGTTCCAGAGATGGCTTTGAAGACGACCTGGGTGTAAAAGAGCAGTGCTAAGCTCATCCCAGAGTTGATAGCTAAGTTCCAGGCCTAAGGCTAGGGTCTGAGTAGACTAGCAGGAACACACCTGGGAGGCTGAGCAATTCTGTGCTCTCTCCAGAGGAAAGGCGCATAGAATGGACACCGGAGTCCGAGACTGTGCAGGGTCTCACGTCCCAACAGTCAGTACCGGAAAGTGTGGATTCCAAATTCTCCAGCTACACTGTACCTGAGGCACAGCAACTCTGTGAGATTTCAGCAGCATACACCCGAGATCAGGGTAGAAAGAAAGGACTCGAGTTGCCTGTCATGCCGGTACCTCGCAGGAAGAGACAGGGCCGGCAACCTAGCTTATGCAACTGCAGGAGCCTATACACAGCGCAGTAAGGGAGCCAAAGACCCAGCCGGATTGGAAAGAAACCCTGAGTTGCTCTCAAAGACTCGTGGACAGCTCCATATAACATCTGCTCCAGTAAAGGTGTCACGGTGTAGTGAGAATGCTGATGAGGGAATTACAGTTATGGGCAGGGTAACCAGGGAAGACTAGTCTGACCCTAGTCTAGGAACCCTGAGTGGCTCTAATCCAAAGGTATCTCTAAAAGTGAGAAGGTTCGGGCCTCCAGCCTCTTCCTAAAACTCCTCCACCAGCTCTGCGCTATTCCCCCCTTACCTCCCTCCACAGAACTGGGATACAGCAACTCCAATGGAAAGGACATCAGCCACACAAACACACAGGTCAGCACAGCACGGCTTCCAGGCATAGAGTGAGACTCTATCAGCAGCACCACCTGGTGGAAGGAGAGGCTGCTTAAAGGCTAGGGGAGGGGAGCCCAGGTGAGTCACACATTAACCCCTCAACCAGCAGCTGAACCTCATAGTGAATGCAGTTCTAGAGCACAACACAGGAGGCCCAGGACCTTCACAACTATCAACCAAGCAGCTCTTAAAGACAAACACATACATACTCAGCAGCATCCAGCAAGGTCAGCGCCAACTAACCACGTGACAAAAGGACTGAGAAACTACAAAAACAGTGAATCTTCCTATTCCTTGTGCCTGTCGTACTGCATCCCACACATAGACTATTTACACTACCCCGGGGATTGGCTTTACCCATGGAGAGCCGTTCTATCCCAGCTGCCCGTCCATCAACCTGGAGGTTCGGCAGCAGCGGCGGCCATCCCTAGCCACACACCACGGGTGGCATCATGAAACTCCCCTGTACATAACCCCTTTTTCAACTGAAACCCAGGGCACGGAAGTGGGTCACGACCCCCGTGACTTCCCCCACGGGCGCTATTCTCATTGGTCGGCGCCAGCACACAGCGACAATGAGAATAGCGCCTCACTTCCCATTGAGATATAATGGACGACTATGAGTTTCAAATTTACGCTGGAAGTGAGGCGCTATTCTCATTGGTCGGCGCCAGCACACAGCGACCAATGAGAATAGCGCCTCACTTCCCATTGAGATATAATGGACAACTTTGAGTTTCAAATTTACCGCTGTAAGTGAGGCGCTATTCTCATTGGTCGGCGCCAGCAGACAGCGACCAATGAGCATAGCGCCTCACTTCCCATTGAGATATAATGGAGGACTTTGAGTTTCAAATTTACCGCTGTAAATGAGGCGCTATGCTCATTGGTCGCTGTGTGCTGGCGCCGACCAATGAGCATAGCGCCTCACTTCCCATTGAGATACACAGTGGTCTTTAGAGCTGTGCATGGCCGGGCCCTTGGTTGTATTTTCGGCCACGGGGGGCGGGAGACTCGCAATGGACCTACGTGCCGGAGTTACCGCGGCTGCAACGACTCGCCACCCGGCTGGCTCGCCGCGATCCTCCCGCATAGGGCGGCCATCTTGGTCCACCCTGTGCGGGTGGAGCTGGCCGAATATCCGACCACAACACTACGGAAGTGGCTTCGGGTTTGGCCGGAAGTGGCTTCGGGCTTTATATAATAGATTATCATCTTCGCATTGTACTCTAATATTAAGATGGGTCTTGTATCCTGTTCTGCCTTATGAAATCTAAGGTTCTCCTCATGTATTCTCTTGATTCTGTTTTAATTATGTGTCTTTATTTCTTTTATTTTAGTTCACATTTCTGATTCTTGCTCCTTATGTGTTCCTGTGTTATGGATTCATTCATTCATGAGACTTTGAAGAGAGCATCATCAAGATGAACGCGGCTATGTGGTCGAAATTTATGTATATACTTTTTGCATATATAAAAAAATTCTCTGTATAATGAATGCACTGTATGCACTTTATACTTCGGCTAACATGTTTGTATGTTCCTCTTAGATTACATTATTTCTTTCTTCATTTAGTATTTAGATGTCTGTTTTCCATTCTGCTTTATTATTTTGTTATTAGGCGCCCCCTGGTGGGTGTTTTTGGCAATTTGTGGGGAATACAGAGTTTACTATATATTTTTTCCTCTTTTTTCCTAGTGCTGCTATCTGTTGTTTATCATTTCCTTAAGCGTTGAGATAGTTGAAGGGTGCATTAGCGGCTATAGGTTTGAGATTCCTCTCTTTATTAATTTTATGCCATTCTCCTTGCCCTTTTCCAAAATGGCACCATTCTAGTCCGCGCATGTGCAGGGCGTGGTTTTGGCCTCCGATGACGCGGTTTCCTACAGACGTCTCCCTGAAGTAGAGCGACGTCTTGGAGGTTTTCCTCAGGGAAGCGTTGGAATACCTGCGACACGGTCAGCATCCAACTCCACGCACCCATTCTGACATGTGCGGCTATTAATCTCATTATATGCACCTTATAAGGAGCGATCCCTAGACACTTCCCACACTCCCTGAAGAAGTGCCAGGAGTTGGCACCAAACATGTTGGGGGTAAACCTGGAGCAGTACGGACCCTTCCTTTACATTATTAATGGGTGAGTGGTTATAAATAGATTTTTGATGAACTTTCTGCTCTCCTATAAGTGGGTTAGGTCAGCATTCAGAGTGGTTGTATTTGGTGTTCCATAATAACCCCTGCTGTTAGACTCAAAAAAACTCCCCAGAGAGACGTTTCATGATCTAAGGTCTGATCTATTATTGCTTCACTCCATTATATGACTTTGTACTTTAATTGGTCTGATCCTATTCTGGGTTGTTTCCATCCACAATTCTTTAATCTTCCCAGCCTTATACTGAGGTTGTTTTGTGACTCCAATTGGTTTTTAATCACCTATGTATGTCTTTGTCCAATAAAGTAATATTAATTTGCATATTACTATTGGTTTTTGGTGAATTTTGTCCAACATTGGGTTTGATAAACACCTCCTGGTGATCAAAATTAAAAAACTCTTTTCCTCTATGAAAGTTACTAGCCAAACAGTGGTACTACCCTAAATAGATTTTGGTAAGTAGGTTTGGGCAGATGCAATACAAAATGGTTTTCTGCACCGTATGGTGGTAGATTTCAACAGAACACTGGACCACAACTACCTAGTCAAACACTGGTAGTACCCTAAATAGATTTTGATAACTAGGTTGGTTTGGGCAGATGCAATGCAAAAGGGTTTTCTGCACTGTCTGGCTGTAGATTTCAATGGAACACTGGACCACAGCTACCTAGCCAAATACTGGTACTACCCTAAATATATTTTGGCATATAGGTTTAGGCAGATATAATACAAAAGGGTTTTCTAAAATGTAAGGCGGTAGATTTCAACAGAACACTGGACCACAGCTACCTAGCCAAACACTGGTACTACATTAAATAGATTTTGGTAAGTAGGTTTGGGCAGATGCAATACAAAAGTGTTTTCTGGACTGTATGGCGGTAGATTTTAACAGAACACTGGACCACAGCTACCTAGACAAACACTGGCGCTACCCTAAATAGATTTTGGTAACTAGGCTTGGGCTGATGAAATACAAAAGGGTTTTCTGGACTGTATGGCAATAGATTTCAACAGATCACTGGACCACAGTGGCCTATCCAATCAGTGCTACTAGCCAAAAAGGATTTCCTTGGCTAGATTTAGCCAGATGCAGTAAAAAAAGGCTTGCAAACAGAGAAGGTGTAGCTATCTATACAACATTGCTATACACCTGCCTGGCAAACAGTGCTTCTAGCCAAAAAAGATTGGCTTGACTAGATTTGGCAAAATGCAGTAAAAAAAGGCACGCAAACACAGGAGGTGTAGCTTTCTACACAGCAGTGCTACACACAAGCCTGGCAAACAGTGCTACTACCCAAAAAGGATTTGCTTGGCTAGATATGGTCAGATGCATTAAAAAAAGGCTTGCAAACATAGGAGGTGTAGCTTTCTATGCAACATTGCTACACAACTACCTGTCAAACAGTGCTACTAGCCAAAAAGGATTTGCTTCGCTAGATTTGGCCTGATGCAGTAAAAAAAAGGCTTGCAAAGCACAGGATCTATGTAGATTTCAACACAGCACTCTTCGCATTCGTCGAACCACTTGAACATAGTAAAAAATAAGTCAAATTTGAAATTGGCGAACATGTTCGATTGAACATCTCTCATCTGTTTAGGTGCTCACCTAAATTGCTAGCTTTATCAATATGAACATGCAGCATATAATCTACCACCGTGTCCAAAATTAGGGCATGCCTTATTCTCAGCTCTCATAAAAAGAAATAAAGAAGTGTGTCATGAATATCTGAATATTGCTCATGATTTTAAGGTGATTGAAGAGTCAGCCAAATCTAGCTCCCCCATCTCTCCTCCCTTTTTGGTTTGTGAGTAGGTTACATAGATCCAATTCATGCAACCCCCAGCCTAAGCCATTTACAACGGATCGTAAATACCTGGAGCTGAGGGGGCAGAGCGTACACAGGTTTGAACCAGATCTGTTCCCTGCAGAAAATCCTTTGTTTAAACCTACAGTGGCTTCTATGTCGAATTTAAGAAGACCCGTTCACGCCACAAACACATAATTCATATTTTCAGGTTGCTCACAGGTTTGCGCATTGAATGATATGTCGTATATAATTATGCAACCATCAGGAACCTGGGAATGAATTTCTGCCATTATTAACATCACAAGTAGGTCATATTTAGTATCAATATTCTCAGAATGAAATGCCCTTAAATATAAGCTATATATGATGTTTGGGAGCCCACCCCATCCCCAGATATGAAGAATGGGGATTTATTAAGCCTGGTGAGAAAGGAGGTCTCAGAGTGATCCCTCTCCACTGGGATGATCCTCTACGAGGTGGGGGCCACAGATTTCCCTGTCTTTAATAAAACTGGAGAAGCCCTGTTCAGGTCATTCCATTCAGGGGCACGGACATAGCAAGACACGACCAGCTGTGTAGTGGAATCCTACCTTTCTGGGGAGCTGCCCTTCCCCACAGAACTACGTATACCTATGTGTGACTAGGTCTGGCAAGTTCTCTTTTATTCCTTTTATTTTCATAACTGTTTTATGCATACATGTATATTGTCTCTTATGTAATAATCTGTAAATCTTTTATATAAGCACTGCCTATCTTTTCTTTGAAGTAAATATTTAATTTACTAGTCTCGATCTCCTTGTCCTATGAAGAGCTCTCACGACCTCACTGTTCGTTTTTACACTATCGCACAGGTTACCGATCCACCTGTAAGAGATCGGCGGTGGCAGATACCGTTTTTTGTATTTATGTGATATTGTGGGCCTGAGGGTGACTGGATCGAGGTATATATACGTTCCTAGCAGGAACTGGTGGTATATATACATCCTGTCACATCACGTGCCGCAGTAGACCACATAAATTAGTGCAGCTGGGCTCCTTTCTTATCCTCTGGCAATACCGGATTTGGCCAGCAGGCTAAGGGGGCGCCAGAGAGCTGCAGGTCCTGACTAGGTCTTCGTGACAATTGGTGGCAGAGCGGTGGGATCATAGGACATTAGTGATCTGGTTTGAGCAATCATTCCTCTCACTAAAAACTTGCACAGCTCTTAAGAGAACTCTGCACAAAAGTTTTGAAGATCGAACTCAGTGTTTATTAGATCTGAGACAATACTGTGTGTGTAGTAGTTACCCCTCCCCCCTCTTTGTTTTTCTATTCTATCCTTTGATTTGAAAACCATGGTCTTGGTTGGAGAGCACTTGTCCACCCAGCTGAAAAAGAACGTTCTAATTGGAATGTATACGGCCAACGGCCTTGACCCTAATGGCAAAACCAGAGAACAAATGGTCGCAGAGCTGGTACAACTTGAAGCAGAGCAAGCCCGTCACCTCAGCCCAGAAAATGGAGAGGCCAGCCAAAGCCTTGTCAGTGTTGATGCACAGCTCCCGGCTGCAGAGGTCAGTCCAAGCACAGATGGTGTTGCTGCTGAGGCCTTACCTGTGGATTCAAACCGAGTCCTAGAAGGTGTTCCTGTAAAGGTCCCACCTGTAGATGCACGCTGCGTCAGCGACCACGTCAGCGTGGACCCTATCTGCAACTGGCCTTACAGCACTGTCCCGCTGAGGATTCCCAAGGACGCCTGCAGCTCATTCAGCAATACTGAGAGGCTGCAGAGCGGCGAGCCGAGCGAGAGGCTGAGAGAGCCGAGCTAGAGGCTGCAGAGCGAGGGGCTGAGGCCCAAGCTCAGAGAGACCACGTCATGCAGATGGCCCAGCTGGAAAGGCAGTCATCTACCCCATTGAACTCTGAATTGACTAGTCCAACCACCTTCAAGCCCCGTCCAGAGCATTTCCAGGTGCTGGATGACAAAGGTGACCTGGACACTTTTCTGAGGGGTTTTGAAAAGACTTGCTTACAGTACCAGCTGCCGAATGACCAGTATGCCAAGTACCTAATCGCAGCGCTGAGAGAAAAAGCGCTAGAGGCGTTTGTGGCTCTTCCTCGAGAACTAGATGGGGACTATGCAGCCATTAAGAAGGCTCTAATACAGAGGTTCCAGCTGACTCCTGAGGTGTACCGCAGAAAGTTCCGGAAACTCCAGCGTGGACCACGCGACAGCTATAGTGATGTGGTGCACGGGCTCAGAACCAACTTTGAGCTGTGGATCCAAGGACTGTCAGTGACCACCTTTGAGCAGATAAAGGATCTGATGGTGAAAGACCAGTTCCTGCATCTTTGCCCCACTGAGGTGCGACAGTTCGTGATGGATCGGGAGCCACCAGATGCGAACAAAGCAGCGCAGATCACAGACACCTACGAGGCCAATCGGAGACTGGGGGTGCGGAAGCCAGTTGTCACCAACGGGAAAGGGGGTAAGCCGATGACCACCATCCCTGCCCCTGCCAGCCGACCTTCCGGAGGCCCTGTCCCAGCTGCTAGCACTTGGCTGACAGCCGACGTTCTCAAATGTTTTACTTGTGGACAACCGGGACATGTGAGTGCCACTTGTCCGGAGAGGCAGAAGAAGAGCCCCTCATCTGAGGCCCCAGGGCCTAGAGCTGCTATTTATTTGGTGGGTGATACGGGTGGGAGTTCCCGGGAGAACTTGCAGTCAGTCACGGTGGCTAACACCATCACTGTGGGGCTCAGGGACTCTGGTGCAGAACGAACTCTCATCCGCCCCGAATACGTGTATCCTCATGAACTCATCCCTGGAAAGACACTGACTGTCACCGGTATCGGGGGTGAGCGCCGATATTTGCCCATGGCCCAAGTTTACCTGGACTGGGGTGTGGGAAGAGGGTGGAGGGAGGTTGGGGTAACCAAGAATCTCCCCGCCAATGTGTTATTGGGAATAGATTTGGGGCGGTTGGTTGCACATTATGTTCCTGATAACCCTCCCAGGTATGACATGTCAGGTAATGTCCAGGTTGATCAGGTGAAGGGTAATGTTAATGTGGATAATGTGAATGGTAATGTAAATGTTGATAATGTGAAGGTTAATGTCAATGTTGATAATGGGAATGGTAATAATGTTGATGATGATGTTGATGATGATGTTGATGATGTGCCAAGAAATGTCAATGTTGATGATGGGCAGGGAAATGTCAATGTGTTGCCCATTAATAAAGTGAATCCTGGTGTTAGGGAACTCAGCCATATCACACCACAGGGTGGTATTACTGAAAATCCAATGAAGGTGGCAGGAATCAGCACTAAGGAAGATGGAGGCAGGCATGGCAACCACAAGAGCGGTGGTTGTGTGCCACCTGCCAAGGTCACGACGGACTGTGACATGGCGGGTGCTAGCTGCTCCATGACAAGTGCTGATCAGGAGGCATCACAGCGTGATGGACCTCATGGTGGAGGAGAACTCAGTGATGTCACGCCACGAGCTGGCATCACCGAGGGTTTCCTCCACGGTGCAACATTGGTTGCTAAGGTAGATGGTGGCAGGCATGAGGACCCTGGGGAACATGGTCTCATGCAGTATGCCAGTGTCACGACGGACTGTGACACGGATGAGGGTAGCTGCCCCATGGTAAGTGCTGCTCCTGAGGCATCACATCGTAATGAGGCCTCAGGGTAGAGGAGGACTTAGCCATGCCACGCCACGAGCTGGCATCACTGAGAGTCCCGTCCAGGTAGTAGACCTCGTTGCTAAGGGAGACGGAGGCGGGCATGGTAACCACAAGAGCGGTGGTTACATGCCACCTGCCAGGGTTACGACAGACTGTGACATGGCAGGTGCGAGCTGCTCCATCCTTAGCAGGGATCCCGAGGGATCACCAGAAGAGGGAAAGGTGCTTTCTCCAACTGGGCACGAGGATGGGAACACAGAGCCCATAATCTGTCCGGCTGGAAAGCTGTGTTCACTACCTGCCAGGGCGATGGAGGAGCAGCCATGTCCTGTCAGAGTAGCAAAAGACCACCCTCCACAGTCGGCCTAGACGATGGGGAGATCGGGCCCATTGTTTACCCGACTGATTGGAAAACTGGCCTCCCTGCCATTCAGGACCATGGGAAAGAGGTACCCCTGGCTTGTCCGGATGGGAGACTAGTACGCTTGGTCTGCCAGGGAGATGGAAGAGCAAACACCCTCTCCTGTCAGAAGGGTGTAATGGCAGTCCCAACAGCCTGTCAAGTTAAGGGGCAGTCCCAGTCCACAGCTTGTCAGGGTGATGGGAAAGCTGGGTCGCTGGCCAGCCAGGCAACCGAGCAAGTGTCGTTATTTCCCAGGGAGATAACCTTCCGAGGTGCTCTGCCCGCAGACTGAGCACTGGGAATGCAGAGACCGCACTGCCTTCTGGGTCCTCAACCTGTAGAGAAATAACGGGACCACCTGCCGACCCAGAACAGGTCCAAGATGGTTCCTGTGAGGTCGGGGCTTCCGCTCCCCTTCTGGCTACCTCTAGCCAGGGGATTCAGACAGTCACACTAGCAAATGACAGTCCTGAGGTGCTGGAAGGCCCAGCAGAGACCTCTGTCTCTGAGCCTGAATCGAAGAAGGTCCTATGGGATCCTGGTAGAAGGAGAGATCACCAACTGATGCGTGGCAGAAAGCTCAGAGATCTGTCTTCCATAGCGTCATCAAAAAGGGGGAGGTGTCATGAATATCTGAATATTGCTCATGATTTTAAGATGATTGAAGAGTCAGCCAAATCTAGCTCCCCCATCTCTCCTCCCTTTTTGGTTTGTGAGTAGGTTACATAGATCCAATTCATGCAACCCCCAGCCTAAGCCATTTACGACGGATCGTAAATACCTGGAGCTGAGGGGGCAGAGCGTACACAGGTTTGAACCAGATCTGTTCCCTGCAGAAAATCCTTTGTTTAAACCTACAGTGGCTTCTATGTCGAATTTAAGAAGACCCGTTCACGCCACAAACACATAATTCATATTTTCAGGTTGCTCACCGGTTTGCGCATTGAATGATATGTCGTATATAATTATGCAACCATCAGGAACCTGGGAATGAATTTCTGCCATTATGAACATCACAAGTAGGTCATATTTGGTATCAATATTCTCAGAATGAAATGCCCTTAAATATGAGCTATATATGATGTTTGGGAGCCCACCCCATCCCCAGATATGAAGAATGGGGATTTATTAAGCCTGGTGAGAGAGGAGGTCTCAGAGTGATCCCTCCCCACTGGGATGATCCTCTACGAGGTGGGGGCCACAGATTTCCCCGTCTTTAATAAAACTGCCCTGTTCAGGTCATTCCATTCAGGGGCACGGACATAGCAAGACACGACCAGCTGTGTAGTGGAATCCTACCTTTCTGGGGAGCTGCCCCCCAAAGAACTACGTATACCTATGTGTGACTAGGTCTGGCAAGTTCTCTTTTATTCCTTTTATTTTCATAACTGTTTTATGCATACATGTATATTGTCTCTTATGTAATAATCTGTAAATCTTTTATATAAGCACTGCCTATCTTTTCTTTGGAGTAAAATATTATAATTTACTAGTCTCGATCTCCTTGTCCTATGAACGAGCTCTCACGACCTCACTGTTCGTTTTTACACTATCGCATAGGTTACCGATCCACTGTAAGAGATCGGTGGTGGCAGATACCGTTTTTTGTATTTATGTGTTATTGTGGGCCTGAGGGTGACTGGATCGAGGTATATATACGTTCCTAGCAGGAACTGGTGGTATATATACATCCTGTCACATCACGTGCCGCAGTAGACCACATAAATTAGTGCAGCTGGGCTCCTTTCTTATCCTCTGGCAATACCGGATTTGGCCAGCAGGCTAAGGGGGCGCCAGAGAGCTGCAGGTCCTGACTAGGTCTTCGTGACAAAGTGTTATTCTAATGGCCAGAGGGTCTCAATTAATTGAACTGCAGCTAGAAACAAAAGGTGGAGCCTTCATGTTTGTAAAGGTACCTTTACACGCGGCAACCTTTTCTAAGAATTTCACTGGCAACTTACTGGTTGCAGTGAAATCATGGAGACATTGCTTCATTTGTACACAGCAACAAGATAGAACAATGTGTCCATGATTTCACTGCAACCAGTAAGTTGCCAGTGAAATTCCTAGAAAAGTTGCCGCGTGTAAAGGTACCCTAAGAGCATTCATGAAAATAGTGAATGTCATTAGGTATTGCATGATTTCTGCACTGTGCTCTTGGGCGGGTCGTGCTTGTTATCAGAAGGCAAATATTGGTTGTCAGTTTTTCTCATTTTTAATGGGCATAGTATATTTAAGGTCAGCCATTAAATTATTTTATGGCCATACAATTGAGAGTGTTACTAGTCAATATAGCCTTTCGTACATTTTTTGCAAAAGACGTATTAACTAAGTACCCTTTATTGACACTTTTTTGCATTTGCTTTTTACTTTTACTTATAAAGCAGAGTAATTTTGGATGCTTTTTATACTGCCTCTTTTTTGTGATATAGACACTTGGTGGTGTGAACATGGTTCTACAGACCTGTTCACATTGTGTTCTGGCTCAGTTATCAGTATTCATTTAGTTTCTTGTTATGCAAGATGGGAAGTGCCCCATCCCTTCCTTACTGAGTCAGACACATAAGTGCTGTTTCTACCTTGTGCCCATAGTGGATTCTGGTCCTGCTGCATCCTGTATCTTTGAGGTATGTTCACATTAGATCAGGTTTTAAATATGTTAGTTTTAGGGACCGTTCTGATAAAGGGTCACTATGACGTGGTAGATCGGCTTTCATACATTTTTTGCAAAAAACATATTAACTAAGTACCCTGTTATTGACACTTTTTTGCACTTGCTTTTTACTTTTACTTATATAGCAGAGTAATTTTTGACATTTTTTATACTGCCTCTTTTTTGTGATATAGTCAATTTAGCATGCTGCATTTTTTTTTTACTTTGGGACTATGCAGCACGTTTAAAAACATAAAAAAATATATTTTTGATGCAGCCTCGTGCAAAGTTTTGTTACCTTAAAATTCATAGTGCTAAATTCCCTTGTGCATTCACATGGCAATTTTTCAACTATATTCTGTGACTGTGTAAGAACAGTTTTCTCTTGAACAAGAAAACAATTTCTAAAGCCGCAATTAAAATCTTTTGCCCGATCTAGTAAGAGAAAGAAAAAGTTTCTTAGAACTGGACTGACATTTTCAAAATTAACAGACAAAAAGGCTACTGTGTGAATGAGATGATTCGTGGGTTCTAGTGCGTAACAGCACAATTAACAAACAAAATGACTAATATGTAATAGATACAAACTGTGGATTCATGTGAATAGGACAGCACATTTAACAGAAAATTAGATCTTTGTGTAACTAATATACATGGGTTGTTTAAATTAGAATTTGGCTCATATTTTTAGTTTTATTCTCTCATTCAGGCGCTTTACTCCAATTCAACAAATTTTGCTTATCCACTCTTTTTCACCAAAATATGGCACCAGAATTTTTTTCCTTCCTATTCCCATATGCAGGAGGAACATGGCTATATGACTGCTTAGTCCGTCATTTGAAGTGCAGCATTTAAAGTGTGCTATAATGAATTAGACCAGAATTGGATGGGAATGGACCTGAAGGTAAATAGATACTAATGCAATCTAAACAATGTAAACAATGTAAACTATTGATAATCCCACAATGTCTGTCCAATGGGATTCAGTGACTTTGGATTCAGGTAGTTTAGAAGGGAGGAATTATTGAACTGCTGGTTGTATTTTAATACTTTATATTTCTTTTTAGTTTATACTAGCTGTACTACCCGGCTTCGCCCGGGTTAATAACTGCTGTTGACAAAATAGAATGTGTTAACAAAAATTTATTCAGCACACAAAAACCTCAAAACAAATCGATAGAAATGTAATTATTAAAAGGCAAAAACTAAGCTAATAGAAGCATTTCACAACATATATTTCAACACCACAGATATTCCACACAGATTTAACTAAATTGGCCAAGTAATGTGAAGTAATCTTCTACTCCTTATTCGAGAGCTTTTTGATAAATGATATTCTTAGTTCTTCCTTCAGGTGCAAAGACGAACAGATTTTTGGCTGTTCCAACTCTTGAACAGGCCACATAAAGTTGACCATGAGAAAAGCATGGAGATTGTAACTCAATTCCAACTACTTTCAAAGACTGTCCTTGAGCCTTGTTGATGGACATAGCAAATGCCAGTCGAACAGGAAACTGGAGGCGTTTAAAATCAAAAGGCAAATCAGATGGAATAAGAGGAATTGTTGGAATGAAAACATCTCCTGTGGCACATCCTGTCAAAATGGTTGCCTCAATTACATGTGGAAACAGGTTCTTAATCAAGAGTCTTGTTCCATTACACAGCTCTGGTGGATCCAAATCTCTCAATAGCAGAATAGGTGCTCCAGGTTTTAGAAAGAGGTTGTGAGGAGGAAGTCCTTGTGTCTCTAAGGAATTGAGTAACTCAGTTGGATAAAATACTGCTTGAGCAGGGTCTATTACTGTATCCACTGACTTGTAGGTTGTGCACACACCTGGAAGGAGATTTAGAATTTGAAGATTGATCTTGTTGACGCTGTCATTTTTGGGAGCTAGAATAGCTCTTTCACACAGCCAGACAGAATTTTTGAAGTGGAGTTGAATGTTTGGAAAAATATTTGCTTTCAACTCCTCAATGGAAGTCACAATGCAACAAAATTTGCTTGGGAAGGTGATCTGTCCACTGGTTGAGTTTACTGGTGCCTTGCCATCTCCAATAGTCAACAGCTGGCTCAAACAGTCCAGCAGAAACATCGCCTGTCATGTAGACCCTCATGTTTGTGTTCAGTAACATTTCTTTACTTTTCTTCAAAAGGTACGATGCTTTGAGACAGGCATTGAATTTGTCTGCAGGGGTTGATCTTGAAATAACAGGTAGTGTTTGGCAGAAGTCACCTCCCAAAACAACAACTACTCCTCCCATGATATATTTGTTGCTACGCAGGTCTTGCAGCAGTCTGTCCACTGCTTCCAGAGCCCTTTTGTGTGACATGGTGCATTCATCCCAAATGATGGCACTGCATTTTTGAAGCAATTTGGCCAGTCCTAATCCCTTGGCAATATTACACACGGGGCTGTCACTATGAGACAAATTAAGTGGTAGTTTGAATGTCGAATGTGCTGTCCTGGAGCATCAAGGAAGACAATCCCACCTTTGTTGGTTTCACTGAAACTTAAAATGTAGTTATAGGTGTCCCTTTGATCTGGTAACAATATTGGCTTGTTCTGAGACACAAATGCTGTCAGTTCATGAATATTGTAGTTTGTTTCTATGAAAATCTCCTTGCACATTTGGATGCCTTCAGGATTTCTTATTAGAGCAGGAAAACCAAGCAACTGTAAGGCTTTTCCTGACATTGCTATGCACTGATCTTCAAGGAGCATTAAAGTTTCATTGAATATTTCCTCAGTGAAGTTGATGAGTTGCTGAGGATTTTCCCTTCTAATCTGCATGAGGATGTCCTCACTGAGATCAGTTTTGTATTTTGTCCAAATCTCAAGAGGATTTGAAATGCTACCAGTTGTTACAATAATAGCAAAGAGGTGTCTTAGTCGCTTTGGGGTTTGTGTGGCTGCTGTTTCACTGAGGGTCATGTCCCAGTGTCCATCATTTTCCAGAACTCCTTTTGTTGGGCAAGCTTCCCTGAATGTTTCACACACATGGCCTCCGACGTTCTTCAGATCAGAAAATGATGTAGGGCCTTTGACAACATGAAGTAAAATGCGCAGGTAGAAGCACTCTGCATTTGACGGACGAGCAGTGTAGACTCGACCAAGAGTATCAGTTGCTTCCACCTCTGGATGCCTTCAATATCAAGCCCCTGTTTCCTCTGTTGCAGTGTTTTTCTGGAGGCATTCCAAGTGTAGTACTTTGGTAAATCACAGTAGAGAATTGTTTTTGCAAAAGGGTCTTGTTGACACAGCTAAAAAAATGCCAAGAGGGTGGTCTTAGGTGGTGTTAGGAGCTCCTGCAAGTTTGCTGGGTTAAAGTAAATTCTCTGTCCATTTTCCAAGTGCACACTCAGATGCACAACTGGTGGGTAGCGCTCATGAATGGAGAATCCTACTATTCTCCAAACAACTTCATTGCTGCTTATGTACCTGCCCATCTGGAATGCCTCCACTAAAATAGGTCAATTTTTCTGGAGTTTAAAATCTGCTTGATCACTTCCTTTGTGGACATATTTGCAGATATACCTGCTTGATTTCACAGACTTGCAAGATTCAATATTTATGTGGGCCTGGAAGATTTTTTGAGAGCAAAGGGTTGTAAGGAACTACCCACCTGTTGTCAAGTTCTATCTCTTGGAGTGATGATCCAACACGCATTTTGAGCTTTGCTGTGAAGCCACCATCCCCTGGCTTTCTTCTTTGGTAGACTGGATATCCATCTTTTCCTGTTTGGGTTTCTTGGACCAGGGATCTTGGATAATGCTTTGAACACCTTGACGGTGGGTCACGAGCTTACGATATTCTGGCGCCATAATACCAACTGACACCTTACAACATTATCTTTAGTGTCAACCTGCATCTTTTTATCCATTGCAGTTGAGGTTGTTTTCCTCTAGGGGGCGTCTGTCACAGTGATGCATATTTCAGTGCTGAGCAGCCCGCCCGGTCTAATAGGAGGCGTCACCAATAGGCTGCTCAGACACTATGTAACACCTGAGTGTGGCAGGGGCCTAATGGTGTCGATGTGTCTGCATTCACCACCAGCCTCTCCCTGAATACATGGCTGGTCGCTGGTTGCTACAAACCGCCCCCATGTTATAGGTTGCAGGGGTCTGTGTACCGGTGTCTAGACGTGTGCTACCTCCTGGGGGAATCTGCAGCCACCTGCTAGATGCAAGGGGTAAAGAAAAAAAGCGACCATTTTTGGTGAGTTTTTCTATTATAATACTTAGTACCTATTCGGTGATTTTTGTTTAAAGCTAAATTATACATGTGTTATACATGTGGCTAGGTACTCGTGAGTGTAAGGGCCCTTGACGGTGGGTCACGAGCTTACGATATTCTGGCGCCATAATACCAACTGACACCTTACAACATTATCTTTAGTGTCAACCTGCATCTTTTTATCCATTGCAGTTGAGGTTGTTTTCCTCTAGGGGGCGTCTGTCACAGTGATGCATATTTCAGTGCTGAGCAGCCCGCCCGGTCTAATAGGAGGCGTCACCAATAGGTTGCTCAGACACTATGTAACACCTGAGTGTGGCAGGGGCCTAATGGTGTCCATGTGTCACGCTGGGAGTAGGGAAGACACCCAGCGTAGGATAACGACGGGGGGGGGGGGAATAAGGAGTCCCTAACGCTAAGGGCACAAGAAGGAGACGGTAACCCCTAGACTTCCTAGAGCTGACCCTGTCTGCCCTAACGTCCCTATACAGTCTCCTCAACTGTCGCCGACCACGAACCTCGTCCCTCTCTGATCCTAGCACTATCTTATCTAAGGATCAGATGGAGAGGTTCACTAGACCCCTCCACTATCAACTAAAGACAAACACCAGGGAAGACAGACATTAGGGAAAAGGAAACACTTATCTGACAGCAGAACTCAGCAACCTCCACAACCTCAGCGTCTGCTGGAGCAAGGATAATGAGTGCACAAGGAACTATCACCTGCACCGAGGAAGGGTAATGAACCTCCTTATAAAGGTGGAAGGAATCTGCTGGGTCCTAGTGACCCACCAAATTGGTGGATAAAACCAGACCGAGCACAAGACCTCCACAGCCGTCCCCCATAACAGCGAGATCCCATCACACCCTCTCTCCATCTACACAGAAGGTAAATGCCCCTGAAAGAGACGGACCATCCTCCCCCATTATGGCTGGTGGGCCACCCGCTGGGATCGTCTGCGCGTGGCCTCCACCCTGTCATCCGTGCCACCCGTGACACCATGTGTCTGCATTCACCACCAGCCTCTCCCTGAATACATGGCTGGTCGCTGGTTGCTACAAACCGCCCCCATGTTATAGGTTGCAGGGGTCTGTGTACCGGTGTCTAGACGCATGTGCTACCTCCTGGGGGAATCTGCAGCCACCTGCTAGATGCAAGGGGTAAAGAAAAAAAGTGACCATTTTTGGTGAGTTTTTCTATTATAATACTTAGTACCTATTCGGTGATTTTTGTTTAAAGCTAAATTATACATGTGTTATACATGTGGCTAGGTACTCGTGAGTGTAAGGGCCCTTGACGGTGGGTCACGAGCTTACGATATTCTGGCGCCATAATACCAACTGACACCTTACAACATTATCTTTAGTGTCAACCTGCATCTTTTTATCCATTGCAGTTGAGGTTGTTTTCCTCTAGGGGGCGTCTGTCACAGTGATGCATATTTCAGTGCTGAGCAGCCCGCCCGGTCTAATAGGAGGCGTCACCAATAGGCTGCTCAGACACTATGCAACACCTGAGTGTGGCAGGGGCCTAATGGTGTCCATGTGTCTGCATTCACCACCAGCCTCTCCCTGAATACATGGCTGGTCGCTGGTTGCTACAAACCGCCCCCATGTTATAGGTTGCAGGGGTCTGTGTACCGGTGTCTAGACGCATGTGCTACCTCCTGGGGGAATCTGCAGCCACCTGCTAGATGCAAGGGGTAAAGAAAAAAAGCGACCATTTTTGGTGAGTTTTAACTGCCATCAATCATACAAGGAGAATTTTTGTTGAGACTCCCACATGGACCATGAATCATGTTTTTTGTGAGGGTGTCAAATAGCAATGGGTCAATCTGAGGCTCTGGCAATTGGGCACTGATGATATTGTCAATTTCGGTAGGCTGTATTTTTTGCTTCAGCCAGATCAAGATGTGGGCGTGAGGAAGGCCTTTTTTTTTTGCCATTCAACTGAATACATCTAGCACTGCGTCTCACCATAAATATGTGATTTTGTGATGAGATTAGTCATTTTTGAAAGTTTGTGTTTGAAAACCCGAGCAATAAGATCATGGCGATTCACTGTTTTTTGGCCCAGCAACAGCTGCCCTCCAATTTCCTCCCAGGCAGGATTGCAAGTAAAGGTGATGAATAGATCTGGACGGCCATACTTTCTTACATAAGTCATTGCATCCTGTGTGTATTCATGCATGTGTCGTGGGCTTCCAGTGACAGTTGATGGAAGAATAACCATTTTCCCCAACTCTTTGGAATCATCATCATTTGCAACAGCATCTCTAAGGTGAATATATTCCTCTGCCCTGAGCTTCTTTTGATTTAGTCAGATATATAAAAGAGGTTTACTCTCAATCTTTGCATACATGTCAACAATAAATTGGTGGAAGAGGTGTTTGCATTTCAAGATGTGATTTTTCTCTTCAAATCTTGTCATGATCCTATATGCATAGAAGTCCATAGCAGACACATTTTTTCCTGAAGGGTTGCCTGTTGTAGGATCTGTCTGAGGCCATCCTGTCCCTGCCAAAAGATGATTGGATATTGCAGCGCATCATAGGACCTGTGAGTTTCTGCTACTCGTTGCAAACTATTGTTCCTTTTCTGAAGCACAATGTCACGGCTTTGAAAATCATTACTTACAATCAAGATGGCTACCTCATCAAATGTGGGAGCATTGAAACGTCGCTGATGTTCACCTTGTGGTGTTTTATCAGCTCGAATGACAACCTTGTAATCATCATTTGGCATGCATTCAAGTGCAGTCTTGAAAAGTTGAACATATGGATTTTTGGAATGAAGGAATTGCTGCAAAATAGTGACAATATCAAGGCGACTGTTAGGAATTAAAGAGCATCTCCGCTGAGCCTCTGCTTCTGCATTTCCCATGAATAAGAGTTGAAGAAATTGAGGTTCTTCTCTTTGTAATGGAAGCAGTGACCCAATTGAGTGGTAAACCTGTCCTTGAACTTTAAATGTCGGCATACATCCTGTTGTAAACATTTTTTTTGTTGCACCAAATGATGTCATTTGGAAGCAGGAGTTGTACTTCCTAATGTTGTCCAAGAAATGCTTTGATATTGTGCTGGTGCCTGTCATCAGAGACTTCAGGGGATCTGGTGGTGACAGGAGAGGTGGAAGTTTTATTTTGTCATTTGCACAGCATAAACCTGGCGGTTTGTCTTTCCATTTCAGGGCATTGCAATACATGCAGACCACATCCATTTTTCCTATCTGAACATTAGAATTATCCTGATAGTTTATGTCTGACTGGTAACAAAAGACAGCATGTTTCAAATCTCCAACCATTTCCTGTGCCCTGGTAGAAGAAATAGTAATTCTCTTAGTGGCAAGTCGGCCTTCTCTCTGCTGGGATGACTCATTGGCCCTTGAGGAAGCAGCTCTTCTCTTATCTGCAAGCCTCACTTCCCTTTGCTCAGAAACTTCATTGGCCCTTGAGGAAGCAGCTCTTGTTTTCATGTCTGCAAGCCTCACTTCCCTCTCCTCAGAAAGTTCATTGGCTCTTGAGGAAGCAGCTCTTGTTTTCATGTCTGCAAGCCTCACTTCCCTCCTCAGAAAGTTCATTGGCTCTTGTTTTCATGTGTTTCAGCCTTGTTTCTCGGTCTTAACATTTTTCATTGGCCCATAATGCAGCTTTTCTTTTTGCATCAGCTGAAATTCGTGCCATGGAATTCCCTTTCTTATGAGGCATTATTGTGTTAAAAATAGTCTGCAAGTGGCAGTTTCTATATCCTCTCACAGAGAGGTAATGTGACTGACATCAGCCTTTCCACCAACACACCCTAACTGACATCCTATTACCTCACACAAGCTTTATTATACTGAGAATGTCCTTTCTTGCATATATTAACCAATCAGAGCTCGGATTAATTAACTGTAGCAGAATAGAAGCTGAGCTGTGATTGGTTACTATTGGCAGCCTGATAAATCCCCAGGCAACGGGAAGCCCTCACCCTGACAGCTTATACTAGTTCACACATACACATAATAGACAGGTCATGTGACTGACAGCTGCCATATTTCCTATATGGTACATTTGTTGTTCTTGTAGTTTGGCTGCTTATTAATCAGATTTTTATTTTTGAAGGATAATACCACACTTGTGTGTGTTTTGGGGCGATTATGTGGCGAGGTTGGTGTATGTGTGGTGAAATGTCTGCTGAGGGTGGTATATGTGTTCAAGCACGTGGTAGTGTGTGGCGTATTTTGTGTGTGTGTTCATATTCCTGTGTATGGTGAGTATCCCATGTCGGGGGCCCCACCTAAGCAACTGTACGGTATATACTCTTTGGCGCCATCGCTCTCATTCTTTAAGTCCCCCTTGTTCACATCTGGGAGCTGTCAATTTGCTTCCAACACTTTTTCTTTCACTTTTTCCCCATTATGTAGATATGGGCAAAATTGTTTGGTGAATTGGAACGCACAGGGTTAAAATTTTGCCTCACAACATAGCCTATGACGCTCTCGGGTCCAGACGTGTGACTGTGTAAAATTTTGTGGCTGTAGCTGCGACGGTGCAGATGCCAATCCCGGACATACACACATACATACAATGTTGGCCAAAAGTATTGACACCCCTGCAATTCTGTCAGATAATACTCAGTTTCTTCCTGAAAATGATTGCAATCACAAATTCTTTGGTATTATTATCTTCATTTAATTTGTCTTCAATGAAAAAACACAAAAGAGAATCAATCAAAAAGCAAAACATTGATCATTTCACACAAAACTCCAAGAATGGGCCAGACAAAAGTATTGGCACCCTCAGCCTAATACTTGGTTGCACAACCTTTAGCCAAAATATCTGCGATCAACCACTTCCGGTAACCATCAATGAGTTTCTTACAATGCTCTGCTGGAATTTTAGACCATTCTTCTTTGGCAAACTGCTCCAGGTCCCTGATATTTGAAGGGTGCCTTCTCCAAACTGCCATTTTTAGATCTCTCCACAGGTGTTCTATGGGATTCAGGTCTGGACTCATTGCTGGCCACCTTAGAAGTCTCCAGTGCTTTCTCTCAAACCATTTTCTAGTACTTTTTGAAATGTCTTTTGGGTCATTGTCCTGCTGGAAGACCCATGACCTCTGAGGGAGAATTAGCTTTCTCACACTGGGTCCTACATTATGCTGCAAAATTTGTTGGTAGTCTTCAGACTTCATAATGCCATGCACACGGTCAAGCAGTCCAGTGCCAGAGGCAGCAAAGCAACCCCAAAACATCAGGGAACCTCCGCCATGTTTGACTGTAGGGACCGTGTTTCTTTTCTTTGAATGCCTCTTTTTTTTCTCCTGTAAACTCTATGTTGATGCCTTTGCCCAAAAAGAGAGAACATTCTTTCAAAACGTTTTAGGCTTTCTCAGGAAAGTTTTGGCAAACTCCAGTCTGGATTTTTTATGTCTCGGGGTAAGAAGTGGGGTCTTCCTGAGTATCCTACCATACAGTCCCTTTTCATTCAGATGCTGACGGATAGTACGGGTTGACACTGTTGTACCCTCGGACTGCAGAGCAGCTTGAACTTGTTTGGATGTTAGTCAAGGTTCTTTATCCATCCGCACAATCTTGCGTTGAAATCTCTTGTCAATTTTTCTTTTCCGTCCACATCTAGGGAGATTAGCCACAATGCCATGGGCTTTAAACTTCTTGATGACACTGCGCACGGGTAGACACAGGAACATTCAGGTCTTTGGAGATGGACTTGTAGCCTTGAGATTGCTCATGCTTCCTCACAATTTGGTTTCTAAAGTCCTCAGACAGTTCTTTGGTTTTCTTTCTTTTCTCCATGCTCAATGTGGTACACACAAGGACACAGGACAGAGGTTGAGTCAACTTTAATCCATGTCAACTGGCTGCAAGTGTGATTTAGGTATTGCCAACACCTGTTAGGTGCCACAGGTAAGTTACAGGTGCTGTTAATTACACAAATTAGAGAAGCATCACATGATTTTTCTAACAGTGCCAATACTTTTGTCCACCCCCTTTTTTATGTTTGGTGTGGAATTATATCCAATATGGCTTTAGGACAATTATTTTTGTGTTTTTTCATTGAAGACAAATTAAATGAAGATAATAATACCGAAGAAACTGAGTATTATCTGACAGAATTGCAGGGGTGTCAATACTTTTGGCCAACATTGTACATACATACATACATACACACACACGCATTCAGCTTTATATATTAGATTTCTGTCTGGTGCAATCCTCATTATGAAATGAGCTCCATCATTGACAATACCATCCAGTGTACATCTTGGCACATGTATGCAATTCTTGAACAGCCGGTCATGGGTGCATATTGCTGTGCAAGATGTGAGCATGCTGTGCAATTGAAAGTCCAGGTACTGGATCTAAATGAGCAGCTGGCAACACTAAAATTCATAGACCATATGGAAATGAATCTGCTGCTCACTGGGATAGATGTGGGGGAGGATCATAGTATGGAGCTGCAGGACAGTGAGGCAGCTAGCTGGGAGACAGTTAGAAGGCAGGGTAGAGGAAAGGGTGCTAGTCTTGATGTGGCACACCCCAATAAGTCTGCTAAATTGGCAGATCAGAGGGGTCTCCGTACAGAGGTAGCACTGCTGCAGCAAGGCATGTCCATTAAAAGCCAGAGGAGTGTCTTCTCCAGTAAGGGGAAAATAGAAGCGCAGGGCAGGCCAGAAAGGTGCTGGTAGTGGGGCACTCAATTATTAGGGGAACAGATAGAGCAATCTGTCACAAAGACAGGGACCGTCGAACAGTGTGCTGCCCACCTGGCGCTCAAGTCTGGAACATTGCTGATCGGGTTGACAGATTACTGGGAGGGGCTGGTGAGCACCCAGCAGCTTTGATGCACATTGGCGCAAATGACAATGTTAGAGCAAGGTGGAAGGTCCTTAAAGGTGTTCACAGGAAATTAGGCTGCAAGCTTAAAACAAGGACCTCCAAAGTGGTATTATCTGAAATACTGCCTGTACCATGTGCCACGCCAGAGAGGCAATGGGAGATTAGGGAGATAAATATGTGGCTCAGGAATTAGTGTAGGAAGGAAGGCTTTGTGTTCCTGAAGAACTTGGCCGACTTCTATGTTGGCTACAGATTCTATGCTAGGGATGGGCTGCACCTCATTGGGGAGGGTGCAGCTGTGCTGGGGGAGAAAATGGCTAGAAGGTTGGAGGAATGTTTAAACTAGGGATTAGAGGGGAGGGTATTCATTGTAAAGGAGGGGACAATAGTGCAGATGGCCACAAATAAGGAAATTGGGGGTGGCATGAGGGGTGGGGATAGAACAGTCAATATAGTAAGAAGAAATAGAGGTAGAGAGAAGTACATAAAATGTATGTACACTAATGCCAGGAGTCTCACCAACAAAACAGAGCAATTATGAATTTTGTTGGAAAATAATTATGATATGGTGAGGATATTGGAATCATGGCTGGACAGAGCCATGACTGGGTTGTTAATTTACAGGGCTATAATCTGTTCAGAAATGATCGTACAAATAAGCGATAGGAAGGTGTGTGTTTATATGTTATGAAGTAGCAGCTTTGGTTAATCACGACGGGAGGCAGTGACCCAGGTTCTTGTTCACACCACGACACAGTTTATTTACAAAGTCCAGATAATTACAGACCTTAAGGATCCGGGATGCAGCCAGTACAATCCTGTGCATTCTTTTCAGACAGTCCTGTGAAGCCTTTAGTAGCATTCCCCGGTTCCTTCTTGGCTGGGTTCACTTATGAGAGCCAAGACCACATGGCTAGGCTTGTTTGCCTGCTGCACACAGCCTCCTCACACAGCTCCAGCTGCTCTGACTACTTGGCGCCAACTGAGAACCACACCCTGTGCTGCAGTCCAGGTTTAAACACATTCCTGGACAAGGGGATGTTGGAAGACCCAGAGTGTAGGGTTTTGGAGCACATCCTGGGAGACACATAACGGCCTTCATATATGATCTCCTCACTGCCTCACAAAACACATCCTGCGTGATAATGCATGTGATTCTAATGAAAATGTAGCGTCCCTATGAATGGAGATAAGGGCAGGGGAAAAAATAATAAATTACTGATAGGGATTTATTGTAAGTCTCCAACAATAATGGAGGCGGCAGAGAATATCCTGATAAAGCAAATAGATGAAACAGCGACTCAAGGAGAAGTCAATGCTATGGCGGATTTCAACTACCCTGATATACATTGGATAAAACATAAAGGCGACAACGAGGCGCAGAATAGTGCCCTATCAATGGTGACACTTTTAGATGCGATAATGTGTAGTCTCCACTGACCTTGCTTGGTTGTGTATATCCACAACTGGCTTGAGCACCTTATACAGCTGCCGCTGGACCTCCACCACCACTGTTCGTGGAAAAACTGAAAACTGTCGTTGGGAAAAGGTGTACCACGGTCCGCGCTGCTGTGACACGAAGGATCACAAGGAAGACAATGCTTCAAAAGAAAACTTCTTATATTCTTCCTATTCTACGCGTTTCGGAGCCACCTCCGAGCTCCTTCCTCAGTGATTTCCCTGAGGAAGGAGCTCGGAGGTGGCTCTGAAACGCGCAGGATAAGAATAATAAAGGAAGTTTTCATTTGAAGCATTGTCTTCCTTGTGATCCTTTGTGTCACAGCAGCACGGACCGTGGTACACCTTTTCCCAACTACAGTTTTCTGATATACATTGGGGAACAGAAACCTGCATTCTAGCAAAGGTAATGAGAGACAATTTATCTTTCGTTACTGGTTCAGGACCCAACAAGATAGGGGGCACTGCAAGACCTAATATTAACCAACAAACCAGATCGCATATCAAATATACGGGTTGAGCGTCACTGATGTAATAGTGATCACAAAATTATATGTTTTCATGTATCATTTAATAAGATGTGTAGTGGAGGGGCTACAAGGACACTAAACTTCAGGTAGGCAAATTTCCAACGGTTGAGAGATGATCTTAGTGAAGTAAACTGGGACGATGTCCTGAGACATAAAAGTACACAAAGTAAATGGGAAATGTTTACTAGCATCCTGAATAGAACCTGTGCCAATATATTCATTATGGGAATAAAAACATGCTAGAAATAGGAGGAAACCACTAATGGCTAAGTAAGGCTGTAAGGGGCGTAATAAGTGACAAAAAGAAAGCATTTAGAGAATTAAAGCAAGTAGGTAGTGATGAAGCATTAAATAAATACAGAAAATGAAATAAATTCTGTAAGAAGCAAATCAAGGTAGCAAAGATTGAGACAGAGAGACTCATTGCCAGAGAAAATAAAAGTAATCCCAAAATATTAACTACATAAATAGTAAGAAACTAAAAAACTGATAGTGTTGACCTTCTTAAAAATAGTCTGGGTGAAATGGTGGATGAGGATGAGGAAAAAGCCAATATGGCAAATTAATTTTTTTCAACAGTATTTACACAAGAAAATCTCATGAAAGATAACATGATCAGTGATAACAAAAATTCTCCATTAAATGTCCCCTGGTTAATCCAGCAGGAAGTACGGCGCCGTCTAAAAAATCACTAAAGTTGACAAACACCCGGGCCCAGGTGGAATACACACCCGAGTACTACAGGAATTAACTATCATCATAGATAAACCATTATTTTTAATCTATAACCCCTTCCCGACCCTTGGCCCACCATTTGGGCCATGAAAACAAGTTCATTCCCGACCCATGGCCCAGGGGGTGGGCCATGGAATGATCGGGCTCCTGCAGGTTGAGTGAGGGTGTCACTGACCTGTAACTCGGCCTGCAGGTACATGGGGAGTTGTACAACACCCCAGGGGGGTCGATTTGCCCCCACCCCCACCCCCCCGGCTACAGGCTCGGTGATTGGCACTCAAAAGTGAAAGTGAAAATCACCGCGCCTGTCATGCTTCCCTGCCTGCCCCTGCTATCCCTACCCTCCGATCTTCTCCCCTGTCATCCTCTAACTGCCCCCCTGTCCCACACCTCTCTTTCCTGCCCCCTCTTCATCTTTCTTACCCCCCCGCTTCCTGTCCCTGCCGCCCGCTTCCTGTCCCTGCCGCCCGCTTCCTCTTCCTGCCCCCGCCTCCTCCTCACTGCCCCCGCTTCCTCCTAAGTGTCTTCCATCTCCTGTCAGTCCCCCATCTCCTGTCAGCCCCCCTCTTCCCCATTCCTGCCCTCCCCATCACCGGAGTGGCGATCGCCTCTCCCCTCACCCCTCCGGAGGCCCGCTCTGTCTCCACTGCTTCCCGCTCCTCCTCCTCCTCCTCCCTCTTCTGCGCCGCCTCTGGGATCTGACAGCTCTGTGCTGGAGCTGCCAGATCACTTTCTACAGCTAGATCCTGAGGATCCAGCTGTAGAAAGTGATCTGACAGATCCAGCACAGTGATCCACAGTGATCACATAATGGTCACTGTGGATCACTGTGCTGGATCTGTCAGATCATTTTCTAAAGCTGGATCCTGAGGATCTAGCTGCAGAAAGTGATCTGACAGCTCCAGCACAATGATCCACAGTGACCATTATGTGATCACTATGGATCACTGTGCTGGATCTGTCAGATCACTTTCTACAGCTGGATCCTGAGGATCTAGCTTCAGGAAGTGATCTGACAGCTCCAGCACAGTGATCCACAGTGATCACATAATAGTCACTGTGGATCACTGTGCTGGATCTGTCAGATCACTTTCTACAGCTGGATCCTGAGGATCTAGCTGCAGGAAGTGATCTGACAGCTCCAGCACAGTGATCCACAGTGACCATTATGTGATCACTGTGGATCACTGTGCTGGATCTGTCAGATCACTTTCTACAACTGGATCCTGAGGATCTAGCTGCAGGAAGTGATCTGACAGCTCCAGCACAGTGACCATTATGTGATCACTGTGGATCACTGTGCTGGAGCTGTCAGATCACTTTCTGCAGCTGGATCCTGGGGATCGAGCTGCAGAAAGCAATCTGACAGCCCGGGCGCACTGATGGTGGGTCTCTGCGCCCGGGCTCTTAGATCGCTGCTCTACAGCCCGATCTCCCTGCATGGGCACCGAGCTGCAGAAAGTGATCTGACACCCCGGGCGCAGTGACCTACTATGTGCATCACTGCACCTGGACTGCCAGATCGCTTTCCGCAACTCGATCCCCATGCAGGGGGATCGAGCTGCAGAAAGCAATCTGACAGCCTGGGCGCAGTGATGCACATAGTGGGTCACTGCGCCCATGCTCTTAGATCGCTACTCTGCAGCCCGATCTCCCTGCATGGGCATCGAGCTGCAGAAAGCTATCTGACAGCACGGACGCAGTGATGCACATAGTGGGTCAATGCGCCTGGACTGCCAGATCGCTTTCCGCAGCTCGATCCCCATGCATGGGGATCGAGCTGCGGAAGGCGAACTGGCAGCCCAGGCGCAGTGATGCACATAGTGAAAGCAAAGGCGATCGAGCGTCGTGGGACCTTCGTTGTGGACTACGTCGGAGACAATCGAACGTCGTGGGACCTTCGTTATGGACTACGTTGGAGCGATCGAGTGTTGTGGGACCTTCGTTGTGGACTACGTCGGATCTTTTTATAATAAAGATAGAGTCCGAATTGTGTCTGTTTTTTTTCAAATAAAAAGATTTTTCTCTGTGTGTATTTATTAACTATTTACCGTACTAGAGATTCCTAATGGCGGGTCTAACATTGGCCCTATATTATGAATCTAGGGCTTAGTGCCAGCTGCCAATAAAAAGCTGGCATTAACCCCTTTATTACCCAGTTAGCCACCGGCACCAGGGCAACTGGAAGAGCGTGGGTACAGCGCCAGAAAATGGCGCTTCAATGAATGCGCCATTTTCTGGGGCGGCTGCGGGCTGCAATTCGCATCATGGGGGGCCCAGAACGCTTGGGCCTCTCTATGCTGAGGATTCCAGCCCCTAGCTGCCTAGTTGTACCTGGCTGGACCAAAAATATGGCGGAGCCCCACGTAATTTTTTTTCTAGAATTAGTTCTAGAAATGTAAAAAAAAATGGACTTCGCTGTATTTTTGGTTCCAGCCAGGTATGACGAGGCAGCTGGGGGTGGGTGGCAGTCCGTAGCTGCCAAGTTGTACCTGGCTGGACCAAAAATATGGCGGAGCCCTATGTCCCTTTTTTTCTAGAAATAATTCTAGAAATAAAAAAAAAATAGGCTTCGCTGTATTTTTGGTTCCAGCCAGGTATGACGAGGCAGCTGGGGGCTGGTGGCAGTCCGTAGCTGCCAAGTTGTACCTGGCTGGACCAAAAATATGGCGGAGCCCTATGTCATTTTTTTTTAAATTCTACAAATAAAATGACATGGAGCTTTGCCGTATTTTTGGTTGCCAGCCAGGTACAACTTGGCAGCTAGGGGGCTGGAATCCTCAGCATGGAGAGACCCAAATGTTTTGGGTCCCCTACGCTGCGAATTGCAACTACTAGACTAGTATGCTTTTTCACAAAAAGTTTCTTTATTCATTTATACAGCTCAATTTGTGAAGCACATGGGGGTTCAAAGTGCTCACTGTGCATCTAGATATGATCCCTGGGGGGTCTAGTTTCCAAAATGGGGTCACTTGTGGGGGAGCTTCAATGTTTAGGCACACAGGGGCTCTCCATACGCGACCTGGTGTCTGCTAACAATTCCAATTGTTGGCAAACACCAGGTTGCGTATGGAGAACCCCTGTGTGCCTAAACATTGGAGCTCCCCCATAAGTGACCCCATTTTGTAAACTAGACCCCCAAGAAACCTATCTAGATGCATAGTGAGCACGGTGAACCCCCCAGGTGTTTCAAAAATTGATACGTAATAAGGAAAAAAATACTTTTTTTTCACACAAATTTTCTTTTTTACTTTTTACGAATCAATTTGTGAAGCACCTGGGGGTTCAAAGTGCTCACAATGCATCTAGATATGTTCCCTGGGGGGGTCTAGTTTCCAAAATGGGGTCACTTGTGGGGAGCCCCAATGTTTAGGCACACAGGGGCTCTCCAAATGTGACATGGTGTCCGCTAACAATTTGAGGTGATTTTCCATTCAAATTGTTAGCGGACACCATGTCGCGTTTGGAGAGCCCCTGTGTGCCTAAACTTTGGAACTCCCCCACAAGTGACCCCATTTTGGAAACTAGACCCCCCAGGGAACTTATGTAGATGGGTGGTGAGCATATTGAACCCTCAGGTTCTTCACAAATTAATCCATAAAAATGAAAAAGTAAATTTTTGTGGGAAAAAAAGTACCTTTTAATTTTTACGGATCAATTTGTGAAGCACCTGCAGGTTCAAAGTACTCACAATGCATCTAGATATGTTCCCTGGGGGGTCTAGTTTCCAAAATGGGGTCACTTGTGGGGGAGCCTCAATGTTTAGGCACACAGGGGCTCTCCAAATGCGACATGGTGTCCGCTAACAATTTGAGGTGATTTTCCATTCAAATTGTTAGCGGACATCATGTCGCGTTTGGAGAGCCCCTGTGTGCCTAAACTTTGGAGCTCCCCCACAAGTGACCCCATTTTGGAAACTAGACCCCCCAGGGAACTTATCTAGATGGGTGGTGAGCATATTGATCCCCCATATGCTTTACAAATTGATCTGTGAATATGGAAAAAGTACTTTTTTTTCACAAAAATGTTCTTTTAGCCTCAATTCTTTCATTTTCACATGGGTAACAGGATAAAATTCATCATAAAATTTGTTGGGCAATTTCTCCTGAGTACACCGATACCTCATATGTGGTCATAAACCACTGTTTTGACGCGCGGCAGGGCTCAGAAGTGAAGGAGCGCCATTTCACTTTTTGAATGGAAAATTAGCTCCAAAAGTCAAATTGCGCTCTTTCCCTTCAGAGCCCTGCCGTGAGCCCAAACCGTGGTTTATGATCACACTAGTAAAAAGGCCCGATGCAATTGCATCGGGAGCGCGGTGAAATGAATTGTGTGTATACAGGCGGGTCAGTGGGTATCAGAGTATACAGGCGGGTCAGTGGGTAGTAGAGCATCGAGGCGGCTCTGAGGGTAGCAGAGTATGGAGGCGGCTCTGTGGCTAGCAGAGTATCGAGGCGGCTCTGTGGGTAGCAGAGTATCGAGGCGGCTGTGTGGGTAGCAGAGTATAGAGGCGGCTCTGTGGGTAGCAGAGTATAGAGGCGGCTCTGTGGGTAGCAGAGTATACAGGTGGCTGTGTGGGTAGCAGAGTATAGTGGCGGCTCTGTGGCTAGCAGAGTATCGAGGCGGCTCTGTGGCTAGCAGAGTATTGAGGCGGCTCTGTGGGTAGCAGAGTATCGAGGCGGCTCTGTGGGTAGCAGAGTATCGAGGCGGCTCTGTGGTGGAGGGGTGAGGAGAGATGCGGCTCTGTGGTGGAGGGGTGAGGAGAGATGCGGGTCTGTGGTGGAGGGGTGAGGAGAGATGCGGCTCTGTGGTGGAGGGGTGAGGAGAGATGCGGCTCTGTGGTGGAGGGGTGAGGAGAGATGCGGCTCTGTGGTGGAGGGGTGAGGAGAGATGCGGCTCAGTGTTGGAGGGGTGAGGAGAGATGCGGTTCAGTGGTGGAGGGGTGAGGAGAGATGCGGCTCAGTGGTGGAGGGGTGAGGAGAGATGGGTGTCTGTGGTGGAGGGGTGAGGAGAGAAGCGGGTCAGTGGTGGAGGGGTGAGGAGAGAAGCGGCTTAGTGGTGGAGGGGTAAGGAGAGAAGCGGCTCAGTGGTGTAGGTTGAGGAGAGATGCGGCTCAGTGGTGGAGGGTGCGGAGAGAAGCACACAGTATATACATACATGAGACATTGTATAGACAGACAGTATGCAGAGATTACACATATTATACACACAGTATAGACACAGTATACACGCATTACAGAGAGTATAGAGACATGAGACACAGTGTAGAGACAGGAGACAGAGTGTAGAGACAGGAGACAGAGTGTAGAGACAGGAGACAGAGTGTAGAGACAGGAGACAGAGTGTAGAGACATGACAGAGAGTATACAGAGACATGACAGGGACAGAGTATACAGAGACATGACAGGGACAGAGTATACAGAGACATGACAGGGACAGCGTATACAGAGAGATGACCGGGACAGGGTATACAGAGACATGAGAGGGACAGAGTATACAGAGACATGACAGGGACAGCGTATACAGAGACATGAGAGGGACAGAGTATACAGAGAGATGACAGGGACAGAGTATACAGAGAGATGACAGGGACAGAGTATACAGAGAGATGACAGGGACAGAGTATACAGAGAGATGACAGGGACAGCGTATACAGAGACATGACAGGGACAGAGTATACAGAGACATGACAGGGACAGAGTATACAGAGAGATGACAGGGACAGAGTATACAGAGAGATGACAGGGACAGAGTATACAGAGAGATGACAGGGACAGAGTATACAGAGAGATGACAGGGACAGAGTATACAGAGACATGACAGGGACAGAGTATACAGAGACATGACAGGGAGAGCGTATACAGAGAGATGACAGGGACAGAGTATACAGAGAGATGACAGGGAGAGAGTATACAGAGAGATGACAGGGAGAGAGTATACAGAGAGATAACAGGGACAGAGTATACAGAGACATGACAGGGACAGAGTATACAGAGAGATGACAGGGACAGAGTATACAGAGACATGACAGGGACAGCGTATACAGAGACATGACAGGGACAGAGTATACAGAGAGATGACAGGGACAGAGTATACAGAGAGATGACAGGGACAGAGTATACAGAGAGATGACAGGGACAGAGTATACAGAGACATGACAGGGACAGCGTATACAGAGACATGACAGGGACAGAGTATACAGAGAGATGACAGGGACAGAGTATACAGAGAGATGACAGGGACAGAGTATACAGAGAGATGACAGGGACAGAGTATACAGAGAGATGACAGGGACAGAGTATACAGAGAGATGACAGGGACAGAGTATACAGAGAGATGACAGGGACAGAGTATACAAAGAGATGACAGGGACAGAGTATACAGAGAGATGACAGGGACAGAGTATACAGAGAGATGACAGGGACAGAGTATACAGAGAGATGACAGGGACAGAGTATACAGAGACATGACAGTTTATGCTCACCTCTCCCTGAGCCCCCGCCGTCTCCCGCCGTCTTCCTGCAGTGTCCCGGTGGCTCCCGCAGGCTGCCTGTGTCTGCACAGGTCTGCTACTGCAGTTCAGGACCTGTGGTGATGTCAGAGTCACGTGACACCAGGTTAGCATGGAGTAAGCTGGTGTCACGTGACTGTGACATCACCGGAGGTCCTGAACTGCAGTAGAAGACTTGTGCAGACAGCTGGAGCCTGCGGGAGCCACCGGGACACTGCAGGAATACGGCGGGAGACGGCGGGGGCTCGGGGAGAGGTGAGCATATGTTTTATGTTTTTTTTTTGTAAACAGTAGTGCGGCTGCGGCTCGCGATGACGCTGCGCGTCATCGCTCGCAGTCGCGCAAAGGAGCTTGGGATTCGGCGACAACCCCGAATTCCAAACTCCCGATTATATAAGTAGATATGAGGTATCGATATACTCAGGAGAAATTGCCCAACAAATTTTAGGATCCATTTTATCTTGTTGCCCATGTGAAAATGAAAAAATTGAGGCTAAAAGAACATTTTTGTTAGAAAAATTAAAATATCCATTTTTTTGTTTCCAATTTGCTTAGTACCTGTGAAGCACCTGAAGGGTTAATAATCTTCTTGAATGTAGTTTTGAGTAGCTTGAGGGGTGCAGTTCTTGGAATGGTGTCACTTTTGGGGGTTTTCTGTCATGTACACCCCTCAAAGGGACTTCAAATGGGATGTGGTCACTAAAAAAAATGGTTTTGTAAATTTTGGTGGAAAAATGAAAAATTGCTCATGAACTTTGAACCCTTATAACTTCCTAACAAAATTTTTTTTTTTTCCAAAATTGTGCTGATGTAAAGTAGACATGTGGGAAATATTATTTCATAACTATTTTGTGTCACATAACTCTCTGGTTTACCAGAAGAAAAATTCAAAATTTGAAAATTGCTAAATTTTCAAACTTTTTGCCATATTTTTGATTTTTTCACAAATAAACGCAAAAATTATCGACCTAAATTTAATACTAACATGAAGCCCAATATGTCACGAAAAAATAATCTCAGAATAGCTAGGATCCGTTGAAGCGTTCCCGAGTTATAACCTCATAAAGGGACACTGGTCAGAATTGCAAAAAATGGCAAGGTCTTTAGGGTCAAAATAGGCTGGGTCATGAAGGGGTTAAAGATTCCAAAATAACAGAGTCTGTACCACAGGACTGGTGTAAAGTAACTGTGGTGCCAATTTTCAAAAAGGGGACAAAAACTGAAATTATAGGCTACTAAACTTAACCTCTATTGTTGGTAAAACCCTGTAGGGTCTTCTAAGAGATGCTAAACTGGAGTATCTGAAGAAGAATAACCTCATGACCCAATATCAATATAGGTTTACGAGGGACCATTCCTATTAAATTAATCTGATCAGCTTCTATGAAGAGGTAAATTCCGGACTGGACCAAGGAAATCCAGTGGATGTTGTGAATATGGACTTTTCAAAAGGTTTTGATTATCGGTGCTAGGGATGAGCGAGTATGCTTGTCACTACTCGATACTCGCACAAATATCTCGGTACTCGGGGTACTCAGCGAGTACTGAGCAATCTCCAGATACTCTTGCTATGCTCGGGGTCCACCTCCCTGCATGTTGGCGCTCTTTACAGAGCCAGCCCGCATGCAGGGACTGGCTGAAGACACTGTAATGCCACACCCATGTTGGTTGTGGCATTACAGTGATTGGCTGGCCGCACAGCGTCATCAGGTCTTTGTAAGACCTGACCGCGCTGTGCTCGTCACTCTGCTCCACAGCTGCTGCTGATTGAGGGACAGATTTGTGGCCTTTCAGCTAGTGTAAGCGCAGGGCTGACAATATAATTACCACAACAGTCCTTCTGAGGACTAATAGAGCTGTATACAGGCAGGCAGGGGAGGTATATAGCAAACTTTGTTGTGCCAGTCTACCAGCCTGCATCACATCTGGGGCTGGTGTACAGGCTCATCCATCCCAAAACATTGCTTTTAGGGATTATTTTAGCTCTCTATAGGCAGGAGTAGGTTTAAGCGTAAATTAGGATAGGCCAAAAGACTCGGTATTTTCGTCAGCATTTGTGTCTGACCAGTCCACCTGCAGGGCCTTAATCTCTAATCTCAGTGTCCAGATAAAAAACAACTCTTGTCTGCATTCATTTAGCATCTTAGTGCAGCAGTAGTAGGTTGTAGCGTAAATTAGGATACGCCAAAAGACTCAGTATTCTCGTCGCATTTGTGTCTGACCCAGTCCACCTGCAGGGCCTTAATCTCTAATCTCAGTGTCCAGCTAAAAACCAACTCTTGTCTGCATTCATTTAACATTTTGTGCGCCAGGAGTGGTTTAGCGTAAATTAGGATACGCCAAAAGACTCGTATTCTCGTCAGCGTTTGTGTCTGACCAGTCCACCTGCAGGGCCTTAATCTTAATCTCAGTGTCCAGCTAAAAAACAACTCTTGTCTGCATTCATTTAACATTTGTGTGCGCCAGGAGTGAGTTGTAGCGTAAATTAGGATACGCCAAAAGACTGGTATTCTCGTCAGCGTTTGTGTCTACCAGTCCACCTGCAGGGCCTTAATCTCTAATCTCAGTGTCCAGCTAAAACAACTCTTTCTGCATTCTACATTTGTGGCACCAGGAGTGAGTTGTAGCTAAATAGGTACGCAAAGACTTGTATTCGTCAGCGTTTGTGTCTACCAGTCACTGCAGGCCTTAATCTAAATCGTGTCAGCTAAAAACACTCCTGCGATAAATTTAATAATGTAACAGATTGTTTTGCTGGCATGAGATTAGAGATTAAGGCCCTGCAGGTGGACTGGTCAGACACAAACGCTGACGAGAATACAGAGTCTTTTGGCGTATCCTAATTTGCGTTAAAACCCACTCCTGGCGCACACAAATGTTAAATGAATGCAGACAAGAGTAGCTTTTAGCGTAAATTAGGATACGCCAAAAGACTCTGTATTCTCGTCAGCGTTTGTGTCTGACCAGTCCACCTGCAGGGCCTTAATCTTTAATCTCAGTGTCGAGCTAAAAAACATCTCTTGTCTGCATTCATTTACCATTTTTGTGTGGCAGGAGGGGGTTGTAGCTCCAATTTGTATACGCCAAAACACTCAGTATTCTTTGTGTCTAACCTGTATAGCTGCTGTCATTATTAATCTCAGTATCCAGCTCAAAAACAACTAGTCAGCATTTTCAGTTGACAGGCGGGTGCGTATATCTGTAATGATTCCACCTGTGGCAATAAATACGCGCTCTGCCAAAACGCTAGCGGCAGGGCAGGCCAGGACTTCCAAGGCATAGAGGGACAATTCCTGCCACGTATCCAGCTTGGGTACCCAATAATTAAAAGGCACAGAGGAATCTAGGAGCACTTTCGTATGATCGGCAAGGTACTCCTTCAGCATCTTTACAAACTTTGCAGTCCTTGTGACAGTACCCTGCACCTGAGGGCCTGTGCTATGGGAGGGGCTGAGAAAACTCTCCCAGATCGTTGAGAGTGTTCCCCTACCTCTGCTGGATTGGATTTGTGCCTCTCTCGGCCGGACGCCTTGGTTGTCCACTGAACCGTGACCTCTGCCGCAAGCGTTTCTAGAAGGGAATTTTTTGACTAATTCCGCAACTAGGGCCTTCTGATACTGCAGCATTTTTGTAGACCTCTCCACCTCGGGAATAAGAGAAATAAAGTTCTCCTTGTAGCGTGGATCTAAAAGTGTCACCAACCAGTAGTGAGTGTCCGCCAAGATGTTGATAACGCAAGGGTCACAAGACAGGCAGCATCACATAAAGTCAGTCATGTGCGCTAGACTGTTAACAGGCAAGACTTCAGGTCCTCACCAACAGGATGACTGACCATGCTGTCTTCATCATCCTCCTCCTCCTCTCCCCTGTCCTCTGGCCATCCACGCTGAACGGTTTTGCATGTATTACTGTCAATTCCGCATGAAAGTAGCTCCATTTCTTTATCCTCCTCCTCGTCATAGTCCTCCAATGCACGTTGGGATGAGATGAGGCTGAACTGTGTGTAATCACCCCGTACGGTTTATAGCTCCAACTCATCATGCTCCGCCTGCAATGCATCGTCTTTGATTTTGAGCAGACAGCATTTTAGAAGACAGAGAAGCGGATGGTGATGCTAATTATGGTGCCATCGCCCCTCACCATCTTGGTGGAGTCTTCAAAGTTTTGGAGGACGGTACATATGTCGGACATCCATGTCCACTCCTGAGGTCTTATGTGTAGAGTTTGAACCGTATACCGACGGCCTAGTTGATGCAGGTAGTCAACAACTGCCATCTTCTGCTCACAACTCCTGACCAACATGTGCAGTGTGGAATTCCAATGGGTAGGGACATCACAGACCAGTCTGTGATATGGAATCTGCAAACGCTGCTGAAAGCTGGCAAGGGCGACTGAAGCAGTAGGTGACTTTCTAAAATGGGCTCACAGGCGGCGTACTTTTACAAGATTGGACAGCAGCTCCGGGTAGGATTTAAAAAACCACTGAACCACGAGGTTGAGTACATGGGCCACGCATGAAACACGTGTCAGCTCACCTTGCCTCAGAGCCGCCACCAGGTTCCGGCCATTGTCACATACGACCATGCCTAGCTAGAGGTTCAGCGGTTTGAGCCAGTGATCTGCCTGCTGTTAAAGAGCTTTCCACAACTCTTCAGCATTGTGGGGTTTGTCACCTACGCATATTAGCTTCAGCGTAGCCTGTTGCGGCTTAGCCAAGGCAGTGCTGCAGTGCTTCCAGCTTGGGACTGGTGTAGAGGGTGAAGTGGAGGAGGAGGAGGCTGAGGATCATGACGTTCCGGAGCTGTACACTGTGGGTGAAACCCTGACTGAATTAGGGCCTGCAATCCTTGGTGTCGGAAGGACGTGTTCCATCCCAAGCTCAGACTGGGTCCCGGCTTCCAGAATATTAACTCAGTGTGTCAACAGCGAGATGTACCGCCCCTACCCACAAGCACTTGTCCACCTGTCTATGATTAGGTGGATTTTTCCGGAAACTACGTTGTTAAAGGCATGTGTAATATTTTGTGACACGTGCTTATGTAATGCGGTGACAACACACCGGGAGAAATAGTGGCGCTGAGGAGCGAGTAACGTGGGACGGCCGCTGCCATCAAGTCGCGGAATGCTTCCGTCTCCACTAGCCTAAAAGGCAACATTTCCAGCACAAGCAGTCGCGAAATGTGCAAATTTAGAAGTGTGGCATGTGGGGCATTGGCAGCGTATTTGCGGTTGCGTTCCAAAGATGGTGTATGGATAACTGAACGCTCCGCTGGGACAAGGACGTGGTTGATGATGGTGGTATTCCTGCTTGTGCAACTACAGGTGAAGGACAGGAGGCATCTTCGCATGCGGTATGGACAGGGGATTGTCTTGCACGCACAACAGTGCAAGATGCAGTGGTGTCACCCGCAGACACTGCTCCTGGACTCCGGTGTACATCCCACATAGTCGGGTGCTTTGCTGACATGTGCCTGATCATGCTGGTGGTGGTCAGGCTGCTAGTTTTGCTACCCCTGCTGATGCTGGCATGGCAGGTGTTTCAAATGGCCTTTTTGGAATTATCTGCAGACACCTTAAAAAACAGCCAGACTCGGGAAGACCTAACAGTTGTACTGGCAACTTCTGTCGTGTTGTTGTTCTGGGGAATGATTGCCTGCCTTCTGCCTACGTCCACCACCCTGCTTCTTCCGGCCTGTTGTGATGCTATGCCTCCCTCCCCCTGTGCACTGCTGTACTCGCTCTGCATGTCCTCCTGCCAGGTTGGGTCAGTTACTGGATCATCCACCATGTCGTCTTCCACTTCCTTACCCTAGTCCTCCTCCTGACTTTCTGGCAATTGTGTTTCATCATCGTCCACCTCTTCTTGAGACACATTCCCACCGTTGTCCTTTATGAGATCGTGGCTGCTCAAATATTTGGGCATTGGTACATATGATTTCCTCATGACCCACTTCAACTGGAGCTAGTGAGAGGCCAAATTTTAGAATGGATAATTGGACAGCTCTTCAGAGTGTCCAAGTGTGGGATCAGTTATGTCCGGGGCCGGGCACTCGGCATGGTGGGAGGAAGGAGGATCAGGGTGTGGAATGTGCGGTCCAGTCTCACAGCTACTGACACTTGACCATGTGGAAGACGGGGTGCTTGTGGTGGTGCCAAACTGACTGGAAGCATTATCCGCTATCCAACTAACAACCTGTTTACACTGGTCTTGAATTAATAGTGGTGTACTGCTACGGTCCCCTACAAATTGGAACAGGAAGGTCGAGCGAGATAATGTGGGGTTTGTCGTGGTGCAATTCCAGCTTGCACATGGCCTCAGCCTCTGCATGCACGACCATCACGTCCAGTTCCTTGTCCCTTGCCACCGGCCTTGTGCATTTTCAATGGTGTGCTGCTTGTATACAGCTAAATGAAGGCGTCCAAAAGATGTGTTTTAGCTGGACACTGAGATGACAGATTAGAGATTAAATTACAGCAGGTATACCGGTCAGTCACAAACGCTGAGATGGGTATACTGAGTGTTTTGGCGTATACAAATTGGAGCTACAACCCCATCCTGCCTCTAAAAATGGTAAATGAAGGCGGAGAGGCTGACTCTGATCAAGATGAACAAGGGTTGGATTGGGCCTGACTTCAACACACCACCACCAAATGATAGCGGAATTTAAATTTTGTGCCGGTAAATTGCCATACACCTCCGCACACCCACACATGGGTACACACTTCATGACTTTGGCTGCTTGCTGTACTGCTCCTCCTTCTCCTCATCCGCCACCATCATATGATCAGTGCGACTGTGGATCATGATGCCATGAAAACATAATTTTTTGACATCATAATTTGATGATGATGATGACCCTAACCGTTCAAAAGTTAGGCAGTAGTTTCATGTATACCTCCCAGGGGTAAATGTTTTGGTCCATGCTTACAGAATGGGCATTACAAGCACAGGAGACCCGCTCCTTTGTAATGGGAACAATATTCAGAGGCTCTCCTCCATGTTTCTTTCCAGGGGCATTGAAGTGCCTCACAATTTTTGGCTGCCCTGCCTAGGGCAGTCATACAAAAGACCCACTTCCTTATAATGGGCACAATATTAAAAGAGGCCCTCAGGCACGCCTCTATCCAGGGGCATCAAAGTACCACACTATTTTTGGCAGCCCTACAAAAGACAAACTTCCTTATAATGGGCACATTATTTAAAGAGGCCTTCATTTACGTCTCTTCCCAGGGGCATGGGAGTGCCACATAATTTTTTTTTTTTTTAAATCTTTCATATAATCCAAAAAACTAACATACACCAACTCTGTCTCACAAGTGGGTATGAGCCCTTAATATTTTCTCCATGAAAATCCATTTTGGTTTCATTTTGTAACGTTTTCTTGACAGTCCGTTAAAGTGGCGTGATAGTCTGACAACATTGTTCACAGCAGTGACCTTGGAGTCTGAAATGCTTACAGGGGTCTTCCCCATGCTGTTCCCATGTAATTTGAGCACTTTTTGATACTTTTGTGACATTTTTAGGGTTTTTCCATGCTGCAGGGGGCCAGAAAAATACTCGGGTCTCCCATAGGATAACATTGGGCTCGGTGCACGGGCCGAGTACACGAGTATCTTGGGATGCTCGGCCCGAGCTTCGAGCACGCGAGCATTTTAGTACTCGCTCATCTCTAATCGGTGCCACACAGAATGTCGATATATAGAACGAGAACAAAGGGGACAGGGCAAAATATGTGTAAGTGGGTTAAGAACTGGCTTAGTGATAGGAAACAAAGGTTGGTATTAATGGAACACGCTCGGACTGGGTCACAGTTAACAGTGGGGTACCAAAGGGGTCAGTATCACGCCCCGTTTCTTTTTCGCATATTTATTAATGACCTTGTAGGGGGCATACAGAACAGAACTTCAATATTTGCAGATGACACAAAATTTCTGCAGGATACTCAATACAGAGGAGGACAATTTTTTATTACAGAAGGATTTATGTAAAGTAGGAGCTTGGCTGAGAAATGGCAAAGGAGCTTTAATGGGGATAAATGTAAGGTTATGCAATCGGGCAGAGGAAATAAAATGTGTAATTATGTGGTTAATTTTAAAATACTGGGCAAAACTATCACTGAAAAAGACCTGGGTGTATGGGTAGACGACAAACACATTTAGTGCTCAGTGTCAGGCAGCTGCTGCAAGGGCAAATAAAATAATGGGATGCATGAAAAGAGGCATAGATGCTCATAAGGAAATCATAATTTTACCACTATACAAGTCACTAGTGCAACCACACTTACAATACTATGTACAATTCTGGTTTCTGATTTATAAGAAAGACATTTTTAACTAGAGCGGGTGCAGAGAAGAGTGGCCAAGGTTATTAGAGGACTGGCGTGTTTGCAATAACAGGTTATTAAACTTGGGGCTATTTAGTTTGGAAAAATGAAGGCTTAGGGGTGATCTTATTACAATGTACAATTATATATGAGAGGACAGTACAGAGACCTTTCTAATGATCTTTTTACTCTTAGGCTGCCTTCACATTGGCAGCCGTTTTGATCCATGTGGATCCGCCACAAAGAGGATGCCTACGGATCAGTTTTCGGCTCCACTGTCTTTCAATGGGGACGGAAGACTCTTCTGTGGACATCCTTGATTCACCCCTTTGTCGCTAATAATTATGGATCTGCGGCAAAACATAGTTTTCAGGGAGACCAAAAACATATCTTGTTATGGCTAGGTCTCCGCGAAAAGTAGCGCGATGCTGCAGATCCACACTGATTTGCGGCATCACGTGAAAATTAAGAACGAGTGCTTATGCGCACAGAAAGCCACGGACAGTATGGATCCCAGGCCATGATACATGAACTGCACATGCGCAGGATATGAGCATGGTGCAATTGTTAATGACATGCCCCTAGGGTGCATGCGGATCCATACACAGTGCGCAAACGGATGCTGCTTGCAGCATCCCATTTGCCTAATTGCATGGGAATCCATGGGCATACAGGGTTTTCCTGTATGCCCATGGATTCATCATTTGTCAATGTGAAAGCAGTTTTAGGCCTGAGATCCACAAGGGGGCGTCCTCTATGTCTGGAGGACAGAAGGTTTAATCATAACCACAGACACAGATTCTTTACTGCAAGAGCAGTGAGACTATGGAACTCTCTGCCACATGATGTTGTAATGAGTGACTCACTACTAAAAATTAAGAAGGGTCTAAATGCATTTCTTGAAAAATACAATATTACGGGTTATATATACTAGATTCTTTGATAGGGCGTTGATCCAGGGAACTAGTCTGATTGTCGCATGTGGAGACAGGAAAGAATTTTTTTCCCCAATATGGAGCTTACGGTTTGCCACATGTTTTTTTTTGCCTTCCTCTGGATCAACATGTTAGGCTATGGGTTGAACTAGATGAACTTAAAGTCTACCTTCAACCTTAATAATGAGGTTACTAGGTTATCTTTCTTTTTTTGCTTAATTTCTAAAACTGAACATGGACAAAATAGGGTGATGATGATGAATTCTATCTCACTCTACTACCCCCAAACCTATCCATCAAAGTCAATGGTTGCTCACTTGTCCCAGCCAAGCATGCTCGGTGCCTTGGAGTTGTTCTCCACTTTGCCCTCTCCTTCAAGTCACATATCCAAGCCCTTGCCACCTCCTGCTGACTCCAACTCAAAAATATTTCTTGGATCCATACATTTCTTGACTAAGAATCTGCAAAAACACTTGTGCATGTCCTCATCATCTTCTGGATTGACTACGGCAATCTCCTGCTTTCTGGCCTCTCCTCTAGCACTCTTGCACCTCTCCAATCTGCTGCCCTACTAATGCACATGACTCTCGGCTATTTCCCGGACTCTACTCTCTGATAAGCTCTTCATTGGCTCCCCACTGCCCAGAAGCCCCCATTCAAAACCTTAACTATGACATACAAAGTCATCCACAACTTGTCTCCTACAAACATCTGTGACAAGGTCTCCCGGTACTTACCTTCATGCAACCTGTGATCCTCTCAAGATCTCCTCTACTCCCCTCTTATAACTTCTTCCCACAACCACATACAAGATTTCTCCGGTGCATCCCCCATACTTTGGAACTCTCTGCTCCAACACATCAGACACTCGCCTACTGGCGAAACTTTCAGCACGAACCTGAAGATCCAACTCTTTCAACAAGCCTAAGGCTAGGGTCACACATAGCAATCCGTTTTTGGAAGTGTTTTCCATGACTAATCGTGTTTTTTTGGTGCTTTTTGAGCCTCCTGTGCCCCTGAATGTTTTTGGACTTAGTCATTTTTTTGCCAAAAAATGCTAGAAAAAACGGATCCGTTTTTTTAAGGCACCAAAAAAAAATGGATCCGTTTTTCCATAGGGCCCCATGTAGGGATGGGCGAATCTACTCGCTAGGACTCGTTACTCGGCGAGTAGTAAGGGACTCGCAGGACTCGGTACTCTGCGAGTCTCCCAGTGATTACTCGCGAGTCCAATGCAAATCAATATCAATCCTAGTTTTGTCAGAAACGCTGACAAAACTAGGATTGCCATTGTTTGCATTAGACTCGCGAGTAATCACTGGCTACTGTGCCAGTGATAGCAGGGAAACTCGCAGATAACTGCTGTTTCTTTGCGAGCTGAGTCCAGCTGTCTTCTCTGTGCAGCTCCAGGGTCCTAGAGCCCGCCTGCTGCCTGATGTAGCAGTGCTGACATTGTTCTCAGTCTGCTCATTCCCTGTGTACAGACATGAATGTCTGTGCACAGAGATGATGTAGCAGTGCTGAGATTGTTCTCAGTCTGCTCATTCCCTGTGTACAGACATGAATGTCTGTGCACAGAGATGATGTAGCAGTGCTGAGATTGTTCTCAGTCTGCTCATTCCCTGTGTACAGACATGAATGTCTGTGCACAGAGATGATGTAGCAGAGCTGAGATTGTTCTCAGTCTGCTTATTCCCTGTGCATAGACATCTATATTTATGCACAGGAGATGTAGCAGAGAGGACATCGCGTTTTGGACTACGTCGGACGGAAGAGGATTTTTTTAATTAAAGATGGAGTCCCTAATGGCTTTTTTTTTTATTTCTAATAAAAAATTTTCCTTGTGTTGTGTTTTTTTTTAAAACAATTTAATAGAAATTCATGGCGGTCATGTCTAATATTGGCGTGACCGCCATAAATTTCGGGCTTAGGGCCAGCTGATAATACAAAGCTGGCCCTAACCTCTTTATTACCCAGCGTGCCACCGCTACCAGGGCCGCTGGAAGAGCGGGGTTCAGCGCCAGAGGATGGCGCTTCAATGAACGCGCCATCTTCTGGGGCGGCTGCGGGCTGCAATTTGCAGCGGGGGGTGCCCAGAAAGCTTGGGCATCCCTGCGCTGCGGATTCCAGCCCCCAGCTGCTTAGCTGTACCTGGCTAGACATAGAAATTGCGCGGAGCCCCACGCATTTTTTTTTTATTATTTCATGAATTTCAGAGTCAGAGTCTCAGAGTCAGAATCTCAGAATTTCATGAAATAATTAAAAAAAAATACGTGGGGCTCCGCGCAATTTCTATGTCTAGCCAGGTACAGCTAAGCAGCTGGGGGCTGGAATCCGCAGCGCAGGGATGCCCAAGCTTTCTGGGCACCGCCCGCTGCAAATTGCAGCCCGCAGCCGCCCCAGAAGATGGCGCGTTCATTGAAGCGCCATCCTGTGGCGCTGAACCCCCGCTCTTCCAGCGGCCCTGGTAGCGATGGCACGCTGGGTAATAAAGAGGTTAGGGCCAGCTTTGTATTATCAGCTGGCCCTAAGCCCGAAATTTATGGCGTCACGCCGATATTAGACATGACCGCCATGAATTTCTATTAAATTGTTTTAAAAAAAACACACACAAGGAAAATTTTTTATTAGAAATAAAAAAAAAAGCCATTAGGGACTCCATCTTTAATTAAAAAAATCCTCTTCCGTCCGACGCAGTCCAAAACGCGATGTCCTCTCTGCTACATCCCCTGTGCATATATATAGATCTCTATGCACAGGGAATAAGCAGACTGAGAACAATCTCAGCTCTGCTACATCATCTCTGTGCACAGACATTCATGTCTGTACACAGTGAATGAGCAGACTGAGAACAATCTCAGCTCTGCTACATCAGGCAGCAGGCGGGCTCTAGGACCCTGGAGCTGGCAGCCAGAACACAGAGAAGACAGGATCTTATCTGTGCGAGTCAGCGATTACTTACAAAGTAAACGAGCAATGCAAATAAATGACACAACTCGGATTGCTTCAGGCTGAAGCTTCCGAGACACATCTGCGATTTGTAAATCTCACACTACTCGCTATTACTCGCTTCCCCATTCATTAACATTGGACTCGCTAGACTCGCAACGAGTAGCGAGTCCTGGGCTCGGACTCGCTAGAGTCAAGCGATTCCGAGTAATTTAGGATTCGCCCATCACTAGCCCCATGCTACAAAAATGGATCTGTTTTTAAACAGCACCCAAAAACATTGGGAGCAACGTTTTTGGGAAAAAACGCTCCTAGCAATGTTTTTGGGTGCAGAAAAAAACGGATAAGGTGTTTATTACATATAATCCGTTTTTATATCAGTTTTTGGACTTAGAAAAAAAAATGCAAAAACTGATGCCAAAAACGGACCAAGGGCTTATGTGTGACCCTAGCCTAATGGCCACTTTACACACACCAACTTATCTGTCCAACTTCTGAACAACTTACTGGTTGCAGTGAAATCATGGACACATTGTTACATTTGTACACAGCCACAAAATGGAGCAATGTGTCCATGATTTCACTGCAACCAGTAAGTTGTTCAGAAGTTGGACAGATAAGTTGGTGTGTGTAAAGTGGCCCTAAAACTTGCAGTAACCTTCAGTCCACTAAACTGAAACATGACCAGTTCTACCTTCTCCTAGTGTATCCTCACCCATTCCTTGTAAATTATGAGCTATCACAGACAGGGTCTTCTCTCCTCCTGTACCTGTGTTTGCCTTATATTGCTCATAATTATTGTACTTGTCTATGTGTACCCATTTTCACAAGTAAAGCGCCAAGGAATAAATGGTGTTCTAATAATAATAAATGGTAATATGTAAAAGGCATTTTTTGTTTTGGGAGTCTAGGTCTGGGACGACTGAGACTTGTTTGGAAGAGCCAAGATTCATTGGGGATGTGGGGTAAGAGAATATATAGCCCTCTGCAAGCTTTCATAGGAGGATGCAGGCACTTCCTTTGCTGCAACAAAAATGTGCTAGGGCAACCCCATTGCAGGTCCTGGCACCATGAAACCCCAGAAGTCAAGACAACAATGAGACAAAAATTATTTGATATTAAACAAGGAAATAATTGCACTGAAAGAAAGCATATTTATCTACCAGTATACATGTTGTTCACTTTATATACACAAATATTTTCTTACCTTACTTTAGCCATTCTTATGTTCTTACCTGAATATTGAAAGTTGAAGCATGCAATGGTAGCAATGATCTATCAAGCATTCATACAAATGAGAACCAAGTCATCGCCTCAATTGTTTTTGACATGCACGTACGGTAATTTATCATTGTTTGTTTAGTTACTTTATACAATATATGTTGAAATGTGCAATTTTCTATCGTTGTTTTACAAGTTTAGAAGTTGTATTTTTAAACTGCTTATTTTCCATTAAATGTAACATTTGTGGCTGTCTATAACCCGATGTTTTGTTGAAAATCAAACTGCATATTTTACCATCATTTTACAATAGTTGCCATTAGTGCAGGAATGTAACAGGACTGATATTCACCTCTATTAAGGGAAGCTGAGCTGTTTATTTCTCCAGTAATAAACGAAGACTCTGACTGCTTTCTTACTGTGTCATTCCACATTCGACGTATCCGACTCTAAGAAAAATAAATAAATAACATTGATTCAATCACACTAATAGGAAGTCAAAATAATACTTTTACAATTTAATTTTTACAAACTTCGGGTGGACAATTCTACCCCTATTTTGTGCATGGCATATTACCGTATATGAGCACCATGAACTTTTTGTTTTGCTGCCCACTTAAAGCAGAATAGTTCACACTGCTGTACCTGAAGGCTAATGGATGTTTAGAAAACCCTAGAAAACCCTTGCACAACAGCTGAAAACGGTTTGGCTGAGAAGCTATAAAATTGACCTTCCTTTGAGCTGCAGTAGTTGAGAATCTGGAGCTTTAGGGTACCGCTACACTAGGCCATATCGGCGGCGATTTTACAGGCGTATATATATGCTGCTCAAACAATAAAGGGAACATTTAACAATACAATGTAATGTTGAAGTGTTCCCTTTATTTTTTTTGAGCAGCATATATGATATATATATATATAGTATAATAAGATAAGAAAGCCAGTGGCACTCACCAGGGTTGATCTTTAATTCTTTATTACCGCATATTTTCTGCGGGGTGCAAAGACGAGCAGGGGGAGGGAGGTGCTGACACGAGGACGACGGTAACCGTTTCGCGGTTAATCTGCCGCTTCTACGGGTCCTGACAGAAGCGGCAGATTAACCGCGAAACGGTTACCGTCGTCCTCGTGTCAGCACCTCCCTCCCCCTGCTCGTCTTTGCACCCCGCAGAAAATATGCGGTAATAAAGAATTAAAGATCAACCCTGGTGAGTGCCACTGGCTTTCTTATCTTATTATACTATTGAATACCTTCACATATAGTGAGCACCCCACGGTGCTGGAGCCTTCGGTCAGTCACATTGCATGAAATTACATGGACTGTAGCAGACGGATAGTGCCCAGTTTTCCCTTCTGCATTGAGACATATATATATATATATATATACTAGCTGTGAGCCCGATGCAAATGCATCGGGATTCTAGAATGTGCATTAATTTGATTATAGTAGTTATAGCTGTTAGCCTGATGCAAATGCATCGGGTATCTAAAATATGTTTATTGTTTTTTTAAAGATTTTTAAATAATAATCGCATCATCAATAGCAATAATATAAGCCATAGCATTATTATTAGCAGTAATAGCAGTATTAATAGCATTATTAGCAGTATTATGAGCATAAATAACAGTATTAATAGCATTAATAGCATTATTATTAGCATTAATAGCATTATTAATAGCATTATTAGCATTAATAATAGCATTAATAACATTATTAATAGCATTAATAGCATTATTATTAGCATTAATAGCATTAATAATAGCATTATTAGCATTAATAATAGCATTAATAACATTATGAATAGCATTAATAGCATTATTATTAGCATTAATAGCATTAATAATAGCATTATTAGCATTAATAATAGCATTAATAACATTATTAATAGCATTTAATAGCATTATTATTAGCATTAATAGCATTATTAATAGCATTAATAGGATACATATTAGCATTAATAGCATTAATAGCATAATTAATAGCATTAATAGCATTATTATTAGCATTAATAGCATTATTATTAGCATTAATAGCATTAATAATGGCATTATTAGCATTAATAATAGCATTAATAACATTATTAATAGCATTATTATTAACATTAATAGCATTATTATTAGCATTAATAGCATTAATAATGCCATTAATAGGATAAATATTAGCATTAATAGCATTAATAGCATAATTAATAGCATTAATAGCATTATTAATAGCATTAATAGCATTATTATTAGCATTAATAGCATTAATAGGATAAATATTAGCATTAATAGCATAATTAATAGCATTAATAGCATTATTAATAGCATTAATAACATTATTATTAGCATTAATAGCATTAATAATAGCATTATTAGCATTAATAATAACATTAATAACATTATTAATAGCATTAATAGCATTATTATTAGCATTAATAGCATTAATAGCATTATTATTAGCATTAATAGCATTAATAATACCATGAATAGGATAAATATTAGCATTAATAGCAATAATAGCATAATTAATAGCATTAATAGGATAAATATTAGCATTAATAGCATTATTAATAGTATTAATAGCATTAATAGGATAAATATTAGCATTAATAGCATAATTAATAGCATTAATAGCATTATTAATAGCATTAATAGCATTATTATTAGCATTAATAGCATTAATAATAGCATTATTAGCATTAATAATAGCATTAATAACATTATTAATAGCATTAATAGCATTCTTATTAGCATTAATAGCATTAATAATGCCATTAATAGGATAAATATTAGCATTAATAGCATTAATAGCATAATTAATAGCATTAATAGCATTATTAATAGCATTATTATTAGCATTAATAGCATTAATAGGATAAATATTAGCATTAATAGCATTAATAGCATAATTAATAGCATTAATAGCATTATTAATAGCATTAATCGCATTATTATTAGCATTAATAGCATTAATAATAGCATTATTAGCATTAATAATAGCATTACTAACATTATTAATAGCATTAATAGCATTATTATTAGCATTAATAGCATTAATAACATTATTATTAGCATTAATAGCATTAATAATACCATGAATAGGATAAATATTAGCATTAATAGCATTAATAGCATAATTAATAGCATTAATAGCATTATTATTAGCATTAATAGCATTATTATTAGCATTAATAGCATTAATAATAGCATTATTAGCATTAATAATAGCATTAATAGCATAATTATTAGCATTAATAGCATTATTATTAGCAGTAATATCATTATTATTAGCATTTTTTTTTTTAATTATTATTTTTTATTTAATTATTTATTATTTTTTAATAATTTTTTTATTATATTTTAATTATTTTTATTATTATTAAATTTATTATTTAGGCTGAGACCCAGTTCTCTTTCAGGTCCGCTAAAGGGCTGATATAATTAGCATATATTAAATTTTTTTATTATTATTTTTATTGAATTATTTATTATTTTTAATTTATTTTTTTATTATTTTGTAATTATAATTATTTTTTAATTATTTTTTTTATTATTTAATTTTTTTTTTTTTTAAGTGAGAGTGAGACACAGTTCTCATTCAGGTCCGCATTTTTTTTTTTTTTATTATTATTTTTTATTAAATTATTTAATTTTTTTTTTTTTTTTTTTATTATTTTTTTAATTATTTTTAAATTATTTTTTTTATTATTTAATTTATTTATTTTTTTAAGTGAGAGTGAGACACAGTTCTCATTCAGGTCCGCATTTATTTATTTTTTTTATTATTATTTTTATTTAATTATTTAATATTTTTTATTTATTTTTTTATTATTTTTTAATTATTTTTAAATATTTTTTTTTATTATTTAATTTATTTATTTTTTTTAAGTCAGACTGAGACACAGTTCTCATTCAGGTCCGCCTTTTTTTTTTTTTTTTTAATTATTATTTTTATTTAATTATTTATTATTTTTTAATTATTTTTTTATTATTTTTAAATTATTTTAAAATTATTTTTTTTATTATTAAATTTATTTATTTTTTTACTTGCGAGAGTGAGACACAGTTCTCATTGCGGTCCGCCTTTTTTTTTCCCATTGACATACATTACCGGTGTGTCGGCGATTTTATGGCCGGCCACACTGGTTCTATTTGTCGGCCTTAAAATCGCGGACACACCGCTAATGCATGTCTATGGGCAGTCAGCTCGAATTCTGATTGGTCGGCGTTCAATCCGAAATCGGGCTGACTGCCCATAGAGATGCATTAGCGGTGTGTCCGCGATTTTAGGGCCGACAAATAGAACCAGGTGGGCGGCCATAAAATCGCCGACACACCGGTAATGTATGTCAATGGGGAAAAAAAGGCGGACCTGAATGAGAACTGCGTCTCAGTTTTGAGGGGCTCTTCTGATTGGCTGAGGTCAGTATACAGCGACCAATCAGAAGAGGGCCTCAGATCTCATTAAGGTACAATGGCGGATTTTTCGTCCATTGTATCTTAATGAGAAGGAAGAGGACGTCGAAGATGGAAGTTAGCGAAAAGAAGAGAGAAGACCCCCGGGGCCGGAGGAAGAGGACGCCTGGCCGGACGGAGGATCAGATGACAAAGAAGACATGTAAGTATGTGCGGACATGGGGGGGCTGTGCGGACATGGGGTCGGGCTGTGCGGACATGGGGTCGGGCTGTGCGGACATGGGGTCGGGCTGTGCGGACATGGGGTCGGGCTGTGCGGACATGGGGTCGGGCTGTGCGGACATAGGGGGCGGGCTGTGCGGACATAGGGGTTGGGCTGTGCGGACATGGGGTCGGGCTGTGCGGACATAGGGGGCGGGCTGTGCGGACATAGGGGTCGGGCTGTGCGGACATGGGGTCGGGCTGTGCGGACATGGGGTCGGGCTGTGCGGACATGGGGTCGGGCTGTGCGGACATGGGGTCGGGCTGTGCGGACATGGGGGGCGGGCTGTGCGGACATGGGGTCGGGCTGTGCGGACATAGGGGTCGGGCTGTGCGGACATAGGGGGCGGGCTGTGCGGACATAGGGGGCGGGCTGTGCGGACATAGGGGTCGGGCTGTGCGGACATAGGGGTCGGGCTGTGCGGACATAGGGGGCGGGCTGTGCGGACATAGGGGGCGGGCTGTGCGGACATAGGGGGCGGGCTGTGCGGACATAGGGGGCGGGCTGTGCGGACATAGGGGGCGGGCTGTGCGGACATAGGGGGCGGGCTGTGCGGACATAGGGGCGGGCAGCGATTTGCGGCTCAGGCAGCGACTCGCAATGGCCTCGCGGCCATTGCTCGCGCTACCTGAGCGGTAAATCGCTAAGGTTGTAGCCGAGGCTGTGGATGGATTTTGGGCCAGCGGCTCGCAATGGCCGCTTCTCGGCCATTGCTCGCCCTGGGCCAGCGACTCGCAATGGCCTAGCGGCCATTGCTCGCGCAGCATTGGGCGCTTCGCGCCCAATGTTAAATTCGTATCCACATGACCACGCCGGAAGTAGTGCACGGAGGCGCGCTTTTCCGATTCGCGATTATATCATAGATACAGTGAGTCCTCACTTAACGACAGGGTTAGGGACCAGAAGGTCCATCGTTAAGTGTGTGCCATCGTTAAGCGTGACCCTTAAAGGGCAACCTTCATGGTACATGTTTTTTTTCAAGTTATTGTACTAGTGTTTGCATACAGTGTACAGCAGTAATTTTGTTTTATTGACAAAAATATAAATTGTTGCACATAGAAATGTACTGTACTGTTTTGGGTTCTCTTCAGGCTGGCTCCGGGTCTCAGAACTCAGGTACACTGTACTGGGTCACACTTGTACTGTACTGTACTGTTTTGGGCACTCTTCAAGGTGGCTCTGTGGCGCCCCGCAACGAGTGCGTCACAGGAGGGTATTACAGCCAAGACAGCAGCAGCAATATTCTCTGACTAAGCAATGACACAGTTAAAACTCAGAGCTCTATACCATACATGCACATCAGTATAGTGGGCCAATAAGGTCCTGGTGGGCGGAGTGTAGTGGTAGTGTGTGTAGTGGAAGATAGGAGAAGAGAAGGAGAGGGTGGAAGCTCAAGCTTCTGCAATGTAGGAGAAGGAGAAAGGAGCAGACGTGGCCAGGAGGAACGTAGGAGAGGGGGCCTGCACAGTTCCGTGCAGCCCCGGGCCACCACCAGTAGGACAACATTGAATCATGCAGAGATCCTCACTGAACATCTGGAGTGAGTTTGCTGCACTGGAAGTAAAGGGGCCGAATAATATTGCACGCCCCACTTTTGTTTTTAATTTGTTAAAAAAGTTTAAAATATCCAATAAATTCCATTCAACTTCATGATTGTGTCCCACTTGTTGCTGATTCTTTACAAAAAAATTAGAATTTATATCTTTATGTTTGAAGCCTGAAATGTGGCAAAAGGTTGAAAGGTTCAAGGGGGCCAAATACTTTCGCAAGGCACTGTATATACACAGGGTGGGACATTTATATGGATGCACCTAAATAAAATGGGAACGGTTGGTGATATCAACTTCCTGTTTGTGGCACATTAGTATATGGGAGGCGAAAACATTTCCAGATGGGTCATGACCATGGTGGCCATTTTGAAGTCAGTCATTTTGGATCCCACCTTATTTCAATGGGAAGAGAGTCATGTGACCCATCAAACTTATTGAGAACTTCATAAGAGAAACAATGGTGTGTATGATTTTAACGTAACTCTGTTCTTTCATGAGTTATTTACTAGTTTATGACCACTTATAAAATGTGTTTAAAGTGCTGCACATTGTGTTGTATTGTCAATGCAACCCTCTTCTCCCACTCTTGACACACTGATAGCAACACCGCAGAAGAAATGCTAGCTCAGGCTTCCAGTATCCGTTGTTTCAGACACTGCACGTCTCGTATCTTCACAGCATAGAAAATTGCCTTCAGACGAGTGATGAGGCAAACGTTTTTGTGAATGGTGAAGTTAACAAGCAAAACCACTGCTAATGGTCTGACACTAACCCACAGTGGATAGATCCCTCCAAGACTGTTGGAAAACAAAAACTGATGGTATGGTGTGGTATATGAGGTACAAAGATAATGGGTACATTCTTTATCAATGAAAATCTCAATGCCAATAGATATCTGAAATTGCTACATGATTCAGATATCCAGTTTACTGTTTGCTGTAGTTGTGACACAATCTGAGTTCTTCAATGTATCAAGTAGTAGAGCTCAGAAAACTGACCTCACCCACAACATGGCTTTCTGTGTACATTGCATATTGCCTTGGATTCAATTGTGAATAAGTTTAAAATACAAAAGTTACCCAAAAAGATTATTGGAAAAACATAGGCAAAAAATAGAAAACTTAGAGGAATGATATTCTGTCAAAAAGTTTAAAATGTATACTTTTGGTTTCTACATATAGTGAAGAGAGTGGCAAAGTTGCACATATTATTAAAAAGCATAGGAGAATAGTAAATCCGGGAAAGGGGAGAGAGATAGGCTGCTCAACCACAACAACTCACGGCTCCTAGGCTTCCGGCCATATAGACAACATGTCTGGTATTGCAATTTATGTACGAATTGATGAAAAATTTTCTATTTGTTACATTATTATAAAAAAACGAACTCAACTCAATATAAGGGTACAAATTACATTTATTGCCACTGCACTTATTGCGTACATAAATTGCAATACCACACATGTTGTCTAGATGGCAACATGTGTGGAATGTAATAAGTACTATATAGGATGTACAACTCGTTCTTTGCAAAAAAGAATGGCTGAACATATTTCAGCGGCCAAACCCAGCTCTAATACGTCTCGCACAAATATTTCCAGGTTGTCCAGACATTTCAAAGATGTTCATGAGGGCAATCTCTCATGTTTAAAGATAAAAGGTATTGAGAAAATACCACGCCCATATAGGGGCGGAGATTCGGAGAGATCACTTCACAATCGCGAAATATACTGCATATTAGCGCTGGATGTTATACTTTTATTGAAGTGTTAAGTCTGAAAATAAAAATAATCCTTTTTGAAAAATAAAATGATAAACTATTGGATAAAATATGATGATAAATAATATTACAGTTTCTATGAATAGCATGTTGTATTCATGTTTTTATTATCTATATGAATTTGGATTTGAAATGCGTTTTTAAGGCAAAATGGGTTACAGAGTCCAAGCATTAATGAAACACAGGTGTTCAGGTTTTTATATGTGTGTGTATATATATTATTTTTCTATATATGTAAATATATGTGTTTGTGTCATTTATGTTCACCAATGATTAAGGGGAGCTTCCCCGAAACGCGCCTGGTGTCCCTGATCCCCTGTATGGGATCTCTAGATGTTTTTGTATTTTTTATGCCAATAAAGATGGACTGAAATAACTCGAGTTTGGCACCAGGAAACCCTTTATTCTTAAAGGAGACTAGTACATAATTGCTTGCCGGATACAGTGGAATATAGTAATCCACCTATTTTTACATATACGGTAAGCGCAATAGGAATTTAGGCGATCGTCTAGTTTGTTCATATATAAGTACTTTCAAGGTGTGTGAATTTTCCTTTGATGTTAAAAAGCTCACCTTTCACTCATCCGATTATGGGTAATGTTTTCAACATAAATCATTATCTGACTTGTAAATTAGAGTACGTAATTTATCTCTTACAATGTCCATGTCACTAGTGGTATATTGGTGAGAGCACTTGTGATTTTAAAACTAGGATCATTCAACACCGATATACCATTAGGAAGAAAAGACTGGATCTCCCAGTCCCCAAACATTTTGTGTAAATGGAGCACAGAAAAAGGGATTTGAGATTTAACATTTAACAAACCATGTCCCTGCGCAAAAAAAGAGGTGGCAATAGCACAGCATTACAAAAAAGAAAGGAATTAGACTGGATATTAAAATTAAAAGCCCTTAAACTAAATGGCCTGAGTGTTGATTTTAAAATTCACACTATTACTGGAATTTCTGATTGCCCCTTTGCCCCCAAGTGGTTTCTTTTGTATCTACAGTGTAACAAGATTGTATACAAAAACAGGAGCGTATGACTAAATAATAAAAATATAATTTTATTGACAAAATAGTAAGTACAATTTATATAAAACATGAAACAATGAATGAATTAAAATTTATATTTCTACCCCTTTTGAAAAAAGGCACAAAGCTCAAACACGTGTTGGGAGGAAAAGAAACAAACCATCCACAAATGTAGATAGTATTTTGTACTTAGGACTTTTTGCCAATTGATCCTTTGATGTTTACTCAGTAGTTTAATTAGGTTGTATCTTGGCATATAACTAGTTTAGGTTCTAGCAAGTTGTCAGCATTAGTGATGAGCAAGTGTAATTACTAATCGCTACTCACATGCATAGTATGGTATTTGGGTTACTCGTTACATTGCGAGTATTTATGTACTGCGATATTAGGATTAGAGATGAGCCACCACCCCGGTGTTCAAATTCGATTTGATTCGTCGAATTTGATGAGGGTTCGTCGAATGTTCGTCGAATGTTCGTCAAATGTTCATCAAACACCGTCGAACACGTTGAACGCCATTGAAAATTAATGTAATAAGTGTTTTAACCTTAGTACAGGTCGGGGGGAGCACCTACAGGGAGGGGGGAGTGCAGCAACAGTAGCGGGGAGCGAAAAACACAGGCGGGAAGCCGGCAGTGACAAAAGGACTTCACCGCCGGCTTTCCTGGTCTGTGCCGCGCTCCCCGCTCCCTGATGCCCCCTCCCTGCTCCCTGGAGCTGCTCCCCCTGCCCGGTCCTAAGTTAGGATCAGGTGTAGAGGCGGCGGGGGAAGCGGGGAGCGAAAGAGCAGGGCGGGGAAGCCGGCGGTGGTGAAAAGACTACCCCGCCGGCTTTCCTTCTGTGTTCTGCGCTCCCCGCTCCCTGATGCCCTCTCATCGCCCCCCGCTGCCTCCCCACCTGATCCTAAGTTAGGATCAGGTGGGGGGAGCAGCTCCAGGAAGCGGGGAGGGGGCATCATGGAAATAGAGTGCAGCACAGAGCAGGAAAGCTGGCGGTGTCTTCACCGCTGGCTTTCCCGCCGGTTATTTCAAATGATCAGCTGATGCAGATCAGCTGTTCATTTGAACTAGCCACGCGGTGCTGTCATGCAGCATGAACTCACATGAACTTTCCCGGGCTGCACAGCTCAGCTACATCTTTTGTGGAGACTACATGAAGGCCTCTTTAAATAATGTGCCCATTTTAAGGCAGTGGGTCTTTTGTAGTATTGCCCTAGGCAGGGCTGCTAAACATTGGGAATCACCCCAATGCCCCTGGAAAGAGATGTGCATGAGGGCCTCTTTAAATATTGTGCCCATTATAATCAAGTGCGTCTTTTGTAGGATTGCCCTAGGCAGGGAAGCCAAAGGTTGGGAGGCACCAAGATGCCATTGGATAGAGGCGTGCATGAGGGCCTTTTTAAATAATTGCCCATTTTAAGCAACTGGGTCTTTTGTAGTATTGCCCTAGGCAGGGCTGCGAAAAGTTGAGAGGCACTTCAATGCCCCTGTATAGAGGCGTGCATGAGGGCCTGTTTAAATAATGTGCCCATTATAAGGGAAGTGGGTCTTTTGTAGGATTGCTCTAGGAAGGGCTGCCAAAAATTGGGAGGCATTGCGATGCCCCTGGGAAGAAACATGGGGAGAGCCTCTAAATATTGTTCCCATTACAAAGGAGCGGGTCTCCTGTACTTGTAATGCCCATTCTGTAAGCATGGACTAAAACATTTACCTCAGCGGGTATACATGAAAATAATGCCTAACTTTTGAACGGTTAGGGTCATCATCATCATAAATATGATGTAGAAAACATTATGGTTTTGTGGCATCATAAACCACGGTCATACTGATCATATGATGGTGGCAGATGAGGAGAAGGAGGAGCAGTACAGCAAGTAGCCAAAGACATGAAGTGTGTACCAATGTGTGGGTGTGCGGAGGTGCATGGCAATCTACCGGCACAAAATTTAAATTCCGCTATCATTAGTGGTGGTGTGGTGAAGTCAGGTCCAATCCAACCCTTGTTCATCTTGATCAAAGTCAGCCTGTCAGCAATTTCAGTTGACAGGCGGGTGCGTTTATCTGTAATAATTCCACCTGCAGCACTAAAAACACACTCTAACAAAACGCTAGTGGCAGGGCAGGCCAGGAATTCCAAGGCGTAGAGATCCAATTCCTGCCACGTGTCCAGCTTGTATACCCAATAATTATAAGGCACAGAGGAATCTAGGAGCACTTTAGTACGATCGACAAGGTACTCCCTCAGTATCTTGGCAAACTTTGCAGTCCTTGTGACACTACCCCGCACCTCAGGGCCTGTGGTACGGGAGGTGCTGAGAAAAGTGTCCCAGATATTTGAGAGTGTTCCCCTACCTCTGCTGGATTGGACTTGTGCCTCTCTCGGCCGGACGCCTTGGTTGTCCACTGAATCGTGAGCTCTGCCGCTAGCGTTTTCAGAAGGGAATTTTTTTACTAATTCCGCAACTAGGGCCTTCTGGTACTGCAGCATTTTTGTAGACCTCTCCGCCCCGGTAATAAGAGAAATAAAGTTCTCTTTGTAGCGTGGGTCTAAAAGTGTCACCAACCAGTAATAAGTGTCCGCCAAGATCTTGATAACGCGAGGGTCACGAGACAGGTAGCGTAACATAAAGTCAGCCATGTGCGTCAGACTGTTAACAGGCAAGACTTCAGGGTCCTCACCAACAGCATGACTGGCCATGCTGACCTCCTCCTCTTCCTCCTCCTCCTCTCCCCTGTCCTCTGGCCATCCACACTGAACCAACGGTCTGACAGTTGTGCATGTATTACCGTCCATTCCGCATAAAAGTAGCTTATTTGTTCATCCTCCTTGTCATAGTCCTTCAATGCACGTTGGGATGAGATGAGGCTGGGCTGTGTCAAATCACCCGGTACGGTTTCTTGCTGCAAGTCATCGTGCTCCGCCTGCAATGCATCGTCTTTGATTTTAAGCAAGAGCATTTTAGAAGACAGAGAAGCGGGATGGTGACACTAATGATGGTGTCATCGCCGCTCACCATCTTGGTGGAGTCCTCAAAGTTTTGGAGGACGGTACATATGTTGGACTATATGTCCACTCCTGAGGTCGTATGTGTGGAGTTTGAACCGTATACCGACGGCGTAGTTGATGCTGGTACTCAACAACTGCCCTCTTCTGCTCACAAATCCTGACCAACATGTGCAGTGTGGAATTCCAACCGTGGGGACATCACACACCAGTCTGTGAGCGGAAGCTGCAAACGCGCTGAAAGCCGGCAAGGCCGGCAGAAGCAGTAGGTGACATTCTAAAATGGGCACACAGGCAGCGTACTTTGACGAGCAGATCTGACAGCTCCGGGTAGGATTTAATAAACCGCTGAACCACGAGGTTGAGCACATGGGCCACGCATGGAACATGTGTCAGCTCGCCTCGCCTCAGAGCCACCACAAGGTTCCGGCCATTGTCACACATGACCATGGCAGGCTGTGGGTTCAGCGGTGTGAGCCAGTGATCTGCCTGCTGTTTCAGAGCTGTCCACAACTCTTCAGCATTGTTGGGTTGTCACCTACGCATATTAGCTTTCAGCACAGCCTGTTGCCTCTTAGCCGAGGCAGTGCTGCAGTGCTTCCAGCTTGGGATGGTGTGGAGGGTGAAGTGGAGGAAGAGGAGGAGGCTGAGGAGCATGACGTGCCAGAGCTGTACACTGTGGGTGAAACCCTGACTGAGTTAGGGCCTGCAATCCTTGGTGTTGGAAGGACGTGTTCCGTCCCAAGCTCAGACTGGGTCCCGGCTTCAAGAATATTAACCCAGTGTGCCGTCAGCGAGATGTACCGGCCCTGCCCACAAGCACTTGTCCACGTGTCCGTGGTTAGGTGGACTTTGCCTGAAACTGCGTTGTTCAGGGCACGTATGATGTTTTGTGACACGTGCTTATGTAATGCGGGGACGGCACACCGGGAAAGATAGTGGCGGCTGGGGACTGAGTAAGGTGGGACAGCCGCCGCCATCAGGTTGCGGAATACTTCCATCTCCACCAGCCTAAAAGGCAACATTTCCAGCGCAAGCAGTCGCGAAATGTGTGTATTTAGAACTGTGGCATGTGGGGCGTTGGCAGCGTATTTGCGCCTGTGTTCCAAAGATTGGGTAATGGATAACTGAACGCAGCACTGGGACAAGGACGTGTCTGATGATAGTGCTATTTCTGCTTGTGCAAGTACAGGTGAAGGACAGGAGGCATCTTTGCCTGCAGTATGGACAGGGGATTGTCTTGCACGCACAACAGTGGAAGACGCAGCGGTGTCACCCGTAGACACTGCTCCTGGACTCTGCTGTACATCCCACAAAGTCGGGTGCTTTGCAGCCATGTGCCTGATCATGCTGGTGGTGGTCAGGCTGCTAGTTTTGCTACCCCTGCTGATGCTGGCATGGCAGGTGTTGCAAATGGCCTTTTTGGAATTATCTGCAGACACCTTAAAAAGCAGCCAGACTCGGGAAGACCTAACAGTTGTACTGGCAACTTCACTCATGTTGTTGCCCCGGGGAACGGTTGCCTGCCTTCTGCCTGCGGCCACCACCCTGCTTCTTCCGGCCTGTTGTGATGCTACGCCTAACTTCCCCTGGGCACTGCTGTCCTCGCTCTGCATGTCCTCCTGCTAGGTTGGGTCAGTTACTGGATAATCCACCCCATCGTCTTCCACTTCCGCACCCTGGTCCTCCTCCTGACTTTCTGGCAATTGTGTCTCAGCATCGTCCACATCTTGTTGAGACACGTTCCCACCATTGCCTTTGTGAGACCGTGGCTGCTCAAATATTTGGGCATCGGTACAGACGATCTCCTTATGACCCACTTCAACTGGAGCTGGCAAGAGCCCAGAATCTATGAATGGATAAATGAACAGCTCTTCAGAGTGTCCAAGTGTGGGATCAGTTATGTCCGGGGCCGGGCACTCGGCATGGTGGGAGGAAGGGGTATCAAGGTGTGGAATGTGTGGTCCAGTCTCACGGCTACTGACACTTGACCGTGTGGAAGACAGGGTATTTGTGGTGGTGCCAACTGACTGGAAGCATTATCCGCTATTCAACTAACAACCTGTTGACACTGGTCTTGGTTTAATAGTGGAGTACCGCTGCGGTCCCCTACAAATTGGGACAGGAAGGTCGAGCAAGATGATGTGGGCGTTTGTCGTGGCGCAATTCCAGCTTGCATACGGGCTCGGCCTCTGCCTGCACCACCATCACGTCTAGTTCCTTGGTCCCCTTGCGCATTTTCAATGTTGTGCTGACTGTATACAGCTAATGAAGGCGTCAAGATTTGGTTTTTAGCACGACACTGAGATTTGACATTAAGGCTCTGCAGGTGGACTTGTCAGACACAAACGCTGACGACAATAGCGAGTCTTTTGGCGTATCGTAATTTATGCTGCAACCTACTGTAGCTGCACTAAGATGCTAAATGAGTGCAGACAAGATTTGTTTTTTATCACGACACTGAGATTTGAGATTAAGGCCCTACAGGTGGACTAGTCAGACACAAACGCTGACGACAATAGCGATCTTTTGGCATATCCTAATTTACGTTGCAACCTACTGTAGCTGCACTAAAATGCGAAATGAGTGCAGACAAGATTTGGTTTTTAGCACGACACTGAGATTTGAGATTAAGGCCCTGCTGGTGGACTAGTCAGAAACAAACGCTGACGACATTAGCGAGTCTTTTGGCGTATCCTAATTGGCGCTAAAACCTACTCCTGCTCACACAAATGTTAGATGAATGCAGACATGAGTTGGTTTTTAGCACGACGCTGAGATTTGAGATTAAGGCCCTGCAGGTGGACTAGTCAGACACAAACGATGATGACAATTGTACTTCACTTTTTTTCTTTTTATTCCCATCACGTGGTATTCAGTTTCCCATACTATCCCTTTCGTATATCGCTCTCCAATTGCTGGTTGAGTTTCTAATACCCATCCCACTCCTTCGATACTTCCACTACCATTTGGCACTCCGTTAGATCAGTGGATTCGTTTTCACATTGCCACACGCCACAGTCCTCCATTAAAATCCGCACGGGCACTAGTCCCAATCTAGATAACAACTGTTTTATGCTGTATGATGTTAATACATAATACTTGTTTATTTTTTGTATGTGTCAGAAACCTTGATAAAGGCCTATGTTAAAAGCCGAAACGTTGGTAATATTTGGTGATTTGGACATGGTGTGGCAATAAAGAAATAAGAAATACTTCACCTTTGACGCATTGTGTGATCCGCATTTTTTCCATGAGAATTTGAGGTGTGCCCAGATATATCTTTTTCTTATATGCTCTTTTTTCTGGTGCACCCGTGGACAAAACAGTGAGCCTATCTTTCCTATATTTTCTGTTGTGGTAATTAGACTGGCAGCTCTGCGCCTACACTAGCTGAAAGGCCACAAATCTGTCCCTCAATCAGCAGCAGCTCTCCCTACACTGACCGTCCGTGGAGCAGAGTGACGAGCACAGCGCGGTCAGGTGTTATAAAGACCTGATGACGCTGTGCAGCCAGCCAATCACTGTAATGCCACAACCAACATGGCTGTGGCATTACAGTGTCTGCTAGCCAATCCTGCATGTGGGCTGACTCTGTAAAGAGCGCCAACATGCAGGGAGGTGGACCCCGAGCATAGCAAGAGTATCGCGAGATTACTCGGTACTCGCCGAGTACTCCGAGTACCGAGATATTGTGCGAGTACCGAGTAGTGACAAGCATACTCGCTCATCCCTAGTGATCACATATTTCTGTACATACACTACATACACACTGTGACTACAGCCACCAGATAGTATACCAGTCACGTATTACCTGTATATAATAGTGTATTACATACAGTATACAGGAGAATACATGACTTTTTTATGATTTACATTCTCTGCTGACAACTTTACCACCTTCTTCAAACAGAAGATCGACAAAATCAGAGAAAGCTTTGACCCAGTGCCCCGCCAGGCCCCAGATCACCGTCCACCCCACCTCGTCCAAAAGAAACATTTCCATCATCACAGAAGATCAACTCGCCACCCTTCTGTCACGATCACACCTCACCACTTGTGCCCTCGACCCGCTCCCCTCCCACCTCATCCCTAACCTCACCACAGTCCTCATCCCTGCTCTAACCCATCTCTTCAACCTATCACTCACCACTGGCGTCTTCCCCTCACCCTTCAAACATGCCTTGATCACACCATCCTCAAAAAACCCTCCCTCGACCCATCATCTGTTTCTAACTATCGTCCCATATCTCTTCTCCCCTTCGCATCAAAGCTCCTAGAACAGCACGTCCACTCCGAACTGTACTTCCACCTCTCCTCCTCCTCCCTCTTTGACCGCCTACAATCCAGTTTCTGACCTCACCACTCCACAGAAACAGCCCTGATCAAAGTCACCAATGACCTCCTGACCGCAAAGAGCAAGCGACATTACTCCATCCTCCTCGACCTATCTGCTGCCTTCGACATTGTTGACCACTCCCTCCTACTTCAAATCCTGGAATTTCTCGGGTGTCACTGACCTAGCCCTCTCCTGGATCTCCTCATACCTAACGGACCAGACTTTCAGCGTCACCCACTCCCCACCTCATCACCTTACCCTCTATCTGTTGGTGTCCCACAGGGCTCAGTTCTGGGACCGCTACTCTTCTCCATTTACATCCTTGGCCTTGGACAACTCATTGAGTCCCACGGCCTCCAATACCACCTCTACACTGATGACACACAGATCTACCTTTCCAGGCCTGATATCACCTCCCTACTCTCCAAAATTCCACAATGCCTTTTCCTCCATCTCATCCTTTTTCTCTGCTCGCTTCCTCAAGCTGAACATGGACAAAACAGAGTTCATCGTCTTCCCCCCAAGTCGCTATCCCCCTCCACCAGACCTATCCATCACTGTCAATGGCTGCTCACTCTCCCCAGTCCCACACGCCAAGTGCCTTGGGGCTACTTTCGACTCCTTTTCTCTCCTTTAAGCCCCACATCCAAGCCCTCACCCCCTCCTGCAGTCTACAGCTCAAAAACATTTCCCGGATCCGCTCTTTCCTCAACCACGACATGGCTAACACTCTTGTTCATGATCTTATTATCTCTCGCCTCGACTATTGCAACCTCCTGCTCACCGGCCTCCCGGCTGCTTCCCTTGCACCTCTCCAAACTATCCTAAACTCTGCTGCTTGTCTAAGCCACCAGTCTCCCCCCTCTGCCCAGCCCTCCACTGGCTCCCCATCTCTCAGAGATCCCGATTTAAAACCCTAACCATGACTTATAAAGCCATCCATCACCTGTCCTCCCCATACATCTCAGTCATGGGCTCCCACTACCTGCCGACACGCAACCTACGCTCCTCCCAAGAGCTCCTTCTCTTCTCCCCCTTATCTCATCCTCTCAAAACCGCATACAAGACTTCTCCCGTGCATCCACCATACTCTGGAACTCTCTCCCCCAACATATAGACACTTGCCAGCCCTTGGTAACTTCAAAAGAAACCTGAAGACTCACCTCTTGCGACAAGCATACAGCTACAATGAGATCAGACCGCCGCACGATCGACGTTCTCCCCCCTACTATTTCCTCGCCCGTCCCTGTAGATTGTGAGCCTTCGTGGACAGGGTCCCCTCCTGTATCTGTAAGAGCTGACTGTCCAAATTTACTGTATTTGTCCATGTTCTACCCTCTTTATATGTAAAGCGCCATAGAATCTAACGGCGCTATATACGTGAATAAATAATAAGAATAAGAATATACAATGCTCTATACTGGTCACACCTCGACCTGCTTACAGAGCCTCAGGTATTACATATGGAGCCATATAATATAATCTGTGATGTCCTGTCAGTTCAGGGTTGACCAGGCAGGGCAAGATTCTGTATAGTGATGTCAGTGATCTCTGCGGGGGTCAGTGTGATTCATTATAGGAGTCTGAGGTTTCTGCAGATTGGGCTACGCTGGAGGCGGTATGTCAGCACTGATGACCCAGCACTGACAGGACGACCTGGTCAGCAGCAGAAGACCCTGGCAGTGACATGACGACCTGATCTGCAGCAGATGACCTGACAGTGACAGGATGACCTGAACTGCAGCAGATGACCCAGCACTGACAGGATGAGCTGATCTGCAGCAAAGTTCAGACTCTGGTGATAACTCACACAGGACGGCCAATGACCTAACAATATAGACTCCTGTGAGGACTTGTCAGGGGGTGTTCAGTTTTCTTGTACCTTGACCCTATATACTTAGTGCTAGGACAGCTACGTGATGTCACTAAACAGACACAGCCACCATTGTGTCTGTATCAGCGTGGTGTAGCCTGGCCAGCATCTTGCCCAGGAGTGCACAACATTTTTCAAGCCAAGAAACAGATGCATGTTGAATCATTCCCAAGGGCCACTTACATGACTACCTCACCACAACCACCGCAATTAATACATAATACATCATTACAACCAAGTTTTTAGCATTTGAGGAAGAGTTGGAGAGTTTTTGCTCCAAAAACTCAGTGTAAACATACCATAACTTACAATGAGTTTTTGGAGCAGATTTCAGTTTTCACATAGCCATGAAGTACGTTATGGTTTTATGCATGTGTACAAGATTGGAACCACTGTCAGTAGATGAGTATAGAACCAGAAACACCTCAGTAGATGAATGCAGGGTCAGAAGCACTGACAGTAGATGACTGCAGGGTGAGAACCACCATCAGCAAAGGAATGCAGGACCAGAACCACCTCAGTAGATTAATGCAGGACCAGAACAACCATCAGCAGAGGAATGCAGCGGCAGAATCAGGATCAGCAGAGGAATGCAGGACCGGAACCACCTCAGTAGTTGAATGCAGGGCCAGAACCACCATCCTCAGATGAATGCAGAGCCAGAACCACCATTAGATGAATGCAATGCCAGAACCACCATCAGCAGATGAATGCAGATCCAGAACCTTTGGAAGTGCACTGAGATACAGGCTGATTTGCTGCTAAGGGAAAAAAAGAAAGAAAAAAAAAAAATACCTCTTTATATCTGATTCTCTAGCGAGTGTGACCGCGAGCTTTGTGTGACAGAGCGCAAGTGCGACAGAAGTAAGTGTGTGACTTGTGATTCAGTGACTTTGGATTCAGGGAGTTTGGAAGGGAGGACTTACTGAATTGCTGGTTGTATTTTATTAATACTTTGCATTTCTTTTTACTTATCATTTCTGTCTGGTGCAATCCCAATTAGGAAATGAGCTCCATGATTGGCAATGCCATCCAGTGTACATCTTGCCACATGTATGCATTCCTTGACCAGCCGGCCGAGGGTGCATACTGCTGTGTGAGATGTGAGTACGTTGTGCATTTGGAAGCCCAGATACTGGATCTAAATGAACGACTGACAACGCTGAGATCCATAGACAATATGGAAAGGAGTCTGCTGCTCACTGAACAGCTGCTCAATGGGATAGATGTGGGGGAGGATGGTACTATGGAGCCTCAGGACCATGAGGTAGCTAGCTGGGTGACAGAAGGCGGGGTAGAGGGAAGGGTGCCAGGGAGGCTAGCCCTGATCTGGCACACCCCAATAAATTTGCTATGTTGGCAGATGAGGGGGGTGTGAGTTCAGGGATAGCACTGCTGCAGCAGGGCATGACCTCTGAAAGCCAGAGGAGTGTCTGCTCCAGTAAGGGGGAAAACAGGAGAGTAGGGCAGGCCAGACAGGTGCTGGTAGTGGGGGACTCAATTATTAGGGGAATAGATAGGGCAATCTGTCACAAAGACAGGGATCGTCGAACAGTGTGCTGCCTACCAGGCGTTCGAGTCAAGCACATCGCTGATCGGGTTGACAGATTACTGGGAGGGGCTGGTGAGGACCCAGCGGTCATAGTGCACATTGGCACAAATGACAAAGTTAGAGGTAGGTGGAAGGTCCTTAAAGATGATTTCAGGGAATTAGGCTGCAAGCTTAAGGCAAGGACCTCCAAGGTAGTATTCTCTGAAATACTGCCTGTACCACGTGCCACACCAGAGAGGCAACGGGAGATTAGGGAGATAAATAAGTGGCTCAGGAATTGGTGTACGAAGGAGGGGTTTGGGTTCCTGGAGAACTGGGCCGACTTCTCTGTTGGCTACAGGTTCTATGCTAGGGACGGGCTGCACCTCAATGGGGAGGGTGCAGCTGTGTTGGGGGAGAAAATGGCTAGAAGGTTGGAGGAGTGTTTAAACTAGGGATTGGGGGGAGGGTATTCATTGTATAGGAGGGGAAGATAGTGTAAACAGTAACCTGGGCACAAGTAATAAAATTGGGGGTGGCATGGGGGGTGGGGTTAGAACAGTCAATCTAGTAGGAAGGAATAGAAGTAAAGAGAGATGCATAAAGTGCATGTTCACTAATGCCAGAAGCCTCACCAACAAAATGGAGGAATTAGAATTGATTTTGTTGGAAAATAATTATGACATGGTGGGAATTTCGGAGACTTGGCTGGACGAGAGCCATGACTGGGCTGTTAATTTACAGGGCTATTGTCTGTTCAGAAATGACCGTACAAATAGGCGAGGAGGAGGTGTATGTTTATACGTAAAATCATCCTTAAAACCCATCCTGCGTGATAATATAGGTGAATCTAATGGAAATGTAGAGTCTCTGTGGGTGGAGATAAGGGGAGGGGAAAAAATAATAAATTACTGATAGGGGTTTGTTATAAGTCCCCAACAATAATGGAAGTGGAGGAGAATATCCTCATAAAGCAAATAGATGAAGCAGCGACTCAGGGAGAAGTCATTATTATGGGGGACTTCAACTACCCTGAAATACATTGGGGATCAGAAACCTGCAGTTCCAGCAAAGGTAATAAGTTTTTGAAAACTATAAGAGACAATTACCTTTCACAACTGGTTCAGGACCCAACAAGAAGGGGGGCACTGCCGGACCTAATATTAACCAACAGGCCAGACCGCATATCAAATATATGGGTTGGAGGTCACTTGGGTAATAGTGATCATAACTTAATAAGCTTTCAAGTATCCTTTACTAAGACGTGTAGTAGAGGGGCCACAAGGACACTAAACTTCAGGAAGGCAAATTTCCAACGGTTGAGAGATGATCTTAGTGCAATAAACTGGGACGATGTCCTGAGACATAAAAGTACACAACACAAATGGGAGATGTTTATTAGCATCCTGAATAGGACCTGTGCACAATATATACCCTATGGGAATAAGCATGCTAGAAATAGGAGGAAACCACTATGGCTAAATAAAGCGGTAAGAAGTGCAATATGTGACAAAAAGAAAGCATTTAGGAAATTAAAGCAAGTAGGTAGTGATGAAGCATTAAATAAATACAGAAAATTAAATAACATTTGTAAAAAGCAAATCAAGGCAGCAAAGATTGAGACAGAGAGACTCATTGCCAGAGAAAGTAAAAAGAATCCCAAAATATTTTTTAACTACATAAATAGTAAGAAACTAAAAAATGATGGTGTTGGCCCCTTTAAAAATAGTCTGGGTGAAATGGTGGATGAGGATGAGGAAAAAGCAAATATGCTAAATGACTTTTTTTCAACGGTATTTACACAAGAAAATCCCATGACAGACAATATGATCAGTGATAACAAAAATTCTCAATTAAACGTCACCTGCTTAACCCAAGAGGAAGTACGGCATCGTCTAAAAATCACTAAAATTGACAAATCCCCGGGCCCAGATGGGATACACCCCAGAGTGCTGCAGGAATTAAGTACTGTCATAGATAGACCATTATTTTTAATATTTAAAGATTCCATAGTAACAGGGTCTGTACCACAGGACTGGCGTATAGCAAATGTGGTGCCAATATTCAAAAAGGGGACAAAAAACTGAACTTGGAAATTATAGGCCAGTAAGCTTAACCTCTACTGTGGGTAAAATCCTAGAGGGTTTTCTAAGAGATGCTATACTGGAGTATCTGAAGAAAAATAACCTCATGACCCATTATCAACATGGTTTTACGAGGGACCGTTCCTGTCAAACTAATCTAATAAGCTTCTATGAAGAAGTAAGTTCTGGACTGGACCAAGGAAATGCAGTGGATGTGGTGTATATGGACTTTTCAAAAGCTTTTGATACGGTGACACACAAAAGGTTGATACATAAAATGAGGGCAATGGGGATAGGGGAAAATATGTGTAAGTGGGTTAAGAACTGGCTTAGTGATAGGAAACAAAGGGTGGTTATTAATGGAACACACTCAGAATGGGTCACAGTTAACAGTGGGGTACCACAGGGGTCAGTGTTGGGCCCGCTTCTATTTAATATATGTATTAATGACCTTGTAGGGGGCATACAGAGTAGAATCTCAATATTTGCAGATGACACTAAACTCTGCAGGGTAATCAATACAGAGGAGGAAAATTTTATATTACAGGAGGATTTATGTAAACTAGAAGCTTGGGCTGCTAAATGGCAAATGCGCTTTAATGGGGATAAATGTAAAGTCATGCACTTGGGCAGAGGAAACAAAAGGTATAATTATGTGCTTAATTGTAAAACACTGGGCAAAACTGTCACTGAAAAAGACCTGGGTGTATGGGTAGATGACAAACTCACATTTAGTGGCCAGTGTCAGGCAGCTGCTGCAAAGGCAAATAAAATAATGGGATGTATTAAAAGAGGCATAGATGCTCATGAGGAGAACATAATTTTACCTCTATACAAGTCACTAGTGCGACCACACTTAGAATACTGTGTACAATTCTGGTCTCCGGTGTATAAGAAAGACATAGCTGAACTAGAGCGGGTCCAGAGAAGAGCGACAAAAGTTATTAGGGGACTAAGGGGTCTGCAATACCAAGACAGGTTATTAAACTTGGGGTTATTTAGCTTGGAAAAACGAAGGCTTAGGGGTGATCTTATAATAATGTATAAATATATGAGGGGGCAGTACAGAGACCTTTCTAATGATCTCTTTACTCTTAGGCCTGAGACTGGGACAAGGGGGCATCCTCTACGTCTGGAGGGAAGAAGGTTTAATCATAATCACAGACGCGGATTCTTTACTGTAAGAGCAGTGAGACTATGGAACTCTCTGCCACATGATGTTGTAATGAGTGAGTCACTACTAACATTTAAGAAGGGCCTGGATGCCTTTCTTGAAAACTATAATATTACCAGTTATATATACTAGATTCTTTGATAAGGCGTTGATCCAGGGAATTAGTCTGATTGCCGTATCTGGAGTCAGGAAGGAATTATTTCCCCCAATGTGGAGATTAGTGTTGCCACATGGGGTTTTTTTTGCCTTCCTCTGGATCAACATGTTAGGCTATGGGTTGAACTAGATGGACTTAAAGTCTTCCTTCAACCTTAAAAACTATGTTACTATGTTACTATGTAACCACCATCAACAGATGAATGCAGTGACAGAACTACTGTCAGTAGATGAATGCAGTGCCAGACCACCATCAGGAAATAAATGCAGGGTCAGACCCACCATTAGTAGATGAATACAGGGCCAGAACCACCATCAACAGAGGAATGCAGGGCAGAATGACTATCAGCAGATGAATGTAGTGACAGAACAACTGTCAGAAGATGAATGCAGGGCTAGAACCGTCAATACATGAATGCAGTGCCAGAACCACTGTCAGTAGATGAATGCAGCGACAAGCTTATTACAGTAATCAATTTCAGTGTCAAATCAACCCCATGATATACTTATGTCATATGAACCTATACCTGCCAGCATGTCTTTAAAAATGGTAAGGAGATGCTGGGAGTTGTGTTTACCAGTCATCATCAGACTGCTGGCCATATAGAAACCACAGTACAAATGAAACACAGGTAGGATCACAAACATTTACATCTTCGTACCTTATACTGTAGATGACTTCTTCTCTGATTGGAGTTGTTCTCATTCCTTTTCATTCCATGTAGCACAGGCGCCATGATGAGATTTGACATCCACAGCTCATCTCTCCGGGACTTCCCTCTTCTCCATCTTCAGCAGCACTTTCTGACACGATGCCCTTAAAAATAAAAGTATCTCTATACTGCCCCAGAAATATACATATCCCCCTACACACAGACCTACTATATAACACACACACATAGCACCACTGTATAACACTCACACAGGACCGGCTCCAGGTTTTTGTGGGCCCCGAGCGAAAGCATCTCAGTGGGCCTCATACTGGCTGTATATATATAATAGAGACTGTACAGTTGTGGCCAAAAGTATTGACACCCCTGCAATTCTGTCAGATAATACTCAGTTTCTTCCTGAAAATGATTGCAATCACAAATTCTTTGGTATTATTATCTTCATTTAATTTGTCTTCAATGAAAAACCACAAAAGAGAATGAAGCAAAAAGCAAAACATTGATCATTTCACACAAAACTCCAAAAATGGGCCAGACAAAAGTATTGGCACCCTCAGCCTAATACTTGGTTGCACAACCTTTAGCCAAAATAACTGCGATCAACCGCTTCCGGTAACCATCAATGAGTTTCTTACAATGCTCTGCTGGAATTTTAGACAATTATTCTGTGGCAAACTGCTCCAGGTCCCTGATATTTGAAGGGTGCCTTCTCCAAACTGCCATTTTTAGATCTCTCCACAGGTGTTCCATGGGATTCAGGTCTGGACTCATTGCTGGCCACCTTAGATGTCTCCAGTGCTTTCTCTCAAACTATTTTCTAGTTCTTTTTGAAGTGTGTTTTGGGTCATTGTCCTGTTGGAAGACCCATAACCTCTGAGGGAGACCCAGTTTTCTCACACTGGGCCCTACATTATGCTGCAAAATTTGTTGGTAGTCTTCAGACTTCATAATGCCATGCACACGGTCAAGCAGTCCAGTGCCAGAGGTAGCAAAACAGGGAACCTCCGCCATGTTTGACTGTAAGGACCGTGTTCTTTTCTTTGAATGGCTCTTTTTTTCTCCTGTAAACTCAATGTTGATGCCTTTGCGCAAAAAGTTCTACTTTTGTCTAATCTGACCAGAGAACATTCTTCCAAAACGTTTTAGGCTTTCTCAGGTAAGTTTTAGTAAAAATCCAGCCTGGCTTTTTTATGTCTCAGGGTAAGAAGTGGGGTCTTCCTGGGTATCCTACCATACAGTCCCTTTTCATTCAGACGCCGACGGAGAGTACGGGTTGACACTGTTGCACCCTCAGACTGCAGGGCAGCTTGAAATTGTTTGGATGTTAGTCGAGGTTCTTTATCCACCATCCTCACAATCTTGCGTTGAAATCTCTCATCAATTTTTCTTTTCCGTCCACATCTAGGGAGGTTAGCCACAGTGCCATGGGCTTTAAACTTCTTGATGACACTGTGCCCGGTAGACACAGGAACATTCAGGTCTTTGGAGATGGACTTGTAGCCTTGGAATTGCTCATGCTTCCTCACAATTTGGTTTCTCAAGTCCTCAGACAGTTCCTTAATCTTCTTTCTTTTCTCCATGCTCAATGTGGTACACACAAGGACACAGGACAATTATTTTTGTATTTTTTCATTGAAGACAAATTAAATGAAGATAATAATACCAAAGAATTTGTGATTGCAATCATTTTCAGGAAGAAACTGAGCATTATCTGACAGAATTGCAGGGGTGTCAATACTTTTGGCCACAACTGTATATATATAATATATAGAGAAACTGTATATATATAATATAGAGGTTGGGGGCTGGATATATATGTAATATAGAGGCTACAGGCTTTTTATGTATATATATAATATATAGGCTGTGGGCTGTGTGTCTCCCCCCGTGCACTATGTCTCCCCCCTCCCCTGACTAGGGGACCGTGTGCCTCTCCCCCAGTGCCTCCCCCTTGTGCACTGTGCCTCTTCCCCCTGTGTGTGCTGTGCTTCTTTGCCTGTGTGCTGTGTCTCCCTCTTCCACTGACAGGGGGGGCATGTGCATCCCCCTTGTGTGCTGTATCTCCCGCCCCACACTGACAGGAAGGCCGGGCCCTGTACCTCTCTCCCCTGTGCCTCCCCCTTGTGCGCTGTGCCTCTTCCCCCCTTTGCGCTGTGGCTCCCCCTCCCCTGACAGGGGGCCCTAGGCTTCTCTTCCCCTGTGTGCTGTGTCTTTCCCCCGTGCCTTCCCCTTGTGTGCTGTGCCTCCCCCCTGCGCGCTGTGTCTCCCCCCTTCCCTGACAGGAATGCCCTGTGCCACTCTCCCCTGTGTGCTGTGCCTCTCCCCCCCACTTGTGCACTGTGCCTCTCCCCCCTGTGCGCTGTGTTTCATCCCCTCCCCTAATGGTGGCCCTTACTGCTGCGCCTCCTCTCCCCCCCGACAGGGGGGCCCTGTGTCTCCTCTCCCCACCTCCCTGACCAGTCTACACCCCCCTCTTCCCCTCACAAGGGATCCCTGTGACCTAGATCTTCTCTCCCCCCACCTGACATAGGGGGCCCTGTGACCTAGGTCTCCTCTCCCCCCACCTGACACAGGGGGACCCTGTGAAATAGGTCTCCTCTTCCCCTACCTGACACAGGGGGGCCTGTGACCTAGGTCTCCTCTCCCCCCACCTGACACAGGGGGGCCATGTGACCTAGGTCTCCTCTCCCCCCATCTGACACAGGGATGCCCCGTGACTTAGGTCTCATCTCCCCCCACCTAACAAAGGGGGCCCTGTGACCTAGGTCTCTGCTCCCACTGGTGGCCCTAAAGGCTGGCTTTCTCATTCCAACCCCAATAACCCCCCACCCCCAGCTGTCTTTTACCTTCCTCCGTGAATTCAGCTTTGAGTGCAGCTGTCCTCTTACCCGACTGCAGGCTGCTTCTAGTTATCAGCCAGCAGCAAGTTTCACTTTCACTATCTACTGACATGCTGCCGGCTCATTAGTAGAAGCAGTCTGGTGGGAGACAAGCTGTACACAACAATGAATACACACACACTCCACACACACTCTCAGTCACTCACCAGCTCCTCCGTGGATCACTGCAGCTCATCATTCCCGCCACTGCTGTTGCCCTTGGCTCCTCCTCCCGGTCTGAGTCACCAGCAGCGTATGATGAGGTCCCAGCGTGATGACCTCATCACACACTGCTGCATGACGGCCCATGGGAAGACGTGGTGGCGCAATGTGCGCTTTGTATGAAATTCACTGCCAGTCCTCCGGCGGCCCTGAGCAGCTGCCTGGGAACCGGCCTGGGGGGCAAATGCCTTCCTGCCCCCCGGCCCAGTCCGCCCCTAGATGTCAAGGTCTTATGCTCAATTGCTGGTTGATGTGTGGCAGGGTGTGGCTCACCTAGAGTTCCCTCCCCCTGGCCATTAAGTAGCCTTCCCTTTCCTCTGTCAGACGCCATTGATAGAGTTATTTACTCTTGGCCACTGAGCTATGAAGATGCCTTGCTGCTGAGCTAGTGCCGTAGGAAAATCCAAAGCAGTACTACAAGCATTTCGTGCTGCCTGGTACAAGGCACGCACCGGCCGCTTTTGCCCAATATTTTGGGGGTCACATACTGTTTTGTGCCGTCCACACCAATCACGTTAATACAATGCTAGTGCCATAGCCAAATCCAAAGCAGTAATTCAAGCATTTAGTGCTGCCTAGTACAAAGCACGCACCGCCCTTTTTCCCCCAAATTTTGAGGGTCACAGCCTGGCTTGTGCCATCCACATCAGTCACATTAGTATGGTGCTAGAGCCATAGCCAAACCCAAAGCAATACTACAAGCATTTAGTGCTGCTTCGTAATAAGCATGCACCAATCCTTTTTCCCCAATATTTTGGGGGTCAAAGCCTGACTTGTGCCATCCAGATCAGTCACATTAATAGCCAAATCCAAAGCACTACTACAAGCATTTAGTGCTGCCTGGTACAAAGCACGCACAGGTAATTTTTCTCTAATAGTTTGGGGGTCACACCCTAGCTTGTGCTGTCCACATTAATCACATTAATACAATGCTAGTGCTGAAGCCAAATCCAAAGCATTACTGCAAGCATTTAGTGCTGCGTGGTACAAAGCATGCACTGGCCCTTTTTCTCTAGTATTTTGGGGGTCACTGCCTGGTTGTGCTGTCCACATTAATCACAATAATATGCTGCAAGTGCCGTAGGAAAATCCAAAGCAGTACTACAAGCATTTCGTTCTGCCTGGTATAAGGCACGCACACCAGCCGTTTTTGCCCAATATTTTGGGGTCACATACTGTTTTGTGCCGTCCACACCAATCATGTTAATACAATGCTAGTGCCATAGCCAAATCCAAAACAGTACTACAAGCATTTAGTGCTGCCCGGTACAAAGCACGCACAGGTCATTTTTCCCTAATAGTTTGGGGCTCACAGCATTGCTTGTGCCGTCCACATTAATCACATTAATACAATGCTAGTGCTGAAGCCAAATCCAAAGCATTACTACAATGCATGGTACAAAGCACACACTGGTCCTTCTTCCGCAATATTTTGGGGTAACATCCTGGTTTGTGCCTTCCATATCAGTCACATTAATACGGTGCTAGTGCCGTAGCCAAATTCAAAGCATTACTGCAAACATTTAGTGCTGTGAGGTACAAAGCATGCACTGGCCCTTTTTCCCCAGTATTTTGGGGGTCACCGCCTGGTTGTGCTATCCACATTAGTCACAGTAATTTGGTGCTAGAGCCGTATGTTTCCACCTGATGAAGACGGTAACGTCGAAACGCGTAGCGGAGTTTGAGGGACCGTGTTTTTAATAAAGGTCTGTTCATCATAACAATTTCCCCTTGCCCTCCTTCCTTAGCGCTATCAGAACCGCAACTATTTTCTCCTGTGCTATCCACATTAGTCACAGTAATTTGGTGCTAGAGCCGTATAAAAATCCAAAGCAGTACTACAAGCATTTAGTGCTGCCTCGTAATAAGCATGCACCAATCCTTTTTCACCAATATTTTGGGAGTCAGAGCCTGATTTGTGCCATCCAGATCAGTCACATTAATATGTTGCTAATGTCGTAGCCAAATCCAAAGCAGTACCACAAGCATTTAGTGCAGCCCGGTACAAAGCACGAATCGGTCCTTTTTCCCTAATATTTTGGGGGTCACATCCTGACTTGTGCCATCCACATCAGTTACAATAATAAGGTGCTAGTCCATACAAACAAGTTAAGCTGGGGCTACACTCCGTGTATTTCTTTAGGGTTCCTTTATTTCAATTTTCTTAAAAACATAGCATCCTGTCCAAACGCGTTTCGGAAACTAGTTCCTTACTCATCGGCTGACAAATACAGATAAAACATTCTATATTAATGTATCCCCTGCTGCTGCAATCATTATCATCATTAATAGCAGGTGCACTGTTAACCCGCTGTGGTACAGATGCTTCCCAAACAAAGAATAAATAAATGTCCAACGAACTCACTATAAACAGGTTTTAGAACAAAGAGATACATCTGTTGTTTTACAAGGAAAAACCTTTTGCTAATTGGATCACAATCTAAAACATAATCGTTACAAAGTCTGATACTTATTTGATCCACAACCAAGTACATAGCAATATAGGACAGGTTAGGAAAAATATTACAAATGCATATATCGTACATGTATCCCACTCCAGATAAATATTGCATAACCCAGGATCTTATCTTTTATCCATACAGGCAATAGTAATATACCGTAGTAGTAAAGAGTAGTATGAAAAATATGATTAATTACCGTACTTCATTTACTCTTCCATTAATCCACATTTATACAAGGGGTTCAGCGTAATAATGATATATATGCTAACAAATTATAATCGCCATAAATGTTTCCACGAAATTAGTTATGTTGTATATATTCTTTATTCAATTTACTTCTATCCAAATGGCACATCCTATTAAATTGTTAGTTCTTAAAAATTGTTTGAAAAAGATTTTAATGTGTCAGCATCATTTTCTCACGTATCAATCAATTGTATACAGGCATATATATATATATATATACGGTAATATATATATATATATATATGTTTGTTGTTGGCTAGCACAGTACTCCGGTAATTACCGTACTATCCGGATGTGTTACATATTATTCAAAAGCAGAAAAAATCTTTCCCCCACGAATTTATGTGTCAAATTCTCTTATGTGGCGATTGTTCCTATGCAAGCATATACAGTATATATGTAAAACCAGTGATAACGATCCGGATATACTATGTCTTATCCGGGAATAAAAGATGATGTGTTTCTTCAAATAACCCCAGATCTCAAACCCACATATCGAGTTTTTCAATTATATCATTCACCCTTATGGAAAATGAGCAAAAAAACCTCCAATTTTATGAAGTTTTTTAAGCGGTATCTTATTAGTAACCGTTTAAAACCATGCATATTGCTTTTCATTAATCCACTACTATGGTATGCTCTATGTTATATATGAACTCCTTTTATAATTAGTGGTATGAAATATGTTGTTTTTTCAATATACATCCTTACATAGGGTATCAGCATTGTCATCAAACATACTGTCCGAGTATAATCATAATTATTATTTTCTCGTATGGATTAAAATATTACGATCACAGTATTTCATGTTTCAAAACATTCCAACCCCTCCTTTCTATCCTTATCTATCCTTATCTATCCACTATGTTTGAGTTGTCTGTCTGTTATCCCACAAATTAAAAATAAAATTCCCACGTACCTCTGTTTGTCTATGCTTTCTTGTATACTAGATTTTCCTGTGTAGACATATATGCATATGCTGCTACCGCCACCCACCTTCTAAGTCATTATTATTTAGGATAGAATGCATGTAAGTCTGGATTTTTATCATTATCATAATCCCTATTCCTATTAGATTTAACTAGACCAAACGATCCTTGTTCCTATGTTTCCCCATTAGTATCCAATGCCTTTATAGCGGTGTTTCGGCGCTGAACCGCCTCAGAAATATCATATCCATCTACCTAAAAATCCCGAGGCTGATCAAAGGAGGCATGAGAAAAAAAAGGGGGAGGGGGAGGTTTTTTTTAGGGAATACATTTCCTTGTTTATTTACCCTTTTGGGTTATTTTAAGATTGAAAATAGAAATACTCAAAAAGTATACAACATTTTGAGCTTTCAATAAAAATACATGAGGTCATTTCTCATGTTTTAAACCCTGTGGACACCGAACATCCAACTGTAGGATCCACAGGCTTTCTTGGTCTTGTAATACTCGCTCCCAATTGCCCCCTCTTGTTGGCTTGAACACTCAATTCCCCTAACCTTCAATAAGGTGAGGTTTCCATTATGGATCTCAAGGAGATGTCTACAGAGTCCCGAGATGCCTGTTCTTAGGCTAGTTGATGTTGCTCCTGTCGTGATTTTGACATCCTCTTTTTCAATGTTCAATGTGTACAGCCTACATAGAATGTATTGCAACAGACACATGTGGCCAAATAAACCACATGTGTGGTATTACAGTTTATGTACACCTTTATGGGAAAACTTTTGTTCCTCCACAAATTATAGGTACCTTTCTGTGCAAGCCATATAGGTTGGGGTCTATTGCTCACATACATGCTAGGGGATAACATTGTTCCCAAACCCTGACTTTTTTAGCTACCGGACGCTTTTCCTTGGAAAGACTTTCCCTCAGAATGGGGTCCATGATATAAAATCGGTATGTTTCTCTACATTGAGGAAATAATGTCACCGTAGTCAGCACTCTATGGTGTGGAGAAAGTGGCAAGTTTTTTGAGACCTTCTTCTCAACATTATCCTTTAAAAGTCTATTCTTTTTCTCCTCTTTACCATCTTGCATGCCCTCTCTATGCACCTTTTCTTAAAGCCTCTACATTCTAGTCATTTTTTTATACTTCTCTGCTCTATTTTAAAAGCCTCTGGACTCGAGCAATTTCTCTTCGCTCTGATTAATTCACCTAATGGCATGTTACGTGTCCAGGGTGGCAGCTGTCTGCCCGTAATAAGTAGTTCCCACCTAATGGCTTTCTATATAGCTTTGTAGATACTTTACCCATGTCTTTATCTCCCACTAACATAATATCCAAAAAGGGAGCTGTGTTGGTGTGTATGTCCATTGTGAAACTCAAATTCAAATCATTATTGCCAAAATGACGTAGGAGAGAATGGGGGTGGGCACGGGGATACACCAGACAATCCAGCCCAAATTGTGACCAGGTTGTCGATGTACCTCCCACACCACACCAGTTGTTCAAAATAAGGGTTATTCATATTGTACACATATTGTCTCTCCCAGACTCCCATATATAAGTTGGCTAGGGATGGTGAAAATTTTGCCTCCATGGGACAACCACATAATTTTTAAGGCAAAACCTTCATCCAACAACAATCTCAGATCCTTTCTAACTTTTTCAGTAAGGTCACCAGGCAAGGGACGGTAGGTGGTTGTATAACATAACATAACATTTTCTCAACCTCTTGTTTGTATAAATTGGTGTCCATGATTACCACGACCCTCCCTTTTCTGATGCCCACATAACAATAATTTCATTGTTCCTCAAATCCGTTAGTGCAGCCCTTTGTGTGTAGGTAAGTGTGTAGGTAAGATTGGACACATTCTCCAATTTCCTACTCAATATTTCTTTCACTTCCAATTCCACGACGCTTTGGAAATTATCCATGGCCAGCGCTCTGGAGGATATGGGATAGTAATACGGAGGAAGCAAAAGAAAAATCATTACACTCATCATTAAAAGCATGAGATGTAAGGTCAAGTAGATTTTTCATAGACATTTGCTCTTTTAATGTGAAATATATGGGAACATTACAACCAATTCTATTCACCTATGTTTGTGACTCACTGCTAATCCCTGTGTCCAAATTTTCATTAGTTTGATGAAAATGTCTCTTTATTGTTAATGTCCGCATAAACCTATTTGTCATTGATCGTTGGTAAATGTTGCCTCTACATGTGGGTGCAAAATTCAGTACCTTGCTCAATACCTCATGAGCTTCTTTAAAAATGATAGTGGCAGAGATGTTAATCACTCTAAAATCCATATCGGGATTAGCCAGATTACTCACTTGCGTCCTCGACCTGTGGCATTCCAGTGTCGGTTTCCTATACCTCCTCTTTCTCCTCTTTTTCCTCTTCCCCCGTTTTTTGCCGCAAATCTCTTTTAATAGCGGCTTTGTCCCACACCAGACTCATTGGTGTCATCCTCAGATTTGGGGGATTCCATGGAAAAACCTGAAGTGTCAATAGGGGAGGAGAAACTTACTGTGCTCTTCCGATTGCCATGTCTCAGTTTTCTTAAGATTGATTTGGGTCGTCTAGGTGTTGAAAAAGGTTTATTTTTCCAAGAATAAACTGCATTGGTGTCATAGTCCCGGCAATCCCTCTCAAATTTGGATTTTTTGGTGACTGTGATCCTCTTTTCAAATCATCCACTTTTTTGTGTAACAAATCATTTAAATCATCATACTTGCTGTTGGATTCAAAAGTATTCACAACACTCTGTCGGTCTTTTATATCCATCTCCAACCTTTGGAGTTTTTCTTTTTCCTCATCAATAATGATGCTGATTCATTTTAGGGAACACTCTGACAGGATGTCATTCCATTTCTCCATGAAACCCTCATTGAAGTTAGTGGTATGGAGCTTCTTTGTAAGTAGCCCCCTCGGGATCATCTTATGGGACACATATTTAGTAAGAGTTACATGATCCCACCAAGTTCATAAATGTTGCAACATACTCCAGGGTATAAAAATGCTTTTTTGACATCAGATACAGCTTCATTTGGGGTGGTGCCCTTCGAAAAAATAGAATCTGCCACCTTGCTGCGACTTGCTTGGCACAAATGTAAGTAATCAGATGTGAAATCCATAATGATTCTCTTTGTGTGTTTCCACATGGTTATTAATTCAACACTTCATTCGGGTGGAGGCAACCTCAGTATGGTGGGTAACATTAAGGTTACCAAGCACATACTACAGAACTTGGAAAAAATGGAGTGGAAACCCAATTACAACTGGGTTACATATGATGTGGTATCTCTTTACTCGTGTATACCCCATAGCAAAGTGCTGTATGTACTACAAACTATTTTGACTGAAGCGTCAGTTTTCTGCCAGGATTTCAAGAGATTTTTACTGATGTCAGTGGAATTCCTACTGAGGAGTCATTTCTTCAGGTTTGATAGCCAATTTTACTTGCAATTATGTGGTTGCCCCATGGGGGCGAAATTTTCACTGTCCCTAGCCAACTTATATATGGGAGTCTGGGAGAGACAACATGTGTACAATATGGATAAGCCCTATTTGGAACATCTGGTGTGCTACGGGAGGTACATCGACGATCTGGTCAGAATTTGGGCTGGATTGTCAGGTGTATCCCACGTGCCCACCCCCCATTCTCTCCTACGTCATTTTGGTAATAATGTTTTGATTTTGAGTTTCACATTGGACATACACACCAATACAGCTCCCTTTTTGGATATTATGCTAGTGGGAGGTAAAGTATCTACAAAGCTATATAGGAAGGAGGAGGAGACGCTGACAACGTTCTGTGCTGCTGTGAGTACATCAATTAGAGAGTCAAGAGGAGCCACCTGGCCGCTTGTCTGTGCGACTGCGAGGACCTGGACACGACCTGTGACAGGTGAGTGATTACCCCCCTCCCCTAAAAACAGTACCCAAGACCTGGTGCATCAGAAGTGTAAGTTCATAAATATACAGGAAACCCGGCGGACTATTTCTCAAGACACCCAATACCACAACCTACTAAGGACAACATTCCAGCAACTATTCTAGCGGAGGAACATGTAAATTTCGTTGCTGCACATTCAGTGCCAAGAGCTATGACTATGGAGGAAATACAACAAGCGGTGGACTCTGACCCCCAACTTCAGTTGGTGATAGACTCTGTTCGGTCTAAGAAATGGAGCTGTTTTCTTGCTGAGGCTCGCCTTCAACCACCAGATCGAGTAGGTTACTTGGAGGCTTTCTTTAATGCACGACATTCACTCTCAGTTTTGGACTCAAATCTGCTGTTGCGTGACAATCGCCTGGTGATACCTCAGAAACTGGAGGACCGTGTACTTGATCTGGCCCACGAGGCTCATCAAGGGTGGTAAAAACAAAACAACTACTTCGAGAAAAAGTATGGTTTCCAGGACAAAAGAGTAGAGGCATTGATCCAAACATGCATTCCTTGTCAAGCAACTATAGTTGACCATAGGCGTGCGCCTCTACAAATGACACCCCTGCCAAAGAGCCCATGGACTGCTGTCAGTGTTGATTTTTGTGTTTTACCGGACCGCTCCTACCTGTTGGTGGTCACGGATGACTATTCTCGGTTTCCAGTCATTGAACATGTTTCGACAACATCGGCCATGGCAGTTATACCAAAATTAGACAAGATTTTCTCGGCTTATGGCATACCCGAGACAGTGAAGACGGACAATGGACCTCCATTCAATAGCACAGACTTTCAGTCATTGGCAACTTATCTTGGCTTCTCCCACAGGAAAGTAACTCCGTACTGGCCTCAAGCCAATGGAGAAGTGGAACGATTCATGCAATCAATCAACAAGACCCTGAGGATTGCTACCACGGAGCACAAGGACTCACAACAAGAATTACATAGATTCCTTAGACAGTACAGAGCCACACCACACTCCACTACTGGGATACCACCAGCAACGGCATTGTTCGGCAGGCCCTTGCGTGTCAAAATCCCATGCATTCCGTCAGTTCCTGTCCAAAACCAATTGCTATTAATGATTCCGTCTCTAAGGATAAAATGAAGCAGTACGTGGAAAAAAGTAGCCGCCGTTACAAGCATCCAGAAATAAAGGTGGGTGATTGGGTTCTTGTAAAGAGACTGAGACCTAGCGACAAGTTTGCATCGCCATACTATCCCGAGCCCTTTCAGGCCGCACAGATCAGAGGCACCATGATTACTGCTAAAAACCAAAATCATCAGGTCACTAGAAATGTGTCCCATTTTAAAAAACTTCGTGGCTACGTCCCAGAGACGACGCATGCAGAGGAAGTAGATAGCGACGACATACTGCCAGAGACAATGAACTCAGTGGCTCCCATAGGAGATACCTCAGAAGATTCCCCCCGAGTTTATCTGGAAATGATATGTCTCGACGTTATCCTGGGAGAACAAATCGAGGACCACCAGTCCACCTTGTGGACTATGTTCTGCAGTGGAGAAAAAAAAAACTTTTCTACAACGCGAACTTTTGAACGGTTAACTATTTACTATTTTTTTTTTGTAAGATGATAAGAGATGTAATGTTATATCTTCTGTAGTTTGCTTGTTGTCTTCCCTGTTTGTTTTTCTGCCTAGTAACAGTGATGTAAATAGAGGAGGAGCTGTGGCAGGAAAAAGGGGAGCTGAGAAAGGGAAGAGTTTCATTAAAGTATGGCCGCTCGACTGAGCAGTTCAGCATATCTGTGTGTGCTTCTGGATTCATCCTCATCTCCACTACAACACTACATACATAGGGGCAGTATTATAGGGAGGGGAGGGGGGAGCCTCCTGCTTCCTGCTGATCCCGCCCCTCACTTCCTTTTTCATTATGGAGACCAGAGTAGCGGGGGAATGGGGAGAGGTGAGAACAGTCTTTTTTTTTTTTAAGTGAGTGCTCGGTGGCCAGAGGATTATGGGGGGAGCAGAGGGCGCATTATACTATATGGAGAGGCTATGAGGCTGCAATATATAACAGGCTTGGCTGCATATATAAGCTCATAACAACTATATAGAGAGATATAAGGCTGCACTACATGGAGAGCTATGAGGCTGTATATAAAGGCTGCACTATACAGAGATATAAAGCTGCATTATATGAGGCTGTACTACATGGAGAGCTATGATGCTGCATATTTAAGACTGTTCTATAGAGGCTGCACTACATGGAGAACTGGGCCTGCATTATAATGTATAGAGGGCTGTGAGGCTGCATTATACTGTATGGAGGGCTGTGAGGTTGTATTATAGTATATGGAGGGGCTAGGAGGCTGTATTATACTATACTAGACTAATGCCCGATGCTATCGCATCGGGAGGATGGTGATGTGATGTTGAGGATGTTTTGTGTGACAGTAAGAGCAGCACACCTTGAGATGAAGATGTGGTGAACAGCCATCCCGCCCATCTCTTTAGCTGTTCACAAAAACCCGTCCCTGTTGTAAAAGAAAATAATATTTCTCAGCAGCTATGCTGCTGGACCTTAACACCTGGGTTCATATCGTACGTTCATCATTAGTGAATGCTTTAGCATGTAGTGGAAGAGCAGGTCCTACGGTGCAGTAGGGCTCTTGTGCAGACCGATGTATATAAGTCGTATGTGTGGTGGTGAGTGTGATAAAAATGTAGACGTCGAAGGTATAGGTTGTCGGCGTTGACGGCGAGCAGAGGCTGCTTGTGCTAATCTAATGGATTTAGACTTAGGGGACTCGTGTGTGAGGCGTTGTCGTTTATAAGCCTTCATGGTGGCAAGGGGATGTTTTTTTCTTCAGGAGTCTCATTAGCACGGCATTTTCTTTGACGTAGTGACAAAGTACTTTTCCGCTGTATGTCAGTGGCATATTTTTTGGGTGGAGTCCAGTTGAAACTGGTAAGGGAGTATGAGAGAGATAGTAGAGAGTGAGAGTGTTGGGGGTTATAAGGCGTTAGAGAAGGGGTCCTGCAGTTATGAAGACAGAAAGGATGTGTATGTACGTATGTAGAGGTGGCATAAATCAGAAGAGTAAGTTGTAAAGCAGTGCTACAAGATAGAGCTTATAGACGTGGGCTAGTTCACTGCGTCTTAATTATAAAAAGGTATACTCAGCAGGAGTGAGGGCACTGAAGAGGTTAACTGAGGAGAATATAGAAGCAATACGGTACAGACGGAGTTAAATGTTCACAGTGTCTTAGCTATAATCAGCACGAGTGAGGGCACTGAAGAGGTTAACTGAGGAGAATATCGAAGCAATACAGTGCAGACGGAGTTAAATGTTCACAGCGTCTTAGCTATAATCAGCAGGAGTGAGGGCACTGAAGAGGTTAACTGAGGAGAATATAGAAGCAATACGGTGCAGACAGAGTTAAATGTTCACAGCGTCTTAGATATACTGAGGGCACTGAGCCGCATGCGTACGAGGTGTACAGAGCTGAACTGCGTGCGTATGAGGTGTACGGAGCTGAGTCATGTGTGTAAAGTGCGGAACCATTTGCATATGAGGTGTACGGAGCTGAGCCGCGTGCGTTCGAGGTGTACGGAGCTGAGCCGTGTGCGTACAAGGTGTACGCAGCTGAACCGTGTGTGTACGGAGCGGAGCCACATGCGAACGTCGAGTGTGTACCAGTGGTAGCCCCCCGCGGATGCTGCTCCCATTCCTATAGTCTCGGCTGCCTTTGCCGGTAGCATTCTTCTCCAGAGTCTCTGATAATAATAAATAATCGAGATCCGCTGCCATTTTCTGGAAGCTTGTGACCCCTGGCTCCAGAACTCAGCTCACCCCCTCAATGGGTGGGGGCCCGGGAGAGATCATACATCTCTGTGGCTCCTGCAGAGCTCAGCTCACCCCCAGTCTGTGCCCCCTAGCCCTCTGTAAGGTTTTCAGTCTTTTTTTGCTATATCTGTTGTTATGTTTGCATTTAGTGTATTTTGTCGGCCATCTTGTTTCCTGTCATGTGTAATGACTTTTGCCCTCAACCAATATGGAGTTCTCAGCTTGTCGTCGGCCATCTTGTTTCCTGTCCTGTGCATTGACTCTTGCCCTCAAACAATATGGAGTCCTCAGCTTTGATGTCCCTGCCCTGTTTCTTGCCAATTGCCCTTTTAAACTACTTCAGCTGGTTAACCTGTGCTCCAGAATCAGGTCTGCAACCAGTTTGTGTCTTGCTCTCTGAAGCCTGGATTCACTCTGCCTGGAATCATCCTGTTTGCCAGCAACATCTGACAGGAAAGTAATGGACTCTGAATGACTTGTGCTATGCTTTAATGCTCTGATGTCCTTGGTTGTTTGCCTTGCACTCTGCAACTACATTTATGTTATCCTGTTGATGCACTAACTTGTATGAAGCAATACAAGAGCTGCTTAAGAAGCGTATGTCTCATGTGTCTCATTATACCCATGCATTAGACTCTATATAGACTGTATCATATATGACAGATTCTGGAGCCATAATAGAGTCTGCTGGGTCTAGGACAGTGCTGCATCTGCTGCCACCTGTATAGAGATTTCTGGATCTTTTGCCATTGGAGAGCTGCTGCAGACCGTGGATCTGAGATATCGATATATGTGATGATAGTGGTTGTGGCTTCTCACAACCTTTCCAGGTGAGCACATTCCCTTCTTTTAAGTCAGGAGTGTTACCACAGGTAAACACTATTGTGCTCCTTTTCTTCCTTTCCAGCCTCTCTGCCGTGCAGCTTCTGGGAATATGGAGGACCCCGTTAAACATCTGTGCGACGTGACGGATTCAATCCTTGCTGACCTACAGGCATTGAAGACCAGCTTTGCAAGCCTGCGGGATCGCGGTGATCATAATTGCAGGTGTTCGGACAAACCACGCAGGACTTACGAACCCGGATTGAGGTTCTGGAGGGACGCGTCCACATCCCAACTTCAACCCCGGTTATTGGAATCCCCAAGCTACCACCATTCCGTTTTGGCGGTGAACGGGAAAAATTCAGGGGATTCATTAATCAATGCAAACTGTTTTTTGCGGCTCATGCGCCACAGTTCCTTACTGAGCGATCTAAAGTATTGACAATAATTATGCTACTCTCCAACAAAGCTCTCACATGGGCAAACCCCCTAATTGAGACTGACGATGACTGTCTAAATAATCTTGATGCTTTCATTTCAGCTATGGGGCAGGTATTCGATGATCCAAACCGCGGTGCTACAGCGGAATCAGCCATGTTAACTTTAAGCCAAGGTAAGCGCTCGGTAGCGGAGTATGCTTTGGATTTCCGGAGATGGGCTCTCGACACCACTTGGGATAGCTCTGCTAAGAAGTCGGTTTTCCGGAAAGGATTATCCTCTGTGATTAAGGACGAACTCGCTCGTGCCGACCCACCTACAGCATTAGGAGATTTTATCAACTACTGTATTCGGATCGATGCTCGGCTTACTGAACGCAGACAGGAGAGATGGTCGGAGATAAAGCGCACTAATCATTTATTTCCTCCCTCTCCAGCTAAGGAGTCCTTGAGCAGGATTATACGAGAACCCGAACCTGAGCCTATGCAGGTGGACTCTTTACAGAGACGGGTCAGTGATGCACGTAAGGAACATCGAGTAAAGGAAAATCTGTGTTTCTATTGCGGTAAGTCAGGACATTTCATTATAAACTGCCCCAGTCGTTCTCGTAAGACAACTGCAGCCATCATACACTGCGAGTGCTGTGAGAGGGGTTCTGTCAGGTCCGAACCACAGATCCCAGAGAGAGTAGAGGATACAGACATTGATTACTCAGACTTGAACTCTGTTATCTCTGAGCCGGATGCACGTGTTACTGCAGCAGTGTTTCAGGTTTTTTCAGCGGTTTCCCAGCTGAGTTGTAAGAACAACAATTCTCATTGCTTTATTCCCCTCAAGCTCAGGGTTCACTCTGTCTGGGTATCTACCTCCGCTATGATTGATTCAGGGGCAAGCGGCAATTTTATGGACATCTCCTTCGCTGAGAAACTTGGAGTACGTTCAGTAAAGAAGGCTACTCCTGTACAGATGGAGACCGTAGATGGCTCACTGTTAAACTCTGGACCAGTGGATCAGGAGACGGAGCCCTTAAAGGTCCTCATGGGTAATGACCATCAAGAGAGTCTGTCATTTATGCTCATCTCTTCTCCTCATTTCCCTATTATTCTAGGACTGCCGTGGCTGCAGGCTCAGAATCCTACGATTAACTGGGAAACTAAAGAACTGCACTTTCCACAGAAACAGATAAGTCCAGAAGCTTCAGTCTGCTCCATTCCTAAAGGACCAACATCAGTCTCTGAGCTACCAGCCATATACCGTGAGTATGCTGACGTGTGTGACAAAAGGAACGCAGACCTGCTACCCCCTCACCGTCCATATGACTGTCCAATAGACCTGTTACCAGGTGCGGGAATACCTTTTGGCAAGATTTACTCTTTGGCAGGGCCTGAGCTAAAGGCTCTCAAAGACTATATAGACGAACATCTAGCCAAGGGCTTCATACGCCCCTCTTCATCTCCTGCTGGTGCACCAATCTTCTTTGTGAAGAAGAAAGATGGATCTCTTAGGCCCTGTATAGACTATCGGGAGCTCAATAAAATCACGATCAGAAACCGTTACCCACTACCGTTGATCCCTGAATTATTGGAGAGAGTACGGCATGCAAAACTCTTTACAAAGTTGGATCTCCGTGGGGCCTATAACTTGGTCCGCATTAGACCTGGGGATGAATGGAAGACAGCTTTCAGGTCACGCTACGGACACTTTGAATATCTAGTAATGCCGTTCGGTTTATGTAATGCTCCAGCAACTTTCCAACATTTGGTGAATGACGTTTTTAGGGACCTCCTGGATACATTCATTGTCATTTATTTGGATGATATTTTGATTTTTTCTAATTCCACAGAGGAGCATCACAGACATGTGAAGATGGTCTTAGAACGCCTTCGACAACACCATCTGTATATCAAACTGGAGAAGTGCGAATTCCATCGAACGGAGATCCAATTTCTGGGGTATGTAATGTCATCACGAGGAATTAGTATGGATGAGGGTAAGATCCAAGCCATTAAAGCCTGGCCGGTCCCCAAGAATGTGAAGGAGGTCCAGCGCTTTATAGGGTTTGCTAATTTCTACAGGCGTTTTATCAGGAACTTTTCTGAGGTTGTGTCTCCCATTACACGGCTTACCCGCAAGAACTCTGCTTTTACCTGGACCCCCCAGGCTCAAGAAGCATTTTCCCGTTTGAAAGAGAAATTCACCACGGCACCTATTCTGGTGCATCCTAACCCTGAACTGGCCTTCATAATAGAGGTGGATGCCTCAGACAGTGCCATCGGAGCTATCCTCTCCCAGAGGACAGGTGAGAAAGAAGTCTTACATCCCTGTGCTTTCTTTTCCCGGCGGTTGTCTCCTGCAGAACGGAACTATGATGTGGGTAATAGAGAATTGTTGGCCATCATCGCAGCCTTCAAGGAATGGAGACACCACCTTCAGGGAGCTGCGCAGCAGATAATCGTGTTGACTGACCACCGCAATCTTGAGTTTATCAGATCGGCTAAGTGCTTGACTCCTCGCCAGGCTCGTTGGAGTCTTTTCTTAAACCAATTCAGTTTTGTTATCTCCTATAGGCCAGGATCGCGTAATGGAAAGGCCGATGCGTTGTCTAGACTCTACTCAACTGAGACAATTCCACTCACGTCTCGTAAGACTGTTATCTCTGATTCCAGGTTCCTGGGAGTGCTTCATAATCAAGACTTGCTTAACGACATCAAGGAAGCATACCATACGGATCCCTGGCTGGCACAACCGTCTTGTGAAGTAAGTCTTGTATATAAGAACGGTGTGTGGATTCAGGGGCAACGCCTGTATATTCCTGAAGCAGTCAGGGTGAGAGTACTGCAACTCGTCCACGATTCTAAGATAGCGGGGCATAGAGGAGTTCTGAAGACTCAAGAATTCCTGTCTCGCTTCTTTGGTGGCCCACATACAGAAGAGATGTTCTAGGTTACGTCACTTCTTGCGAAGTCTGTGCCAGATGCAAGACTCCACGATCTTCGCCTACGGGTCTATTACAACCCCTACCCGTTCCATCCCGTCCATGGGGATCCATATCTATGGACTTCATTGTGGAGTTGCCAACCTCTCAAGGAAAGAACACAGTTCTGGTGGTGGTGGATCGGTTAACAAAGGCAGCCCATTTCATTCCGTGTGTTGGTCTACCCACTGCGAAACACACATCGGACTTAATCATTCAAAATGTGTTTCGCCTGCATGGCGTACCGGATGAGGTTGTATCTGATCGAGGGGTGCAATTCACTTCAAAGTTTTGGCAGCACTTCTGTGCTGCGTTGGACATCAAAGTTAACCTGTCTTCTGCCTTTCATCCGCAGACAAATGGACAAACCGAGCGGACTAATCAGACCCTAGAACAGTATCTCCGCTGTTTTATCTGCCACCTACAAGATGACTGGGTGGATTTGCTTCCACTGGCTGAATTCTCTTATAACAACTCACAGAGCGCTTCCACCAAGCAGTCACCCTTTTATGCCAATTTGGGTTATCATCCTAACATCCTTCCTCGACTTCCCATAGATTCACCTCTTCCAGCTGTAGCCGACAGAATCACCTCTCTACAAAGGAACCTCGATCTGCTTAAAGAGAATCTGGAATCAGCTCAGGACAGGTATAAAAAAGCGGCAGATAGGTTTCGTAAACCTGCACCAACCTTCAAGGTAGGAGATTTGGTCTGGCTGTCAACTAAGAACCTTAAATTGAGAGTACCATCATCCAAATTGGGTCATAAGTACGTTGGGCCCTATAAGATTAATAAGCTCGTCAGCAACGTTGCCTGTCGCCTTCAACTTCCAAGATCTATGAGGATTCACCCCGTGTTCCACGTTTCTCTACTAAAGGCTGTGACTCCCAATTCATTCCCTGGTCGTTCTTCTTCCCCTCCTGCTCCGGTACTCATCGATGGCCAGGAGGAGTTTGTCGTGGAAAGGATCCTGGACTCCAGGTTGCGTAGAAACGGGGTGCAATACCTGGTAAAGTGGCAGGGCTATTCTTCTGAGGACAACTCGTGGGAGCCGGCCTCCAATCTCCATGCTCCTCGGTTACTCCGCCAGTTCCATCGGAGGTACCCGGGAAAGCCTGGACTGGGGCCATCCAGAGGCTGTCCCTAAGGGGGGAGTAATGTAAGGTTTTCAGTCTTTTTTTGCTATATCTGTTGTTATGTTTGCATTTAGTGTATTTTGTCGGCCATCTTGTTTCCTGTCATGTGTAATGACTTTTGCCCTCAACCAATATGGAGTTCTCAGCTTGTCGTCGGCCATCTTGTTTCCTGTCCTGTGCATTGACTCTTGCCCTCAAACAATATGGAGTCCTCAGCTTTGATGTCCCTGCCCTGTTTCTTGCCAATTGCCCTTTTAAACTACTTCAGCTGGTTAACCTGTGCTCCAGAATCAGGTCTGCAACCAGTTTGTGTCTTGCTCTCTGAAGCCTGGATTCACTCTGCCTGGAATCATCCTGTTTGCCAGCAACATCTGACAGGAAAGTAATGGACTCTGAATGACTTGTGCTATGCTTTAATGCTCTGATGTCCTTGGTTGTTTGCCTTGCACTCTGCAACTACATTTATGTTATCCTGTTGATGCACTAACTTGTATGAAGCAATACAAGAGCTGCTTAAGAAGCGTATGTCTCATGTGTCTCATTATACCCATGCATTAGACTCTATATAGACTGTATCATATATGACACCCTCTGCAGTGCTGTACATGCTATTTGTCCTGTATATTGTATATATAACAATCTCCTATGTGATGTATTTGATTTACAAAACTTATTGTCACAGAGTCAACTGTGCTCCAGACCAACGCAAACCTGGAAGATCAGATATCACCGAACATCGCAGGACACAGAGAAGCAGCTGTGGCGACGACATGGTGCAGAAGTGGAGTTTTTCCAATAGTGGGTGGTGAAACTATGGGAGGTTTGAGGGGTGGAGGCGGAGGCGGAGCCTGGGTGGAGGCGGAACCTGGATGGAGGCGGAACCTGGATGGAGGCAGAACCTGGATGGAGGCAGAGCTTGGTGGAGGCGGAGATGGGGTGGAGTCTCAGGGGGGCCCCAAAAGTTTGCTAGTAAGGGGCCCCGAAATTTCTAGTGGCAGCCCTGCCTGTGACTACCAACCAATCAGATGGCCGGTAGCGATCTGGCCAATCAGATGGCGACACGTCACAACCACGTGATCGCTAGCGGCCAATGTGTCCGGGTGCCCCCAGACGCGTTTAACCCCATTGATAAAGCTTGTTGTGAAACATGTCTGGGGGCACATTTTCCCCTCTGATATGGGTAAGTTCAAGGGTGGTGGGAGGGGGTTTACCCCCTTGTGAAAGGGTACTACTGCACTAGCACTTTATGGGAAGTTGCAGTGCGATACAATGTGTGAAGCATATGTGGGGAATTGTGGTTGAAGTGAGAGGGGCATCACCTGTCCTTGATATTGTTAGACTTGTGGGAATAGAGAGCTTGGATTAAATGGTCCAGCTCTTACCCAATTGGTCTTATGGTGGGTTTACACGTCGCGATATCGTTCCGATATCGTATACAACGGGAGTGGGAGTGCGCATTTAGTGCCCGGTTTTCCCTGAATCGCATCGGCGGTTTACACGCTGCGATACCGGGATACAACGCCCCTACGATGTGTACGCCCCCCGACCCAGGAACGACCATTTAACATGGGAGTGAATGGGTGACGTTGCAGTACACATCGTAGTTGGGCTGTCACACGGGACGATCCGGCTCCAACCGGCATACCATATCAGGCGGTTGAATAGCACGCTCATTCTACCCCCGATATCGGTTTGCCATCGTTCCTGCATCGTATCGGATGTTCACACCGTACAATGCACAAACGATATCGGGTTCAACGCCCGAACCACATGACTTTTGGTCGGAGTTGGACGCCGATATCGCAACGTGTAAATCCACCATCATATGTTATCAGCACACATTTCCACTTGTTTCATATTTTTCACATGGATGCATTACTTAGCAGTAATCTGAGCCACGTAACCCTTGGCTAAAAACACCATATCAAACAACAGGGGACAACACCTCTGAATCTAGGGAATTTTATATGTCACAAATCACATTATAATTGATCTAATGTAAAAAATAAATAAAATACTAAGTTGTATCCTCTAGTACATGTTGTGAGATGGATTTTATATGCATAGCAAAAAAATGTACGGTAATAAAATCTTGATTATTTAAACACAGCATGGATTATTTTGATGCACAAAAGCTAAAGCAGGGCCAAAAATCTCCTTCTTTATTTGTATCTAATAAACATTTATGGTACCTTTACACGCCGCAACAAGATGGTGGCAACAACCGGGTACATAAGAGAAATGTATCTTACACCGCCAAAACAACTCGCTGTTGCGGCGTGTAAAGACAGTTGTTGCCACCCGTCACTTGAGGCACCTATTTCAGAGCAGAGCCCCAAAACAGGTGGATTTCTAGGCGATGGTTGCGGGTTGTATCGGGCTGTATCGGCGTGTAAATATGGTAGGTTAAGGTTTATTCCTCACCTAGATAACTCCCCGGGGCGTGACACAGCCTCCGTGAAACCACCCCCTTCAGCGCTCATTGGAGGAAGCTCCTGCGTTACGATTGGTAGTCGCTGCATAGGGCGGCATATTTAAGGAGCTGACCACTCACACTACACAATTGCTCGAGCGTCATGTATTAGTCTGCCTCCTGTGCTGGCTGGCCAATCATGATGTTATTGCTTTGTCCTATCAGCGTACGGAATTCTCGTAATCCACAATTGTGGCACGCCTATGTGTTGTCCCTGCTGCCTTTGTCCCGCCCTTATTACCTTGTTATTGCAGCGTGTAAATGTGGTAAGGTAAGCTACAGAAGTTAACTTGTGGCACCCGGCGGTGTATCCAGAGATAGATGTAACCTACCGTAGCGCACCTTGTTGCGGCGTGTAAAGGTGGTGCGTTTACCGTTGGCAACCGTTTGTGCGTGCTCGTGCACGTGAAGCACCCGGTTGTTGCCACCATCCTGTTGCGGCGTGTAAAGGTACCATTAGTGCTGCCTGGTACAATGCATGCATCGGTTCTTTTTCCCTATTATTTTGCGGGCCACAGCTTAGCTTGTGCCGTTCATATCAGTCAAATTAATACGGTGCTAGTGCTGTAGCCAAATCCAAAGCAGTATTACAAGCATTTGGTGCTTCCTAGTACAAAGCACGCATCGGTTTTTGGGTCCCTTGCTTCTCCTACCTTAAAATTATATTTTGAGGGGTTATCCTACTCATGCCTATTCGCATTGCTTCTATCTCCTGTACACCGCGAAACATAAGTCAAATTAATATAGTGCTAGTGCCGTAGCCAAACCCAAAGCAGTATCACAAGCATTTAGTGCTGCCCGGTACAAATCATGCATCAGCCTTTTTTTGGCTAATATTTCGTAGGTCACAGCCTGGTTTGTCCCGTCAATATCAGTCACAATAATATGGTTCTAGTGCCATAGCCAAATCCAAAGCAGCACTACATGCCATAGCCAAATCCAAAGCAGCACAACAAGTATTTAGTGCTGCTTGGTACAAAACACGCACCGGTTATTTTTCCACAATATTTAGGGTTCTTATCCTGGTTTGTGCCGTTCACATCAGTCACATTAATATGGTGCTAGTACCGTAACCTAATCCAAGCATTTAGTGCTGCCTGGGACAAAGCATGCACTGGTTCTTTTTCCAAAATCTATAGGGGCATAGAGCCTGATTTTTGCCTACAAGATCAGTCACATTACTATGTTTTTAGTGCCGTAGCCAATTCCAAATCATTACTACAGCATTTAGTGCTGCCTGGTGCAAATCATGCACCACCCCTTTTTCCCCAATATTTTGGAGGTCACAGTCTGGTTTATGCCGTCCACTTCAATAACATTAATATGGTGCTAGTGCTGTAGAAAAATCCAAAGCAGTACTACAAGCACTTAGGGTACTGTCACACCTGGACATATCGCCGGCAATTCCACAGGCAACGCACGTGCACATTTTTGCGTGTCGCCCAAGGTCGCCGTCGCCCATTTACACGGGGCGACAACTCCGGCGACGCTCAGGCGACGACCTGACCGGAAATTGCCTGAGCGTCGCCCAAGGCCCAAGGGTGATCAAGTCGCTGGTCGCTGCTTCCGCGTATACACAGGGCAACCACACTAGCGACGTAGGCGTTGTTTTGGCCCGCGTCTTGGAGGTAGGCGTTCAATTATGTTTGGTGACGTCTCGAAGACGTGTGATTGGTTGCAAAAATACACCAATGACTGTGTCCTAGTTCGCCGAGCTACATCGTAAAATGTAAGCATACATGTGCATATTGTCTCGTAATGCATGTGCGTCAATTGCTAGATGCATTGGCGTAGTCAACACGGCAAAACACGGTGCTCTTGTGTCGAGTAATGTTACAGTGAATCCGTATTGGCGTTTTGATGTAATGTATGTTGTGCTACTGCGTTGTCTAATAAAATCACTCTTGCTTTGTTGGTCAGGATAATATTGGAGCCCTGACCAAGTATGGTAGGGTCACATTGAAAACCTAAATTGCATTCACCGCATCCGGATCCGGATGCGGTGAACGCAATGGCGGGCACACACATTTTTTTCAAAAATGTGTGCTGAATCCCGCACTGCGGTCACCGGATGGCTCAGGATGTGTAATCCTGAGCCATCCGGTAACTGCAGAGTTTGCGGATCCCGGCTATTGGCGGATCCGCAACCTTAATAAAGAGTTAAATTGTTGATCTCAATGACTGTTTAAGGTCTGTAGGGGGGCTTAGACCCCCCTACAGACCGGCCGACCACTTATACAGTGTTCTTGTACAATTTCACAATGGGCACGGGCTCTTCGGAGCAAAGTGCCCCCCCCCGTATCACTATACAGGGGTGCATACACCCCTGTATTACAATGATGCATTAATGATGTGTAGTCCAAAAAGGATTTTATCACTCGCAATGTAAGTTTATACTTACAGCATGTAAGTTGTAGGCAGAGTCCAGCGAAATCCATAGGCGGGGCTGTGTGCAGCAGCCTCCGCCCGCTTCATGTTGATGGCCGCCCCTCTGGCCGTAATCCACTGTTGTGAGGGCGGATACGTCGTTAAAGGGGCGTGGCTAACCTCGGCACATAGTTAGCCACGCCCCTTTAACGACGTATCCGCCCTCACAACAGTGGATTACGGCCAGAGGGGCGGCCATCAACATGAAGCGGGCGGAGGCTGCTGCACACAGCCCCGCCTATGGATTTCGCTGGACTCTGCCTACAACTTACATGCTGTAAGTATAAACTTACATTGCGAGTGATAAAATCCTTTTTGGACTACACATCATTAATGCATCATTGTAATACAGGGGTGTATGCACCCCTGTATAGTGATACGGGGGGGGGGGCACTTTGCTCCGAAGAGCCCGTGCCCATTGTGAAATTGTACAAGAACACTGTATAAGTGGTCGGCCGGTCTGTAGGGGGGTCTAAGCCCCCTACAGACCTTAAACAGTCATTGAGATCAACAATTTAACTCTTTATTAAGGTTGCGGATCCCGCCAATAGCCGGGATCCGCAAACTCTGCAGTTACCGGATGGCTCAGGATTACACATCCTGAGCCATCCGGTGACCGCAGTGCGGTCCCGGCAAACGCTGCGAAAACTGCTGCCTGCATGATTTTAAACGCAGGCAGCAGTGCCGGATCCGGCCACCGGATGGCTTGTGAAGCCATCCGGTGTTTTGCATAGGCTCCTATGAGGAGCGTTTCCTGGTCCGGTTTTGAGCTTTTTTAAAGCTCAAAACCGGATCAGGATTTTCGCCGATTGGACCCATGCCATATGTGTGTGCACAGATATTTGTGTGTTTGCAGTTATGTGGCCCATATGTATTCTTCAGATAACATTTCCTTGTCCATGTGTGTGTACAGAATCTGTATAATTACATTCATGTATATGGAGGCAACACAAACAGGCACCATACAGTGTCACCACAAAGGCCTGTCCTTGGGTGCCGTACATATGTCCCTAATGCTTGGGTAGCCCTATAAATCAAACATTATGTCACCATACATTGTTGTTACACCATACCATACTGGTACATGCATCTCTTTCCTGGGACAAATAACACACACTATTTGTAACATAAATAATGTAATTTACTACAGCGTTCATGCAGACATTAGTTGGGATGTAATGACTAGTGATGAGAGAGTATGCTCTGCGCTACTCGGTACTCGCACGAGTATCACTGTACTCGGGCTACTCGGCGAGCACCGAGTAATCTCGCGATACTCGTGCTGTGCTCGTGGTCCTCATCCCTGCATGTTGGCGCTCTTTAGAGAGCCAGCCCACATGCAGGGATTGGCTGGCAGACCACTGCAATGCCACAGCCCTGTCAGTTGTGGCATTGCAGTGATTGGCCGGCCCGCACAGCGTGACCGAGCCTTTATAAGACCCGGCCACGATGTGCTCTGCACACAGCCATCCAGACAGTGAGTGTAGGGAGAGTGTCTGCTGCTGCTGCTTAGGGACAGATTTGCGGTCCTCATAGGTAGATCCGGAGCAGGGCTGCAAACTGCTGCTGACCACAACAGTCCTTCTCAGGACTAATCTAGGAGGATATAGGCAGGGTGATCCAGATCGGAGTCCAAGCTTTACAGTGACCAGAACAGTCCTCAGGAGACTGTTGGAGCTGACTAGCTGTATACAGGTAGGGTCTAAAATCCAGCTTTCCTGTGACCAGAACAGTCACCAGACTGTTAAAATTGACTAGCTGTATACAGGCAGGGTCTAAAATCCAGCTTTCCTGTGACCAGAACAGTCACCAGACTGTTGTAGCTGTATACAGGAAAAATGCGCAAGGGCATTGGCAAGGGACAAGGAAGTGGACGTGATGGTGGTGCAGGCAGAGGCCGAGGTCGTGTGCAAGCACTATTTTCGCAACAACAGGGTGGCACATCTACTCGCTCGCACATCCTGTCCCAAACTCTTGGGGCCCGCAGCAGTACACCTCTCTTGAACCAAGACCAGTGTCAACAGGTTGTTACTTGGATAACGGATAATGCCAATCCCCTGTCCATGCTGGCCGCGAACAAGCCTCCGGCCCTGCACCTGACGTTGTCAACGCACAAATAACACCACCATCAAGCACGTCCTTGTCCCAGCGCAGCGTTCAATTATCCTTCAGCAAACCTTTGAACGCAGGCGCAAATACGCTGCCAACGCCCCACATGCCACAGTCCTAAATTATCACATTTCGAGTAAAATGTACTTTCGCTGGTGGAGGACGGGAACACATCAACAACCTAAGTGCTCTGTCCATTACCGGAATCCAGCCGCCATATTTCTCAATGTAGGTCCACCAATTGCATAACAACGTGTCACAAAGCATAACGTGCTGAACAACCTTTTCACAAAGTCCACTAACCACAGATCACTGACAAATGCTGTGGATAGGCCCACATCTCCTGGGCAACTTTAAATTGAACTACTCATTCTGTGCGAGCAGAAGGAACAGTCCTTAACAAGGATTCAATGCTCCTCAATGGTGCACCAAAATTCGAATGTCAGTCCTTAGTCCTGCCACCCCTTTCCATCTCATTTACAAATATTAAACAGTCCCCAGACTGCAATTGCTTCGGCGGAAGCTGTGTGAATAATTCATGGTGAAACACAATGCAGGGGTGTGGTACAGCCTGAAAAGCAGGCGTCCTGGCTCACAAGAATACAAGCCTGGGAAAGGTCGTGGTGTGGCGGTGGTAGCAGGTATAAGGGGGCTCTGCTGGAGTTGCAGAGCTATGTGTCACTGGTGGTTCAGCGGTTTAAAGTCATAACCAGAGGGATCTGTGGGTAAAAGTTACGGGGTGCCTGTGTAGACAATTTCGCAAGGCTGCTTCGTCGGTAGCCGGTCATTCAGGCGGCGTTTGGGTCTCCCGAGTCACAGGGCTGTGTGGTTCCCCGACGTTATTCAGGGGCTCTGCTGTTGGTCAGGAATGTAGCAGAGAGGACTTGTTGGTAGCCTGCATACTAAGCGCTCTGTGGGTCAACTCACACATAAACCAGGGGGATGATGTCGGGGTATGTAGTTAAACTGTTGCGGGACTCAAGTGGTGAGCGGGATAGATTAAATAGCGTCACCAATGCTACTTGCTTCGGAAACGGTCTTGAAAAAATGGTGTTGCAGGGCGGGCGCGATGAGTTAGCAAGAAAGTAGGGGTGTGGGTGATAACACACAGCTGTATTACACGAACTGTGTGTGAGGAGTATAGAGGGGGATGTGAGGAGCAGAGTAGACATGGGCCTTCTGTTGGGTTAGACACAGTATACCATGCGCTCACGTGGCTGGCCAGAGTAAAAGGGGGTATGTAGAGGAGCAGAGTACAGCATGCAGCATCTGTTGGGGATACGAGTAAGTGGGGCTGTTAGTCGGCGACATGCGACTTAGGGGCTGCTTGGTGTGACCCCGCATTCATACATGCCTTGGGTAGCAACAGTACGGTTGGCCTCTGTAGGCTACAGGAGAACATGGCTCTCCTGGGCGAGAGTCAGAATCAGAGTGGGCCTAGTCAGGGTAGGCAAGTAAAACGCAGCGGAAGGCAGAAGGTGAAAACAAGGCTACGGCGGAGCGGCGACAAGATCCATCCACCAGAGTGGACAGTCTTGATGGGGCAGTGATGCTCAGCCCCTCACGTGTCCCTGAGGTGCGGCGTGAGTGCGAAAGGTTGCCAAGGAAGGGGATTCAATCGACCTACTCCACCTCTGTGCACAATGTACTCGAGTGGAACGGGCAGAATTGGTCATCTAGTTGGAAGTCTGGACCTGCCCTGCCGATTTGGTCAGGCGCTGTTAGTGCGGTGGATCAATTGATAGGCACCGCTGTCACTGTGTTGACAGGCGCCTGATCGTGCAAGGTTGGTGAGTCGACCAAACCAACAATGAGCGGATTTAATTGTTATGGAATTCCATGTCAAGCACTGACACGCCGGTCACTCCTTTGGCTGGCTAATCACTAGGCTCCCGCACCCCGCCACACAACCTTACAAAGTAGGCAGTAGCATGGTATGACCCGAGGGTACGCCTCTTTTAGAATGAGATGACAGCAGGAGACGTCTTTCGGAAAAGTGAGGCCATGCACGTCTATCCAGGGCAGCGTAGACCTCAGCTGGCAAAGGGCATACTACTCACCACGATGAGGCGCTGGCGGCGGGGCCGACGGCGGTTGGCAGGATGGCGGCGGTGTGAGTTAGTGCGGCTGCGGTTCGCGATGACGGTATGGCGTCATCGCTCGCAGTGCCGTGAATGACTTAGGGATTTGGCTATAGTGTCCGAATTTCAAACTCCCGATTTATATAAGTAGATATGTGTATAAAGTGTATATGTACATCTGCTTATATAATTGTGTGCCCGTCCTCTGCCCCTTTTGTGTCCCCCTGTCCTCTGCCCGTGTCCTGTGTGCCTGAGTCCTCTGCCCCTGTTCTGTGTCCTCCTGTCCTGTGTGCCCTTGTCCGGTGTCCCCCTGTCCTGTGTGCCCCTGTACGGTGTCCCCTGTCCTGTGTGCCCCTGTCCTCTGCCTCTGTTCTGTGTCCCTCTGTCCTGTGTGGCCGTTGTGTCCTCTGCCCCTGTTGTGTCCCCCTGTCCTCTGCCCTGTCGTGTGTGCCTGAGTCCTCTGCCCCTGTTCTGTGTCCTCCTGTCCTGTGTGCCCCTGTGCGGTGTCCCCCTGTCCTCTGCCTTTGTTCTGTGTCTCTCTGTCCTGTGTGCCCGTTGTGTGTTCCCCTGTCCTCTGCCACTGTCCTGTGTGCCCGAGTCCTCTGCCCCTGTTGTGTGTCCTCCTGTCCTGTGCGCCCTTGTCCGGTGTCCCAGTGCTGTGTGCCCCTGTCCTGTGTGCCTCTGTTGTGTGTCCCCCTGTCCTCTGGCCCTGTTGTGTTCCTCTGTCCTGTGTGGCCCTGTCTTCTACCCCTGTTCTGTGTCCCCTTGTCCTCTGGGCCTGTTGTGTCCCCATGTCCTGTGTGCCCCTGTCCTCTGCCCCTGTTGTGTCCCCATGTCCTGTGTGCCCCTGTCCTCTGCCCCTGTTGTGTCCCCCTGTCCTCTGGGCCTGTAGTGTCCCCATGTCCTGTGTGCCCCTGTCCTCTGCCCCTGTTGTGTCCCCCTGTCCTCTGGGCCTGTAGTGTCCCCATGTCCTGTGTGCCCCTGTCCTCTGCCCCTGTTGTGTCCCCCTGTCCTCTGGGCTGTTGTGTCCCCATGTCCTGTGTGCCCCTGTCCTCTGCCCCTGTTGTGTCCCCCTGTCCTCTGGCACAGTTCTTTATCCCCGAGTCATGTGTGCCCCTGTCCTCCTATCCTCTGCTCTCTGTATTCCTTCCACCGGCATTGAAGCCGGTCATGTGACAGGGCGGGCTAATGTGACATCACAGAGGGCCTGTCACATGATCGGCTCCAAAAAGAAAGTATTACTGCAGGCAGCAGAGCGGGGAGGGGTAAGTGCGGAGCGGCCGGGGGAGAGCGGGCGGCGGGGAGAAGAGCGGTATGTAGCGTCAGGAGATCAGCGGCTTGTGCCCATGAGCGGCTGATCTCCCGAGGGGCGCTGGGCGGTCACCTCGGCGGGGGCGATGTTGTAGGATAGCGGAGTGTGTGCGGCGACATGTAAGATCCAAGATGGCGGCAAAATCTCGCGAGATTTTGGACGCCATGTTGGAAATTACATGTCGCCGCAAGGACAGTGCTCCTCCAGCTGCATAGCGTCACCGAGGCCCCAGCGTTGCTAGAGCAGCGAGGGGCAGCGGTGACCTCGCGGAGGCGGCGGCGAGGCGGACGGGTGGGCGGCGGAGACGGCGGGTGGCGGAGACAGCAGTGCGGCTGCGGCTCGTGATGACGCTACGCGTCATCACTCGCAGTCGCGCAAAGGAGTCTGGGATTCGGCTACAGTGCCCGAATTCCAAACTCCCGATTATATAAGTACTAGTAAAAAGGCCCGATGCAATTGCATCGGGAGCAGGGTGAAATGAATTGTGTGTATACAGGCGGGCCAGTGGGTAGCAGAGTATACAGGGGGCTCTGTGGGTAGCAGAGTATACAGGCGGGTCTGTGGGTAGCAGAGTATACAGACGGCTCTGAGGGTAGGAGATTATACAGGTGACTCTGTGGGTAGAAGAGTATACAGGTGGGTCTGTGGGTAGTGGAGTATACAGGCGTGTGTGGTGGTGGGGCAGAGTATACAGGTGTGTGTGGTGGTGGTGGCAGAGTATACAGGCGTGTGTGGTGGTGGCAGAGTATACAGGCGTCTGTGCTGGTGGCGGCAGAGTATACAGGCGTGTGTGGTGGTGGCAGAGTGTACAGGCGTGTGTGGTTGTGGCAGAGTGTACAGGTGTGTGTGGTGGTGGCAGAGTGTACAGGCGTGTGTGGTGGTGGGAGAGTATACCGGCGTGTGTGGTGGTGGCGGCAGAGTGTACAGGCGTCTGTGCTGGTGGCGGCAGAGTATACAGGCATGTGTGGTGGTGGCAGAGTATACAGGCGTCTGTGCTGGTGGCGGCAGAGTATACAGGCATGTGTGGTGGTGGCAGAGTATACAGGCGTCTGTGCTGGTGGCGGCAGAGTATACAGGCGTCTGTGCTGGTGGCGGCAGAGTATACAGGCGTCTGTGCTGGTGGCGGCAGAGTATACAGGCAGGTGTAGTGGTGGCGGCAGAGTATACAGGCGTCTGTGGTGGTGGCAGAGTGTACAGGTGTGTGTGGTGGTGGCAGAGTGTACAGGTGTGTGTGGTGGTGGGAGAGTATACAGGCGTGTGTGGTGGTGGCAGAGTATACAGGCGTGTGTGGTGGTGGCAGAGTATACAGGCGTGTGTGGTGGTGGCAGAGTATACAGGCGTGTGTGGTGGTGGCAGAGTATACAGGCGTGTGTGGTGGTGGCAGAGTATACAGGCGTCTGTGCTGGTGGCGGCAGAGTATACAGGCGTGTGTGGTGGTGGCGGCAGAGTGTACAGGCGTGTGTGGTGGTGGCGGCAGAGTGTACAGGCGTCTGTGCTGGTGGCGGCAGAGTATACAGGCATGTGTGGTGGTGGCAGAGTATACAGGCGTCTGTGCTGGTGGTGGCAGAGTATACAGGCATGTGTGGTGGCGGCAGAGTATACAGGCGTCTGTGCTGGTGGCGGCAGAGTATACAGGCAGGTGTGGTGGTGGTGGCGGCAGAGTATACAGGCGTCTGGTGGTGGCAGAGTGTACAGGTGTGTGTGGTGGTGGCAGAGTGTACAGGCGTTTTGTGGTGGTGGCAGAGTGTACAGGCGTGTGTGGTGGCGGCAGAGTGTACAGGCGTGTGTGGTGGCGGCAGAGTGTACAGGCGTGTGTGGTGGTGGCGGCAGAGTGTACAGGCGTGTGTGGTGGTGGCGGCAGAGTGTACAGGCGTGTGTGGTGGTGGCGGCAGAGTGTACAGGCGTGTGTGGTGGTGGCGGCAGAGTGTACAGGCGTGTGTGGTGGTGGCGGCAGAGTGTACAGGCGTGTGTGGTGGTGCGGCAGAGTGTACAGGCGTGTGTGGTGGTGGCGGCAGAGTGTACAGGCGTGTGTGGTGGTGGCGGCAGAGTGTACAGGCGTGTGTGGTGGTGGCGGCAGAGTGTACAGGCGTGTGTGGTGGTGGCGGCAGAGTGTACAGGCGTGTGTGGTGGTGGCGGCAGAGTGTACAGGCGTGTGTGGTGGTGGCGGCAGAGTGTACAGGCGTGTGTGGTGGTGGCGGCATAGTGTACAGGCGTGTGTGGTGGTGGCGGCAGAGTGTACAGGCGTGTGTGGTGGTGGCGGCAGAGTGTACAGGCGTGTGTGGTGGTGGCGGCAGAGTGTACAGGCGTGTGTGGTGGTGGCGGCAGAGTGTACAGGCGTGTGTGGTGGTGGCGGCAGAGTGTACAGGCGTGTGTGGTGGTGGCGGCAGAGTGTACAGGCGTGTGTGGTGGTGGCGGCAGAGTGTACAGGCGTGTGTGTGGTGGTGGCGGCAGAGTGTACAGGCGTGTGTGGTGGTGCGGCAGAGTGTACAGGCGTGTGTGGTGGTGGCGGCAGAGTGTACAGGCGTGTGTGGTGGCAGAGTGTACAGGCGTGTGTGGTGGCAGAGTGTACAGGCGTGTGTGGTGGTGGAGTGTACAGGCGTGTGTGGTGGTGGAGTATACAGGCGTCTGTGGTGGTGGAGTATACAGGCGTCTGTGGTGGTGGCAGAGTGTACAGGCGTGTGTGGTGGTGGAGTATACAGGCGTCTGTGGTGGTGGAGTATACAGGCGTCTGTGGTGGTGGCAGAGTGTACAGGCGTGTGTGGTGGTGGAGTATACAGGCGTCTGTGGTGGTGGCAGAGTGTACAGGCGTGTGTGGTGGTGGAGTATACAGGTGTCTGTGGTGCGCTCGTGCAAGGCAGGGGTTAAAAAAAATAAAAAAAAGATTATGCTCACCTCACCCCGAGCCCCCGCCGTCTTCTGCCGTGTTCCGCCGTCTTCTGCCGTGTTCCGCTAGGCTCCCGGTGGCTGTGCAGGCTCCCGGTGCCTGCAGTGATCTTCTATCTACTGAGAGTGAAGGACCTGTGGTGATGTCAGAGTCACGTGACCCGCGATTTGCCTGGAGTAAGCTGGTGTCACGTGACTCTGACATCACCACAGGTCCTTCACTCTCAGTAGATAGAAGATCACTGCAGGCACCGGGAGCCTGCACAGCCACCGGGAGCCTAGCGGAACACGGCAGAAGACGGCGGGAGACGGCGGGAGACAGCGCGGGCTCGGGTAGAGGTGAGGATTTTTTTTTTTTTTAGAGTAGTGCGGGTCTGCGGCTCGTGATGACGCTGCGCGTCATCACTCGCAGTCCCGCGCAAAGCATGTTGGGATTCGGCTACAACGCCCGAATCCCAACTGCGGATTATATAAGTAGATATGAGCCTAATTGATTATTGAACCTAGAAGCATACAAGGGAATAAGAGAAACATCCAGAGGGAAGACCTGAAAAGGTAACATAGAGAAATCAAATATATTAACGAGGAGCTGAGAACAGCCACCTATAAATGAAAGCAAAAACAAAAAACAGATAGTCATCAAGCAGAATGAGGGCAAATGAGAGCACACAGGTCTTCCCTCTGGATGTTTCTCTTATTCCCTTGTATGCTTCTAGGGTTCAATAATCAATTAGGCTCATTCTTAATATTGAGCAGTGCATCCAATAGAGGTACCTGAGCCTTCATTTTGTGTCACCAGGCATTGAATAACTTACTCTATCTTTATGCTTCCGCAACAGAATGATAGTTGTGTTATTTAAATATTGCATTTGGGCACACAGCTTTTGTGTGATGGTGCTCTACCCACCACATTTTTAAATGTTTTTAATCTTTGCATATTGCACGTTGTCTGCTCTTTGTGTCTAAATAAAAATTGAATATTTTGGATAATCACTTTTTGATTGGTTGATGTGTTTCTGATCACTGTCACTCATACACACTACTTTTTCTTTAAACTTGGTTCAATGACTCTTAGTGTGTGACATGCTGATCGCTCACTAGTGCCACCCAACCCTACACATTCAAACAGTCCTAAATTATCACATTTCGCGACTGCTTGCGCTAGAAATGTTACTTTTCCGGCTGGTGGAGACGGAAGCATTCCGCGACCTGATGGTGGCTGCTGTCCCACGTTACTCGGTCCCCAGCCGCCACTATTTCTCCAGATGTGCCGTCCCCGCATTGCATAACCACGTGTCACAAAGCATCACACGTGCCCTGAACAACGCTGTTTCAGCCAAAGTCCACCTAACCACAGACATGTGGACAAGTGCTTGTGGGCAAGGCCGCTACATCTCCTTGACGGCACACTGGGTTAATATTGTGGAAGCTGGGACCCAGTCTGAGCGAGGAACGGAACACGTCCTTCCCACACCAAGGATTGCAGGCGCTACCTCAGTCATGGTTTCACCCAGACTCTACAGCTCCGGAATGTCATGCTCCTTAGCCTCCTCCACCTCCTGCGCATCCTCATCCACTTTACCCTCCACACCAGTCCCAAGCTGGAAGCACTGCAGCACTGCCTCTGCGAAGCGGCAACAGGCTGTGCTGAAGCTAATATGCATAGGTGACAAACCCCACAATGCAGAAGAGGTGTGGACAGCTCTGAAACAGCAGGCAGATCACTGGCTCACAACTCTGAACCTAAAGCCAGGAAAGGTCGTGTGTGACAATGGCCGGAACCTGGTGGCAGCTTTGAGGCGAGGCCTGCTGACGCATGTTCCCTGCGTGGCCCATGTGCTCAACCTGGTGGTTCAGCGGTTTATAAAGTCATACCCAGAGCTGTCTGATCTGCTGGTAAAAGTTCACTGCCTGTCTGCACATTTTCGCAAGTCACCTGCTGCTTCAGTCGGCCTTGCCGGCTTTCAGCGCCGTTTGCGTCTTCCGGCCCACAGACTGGTGTGTGATGTCCCCACGCGTTGGAATTCAACTCTGCACATGTTGGTCAGGATATGTGAGCAGAAGAGGACAGTTGTTGAGTACCTGCATCACCTAAGCCATCGGGAAATGGGTCAAACTCCACACATAACACCTGAGGAGTGGAGATGGATCTCGGACCTATGTACCGTCCTCCAAAACTTTGAGGACTCCACCAAGATGGTGAGCGGCGATGACGCCATTATTAGCGTCACCATACCACTACTCTGCCTTCTAAAACGGTCTCTGCTGAAAAACAAAGAGGATGCGTTGCAGTCGGAGCGCGATGAGTTTGAGCAAGAAACAGTAGTGGGTGTGGGTGATAACACACAACCCTGCCTCATCTCATCACAACGTGCAGTGGAGGACTATGATGAGGAGGAAGAGGGGAGGAGCAGGATGAAGACATGGAGCAACTCTCTGGCCAAATTGAGGATATGACATGCACACCAGTCATACCCTCGCTTCAGCGTGGCTGGCCAGAGGACAGGGAGATGAGGAGGAGGAGGACAGCATGTTCAGTCATCGTGTTGGTCTGGATACTGAAGTGATGGCTGTTAAGAGTCTGGCGCACATGGCTGACTTTATGGTAAGCTGCCTGGCTCGTGACCCTCGCATTCAGAACATCCTGGCCGACAATCAGTACTGGTTGGCAACACTCTTAGACCCACGCTACAAGGAGAACTTTATGTCTCTCATTCCTGAGGCGGAGAGGTCAGCCAAAATGCAGCAGTTCCAGAAGGCCATAGTCACGGAAGTAGGCAAAGCATTCCGCTCACAAAACGCAAGCGGCATAGGTCAGGAATCGGTGAACAACCAAGGCATACGGCCGAGAGGGGCACAAGTCCAATCCACCAGAGGTAGGGGAACAGTCTTTACGATGTGGGACAGTTTGCTCAGCCCCTCACGTACCACAGCCCCTGAGGTGCGGCGTAGTGCCACAAGAAATGCTAAGTTTGGCCAGATGCTGAAGGAGTACCTTGCAGATCGAACAACTGTACTGCAACATTCCTCTGTGCCTTACAATTATTGGTTCTCCAAGCTGGACACGTGGCATGAATTGGCTCTCTACGCCTTGGAAGTCCTGGCCTGCCCTGCCGCTAGCGTTTTGTCAGAGCGTGTTTTCAGTGCCGCAGGTGGAATCATTATTGATAAACGCACCCGCCTGTCAACTGAAAATGCTGACAGGCTGACTCTGATCAGGATGAACAAGGGTTGGATTGGCCAGACTTCACCACACCACCAACAAATGACAGCGGAATTTAAATTTTGTTATGGGAATTTGCCATGTACCAACACTCACCCATGGGTACACACTTCTGGACTGTGGCTAATCGCTGGAGTGCTCCTCCTTCTCCTCATGTGCCACCATCATGACCGTTACAATAGTTAGGCTGTTGTTTCAGGTATACCCCCAGTGGTAAATTTTTTCGCCCATTCTTTTAGAATGGGCATTACAACGACAGGAGACCCGCTCCTTTTCAATGGGAAAAATGTTTTGAGGCCCTCATGCACGTCTCTATCCAGGGACAATGTGGAGACTCCCAATTTTTGCTGCCCTGCTAAAGGGCAATACTACAATACACTCACTTAAGGTTTACAGGCCCTCATGCATGTCTGTATCCTGGGACAATGTGGAGCCTCGCAATTTTTGGCTGCCTGCCAAAGGGCTATACTCCAATACACCCACTTCAGGTTTACAGGCCCTACTGCACGTCTCTATCCAGGGACAATGTGGAGCCTCCTAATTTTTGGCTGCCCTGCCAAAGGGCTATACTCCAATACACCCACTTCAGGTTTACAGGCCCTCCTGCACGTCTCTATCCAGGGACAATGTGGAGCCTCCCAATTTTTGGCTGCCCTGCCAAAGGGCTATACTACAATACACCCACTTCCTTACAATGGGCACTTCAGGTTTACAGGCCCTCATGCACGTCTCTATCCAGGGGCATTGGTGAACCTCCCAATTTTGGACTGCCCTGGCAAAGGAAAATACTACAATAGACCCACTTCCTAAAAATGGGCACATTATGTCAAGAGGCCTTCATGTACGTCTCTTCTCAGGGACATCGGAGTGCCGCACAATGTTTTCACGTAAAATCTTTCATGTAATCATAAAAAGTAACATACACCAGCTGTATCTCACTATTGGGTATGTGCCCTTAACATTTCCACCCTGAATATTCATTTTGGTGTCATTTTGGAAGGTTTTCTGGTGACTCCGTAAAATTTGCGTGAAACTCGGACAACATTGTTCACAGCTGTGACTTTTGAGTGAGAAATGCTTACAGGGGTCTTCCCCATGGTGTTGCCATGTCAATTGAGCACTCTTCTGAGACTTTTGTGACATTTTTAGGGTTTCTACATGCTGCCGGCAGTCATTTCATAAAAATACTCGGGTCTCCCATAGGATAACATTGGGCTCGGTGCTTGGGCCGAGTACACGAGTATCTTGGGATGCTCGGCCCGAGCTTCGAGCACCCGAGCATTTTAGTACTCGCTCATCACTAGTAATGACAATTGCGTTTCTGTTAACATCTCTGTACTTTTGAACATAGCCGCAAACACAGAGGCGACATCAATGCACTACTGTACAGTATGTACGCTACTGGGTAATACACCTTTGGACGCACACATCATCAAATATGGCGCCGAGGAACAAGACAACCAATCGGAACGCTTGAGCTGCCACCAATCCACGCAGACCGGCAGAGGTAGTAAATACGTCCTGAAACGCCTACCGGAATGGTATAGGCGATGTGTGCTGTGACTGTAAGGGCCACTTAACATGTGGTTATGGTGTTCTCCGCAAGGAGCCACCCCTTGGCTGGGTCCTTCCCTGGAGGGATATCTGGCTAGTCCTGTGTTTGAAACTCCTAACCGAGGCTCCACAGACTCTATTTGCATATTCATAATTCCCAGGAGGCAATGCGCCTAGGAATTCGCTGCGTTGAGCGCTTTACCCAGCTGCCCGCAGTGTTTTCTTGGACTGGTCTCCCTGAGATCAGTGAATACTTTGTGATGTTGGTCTACTAGGCCTTGCTTTCACCTAGCCAGAATCCTACTCCACACTAATGAGGGGCAACACCCCGAAACAGCTGTCTGTGGATGGATACCTGGCCTTGGTATTCCCTTGTCATATCTCTAAGTTTGTAAAAGAGCTGGATATTGACTAAAAGGGCCACTTAACATGGTGGTTATGGTGTTCTCCGCAAGGAGCCACCTCTTGGCTGGGTCCTTCCCTGGAGGGATATCTGGCTAGTCCTGTGTTTGAAACTCCTCACCGTGGCTCCACAGACTCTATTTGCATATTCATAATTCCCAGTAGGCAATGCGCCTAGGAATTCACTGTGTTGAGCGCTTTAGGCAGCTGCCCGCAGTGTTTTCTTGAATTGGTCTCCCTGAGATCAGTGAATACTTTGTGATGTTAGGTTCAGTCATGTGATCAGTCACATGACTGGAATACAAGGTCCTGCAGCCTGAGCCTCCATTCAGCTCCCAGGGTTTCCTCTCCTGCTTTGTACCGATCACCTAGATCAGTGCAGAGCAGGAGAGAGGAGAGAGCTGTCTGTGAGTGGGTCTAATCATTGCTTCCCTCACAGAACAGCTCTCTTCTTCTTCAGGGCCCCGGCATCTGCCTGAGTATGCCGGGTGCTGGCGCAAGGCCTGAGTGACAACATCATGGTTTGGGCCTGCTTTTCTTCAGCAGAGACAGGGAAGATGGTTAAAATTAATGGGAAGATGGACGGAGCCAAATACAGGACCATTCTGGAAGAAAACCTGTTGGAGTCTGCAAAAGACCTGAGACTGGGAAGGAGATTTCTCTTCCAACAAGACAATGATCCCAAACTTATAGCAAAATCTACAATGGAATGGTTAAAAAATTAATGTATCCAGGCCAAGTCAAAGTCCAGACCTGAATCCAATCGAGAATCTGTGGAAAGAGCTGAAAACTGCTGTTCAGAAATACTCTCCATCCACCTTCACTGAGCTCGAGCTGTTTTGCAAGGCAGAATGGACAAGAATTTCAGTCTCTCGATGTGCAAAACTGATAGACATACCCAAAGGGACTTGCAGCTGTAATCGCAGCAAAAGGTGGCGCTACAAAGTATTAACTCAAGGTGGCCGAATAATATTGTACACATCACTTTTCAGTTTTTTTTTTGTTAAAAAAGTTTAACATATCCAATAAATTTCATTCCACTTCACGGTTATGTCCCACTTGTTGTTGATTCTTCACAAAAAAAATGAGAATTTATATCTTTATATTTGAAGCCTGAAATGTGGCAAAAGGTTGAAAAGTTCAAGGGGGACAAATACTTTCACAACGCACTGTAATCCCCCTTTACTGCACATCCAGGGCCACGAAGTCAGGCCACTGCCGCCGTGACCTCCCACCGAACCGACCGGCCCGGTTTCCAAGTACCCCACAGCCCTGGTAGGTGTCGCACTCGTCAGGAGCCGCCTTCAAAGTGGGAGATAAGGTATGGCTATCGTCTAAGAATATTAGATTGAAGGTGTCCTCACTGAAGTTGGGTCCTACATTCATTGGCTCATATGAGATTCTGGAGGTGGTCAATCCAGATGCCTTCCGATTAAAACTCCCTTGGTCATTCCGTATTCCTAATGTGTTCCACAAGTCATTGTTGAAGGAGCTTATTCCTCCTGCTGTCTACCTTGATCCTGCCTCCTCCGTTGTCTATTGAGGGAAGCTTAGAATATGAGGAACAAAGGATCATTCATTCCCGAAAGGTCCAGAATTCCCATCAATATCTGGTACATTGGAAGAGGTATGGACCCAAAAAACGGTCCTGGAGCCCGGTTCATTCTGTAAGGGCTGATCAGTTAGTCTGGGCCTTTCATCAGACGTTTTCTGGGAAACCTGTGGGTATTGTGACCCCCCTTGAAGAGGGGGTACTTTTATGATCTCTAAACTGTCCTTGTCTGCTATGTTACTTTTGTGTGGAAGCTGTCAGTCTGTTTTGGTTGTGCTGGGTCTGTGCTGCAATCATCTGTGTTCATTTCTCTTGATTCCCTTTACTTATCCAGTAAGTAATACTGTAATATAATTACTAATTGCAATTGTAGTCTTATATTCTCCACTTCTGGGACAAGTTATTACTATAGTAACTGACATCACAATAGAGGTAATGTTTCCCAAGGATATAAGCTCTACTTTCGACCTCAAAGGGAACCTCACCCCCTTTGGGTATTTTAAACTGTGCCCACCAGCTTACACATAATGTAAATGGGGTTCTTGTAACCCCTTTATGTGCCCAGACGTGCCCCTCATACCTGAGAAAATAACTTTTATTCGGGCCAGTATTGGTCTCCTATTAAGTCTGGGATGCTGCTATATGGTCAAGGTGGATTATGTGCTCCCCCGCACCTCTGGCTGCAAAACCCACCCTGCATTTTCTAAAATTGCTGCCCCCATCTGTGACTGGCACTTGACTGACAACCGCTCTCACACCTGTGAAGTGGAGCTGGTGTCCGAGCTCCATTAAACATAGTGCCAACATCTCATGAGATTTGTGAAGTCACGCAAAAGATCGGCACTATGTTCAATGGAGCACGGATACCCGCTCCACAGCACAGGCGAGAGTGAGGTTGTCACTCAAGTGCCAGTCACAGATGGGGCAGCAATTTTAAAATATGCAGAGCGGGTTTTGCAGCCAGGGGGAAAGCGAGGACATAATCCACCTGTACCATACAGCAGTCTCGCAGACTTAATAGGAGGCCAGCGCTGGACCAAAGAAAAGTTATTTTCTCAGGTATGAGGGGAATGTCTGAGCACATACAGGGTTACTAGAACCCCATTTTCATTATGTGTAAGCTGGTGGGCACAGTTTACAATGCCCAAAGGGGGTGACAGGTTCCCTTTAAGTACCCCAAACTCCTACAATTGGTGCCTAATGACTGCTTGAGATGGAAGAAAAATGCCTTTACTTGGCTCCAGAGATGCTCAATTTTTAAAATGAATATCCTTCCTAGGATTTTGTATATATTTCAAGCACTCCGAAACATGGTCCCCTCATCCTTCTTCAGGAGCATGGTATCAACACAATCTAAATTTATTTAGGGATACAAACCACCATATATCAGTAGAAATGTTCTACTTTGCTCCATACTCTCTGTAGGTATCGCCCTACCCAACTTCAGATCCTACTAAATTGCCTATCATCTTTCTAGAATTCTAGAGTGGTGTAGAAATGGTAATATGAAGGTTTGGATCAAGGTCAAACAGGACTTTACGAACATCTCCCTGGCAGCGATCCCATGGATTGAGTTGGGTCTGACGAAAAGCCTTAAAATGCACCCGACAATTATTGCTTCTCTGACCTGTTGTGCGCTACTGCTGGTTAGAACACACATTTTGCCATTGTCATCCTCCATGTTTCCAATTATGGACAACCCACTTTTACCCCCAGGGTTGGGTGATGCACTGTTTCATCTCTGAATTAATGAAATACATTTCAGGGTTCTGCCTTTGGCATGGGTAATAATTGGCCATCGAGGGAAGACCTTGCTTCACTCCCTGCCCCCTATAACCTAAATCCATGGAGAATCAACCAATTACTGCACTTTTTGAGATCCATAACCCCCAGATCCTTTTACCCTAGACACTGTTTGAGGAAGAATGCTAAGCCGCAGGACTCATGAGACATACCCTGTCCCTCGCTTACTCCCTAATAAATGAACCATTAGAAAAAACTAAGGTACAATACCAAGCTCAATGGGAAGATGATTTGCAACTCCAACTTAGGGGAGATACATGGAAACGGATTTTCACTTTGACACACAAATCTCCTCCAGTTTCCAGGAAGCTGGATACAAATTATTATCCAGATGGTACAGGGTCCCAACTAGAATACATGCTACATTCCCAGAGGTGAGCTCAGTGTGCTGGAGGTGTAGTGAAGAGGAAGGTGGCATGCTACATATATTTTGGTCGTGCAAACTCCTGGCTTCGTTCTGGTGGAGGGTACAGTGGGTGATTCACAAAGTTACCAGCTACACCTCCGACCCTAAGCCGGCACTCATCCTTCTCCATCACTGCGATATTCCTTTAAAGACATACTGACATTTCATTACTACGACATCTGATTGTAGCTGCTAGAGCTTGTGTCCCCTTGCTATGGAAAATAAAATCCCCCCACGATATCTCTCTGGTTGCCAAAATTAACGAGCTGATGCTATTCGAGGACCTCACTTCAGTAATAAATAACTCACAGGATCGCTTTGTTAAGACTTGGTATTATTGGAAAGAATTTCAAAGGTAGGAAGACTACATATCTCTATTGGAGGAAACCTGATCCAGAGTGGCTGCTACTCTGGACACGATTCCCCCTGATATCCTCCCCTTCTCTTTCTCCCCTTCCCCCCCCCCCCTTAATTATACTCTCCGCTTTTTGCCTTCTCTTTCCTCTCCTCTACCTTCATCTCTTCTTCAAGCTGGTGCCACTCAGGGCGGATTGGACCAGGTGGCAGGGGGCAAATGCCCCCTGGGCTGGTGGTATAGCCCTCATCTAGGGTCACCCCCCCACACAAATGGGCTGGCCGGCGGCGCTTTCCGGCTGGCGTCGGGAAAGCAGAGGAGTCGCGGCGGCCTGCGGCAGAGACGGCACAGTGAGTGACCGGAGGTAGTCTGATAGCACTTCCCCCCCGAACCACCAAAAATCCCTGACAGCACTCCCCCCACCCCCCACCGGACCACCAAAAATCCCAGACAACACCCCCCCCATACCGTCCCCCCCAGGACCACCAAAAATCCCTGACAGCACCCCCCCCCGGTCCTCACCTGAGGGCTGGCATGAGAAATCTGCCACCTGGAGTTTGAATCCCCAGTCAGCCCCTGGTGCCACTTAAGGCACTTCACAAACTGATATCATAGCACCCGTTTTGAAGGTGGCACTGAGTCATTACTGCCACATTGGCAAGTTAGGCAATTCTTGTTTAGATTGTTATTTGGCTTAACCTTCATGTTTTCTTTATCTTGTACCTATGTTATTGCTATGCTTTATATAATTTCTTGAATAAAGTTAAATTTATATAAAAAATTGCAATTAGAAGTGATCTTGTATTTACTTTAAAATGCTGTCAATAAAAAAAGTCTGGTCAACACACAAAAAACAAGTTCACACACCACTCCATTAACATAGAATACAAACATTATGATCTCAGAAAAAGGCAACACAAAAAAAATATTTCTTTCTACAAATTTCAGAATCTGTTTTTTCTGTTGGAAATGTGCGGCTTTGATATATTTTTTAACTATAAGGTTTTATGTGAAGACTGAAAAAAAAACACCATAAAATTATGACTTTGCATTTTTCAAAGTTTTTCTTACTATTGTGAGAGCATCAAAGTGGTGGTCCAAAGCTTAAAGGAAGTTTAATTTAAGTCTATTTCATGCTATAATCTATGCTGCTTTCTAATATTCTTGTTGTAAAACTATGCTACCATTCCCTAACTATGCAATATAAATGCTATTATATATTTTTTTCCATTTCCTGTCTGATGAATTGTTTGAGAATCCCTGTGCATACTTGGATATTCAAACAAAATGTTATAAGGGGGCAGAGACTATGGTAGTAACCCCTCCCTGTACTGTGTGATCTGTGATCAGTGGACAGTGCTCACCCTGTTATCTGCTCAGATCTCTAACCATTATGGTGGGATTACACGTCGCGATATCGGCCCGATATCGCAGCCAACGATGCGGGAGCGCGCTTTTTGAGCGCGCTTTTGCCGCCATCGCATCGCCGTTTTACACAGCCCGATATCGGGATACAACGTCCCGACGATGTGTACGCCCCCCAACCCAGGAACGACCAGTTAACATGGTAGTGAATGGTGACGTGGCCGTAACATCGTAGTTGGGCTGTCACACGGGACGATGCGGCTACAACGGCCATCCGATATCGGGCGGTTGAATAGCACGCTCATTCAACCCCGATATCGTTTTGGCATCGTTCCAGCATCGCATTGTACGTTCAAACCTTACAACGCGCGAACGATATTGGGTCCAACTCCCGAACCACGTGACTTTTGGTCGGAGTTGGGTCGGAGTTGGACGCCGATATCGCGACGTGTAAACCCACCATTACAGATCAGAGCAGATAACGAGCCGGGCACTGTGCACTGTTCAGATTGCACAATGCAAAGTACCACAGAGGGACAGACAGGCACTGAAACTGCTTCTTTTCACTGCCAGAGCCTCTGTACCCTGATAACACTTTAAAGGGAACCTGTCACCTCGATCTACCCCACTCTTCTATCACTAGCTGCCCCTAACCATCCCTCTCTGACCTAAAGGGGCCCTATAACGATTTTGAAAAATGAATTTGAACATACATATGGTCTCCATCTAGGAGACTGGACAGACGGGCTCCAGGCTCCATGATCTCCTACTCGCTGTGTCCTAGCACGCCCCACTGGGCGTCATCCCTCCTGGTGCTTTGCCGCCTCCTTTTGGCATCTTTCTCTCTCTCTCTGAGTTTTCCTCAACCAGATGTGAATCCTTAACTTCCTAAGGCACAATAAACTACAAAGCAGTCAGAGAGCTGCCGTATTTTTTGCTTTATTAGATGCACCGGATTATAGGACGAACCCCAAATTTGGTGAAGGAAATGAGAAAAAATTTTTTTTTTAATGTTAAATAGTAATAATATTTATTAATTTATATAGTGATATTAATTCCATAGCACTTTACATACATTTTCAACACTGTCCTCACTGGGGCTCACAATCTATAGATTCTATCTGTATGTTATTGAAATTTGGGAGGATACCGGAGTGCCTGGAGGAAACCCACGCAAACACGGGGAGAACATACAAACTCCTTGCAGATGTTGTCCTTGGTGGGATTTGGACCCAGGACCTCAGCACTGCAAGGCTGCAGTGCTAACCACTGAGCCACCGTGCCTAGGGTCCATCTTATAATGCCAGTGTCAGTCTTACAATCAGAATATATGTCTCCATTCTGGTAAATGAACACCCCCAATCCTGGTATATATGTCCCCCCATGCTGGCACATTGCCCCCCTATGCTGGCACACTCTCCCCCTATGCTGGCACACTGGCCCCACTGTGCTGGCAGACTGTCCCCCATGCTGGCACACTGTCCCAATATGCTGGCACTCTCCTTCAAGCTGGCACACTGTCCTCCCATGCTGTTGTGGTGTCCTGCTCACACAGGTAACCACAGACTCACCTACAACATGGATGGGTTTCCACAGTGGGTACACAAGCACAAACAACACCTTCCACCCCAACCCAGTAGGGGGAGCTCAACTTGCTGCTCTTAGGCAAGATCCCCTATAAATACTGGTGCTGGGGGCGGAGTTAGACAGAGTGTGCAGTCGCTAGGAGAACTGTGAAGACGTCCTGGTGGTCGGAGCCCCGCTAGGCCCGAGCCAGAGACAACTGAACAGCCATTAGTCTAGCTATTGAAGGTACCCAAGAGTGGGGTCGAAGGCGAAACGTAGGAAAAATGGAGAAGTAGCAGCCTGGGGACTCCAAAAAGCACCCCGGACACCGGAGTCCGAGTCTGCAGGAGAGCACCCAACCCAACAGAGACTACCGGGTTTTCATGGAGACTTCAGTTTCCCGGACATCTGTGCAGCCACCAACAAGGGAGCCAGGCACTGCAAGAGAGTATATAGCGGCAGTCCAATGAGGGTTACCCAACACAGCACAGGTGATAGGAGAGCAGAGGAGGTCAGCCAAGTTCCATACAGGGCAGGGGCTTTACACAAGGGAAAAGAGACAAAAAGGCCTTATACCTACTCATTGTGGAGATCCAGAAGTGCTACCTGAACTTCCGGCAGTGCACTGGACTTTTACCTGCAATTCCATCAGTAAAAGGTAAAGAAACAATCTCCGGTGTGTGTCCATTCATCTACCACTGACCCTGTCATCTATAGAGACTATTCCAACTGCCTGCCAGCAAGGCCAATTCCCTGCTTTCATCCCTAACCATCTACTACCAGAGCCCGGGGATCCAGCTCTGTCTGTGGGGAGCATCAACACTCAGCTGCCCGTACATCATTCCTGGAGGCCCAAAGCAGTGCTGGTGCAAATCACCAGAAGCCACAGTTGGCATCATGACAAACTGTTAAACTCTTTATTGCCATTCCCCAACTCTTTTAAGTTGCCCACCGGGGCCACGGGTCTGCACAGGCCACCAGTGACATTCCAACCACAGCAGGGCCCAGACACCTGAGTTCCCATAGGCCCCTGGGTGATTCACTGTCACACTGGCCCCCTATGCTGGTACACTGTCCCCCATGCTGGCACACTGCCTCCTATGCTGGCACACTGCCCTCCTATGCTGACACAATGGCCCCCCATACTGGCAAACCGCCCCCCAATGATAGGACACTGCACCCCGGTTAGTGATTGAGAGCAGGATGCAGTGCATATTACATGAGCCTAATGAGTGGCCCCATGTGACCATAAGGCTGCAGCTGCAGTCTCCTCCAACCCCTGGACACCACTCCTGAGCCACCCCCCCCCCCTACTGCATAGCTACTAGTTTTGCATTATAAGACACACACCCCACTTTCCCCCAAAATTTGGGGAACAAAAGTGCATCTTATAATGCGAAAAATACGGTATACATACCTGAGAACAAAGTTTGGAAGAAGAGTAAGATTATTCTACATTTACAGTTTAATTACATTTTGTAGCACTATTCAATAATTTTATTATATACTGGTTTGGTTGCATAAAAATAATGGTTAGCATTGGCATAGGAATGTCAGAAGACTCGAAGAGTAAGTAGTTTTCTGCACTTTTTAAGCCATTTCCTATTCATTTACATTTCTACATGAAACCCAGTATTTGAAAAAAATTGTGAAATGTGTAAAGAATTTCTATGAATTATTATCAATTACCTGTGTTCCAGTGGAATACCTCCCAGGAGGTTGAGAATTTGATGTCTTTGTTGAACCAACTGAGTTTTCCATTTTTTTCCCACTACAGCAATTATTTCGTAAACATTTGCCATATTCTTTACGTACCTATAAATAGCATAAGCAAAAATATTTCATACCAGTTTACAGATATTACATGACATTTCAACTAGTCTATGAATCAAAGTTTCCAGATGATTTACCTCTGATTTGACTTAACTAGGAGTTTTTTTCCTAGGTATACTCTTTGAGTTTTTCTCTTGTGAGTGTATCCTTGAACATATGTATTGTTTATGTATATCTGACATGTCTCTTTTGTTGTGTCTTAAACTTGTAGATCTTTGTTTATTCCCCCTGAGGAAGACTTTCAATAGTCGAAACGTTGGGTTTGTTGTAATTACCCTATGCAAAAAAGCAGGACTAAATAAAGATTTTTTCTGCTGAAACGGATCCAATTTTTTACTTTAAGTGTGTGCCAACTATACTATAAATTATCTCTACTATTTTTTGAGCACCACAAATTTGGTGAGCCGAGGTCTTCTTATACCATACAGATATTACATGACATTTCAAACAATGACAGCAAATTGATTTACATTGATTACAGTAACATGCCTCCAAACTTGTGAGAAAAAGTGAGAAACAATGTGACAAGCATTATGTACCATGGTAAATTTTGACCACGTCTCTAGTCACACCCAAAAGACATGCCTATTTGCCATTTCTTTCTTTCCTGGCACAAGGAAATGTCACCGCTTTACTGATGTCACCGCTCATCATAATAGTCTGTGGTCATGGTGTGCAATATTAGCCAGGGGTTGCTGCTGATCAAAGGCTATGGAGCCTCATCCTGATGGTGGGTTTACACGTCCCGATATCGGCGTCCAACTCCGACCAAAAGTCACGTGGTTCGTGAGTTGGACCCGATATCGTTCCTGCTTTGTACGGTGTGAACGTACAATGCGATGCAGGAACGATGGCAAACCGATATCGGGGGTCGAATGAGCGTGCTATTCAACCGTCCGATATCGGATGCCGGTTGGAGCCGGATCGTCCCGTGTGACAGCCCAACTCCGATGTGTACTGCAACGTCACCCACTCACTCCCATGTTAAATGGTCGTTCCTGGGTCGGGGGGCGTACATATCGTAGGGACGTTGTATCCCGATATCGCAGCGTGTAAACCGCCGATGCGATTCAGGGAAAACCGGGCATGAAATGCGCACTCCCGCGCCATTGTATACGATATCGGAACGATATCGCGATGTGTAAACCCACCATGAGTCGGAACCTTACTTTCTAATGAATTGGTGAATGAGGAACAGTTTATTGTTTTTATTTTTCATGCCTTTTTATGTCTTTCAGATATTTGTCAACCATGTTGGGTTCCCTGTACTATGTTGGACCTAAATGGCTTTTTTTTAATAAATTTATGAACCAAAGAAAGAGTCAGGGAGTGTAGTTTAAAAAAATGTTTTTGTGTATGTTTTTTTTCTTTTGAGTTACTGGGTTAGTAATGGGCATGTCTGATAGATGTCTCTCTATTACTAACACCATGACTTGAAGCTAGCTGACATTCTACAGCTGACATCAACATAAAAGAGCATTACTCTGATTGCCAATGCCATGGGCAATAGGGAAGGACCAAGGCACAGAGCCAGAATTGGTGCATTTTATGTGATACACCACTTCTGGGGCAATTGATTGCTGGCATTTTTAATCTGGGAAAGGCCCAACAAACTTGCACTTTCTTAGCCTGATATCTTCCCGCAGCTGTGTGCTTTATTTTTGCTGGTTATATATAATATATATGTTCTGTCTCCGACACCCAATTCATCTCCAAATGTTTTTTTTTTGCATAATGTTGTTATTAAATAGTTTAGCTGTAGATTCTTAATGAGCTTTATCTCATACTAGCTGTAGTACCGGGCAACGCCCGGGTTAATAAATGACTGCTGTTAGCTATAACAAAATAGAATTTGAATATGTCATATTAATGACCTGTAAGAAAATAGAAGCTGAACTGTGATTGATTGCTATAGGCAGCCTAATAAATCTCCAGCCAACAGTAAACCCTCCCCCTGGCCGGGCAGTATATGTTACCTCACACATACACATAACAGACAGCTCATGTGACTGACATCTGCCTTAATTCCTTATATGGCACATGTGTTGCACATTAGCTGTTTTTAATCAGATGTTTATGTTTGGAAATTAAAGATAGCACACGTTATGTGAGCTGTGTGAGGTGATTTGTGCATATCTGTGCCTGTCTGTGTGTTATGTGTGTCCCTGTGTGTGTGTATGTGTGTGTGAGGTGAGTGCATGTGTCCCTATAGGGTGTGTATGTGTGTGTCCCTGTGGGGGGGGGTCTGTGTGGTGTGTTTCTCTGTTGTGTGTGTCTCTTTGTGGTGTGTGTGTCCCTGTGGGGTGAGTGCATGTGTCCCTATAGGGTGTGTATGTGTGTGTCCCTGTGGGGGGGTCTGTGTGGTGTGTGTCCCTGGGGTGTGTGTATGTGTGTGTCCCTGTGGGGTGAGTGCATGTGTCCCTATAGGGTGTGTATGTGTGTGTGTCCCTGTGGGGGGGGGTCTGTGTGGTGTGTGTGTCTTTGTGGTGTGCGTGTGTGTCCTTGTGGGGAGAGTGCATGTGTCCCTATAGGGTGTGTATATGTGTGTGTGTCCCTGTGGGGAGGTCTCTGTTGTGTGTCTCTTTGTGGTGTGTGTGTGTCCCTGTGGGGTGAGTGCATGTGTCACTATAGGGTGTGTGTGTGTGTCTCTGTGTTGTGTATGTCACTTTGTGGTGTGTGTGTGTGTGTGTGTTCGGGTGCGTGGTGAGTATCCAATGTTGGGGCTGCACTTTAGCGTCTATACACTTGCTGTTACTCTTTGTGTGCGTGTGGTGTGTATACATGTCCCCGTGCATGGTGAATATCTCATGTTGGGGCCCCACCTTAGTGACTATATGCTGGTATGTGCTGTTAGTCTTTGGCGCTATCATTAAGCCGCTCTCATTTACAACTGTCAACTGGTAACTGTCACTTTTTCTCCATTATGTAGATAGGGGCAAAATTGTTTGGTGAATTGGAATGCGCAGGGTTAAAATTTCGCCTCACAACAAAACTCTTTTGAGCTTTTTCTCTTGTGAGTGTATCCTTGAACATATGTATTGTTTATGTATATCTGACATGTCTCTTTTGTTGTGTCTTAAACTTGTAGATCTTTGTTTATTCCCCCTGAGGAAGACTTTCAATAGTCGAAACGTTGGGGTTGTTGTAATTACCTTATTCAAAAAAGCAGCAATAAATAAAGAATTTTTCTGCTGAAACAGATCCAATTTTTTACTTTAAGTGTGTGCCAACTATACTATAAATTATCTCTACTATTTTTTGAGCACCACAAATTTGGTAAGCCGAGGTCTTCTTATACCATATTGATCTTATTTTTCCTTGTGCTCACTACAACCAGAAGATGTCAACAGCCACTTATACATATAGTGATGAGGAAATATCAGCTATCCTGTCCGATTAATCAGCATCAGGACAATTTTTGTCTGTTCCAGCAGAAGAGCTCCGGGCGAGGGATTATGAGAGGGATCAGAAAAGGATAGTGGCTTATGAATTGCATGCCATTACTTTGACAGAATACCATAAAACTAGTCGTATCCCAAGGGGACTTAGAGGCTCTTTGCGTCCAACTCTCTTTTCTGACAACAAGGAGTATTGCCAGAAGTTCGAAGCTATATTGAATAAATGCTCTCTGGACATTATTCTTTTGACAATCGAAACACTACAAAAGGAGATTGGAGATCTTAAAGCTAAGATTCAAGTCACTGAAGAACAGTTTGCTAATACTTTACCTTCGACTGAGTATAATAATCTTGAAGCAAAAACTAAGAAAACTATAGCGGAATACCGGAAGAATCTACAGACCAGGAAAAGAACGAAGTTTCTACGAGACCAAGAGGACTATCAAAAAAGATAGAGTCTACAATTGCAGGAATTTTGAGCCCTTTCCAGATAGAAGGCCCAGACATCCTTATACATCATCTTCGCCCTCAGGTTCAGACAGCGATAAGGACAGGAATCCTTTTTTAGGTGGACGTTGTCCTTACAGAGGAAGACCAGGAGGAGCCAGACCAAACGGCGGACGGGGAGAGTACCAGATTCAAACCCGCTCCCAGGTAGGAACATTGTTTTCAACATTTCCACACAGAACTTTTCCCCGGCCGAGTTCAATCTCCTTCAAAAAGGACTCTCGTTCTGTCCTACACCCAGACTCAGCTCCTTCCAAGTAGATCAGGAGCTGAATCGCCTTTTTAGAACTATTAGACTGAAGGCCCATTTCGGTGGACCTGACAGTCAAGATCAATCTACTGTAACTGATGAATCACATGTTCTGCATCTGAGGACTCTTGGTCTTAGAAATCGTAGTGTATTTATGCCTCCTAAAAATGCACATCCGGTTGAGACATATATTGGCTTGGTGAAAAGGGATATATCAACTGTACTTAATGAGATAGAGGGTGGCAAATTTAGATTACGCAATAATCTCACGACTGAAGAGCATGTAGCTTTAAGATCCCTTAAAGATAACAAAAAAATCATAGTGAAACCCGCTGACAAGCGGGGAGCCATAGTGATTATGGATAAAGAATATTATGTGTCCGAGATTAGACAGCAATTATCGGATCTAAGCACTTATACTCCTTTATCAAGGGATCCCTCGAACATAGTATCACAGGCAGTCAAGGAAAGGGTGGACCACTACTATGACATGGGATTGATTGATAAGAGTTGCAGGGAATTTTTGATAAAATGACATCCTATTATCCCTGTTTTCTACACACTCCCAAAAATTCATAAGAATTTACAAAGACCACCTGGACGGCCAATAGTAGCCTCCACTGAATCTATTCTATCTCCTGTAGCTATCTTCTTGGAGAAGATTCTTACGCCATTAATCCCTGTGTCCAAATCGTATCTTAAAGATACATCGTCATTCTTATCCCACATACATAGCCTGGGGGAGATCCCGGTAGGTTGCACATTAGCCACAATGGACGTAAACTCTCTATACACAAGTATTGAACACACAAGAGGTTTAATGGCAGTGCGATGGTTTTTGGACACACATAGTGAGTTGACGGGTGAGGTTAAGGACTTATGTGTGGATTTCCTTAAATTGGTCCTCGAAAAAAAATTTTTCTCTTCGAGGATCAGTTTTATTTACAACGTAGGGGGACAGCCATGGGATCTAATGTGGCGCCCCCCTACGCGAACATTTACATGACGCATTTTGAGGACAACTATGTGTATGGGAACGCATTGTTTCAACAACATGTTTTAACATGGAAAAGATATATAGATGATATATTTTTAATATGGACAGGTAATCTGAATGACCTTACGGCTTTTTTTGACTATTTGAATTCTGCAGTTCCTGGACTTACATTTACATTGCATCATGATTTTTCTCAAATCAACTTTTTAGACACATTGATATCTTATAATCCTAGATGTGGTCTTAGTACTGATTTATATACTAAGCCCACTGACAGCAACACTTTGCTTCATTACACCAGTAGTCACTCCAAACATGTCAAGAAAGCATTACCTAACTCTCAGCATTGGAGGGTTAGGCATATTGTCTCAGATCCCATGATACGTGAATCCCGACACAGAGAGATGTCTGATAAATTCATACAGAGAGGTTATCCTGAACACTTAGTAATACAACAACAAAGTAACATTGGTACAGCCAATACCTCACCGTCTGTGAGACTCACTTATGTAACCACCTATCATCCCTATTTTAATGCAATTAGAGAAAAGGTTTTAAAACATTGGCCTTTACTGTCCACTGCCTACCCTGATATAGTTGAATTTAAGCATTTACCACTCTTTTGTAACAAGAGAGTTCGCAACTTACGGGATCACCTTGTTAGGGCCGATGTGGGGTCACCAAGGAGCACAATGCGACAATTAACGTTGTCCACAACCAGAAAAGGGACTTATCCCTGTTTACACTGTCTACAGTGTTCACATGTCATTAAAGGTGATGCATGCTTTCACCCTAGGACAGGGAGGAGGTATAGGATTGAAGGTTTTCATACATGTGATACGAGCTTTGTTGTATATCTTCTGAAGTGCCCGTGCGGTCTCGGATATGTTGGGGAAACTACCCAGCATGTCCGGGACCGCATAAGTAAGCACAAATCGACTATACGCTGTAAAAACACTATGCTACCGATCCCTGCTCACTTTGTTGAAAGGGGTCATAGTGTCAGTCAGCTGCGTTATCAGGTGTTGGAACATGTTCCTCAGCCAAGGAGGGGAGGCAATAGGATCAGGATGCTCAAGTTGCGTGAAGCCTTTTGGATACATACACTTCAAACACTAGAACCATAAGGTCTCAACAGAGAATATGAGATTTATTATTGATTTTACCATCCACAGAATGGCTTCACCGACGGGTCGTCCTGTAATATTGCGTCGCCACTTGACACTAATGTTTGTACATGTATATTATCGATTTGACAACATGAAACTTGTAGTGCATGTTTTAATCACAGTTTAGATTATGTACTAGATTGCGCACATGATTTACCGTATATACTCGCGTATAAGCCGAGTTTTTCAGCCCAAAAATTGGGCTGAAAAGTCCCCCCCTCGGCTTATACGCGAGTCAATCGGTATATACTGTGTGGGGGGGCTGTCACCGAGGGCTGGAGGAGGCAGGAGAAGGCAGGGGGAGGCTGCAGTGACAGCGGGAGGTCACATGATGCCGCTCATTAAGTGCTATGAATATGCACGGCATCCCCCTGTCAATCAGCGCCAGGGGGAGCCGTGCATATTGCACTTTACTGACTGAATTCAGCCTCCCCCTGCTGGCACCCACCCATCACTGTACTGGGCTCCCCCCCCCCCATCACTGTACAGGGCTCCCCCCCCCCCATCACTGTACAGGGCTCCCCCCCCCCATCACTGTACAGGGCTCCCCCCCCCCCATCCCGGGCTCCGGGCTCAGGGCTCAGGGCTCAGGGCTCACCCCCCCCCCCCCCCGCCGGCCCCCGCACTGCTCTCAGCACCGGGCTTCCCCCGCACCGATCATCTCACCCGTCTTCTTCCAGCCACAGACTTCCTCCGGTACGCTCGTTCTCCCTGTATGCCAGACGGGCGCATGTGCAATGACGTCATGCACCGCGCACAGCAATAAGCCGGCATACAGGGAGGACTAGCGCGTACCAGAGGAAGCCCGTGGCTGGAAGAAGACGGGTGAGATGATCGGTGCGGGGTGAGCCCGGTGCCGAGAGCAGTGCGGGGGCCGGAGGGGGGGTGAGCCCTGAGCCCTGAGCCCTGAGCCCTGAGCCCTCTATACATTGATGGGGGGTGCAATGTGACAGCAGGGGAGAGCTGTTAACCCCTGCTGAGGTCCTGTATACCACACTGCTGGGGTCCTGTATACCACACTGCTGGGGTCCTGTATACCACACTGCTGGGGTCCTGTATACTGCTGGGGCCTGTATACCACACTGCTGGGACGTGTATACTGCTGGGGCCTGTATACCCCACTGCTGGGACGTGTATACTGCTGGGACCTGTATACTGCTGGGACGTGTATACTGCTGGGGCCTGTATACCACACTGCTGGGACGTGTATACTGCTGGGACCTGTATACTGCTGGGACGTGTATACTGCTGGGGCCTGTATACCACACTGCTGGGACGTGTATACTGCTGGGACCTGTATACTGCTGGGACGTGTATACTGCTGGGGCCTGTATACCACACTGCTGGGACGTGTATACTGCTGGGACGTGTATACTGCTGGGGCCTGTATACCACACTGCTGGGACGTGTATACTGCTGGGACGTGTATACTGCTGGGACCTGTATACTGCTGGGGCCTGTATACCACACTGCTGGGACGTGTATACTGCTGGGACCTGTATACTGCTGGGACGTGTATACTGCTGGGGCCTGTATACCACACTGCTGGGACCTGTATACTGCTGGGACCTGTATACTGCTGGGACCTGTATACCACACTGCTGGGACCTGTATACTGCTGGGACCTGTATACCACACTGCTGGGGTCCTGTATACTGCTGGGGCCTGTATACCACACTGCTGGGACGTGTATACTGCTGGGACCTGTATACTGTTGGGACCTGTATACCACACTGCTGGGGTCCTGTATACTGCTGGGGCCTGTATACCACACTGCTGGGACGTGTATACTGCTGGGACCTGTATACTGCTGGGACCTGTATTCCACACTGCTGGGAGGCTGTATACCACTGATGAGGGGCTTGTATACCAGTGCTGGCGGCAACTGTATAGTAGTTAGGGGCACTCTATACCAGTGATGGCTGCTATATACAGGGATGGTGGGCTATTTACCAGTGATAGGGGGCTTTATAACAGGACGGTGGTCTGCTGCATTGGCAGTTTACTGTTTCTATTTGAAATAAAAGTTCAACATTTTTTCGTACCTATTTTCATTTTTGAAATTTTTCAGTACCGGTAGCTGCTGCATTGTCCACCCTAGGCTTATACGCGAGTCAATAGGTTTTCCCAGTTTTTGGGGGTAAAAGTAGGGGGGTCGGCTTATACGCGGGTCGGCTTATACACGAGTATATACGGTACTAACCTTCTTTTCCCCTTTCCTTTCTCTTTTTTTCTCTTTTTCAGAGAAATTATGAATATTAACACATATTTCATTGACTTACTTATTCTGACTGGTTATCTTGGCCCAGAATTGCCTAAATGCTCCAGTACATACTTATTATCATCATAAATCCACAAGTTTTAGCAAAACCTTTTAACACATCGCTGTTTTAGCGTTGGGTAAGTCTATGCTACATACAGCGCTTATTGCGCTCTTTGTTTCATATCCCAGATGCCCCTAACGTGAGCTAAGCCGGTTAAACCTAGTTTCTATATTGCGCATGCGCCAGCTGTCTCTATAGTGACCGCAAGGCAACTCAGATGCTTGCGTGTCACTTGCGGCTCACAGCGTTTTGATACTGGCGCACACGCCCAGTGACGCCGATCATGTGACCGCGCACTTCCGGCCAATGCTTCCGGACCGGAAGAAGCGGTAGATTACCGCATACACGTGCGGACAATTCAGAGGGGCTTTATAAGGGCTTGCCTTATCATCCATCTTTCTGCCCTCAGGATGCCATAACTGGATTGCCAGGTAAATTTTGAGACCCAGAACAGCAGACTTTTGAGACTATGTAGATAATTTGTCCGCATCTAGACTAATTATATGCAAATTTATTTATGCCCATAGGTTTAATACACATGAAGGGCAGCATTACTGATTAGATTTCCTATATGAGGTATGCTGGTTCATATTGGTGTACATTTCTACATGCTTTAGCCCTATTTCTCTTCCATTTGTCCTTATGCAGTATGTTTGCTACCTATCAGAAGTAGCTACTTCTAAGGATGATACATTTAATCACTTTAGTGTTGTATGCACTCCTTGTCATTGATGGTGGATTTTCGCCTTTTCCTACTAGGACTACAACCACATCCTGTTGTTAGAAGGAATATTCCATGACATAGGGTCGCAAGTGCCCTATTAGCATTAATATCACATATTTCAGGTAATAGTACTTTACCTTTTCTCCTCCGTTTCTACCCTGAACAGCCTTTTCTTTTTGTTTTTTCCTACTCTGTTGTCAATTCTAATTCTTTTGTCCTCACTAGGTGGTATCATCTGCTACAAAAGTTGTAGAATTTTCTTTGATTCGTCTCTTTTTAGAGGAAAAGCATTTAATTTGGCATATTGTTTCATTGTATCACTGTATTATATCCTCAATTGAGTAATATTTTGTGTTAGTGTCATATTGTGATAAAGTGCCTAAACATATTTCTGTTTGCACCTAGTGAACGACCCTCAGATAATCAATTTACACTTATTAAAGTCCAAGATTCATCTAGTCTATGAATCAAAGTTTCCAGATGATTTACCTCTGATTTGACTTAACTAGGAGTTTTTTTCCTAGGTATACTCTTTTGAGTTTTTTCTCTTGTGAGTGTATCCTTGAACATATGTATTGTTTATGTATATCTGACATGTCTCTTTTGTTGTGTCTTAAACTTGTAGATCTTTGTTTATTCCCCCTGAGGAAGACTTTCAATAGTCGAAACGTTGGGTTTGTTGTAATTACCCTATGCAAAAAATCAGGACTAAATAAAGATTTTTTCTGCTGAAACGGATCCAATTTTTTACTTTAAGTGTGTGCCAACTATACTATAAATTATCTCTACTATTTTTTGAGCACCACAAATTTGGTGAGCCGAGGTCTTCTTATACCATACAGATATTGCATGACATTTCAAACAATGACAGCAAATTGATTTACATTGATTACAGTAACATGCCTCCCAACTTGTGAGAGAAAGTGAGAAACAATGTGACAAGCATTACGTACCATGGTAAATTTTGACCACGTCTCTAGTCACACCCAAAAGACATGCCCATTTGCCATTTCTCTCTTTCCTGGCACAAGGAAATGTCACCGCTTTACTGATGTCACCGCTCATCATAATAGTCTGTGGTCATGGTGTGCAATATTAGCCAGGGGTTGCTGCTGATCGAAGGCTATGGAGCCTCATTCTGAGGCTCTATAGCCTTTAATCTACATAATTGAGGAACACAGTGGAATTGCTGGACTGATGGTGGGTTTACACGTCCCGATATCGGCGTCCAACTCAGACCAAAAGTCACGTGGTTCGTGAGTTGGACCCGATATCGTTCGTATCGGATGCCGGTTGGAGCCGGATCGTCCCGTGTGACACCCAACTCCGATGTGTACTGCAATGTCACCCATTCACTCCCATATTAAATGGTCGTTCCTGGGTCGGGGGGCGTACACATCGTAGGGACGTTGTATCCCGATATCGCAGCGTGTAAACCGCCGATGCGATTCAGGGAAAACCGGGCACGAAATGCGCGCTCCCGCGCCGTTGTATCGTCGGAACGATATCGCGATGTGTAAACCCACCATGAGTCGGAACCTTACTTTCTAATGAATTGGTGAATGAGGAACAGTTTATTGTTTTTATTTTTCATGCCTTTTTATGTCTTTCAGATATTTGTCAACCATGTTGGGTTCCCTGTACTATGTCGGACCTAAATGGCTTTTTTTACACTCAGGGAGTGTAGTTTAAAAAAATATTTTTGTGTATGTTTTTTTTCTTTTGAGTTACTGGGTTAGTAATGGGCATGTCTGATAGATGTCTCTCTATTACTAACACCATGACTTGAAGCTAGATGATATTCTACAGCTGACATCAACATAAAAGAGCATTACTCTGATTGCCAATGCTATGGGCAATAGGGAAGGACCAAGGCACAGAGCCAGAATTGGTGCATTTTATGTGATACACCACTTCTGGGGCAATTGATTGCTGGCATTTTTAATCTGGGAAAGTCCCAACAAACTTGCACTTTCTTAGCCTGATATCTTCCCGCAGCTGTTTGCTTTATTTTTGTTGGTTATATATAATATATATGTTCTGTCTCCGACACCCAATTCATCTCCAAATGTTTTTTTTTTGCATAATGTTGTTATTAAATAGTTTAGCTGTAGATTCTTAATGAGCTTTATCTCATACTAACTGTAGTACCGGGCTACGCCCGGGTTAATAAATGACTGCTGTTAGCTATAACAAAATAGAATTTGAATATGTCATATTAATGACCTGTAAGAAAATAGAAACTGAGCTGTGATTGATTGCTATAGGCAGCCTAATAAATCTCCAGCCAACAGTAAACCCTCCCCCTGGCCGGGCAGTATATGTTACCTCACACATACACACACAGACAGCTCATGTAACTGACATCTGCCTTAATTCTCTATATGGCACATGTGTTGCACATTAGCTGTTTTTAATCAGATGTTTATGTTTGGAAATTAAAGATAGCACACGTTATGTGAGTTGTGTGAGGTGATTTGTGCACATCTGTGCCTGTCTGTGTGTTGTGTGTGTCCCTGGTGTGTGTGTATGTGTGTGTGAGGTGAGTGCATGTGTCCCTATAGGGTGTGTATGTGTGTGTCCCTGTGGGGGGGTCTGTGTGGTGTGTTTCTCTGTTGTGTGTGTCTCTTTGTGGTGTGTGTGTCCCTGTGGGGTGAGTGTATGTGTCCCTATAGGGTGTGTATGTGTGTGTGTGTCTGTGGGGGGGTCTGTGTGGTTTGTGTCCCTGGGGTGTGTGTATGTGTGTGTCCCTGTGGGGTGAGTGCATGTGTCCCTATAGGGTGTGTATGTGTGTGTGTCCCTGTGGGGGGGTCTGTGTGGTGTGTGTGTCTTTGTGTTGTGCGTGTGTGTCCTTGTGGGGAGAGTGCATGTGTCCCTATAGGGTGTGTATGTGTGTGTGTGTCCCTGTGGGGGGGTCTCTGTTGTGTGTCTCTTTGTGGTGTGTGTGTGTGTCCCTGTGGGGTGAGTGCATGTGTCGCTATAGGGTGTGTGTGTGTGTCTCTGTGTTGTGTATGTCTCTTTGTGGTGTGTGTGTGTGTTCGGGTGCGTGGTGAGTATCCAATGTTGGGGCTGCACCTTAGCGACTATACACTTGCTGTTACTCTTTGTGTGCGTGTGGTGTGTATACATGTCCCCGTGCGTGGTGAATATCTCATGTTGGGGCCCCACCTTAGTGACTATATGCTGGTATGTGCTGTTAGTCTTTGGCGCTATCATTAAGCCGCTCTCATTCACAACTGTCAACTGGTAACTGTCACTTTTTCTCCATTATGTAGATAGGGGCAAAATTGTTTGGTGAATTGGAATGTGCAGGGTTAAAATTTCGCCTCACAACATAGCCCATGACGCTCCCGGGGTCCAGACGTGTGACTGTGCAAAATTTTGTGGCTGTAGCTGACAGCTGTCGATTTTTCTCCCACACTTTTCCATTCACTTTTTCCCCATTATGTAGATAGGGGTATAATTGTTTGGTGAGCTGGAACGTGCAGGGTTAATATTTCGCCTCACAACATAGCCTATGATGCTCTCAGGGTCCAGATGTGTAACTGTGCAAAATTTTGTGGCTGTAGTTGTGACGGTGTAGATGCCAATCCCAGATATACACACATACGCACACACACACACACACATACACACATTCAGCTTTATATATTAGATGTAGTGTTCTGCTCCCTCGAGCGGCCAATGCTATGTTTGCAGTCTATTTAATCTCTGCCTAATTATCCTCCCTCTTGCAATGCATTATGTTGGCTCAGCCTCCATTTTACTTTCATATCTGGAAGGAAGAAGACACTCAGCATTACTGTTCCCATGCGATTGCATTGCCGGTATGTATTCATGCCTTCTTTAGTTGTTTTCTGCTCTAGTTTTAGCCTGGCTCATCCAGTTATAATCTAGATTAGTTACTAGTTCGTGCATATTGTATAACCATGTATAATGTGTATTCTGCTGTACCATGCACTGATTGTCCTGTATTCTGATTGTTTCCAGTCTTACCATATACAAATATACTGCAACGTTCAATAAAAGCACAGACTTCACCACAGTCTTCTCATTGGACTCAGTATAAAGGTTTAGCTGTCTGTTTAAATTCATGAGCCCCCGGCCCATTTAGTGAGAACACAACAATATATATCACCATATATATATATATATATATATATATATGGTCAAATACAGGGGGGATCCAACACCATTTTTTTCAATCATTTATTTATTAGGTTAAATAAGCTAAACACACTCTAGGGCAGGGATCTCAATATCCAGGCCTTGAGGGCCGCAAACAGGGCATGTTTTCAGGATTTCAATAGCATTGCACAGCGGTTGGAATCATCACCTGTGCAAGTAATTCAATTATCACCTGTGCAATGCTAAGGCTGGTTTCACACTGCAGTTTTTTCACTGATCAGTGTCCATCCAGTTTGTGTGCCAAAACCCGGAGAGAAACCAGGAGAGCAACTTGCAGAGAAAAACTATCATTGAAAGATTGACACCTGTTCTGAGTTTTGGAGACACTCCTGGTTTTGGCACACAAATTGGATGGACACTGATCAGGGAAAAACTTCAGTGTGAAACCAGCCTAAGAAAATCCTGAAAACATGACTGTTTGTGGCAATTAAGGGCTGGATTTAGAGATCCCGACTCTAGTGCCACATGAATGGCACTAAATCAGGGATGGGGAACTCCAGTCCTCAAGGGTCGCAAACAGTGCAGGTTATCAGGATTTCCTTAGCATTGCACAGGTGTTGTAATCATCACCATTTCAGGTAATTATGTTATCACCTGTGCAATAATAAGGAAACCTTTAAAACCTGCACAGTTTGCAACCCAAAGGGTACCGTTATACGACGCAATATTGCATGCAATTTCACTGGCAATTTGCTGGTTGCAGTGAAATCATGGACACATTGTTCTATTTTGTGGCCATGTACAAATGGAATAATGTCTCCATGATTTCACTGCAACCAGGAAATTGCCAGTGAAATTGCATGCAATATTGCGTTGAATTCCCTACCCTGCACTAAATGGGGCATGTTTATAATATGTAGAGGTTTATTACATTATATTTCTATGGGATATCTATCTATATAAATATATCTTTACATAAGATTGCTATTATGACAAAAAGCTTTAAACTATATAGAGTTTTTATAGTATGTGTCATGCATCCACTTCACAGCATGTGACTCCGGATGCACCTGCAAGGGTTCAATCTGCTCTCACTCATTCCAACACTTAACCCCTGTACTAGGCTGTAAAGTGAGCATAAGGGTAAGGACACACTGGCGTGAAAAATGGACGAATGCAATGCGTGATTTTCGCTCATTGCACTCAGACCAATTTTAAGAGAATGCTATAGAACAGATTACCATGTGTCGGAGTCTTTTTTCTCATCCAGAATCTGGATAAGAAAAAAGTTTCAACATGCTGTGACAGTATGTGATTCTCGCGAGAGAGTTGCCAATGGAAGTCTAGGGGTCAACAAAAAAAACGGATGAGATTTATTCACAGCTGAATTCGTTTTTACACAGGAATTAAGCTTGATAAACAGCCTTCACATGGCAAACGAGGAAGAGGAAGCCTGCTGAAGTGTGCCTACTCCTCCAAGCATACCTCCACGGAACCTACCAACATGTTCCAAAGCATCAATGTGGAGATGCTAATTGTCCTTCTCCAGGAAAGTCCTGAATTGTGGGACCCCCGACATGGTGGTTACGCAGACTACATAGAAAATATGCTTCTTGGGTTTACATAACTCGGCAACTGTTCCCTGCTATGATGAAAGTTCCCGTGATGTACAGATACATCTGGGTAACGAATTATGCTGGTGTTTCATTCCTAATTGCGTCATTTGCATATTATCATGTCAGTGATGTTGTGTGCACTGATAGTTTGTTTTGGTTTTTAACAACACAGTTGATCTGATCTGTAAGAGATGGCGAAATTGCCGTGACCAGTATAGGAGGGAGAAGAAAAATATGCCATCAAGTGGGTCCGAGACACCAAGAAAATGACAGTACATCTATTTTACATGCCTCGGTCTCCTGGCTCTAGTACTGGACCTTAGACCGTATGTATAATGTTGTACTTTTGCTGAATCTTGTGTACAGATTCGGCAATAGGAAAGGCTTGCAAATTTACATGCCTCTATTTTATTGTAGCACAGACAGTAATCTGCGACAATATTCAGCATCAGAGACTGATTTCCATGCTGCAGAATCTGGTGACAAGGGCTGTGTTGCTTCAGTGTCGCAAGAAGATAATGCGCCCTCATCAGCCCCAACATTACCAGGGGCAGTGTCATCACAGTCCACCTCTAATGTTGGACCTTTGCCCGGGCTAAGCCACCAACCGCCAGTGGAGGCAAGCCAAAATGTCCGACAAAATGTGCCACTGCCTATGTCCCCTCTGTCATCTCCTGTGGCACGTTGCTCTAGGTGCAGGAGAGAAGTAGGTGTGAACAACCTAAGGCGCGGGGATGCTACAATACCTTGCACGTACAGGGGATGGGGAGAAAGCCTTTGGTCGCAGCCTCGGTAATTATTTGCATTGAGATTCCACACCCAGTGAGTATACAGGCAAGGGGTGCTATTCAAATTGTTCTGGATGCCTGTGTTCCCCCAAACAATCCCTGTGTAGTCTTTAATCTGCTTGAACAGTGGCAGAACTCGACAGACAATTTTCTGGGCAGCATCCAGACAGTGGGAACACAGACATCCTCCACATCATCATCACTGACCACGCAAAGTACTGTAGCACTCCAAAATCCATGTTCACATGGGCCTTCTAGGAGCAATATGCTGCCTTTGCCGCCGGTACCATCCTTTCCCCAAATATCACAATAGCAATACTCCTGCCAAGGCCATAATGTGGAATATCCAGACCATCCTGTTGCCTGGCATAATACACGCCAAACCTCGGACCCATAAGGGTTTCATCATGGTCAAGGGCATGTAAATTATCTAAGGCAAACCCATTATGGCCATGCTCCCAGCCATCATTCAAATGGATTGTAATACTAGTCACCCAAGGAATGATTATGGTAGTATGCCACACACAGCTGGCAATCCAACACATACCAACCACCCATTCTGGCCTACACACAATTTGCAGCCATGCTATGCCCAGCAAAGTCAGGGCCTATTTTCAGACATGGCAGCTAGTGAGGAAATAGAGCAGTCTCAGCAGAGCATTACCAGTTCCCAAAATGTCAGCTTGGGTACTAATGCAGGGCCAAACCCAGACACACAAACATATACAAATATTTAAGTTGCTAAAAGGTGTTAAAAATGTTTTATATTGTTAAGCAACCACCATATGTAATGTGGTTATTCTTTTTGGTTCTGTTCCAAAAAGTGATACATAGTGATATCAGTAAGATGATGTTTATTTGAAAAAATAGACCAAAAGTAAATGTTTTGTTTCACAAAAAATGGTTTGCCTTTTAGACAAGAATGCAATGTACATTTAAAAATATGATAATACTCATACAGAAACTCAGAAATACATTTAAAAAATAATGTGTTATGAACATACAAGAAAACAAATTGTGGGTAGTTGCAAGTGAACAACATGACACACTCAAGGGCCACAAACATATTGTTCCTGCCAATGGGACAGAGCCCTCTGTTGAGACAAAAAAATTTGCAAACAGTTCCCGCACTCTGAGGGCAGAGGGGTCAGGTTGAGGCCTCATGACAGGGCCAATAGGAGGATAAGGATTGTTTTGCAGCTGCTCACATGCCGTCACTTCTGTTGGTCGGTCATGGTTCCTTGTAAAATTATGAAAAATGACACAGGCCTTTATGACTGAATCAACATGAGTGGCACTTAGTTGAATAGAGGATATGAGCACCCGTCAATTGACTGTAAGGATACCAAAGGCACACTCTACCATTCTCCGAGCACGTGACAGTCTGTAGTTGAAGACACGGCGCTGATGATCTAACCCGTGTCTTGGGTAAGGGCGCATGAAGTCATGCCTTAATTAGAAGGCCTCATCCCCAACAATGACAAAAGGGACTGGTGGGCCCAAAGAGCCGGGTAATGGTGTTGATGGTGGGAAATTAAGGTCTTTCTGGATTGAGTGATGGCCAAGTCTGAAGTTTTTAAATATGTTGTAATCTCCAGTACACACATAGGACCCCACATCAACAGCAATAAATCTATATGTGCTGTCTACCAAGGCCAAAGAACAATCGAAAAATAATGCTTAATTGTAAAATTGGGTGCCAGAATTAGGTGTTTCTTTAATCCTGATTAGACACTTTACAGGCGGCAACAGGAAGATAGAAACCGTTAGACAATTGTACCTTTTACCTTCAAAACACCTTGAAGTGGCTGCGTGTAATTCAGGTATCTGCAAGGTGTTTTGAAGGTAAAACCTACAATTGTCTCCGACACCTGCCTATGGAGATACTTTAAAGTCAGACCAGACATTAGGTATCTTGGATTCAATCAGGATTGAGGGGACTACATCCTAATCCATCAGTACCACTCAGAAGGTACCTATGAGCAAGGCGAACCAGGACCCAAAAAAAAGGGGTTTAAAATCTGTTTCAAAACTATTTATGACTTGAATGAAAGAAGTTGTAACAGAAGGACAGGGACCTACAATAAGCACACAATACAGCTACGGATGAAGCGGATCCCACAGACAAGGAGAATGTACTGAGAAGCCTGTGCTCAAAAGGACCACCACAGAGAAGCAGTCCACCCAGCACCACAAACTGGGTTTATCACACAAAGACTTAACATATCATACGTGATATAAGAAACAGTTCCTAACATAAGTGCCCCTGATGAGCCATCTATGAAATAATAGTGGCGAAACGCGTAGGGCGAGCGGGATTAAAACCACATTGATGGATCTAACCTTGTACATATCATAAACCATTTTTAGGACCTGCGATACCGGGAGGGTGGAAGCAGACCACCTGACTATGGTAGGAGATAAACGCTGTACCCTAGTGGAACAAGATTACTGACATTGAGGGAGACCACCACGGGCAGTACTCTGGAAACATATTGTATCCAGGGGCTCCCAGTGGCAGTCGCCTCAACCACACAAGTACCGCTCAGCGATAGGTACTGCCAATAGCACCCCCTTCTACCAACCTAACAAAAGTTTTTTTGTCTTTATTTCTACTATCTTTCTGGGGGGAGGGTATTTGTTAATGTGTAAAAGTTCACTGTCACTTTAAACACCAATCCACACTGGATATTTTAAACCTAATAAAAGCAACTACTGCGAAACAAATCTTTCCAATTATTAAAAACTAGCTGTGAGCCCGATGCAAATGCATCGGGATTCTAGAACGTGCATTAATTTGATTATAGTAGTGTGTAGGGGGTGTGTAGGGGGTGTGAGGACTTTTTGGGGGGTGCGAGGACTTTTTGGGGGGGTGTGTGAGGACTTTTTGGGGGGTGTGTGAGGACTTTTTGGGGGTGTGTGAGGACATTTTGGGGGGGTGTGAGGACTTTTTTGGGGAGGTGAGGACTTTTTGGGGGGGTGTGAGGACTTTTTGGGGGGGGTGTGAGGACTTTTTGGGGGGGGTGTGAGCGGGCAATGCTTCGCTCGTGGTGACGTCACAGAGTGACAAAGCCACGGTCTTTTCGGGGTCCGACACGGAAGTGCCTACGGCAATTATATAGTAGATAGATAGATAGATAGATACATAGATAGATAGATAGATAGATAAAGATAGATAGATAGATAGATAGATAGATAAAGATAGATAGATAGATAGATAGATAGATAGATAGATAGAGATAGATACATATATAAATAGATAGATAGATAAAGATAGATAGATAGATAGATAGATAGATAGATAAATAGATAAATAGATATAGATAGATAGATAAATAGATAAATAGATATAGATAGATAGATAGATATAGATAGATAGATAGATAAATAGATAAATATAGATAGATAAATAGATAAATAGATATAGATAGATAGATAAATAGATAAATAGATAGATATAGATAGATAGATAGATAGATAAAGATAGATAGATAAATAGATAAATAGATATAGATAAATAGATAGACATAGATAGATATAGATAGATAAATAGAGATAGATAGATAGATAAATAGATAGATATAGATAGATAGATAGATAGATAAATAGAGATAGATAGATAGATAAATAGATAGATATAGATAGATAGATAAATAGATAGATATAGATAGATAGATAAATAGATAGATAGATATAGATATAGATAGATATAGATAGATAAATAGATAGATATTGATAGATAGATAGACATAGATAGATAGATATAGATAGATAGATAGACAGATAGACAGATAGATAGATATAGATAGATAGATAGATAGATAGATACATAGATAGATAGATAGATACATAGATAGATAGATAGATAGATAGACAGATAGATAGATATAGATAGATAGATACATACATACATACATAGATAGATAGGCTGTTTTTAATAAGTAGCAAAGTTAATAGAAATTACACCCAAAAAGGTTTATAAAGGGTTAATATTAGTACTATAAGTAGTACAATAGATACATTAATATTAATTTTGTACCAAAAAAGATATCTTATCTGATTTTCTGTAAAAAATATACAGGAGTTGCTTCCCGACGTCACTGTGACACTTTGACAGGAATCGTCAAAGCAGGAATGACGTCTGAGGTAAAAAATTCAAATTTCGCTGTCTAAAATGGCGTCCGCGATATTTGAATTCATAAAATGGCGGCAGGCGCGAGGCCATTGAGAGCTGTTTGCCGGCGCGAGCAATGGCCGCGAGGCCATTGCGAGCACCGTCCAAAGACCGACCACAGCCGAGCCCCGTGGCCGAAAATCGAACCAGGGGCTCGGCCATAAATTTCGCGAGATAACGCTAATGTATATCTATGGGAAGTGAGGGCGAAATCTGATTGGTCGGCGTTAGCAGACAGCGACCAATCCGAATCGCGGCGCCATTTTTAAAAATCCCATAGACATACATTAGCGGTGTGTCGGCGATTTTAAGGCCGGGCCCCTAGTTCTATTTTCCGGACTTAAAATCGCGGACACATCGCTAATGTATGTCTATGGGAAGTGAGGGCGAAATCTGATTGGTCGGCGTTAGCAGACAGCAACCAATCCGAATCGCGGCGCCATTTTTAAAAATCCCATAGACATACATTAGCGGTGTGTCGGCGATTTTAAGGCCGGGCCCCTGGTTGTATTTTCCGGACCTAAAATCGCGGACACGCCGCTAATGTATGTCTATGGGAAGTGAGGGCGAAATCTGATTGGTCGGCGTTAGCAGACAGCGACCAATCCGAATCGCGGCGCCATTTTTAAAAATCCCATAGACATACATTAGCGGTGTGTCGGCGGTTTTAAGGCCGGGCCCCTGGTTCTATTTTCCGGACCTAAAATCGCGGACACACCGCTAATGTATGTCTATGGGAAGTGAGGGCGAAATCTGATTGGTCGGCGTTAGCAGACAGCGACCAATCCGAATCGCGGCGCCATTTTTAAAAATCCCATAGACATACATTAGCGGTGTGTCGGCGACTTTAAGGCCGAGCCCCTGGTTCTATTTTCCGGACCTAAAATCGCGGACACATTGCTAATGTATGTCTATGGGAAGTGAGGGCGAAATCTGATTGGTCGGCGTTAGCAGACAGCAACCAATCCGAATCGCGGCGCCATTTTTAAAAATCCCATAGACATACATTAGCGGTGTGTCGGCGATTTTAAGGCCGGGCCCCTGGTTGTATTTTCCGGACCTAAAATCGCGGACACGCCGCTAATGTATGTCTATGGGAAGTGAGGGCGAAATCTGATTGGTCGGCGTTAGCAGACAGCGACCAATCCGAATCGCGGCGCCATTTTTAAAAATCCCATAGACATACATTAGCGGTGTGTCGGCGGTTTTAAGGCCGGGCCCCTGGTTCTATTTTCCGGACCTAAAATCGCGGACACACCGCTAATGTATGTCTATGGGAAGTGAGGGCGAAATCTGATTGGTCGGCGTTAGCAGACAGCGACCAATCCGAATCGCGGCGCCATTTTTAAAAATCCCATAGACATACATTAGCGGTGTGTCGGCGACTTTAAGGCCGAGCCCCTGGTTCTATTTTCCGGACCTAAAATCGCGGACACATTGCTAATGTATGTCTATGGGAAGTGAGGGCGAAATCTGATTGGTCGGCGTTAGCAGACAGCGACCAATCCGAATCGCGCCGCCATTTTTAAAAATCCCATAGACATACATTAGCGGTGTGTCGGCGATTTTAAGGCCGGGCCCCTGGTTCTATTTTCCGGACCTAAAATCGCGGACACATCGCTAATGTATGTCAATGGGAAGTGAGGGCGAAATCTGATTGGTCGGCGTTAGCAGACAGCGACCAATCCGAATCGCGGCGCCATTTTTAAAAATCCCATAGACATACATTAGCGGTGTGTCGGCGATTTTAAGGCCGGGCCCCTGGTTGTATTTTCCGGACCTAAAATCACGGACACGCCGCTAATGTATGTCTATGGGAAGTGAGGGCGAAATCTGATTGGTCGGCGTTAGCAGACAGCGACCAATCCGTATCGCGGCGCCATTTTTAAAAATCCCATAGACATACATTAGCGGTGTGTCGGCGATTTTAAGGCCGGGCCCCTGGTTCTATTTTCCGGACCTAAAATCGCGGACACGCCGCTAATGTATGTCTATGGGAAGTGAGGGCGAAATCTGATTGGTCGGCGTTAGCAGACAGCGACCAATCGGAATCGCGGCGCCATTTTTCAAAATCCCATAGACATACATTAGCGGTGTGTCGGCGATTTTAAGGCCGGGCCCCTGGTTGTATTTTCCGGACCTAAAATCACGGACACGCCGCTAATGTATGTCTATGGGAAGTGAGGGCGAAATCTGATTGGTCGGCGTTAGCAGACAGCGACCAATCCGTATCGCGGCGCCATTTTTAAAAATCCCATAGACATACATTAGCGGTGTGTCGGCGATTTTAAGGCCGGGCCCCTGGTTCTATTTTCTGGACCTAAAATCGCGGACACGCCGCTAATGTATGTCTATGGGAAGTGAGGGCGAAATCTGATTGGTCGGCGTTAGCAGACAGCGACCAATCCGAATCGCGGCGCCATATTTAAAAATCCCATAGACATACATTAGCGGTGTGTCGGCGATTTTATGGCCGGGCCCCTGGTTCTATTTTCCGGACCTAAAATCGCGGACACGCCGCTAATGTATGTCTATGGGAAGTGAGGGCGAAATCTGATTGGTCGGCGTTAGCAGACAGCGACCAATCCGAATCGCGGCGCCATTTTTAAAAATCCCATAGACATACATTAGCGGTGTGTCGGCGATTTTAAGGCCGGGCCCCTGGTTCTATTTTCCGGACCTAAAATCGCGGACACGCCGCTAATATATGTCTATGGGAAGTGAGGGCGAAATCTGATTGGTCGGCGTTAGCAGACAGCGACCTATCCGAATCGCGGCGCCATTTTTAAAAATCCCATAGACATACATTAGCGGTGTGTCGGCGATTTTAAGGCCGGGCCCCTGGTTCTATTTTCCGGACCTAAAATCGCGGACACGCCGCTAATGTATGTCTATGGGAAGTGAGGGCGAAATCTGATTGGTCGGCGTTAGCAGACAGCGACCAATCCGAATCGCGGCGCCATTTTTAAAAATCCCATAGACATACATTAGCGGTGTGTCGGCGATTTTAAGGCCGGGCCCCTGGTTCTATTTTCCGGACCTAAAATCGCGGACACGCCGCTAATGTATGTCTATGGGAAGTGAGGGCGAAATCTGATTGGTCGGCGTTAGCAGACAGCGACCAATCCGAATCGCGGCGCCATTTTTAAAAATCCCATAGACATACATTAGCGGTGTGTCGGCGATTTTAAGGCCGGGCCCCTGGTTCTATTTTCCGGACCTAAAATCGCGGACACGCCGCTAATGTATGTCTATGGGATAGTGAGGGCGAAATCTGATTGGTCGGCGTTAGCAGACAGCGACCAATCCGAATCTCGGCGCCTTTTTAAAAATCCCATAGACATACATTAGCGGTGTGTCGGCGATTTTAAGGCCGGGCCCCTGGTTCTATTTTCCGGACCTAAAATCGCGGACACGCCGCTAATGTATGTCTATGGAGAGTGAGGGCGAAATCTGATTGGTCGGCGTTAGCAGACAGCGACCAATCCGAATCGCGGCGCCATTTTTAAAAATCCCATAGACATACATTAGCGGTGTGTCGGCGATTTTAAGGCCGGGCCCCTGGTTCTATTTTCCGGACCTAAAATCGCGGACACGCCGCTAATGTATGTCTATGGGAAGTGAGGGCGAAATCTGATTGGTCGGCGTTAGCAGACAGCGACCAATCCGAATCGCGGCGCCATTTTTAAAAATCCCATAGACATACATTAGCGGTGTGTCGGCGATTTTAAGGCCGGGCCCCTGGTTCTATTTTCCGGACCTAAAATCGCGGACACGCCGCTAATGTATGTCTATGGGAAGTGAGGGCGAAATCTGATTGGTCGGCGTTAGCAGACAGCGACCAATCCGAATCTCGGCGCCTTTTTAAAAATCCCATAGACATACATTAGCGGTGTGTCGGCGATTTTAAGGCCGGGCCCCTGGTTCTATTTTCCGGACCTAAAATCGCGGACACGCCGCTAATGTATGTCTATGGGAAGTGAGGGCGAAATCTGATTGGTCGGCGTTAGCAGACAGCGACCAATCCGAATCGCGGCGCCATTTTTAAAAATCCCATAGACATACATTAGCGGTGTGTCGGCGATTTTAAGGCCGAGCCCCTGGTTCTATTTTCCGGACCTAAAATCGCGGACACGCCGCTAATGTATGTCTATGGGAAGTGAGGGCGAAATCTGATTGGTCGGTGTTAGCAGACAGCGACCAATCCGAATCGCGGCGCCATTTTTAAAAATCCCATAGACATACATTAGCGGTGTGTCGGTGATTTTATGGCCGGAAAATAGAACCAGGGGCCCGGCCTTAAATTCGCCGACACACCGCTAATGTATGTCTATGAGAAGTGAGGCGCTCTTCTGATTGGCTGACGGCAGTAGACAGCGACCAATCAGAAGAGCGCCTCACATCTCATACAGATAGAATGGAAGATTTTTCGTCCATTCTCTCGCAATGAGAAGTGAAGAGGACGTCGGAGCCGGAAGATGGCGGAAAGAAGAAAGAAGACCCCCGGGGCCGGACGAAGAGCCGGAGATGGCGGAAAGAAGAGAGAAGACCCCCGGGGCCGGACGAAGAGGACGCCTGGCCGGACAGAGGACTTGTGGATCGGACGGACGATCAGATGTAGAAGAAGACATGTAAGTGATCGACGGCGGCGTTAGGTTAGGGGACGGCGGGGGCTTAGGGTGTAGGGCCTTAGGTGTTAGCGAGACCGGCGGGGGACAGCGGCAGGAGCTTAGGAGGCGGCGGGGCTTAGGGAGTAGGGGGTGGGCGGCGGGGCTTAGGGTGTATTGGTGGGGGCTTAGAATGCGGCGGGACTTAGGGGGTAGGGGCTTAGGTGCGGCGGACTTAGGGGGTAGACGGCGGGGCTTAGGGGGTATCGGTGGGGGCTTAGGATGTGGCGGGGCTTAGGGGGTAGGGGCTTAGGGGCGGCGGACTTAGGGGGTAGGGGCTTAGGTGCAGCGGACTTAGGGGGTAGGGGCTTAGGGGCGGCGGACTTAGGGGGTAGGGGCTTAGGTGCATCGGTGGGGGCTTAGAATGCGGCGGGACTTAGGGGGTAGGGGCTTAGGTGCGGCGGACTTAGGGAGTAGGCGGCGGGGCTTAGGGGGTATCGGTGGGGGCTTAGGATGCGGCGGGGCTTAGGGGGTAGGGGCTTAGAGGCGGCGGACTTAGGGGGTAGGGGCTTAGGTGCGGCGGACTTAGGGGGTAGGCGGCGGGGCTTAGGGGGTATCGGTGGGGGCTTAGGATGCGGCGGGGCTTAGGGGGTAGGGGCTTAGGGGCGGCGGACTTAGGGGGTAGGGGCTTAGGTGCGGCGGACTTAGGGAGTACGCGGCGGGGCTTAGGGGGTATCGGTGGGGGCTTAGGATGCGGCGGGGCTTAGGGGTAGGGGCTTAGGGGTGGCGGACTTAGGGGGTAGGGGCTTAGGTGTGGCGGACTTAGGGGGTAGGGGCTTAGGGGCGGCGGACTTAGGGGGTAGGGGCTTAGGTGCATCGGTGGGGGTTTAGAATGCGGTGGGACTTAGGGGGTAGGGGCTTAGGTGCGGCGGACTTAGGGAGAAAGCGGCGGGGCTTAGGGGGTATCGGTGGGGGCTTAGGATGCGGCGGGGCTTAGGGGGTAGGGGCTTAGGGGCGGCGGACTTAGGGGGTAGGGGCTTAGGTGCGGCGGACTTAGGGGGTAGGGGCTTAGGGGCGGCGGACTTAGGGGGTAGGGGCTTAGGTGCATCGGTGGGGGCTTAGAATGCGGTGGGACTTAGGGGGTAGGGGCTTAGGTGCGGCGGACTTAGGGGGTAGGCGGCGGGGCTTAGGGGGTATCGGTGGGGGCTTAGGATGCGGCGGGGCTTAGGGGGTAGGGGCTTAGGGGTGGCGGACTTAGGGGGTTGGGCTTAGGTGCGGCGGACTTAGGGGGTAGGGGCTTAGGAGCGGGGCGGACAGGCGTATGTGCATGGGACTGTAGTATACCATAGCGGTGTACACTACAGCCCCATGCTGTGGCTTGCCTCAGGCAGCGACTCGCAATGGCCTCGCGGCCATTGCTCGTGCGTTTCTGATTGGTCGCTGTGCCGGCGACTCGCTGCCGCCGACCAATCAGAATCTTGCCTCAGGCAGCGACTCGCAATGGCCTCGCGGCCATTGCTCGCCATACATTAGCGGTATCTCGCTAAATGTATGGCCGCGCCTCTGGTTCGATTTTCGGCCAGCGACTCGCAATGGCCGCTTTGCGGCCATTGCTCGCGCTCAAGCAGCGACTCGCAATGGCCTCGCGACCATTGCTCGCGCAGGCCAACGACTCGCATTGGCCGCTACGCGGCCAATGCTTCGTGAGTCGCGTGGCTGCAGGGCAGCCACGTCTTCGACGGCGGAAGTACTGCCGAATATGACGGAAGTGAGCTACGGCGATTATATATAAGATATAAAAGAAGCTTCATAACAGTGCAATTGCCCCACAAGGGGGAGTGATGATTCCACTTAACTCATTACAAATAGGACCAAGTGCTCCAAGTGCACCAAGTACCACGGGAGGGAGGATGGTTACTAGATCAATGTCATGGGTTTGTAAAGAATGTAACATAGTACCATGGTTTTTAAGGTTGAAGGAAGACTTTAAGTCCATCTAGTTCAACCCATAGCCTAACATGTTGATCCAGAGGAAGGCAAAAAAAACCTATGTGGCAACACTAAGCTCCACATTGGGGAAAAAAATTCCTTCCTGACTCCAGATACGGCAATCAGACTAGTTCCCTGGATCAACGCCCTATCAAAGAATCTAGTATATATAACTGGTAATATTATAGTTTTCAAGAAAGGCATCCAGGCCCTTCTTAAATGTTAGTAGTGAGTCACTCATTACAACATCATGTGGCAGAGTGTTCCATAGTCTCACTGCTCTTACAGTAAAGAATCCGCGTCTGTGATTATGATTAAAACTTCTTTCCTCCAGACGTAGAGGATGCCCCCTTGTCCCCGTCTCAGGCCTAAGAGTAAAAAGATCATTAAAAAGGTCTCTGTACTGTCCCCTTATATATTTATATATTATTATAAGATCACCCCTAAGCCTTCATTTTTCCAAGCTAAATAACCCCAAGTTTAATAACCTGTCTTGGTATTGCAGACCCCTCAGTCCTCTAATAACTTTTGTCGCTCTTCTCTGGATCCGCTCTAGTTCAGCTATGTCTTTCTTATACACATGAGACCAGAATTGTACACCGTATTCTAAATGTGGTTGCACTAGTGATTTTTATAGAGGTAAAATTATGTTCTCCTAATGAGCATCTATGCCTCTTTTAATGCATCCCATTATTTTATTTGCCTTTGCAGCAGCTGCCTGACACTGGCCACTAAATGTGAGTTTGTCATCTACCCATATACCCAGGTCTTTTTCATTGATAGTTTTGCCCAGTGTTTTACAATTAAGCACATAATTATACCTTTTGTTTCCTCTGCCCAAGTGCATGACTTTACATTTATCCCCATTAAAGCTCATTTGCCATTTATCAGCCCAAGCTTCTAGTTTACAAAAATCCTCAAGTAATATAAAATTGTCCTCCTCTGTATTGATTACCCTGCAGAGTTTAGTGTCATCTGCAAATATTGAGATTCTACTCTGTATGCCCCCTACAAGGTCATTAATAAATATATTAAAAAGAAGTGGGCAAAACACTGACCCCTGTGATACCCCACTGTTAACTGTGACCCATTCTGAGTGTGTTCCATTAATGACCACCCTTTGTTTCCTATCACTAAGCCAGTTCTTAACCCACTTACACATATTTTCCCCTATCCCCAATGCCCTCATTTTATGTATCAACCTTTGTGTGGCACTGTATCAAAAGCTTTTGAAAAGTCCATATACACCACATCCACTGCATTTCTTTGGTCCAGTCCAGAACTTACTTCTTCATAGAAGCTTATCAGATTAGTTTGACAGGAACGGTCCCTCGTAAAACCATGTTGATATTGGGTCATGAGGTTATTTTTCTTTAGATACTCCAGTATAGCATCTCTTAGAAAACCCTCTAGGATTTTACCCACAGTAGAGGTTAAGCTTACTGGCCTATAATTTCCAAGTTCAGTTTTTGTCCCCTTTTTGAATATTGGCACCACATTTGCTATACGCCAGTCCTGTGGTACAGACCCTGTTGTTATGGAATCTAAATATTAAAAATAATGGTCTATCTATGACAGTACTTAATTCCTGCAGCACTCTGGTGTGTATCCCATCCGGGCTCGGGGATTTGTCAATTTGAGTGATTTTTAGACGATGCCGTACTTCCTGCTGGGTTAAGCAGGTAATATTTAATTGAGAATTTTTGTTATCACTGATCATATTGTCTGTCATGGGATTTTCTTGTGTAAATACTGTTGAAAAAAAGTCATTTAGCATATTGGCTTTTTCCTCATCCTCATCCACCATTTTACCCAGATTATTTTTAAAGAGGCCAACACAATCATTTTTTAGTTTCTTTCTTTATTTATATGTAGTTAAAACATATTTTGGGATTATTTTTACTTTCTCTGGCAATGAGTCTCTCTGTCTCAATCTTTGCTGCCTTGATTTGCTTTTTACAAATGTTATTTAATTTCTGTATTTATTTAATGCCTCATCACTACCTACTTGCTTTAATTCCCTAAATGCTTTCTTTTTGTAATTTATTGCGCCCCTTACAGCCATATTTAGACATAGTGGTTTCCTCCTATTTCTAGCATGCTTATTCCCATAGGGTATATATTGTGCACAGGCCCTATTCAGGATGCTAATAAACGTCTCCCACTTGCTTTGTGTACTTTTATGTCTCAGGATATCATCCCAGTTTATTGCACTAAGATCATCTCGCAACCGTTGGAAATTTGCCTTCCTGAAGTTTAGTGTCCTTGTAGCCCCTCTACTACACATCTTATTAAAGGATTCTTGAAAACGTATTATTTTATGATCACTATTATCCAAGTGATCTCCAACCTGTATATCTGATATGCGGTCTGGCCTGTTGGTTAATATTAGGTCCAGCAGTGCCCCCCTTCTTGTTGGGTCCTGAACCAGTTGTGAAAGGTAATTGTCTCTCATAGTTGTCAAAAACCTATTACCTTTGCTAGAACAGCAGGTTTCTGTTCCCCAATGTATTTCAGGGTAGTTCAAGTCCCCATAATAATGACTTCTCCCTGAGTCGCTGCTTCATCTATTTGCTTTATGAGGATATTCTCTCCACTTCCATTATTGTTGGGGACTTATAACAAACCCCTATCAGTAATTTATTATTTTTTCCCCCTCCCCTTATCTCCACCCACAGAGACTCTACATTTCCATTAGATTCACCTACATTATCACGCAGGATGGGTTTTAAGGATGATTTTACGTATAAACATAAACCTCCCCCTCACTTATTTGTACGGTCATTTCTGTTTTGGAGGACGGTACATATGTCGGACATCCATGTCCACTCCTGAGGTCTTATGTGTGGAGTTTGAACCGTATACCGACGGCCTAGTTGATGCTGGTACTCAACAACTGCCCTCTTCTGCTCACAAATCCTGGCCAACATCTGCAGTGTGGAATCCCAATGCGTGGGGACATGACACACCACTCTGTGAGCCGGGAGCTGAAAGCCGGCAAGGCCGGCAGAAGCAGTAGGGGTCATTCCATGTCAAGTGAACCAATGATTATTACCTCTATATTTTTAATTCTTTTGAGATTTTGTTATTTGATAATAGCATGTCAGACAATGGCAAAATGTGAAGAGAAATATTTTTTAAAAAATTTATTTTTTTTAAAAATGATTTTCAAAGTTCGGAAAAAGTGTGAATTTCGCTGTTGCCTGCCTTTACGTTTCTCCTCATAACTAAGGCTAGGAATAAGATAGAGAGACAAAATAAACACCATTCTACTCAGAACTATACAGGCTTTCACCAGATATGTCACAAGAGGATCTTTGTTAATATTTTACCCATGTGATCACAAGCGCAAAACTTTAAAACGCATTTCCGAAAAATCAGCGCGCTTTAAATATTTCAAAAACTGCCCATATGTCTGCTTTGCTCTTAGCCACATCTGTACCAAATTTCAAGTTGGGATCGCGATGGGATCATATTTTAAAATATTTTACTATTAATAGCGTCAATGGGTCATTCCATATCAAGTGATCTAAATATGAATATTTTTTTTTACCTGACGTCTTTAGATTTTTTTTATTTTTTTTCCTTTATGAAGTACTACTTTAGTTAATTACAAATTAAAAGTTTAGAATTTTTTTCTTCATCAGTTAATTTTTTACAGATTTTTAAAGTTTAAAAAAAGTGTGAATTTTGGCCTGGTATGACTTTACATTTTTTTTATCTTGGGCTAGAAATAAGATAGAGAAACAAAATAAACACCATTCTACTCAGAACTGTCCAGGCTTTCACCAGATATGTCACAAGAGTATATTTGTTAATTTTAATTTTTTACCCATGCAAACGCAACATTTTGAAATGCATTTCCGAAAAAACTTTTTAATGAAAATTTTCCAAAACTGCCCATGTGTCTTTTATGCTCTTAGCCACATCTGTACCAAATTTCAAGTTGGGATCGTGATGGGATCATATTTTAAAATATTTAACTATTATAGTGTCAATTCAAAAATCTTGAATTCAAATCTGTTCAACCTGTGGTCTAAAAGCGTGGGGTCTATATTTATCAAATCCATTATTTTTAGACATTACTGTATTTTTTTGATATGTTACAGCTTAGAAGCAGGAGAGGACATATAGGAGAAAGCTTTGTTAGGGCTCAACCTGAAAAAGCTCAGGGATAGACAGTGAATGCAGAGCAGATGATAGGCCAGCAGCTGTGTCAATCATGTTAAGTGTCTACCCACTGCATTCAGGAAGTAAGACAGCTCATTCAGACCTTTCATGTCCTGACATGTCTGGACATCTTCACTCCTGAACAAACAATAGTCTGTACAAAGCCATCAAGGCTGTGTACTAAAATATGGGTGAGTAAATATATTAATAGTTTAATGCTTTTATTATTAAGGGCCAATACACACAGTGCTATTCTTAGGGATCATCATTCAGAAAAACAGCCCCATTGATTTCTATGGGGTTCACCACATGCAGTGTTTTTGGAAACACTCAAGAGTGAGTAAATCACTGCTTGAACTACTTTTTAATCGCTGCAATAAACGCAGCATTTATCATTTACCGTATATACTCGTGTATAAGCCGACCCGTGTATAAGCCGACCCCCCTACTTTTGCCCCAAAAATCTGGAAAAACCTATTGACTCGTGTATAAGCCGAGGGTGGACCCCAGCACAGGTATACAGCCCCCAGCAGTGTGGTATACAGGCCCCCCCCAGTGGTATACAGGCCTCCCCAGTGGTAGTATACAGCAGCCCTAGTGGTAGTATACAGCAGCCCCAGTGGTAGTATATAGCAGCCCCAGTGGTAGTATACAGCAGCCCCAGTGGTAGTATATAGCAGCCCCAGTGGTAGTATATAGCAGCCCCAGTGGTAGTATACAGCAGCCCCAGTGGTAGTATACAGCAGCCCCAGTGGTAGTTACAGCAGCCCCAGTGGTAGTATATAGCAGCCCCAGTGGTAGTATATAGCAGCCCCAGTGGTAGTATATAGCAGCCCCAGTGGTAGTATATAGCACCCCCAGTGGTAATATACAGCAGCCCCAGTGGTAGTATATAGCAGCCCCAGTGGTAGTATATAGCAGCCCCAGTGGTAGTATACAGCAGCCCCAGTGGTAGTATATAGCAGCCCCAGTGGTAGTATATAGCAGCCCCAGTGGTAGTATACAGCAGCCCCAGTGGTAGTATATAGCAGCCCCAGCAGCCCCAGTGGTAGTATACAGCAGCCCTAGTGGTATACAGCAGCCCCCTGGGGGTCCCCAGCAGCCCCCAAATGCTGGCACTCGCCCCCCCTTGCAAGGGCCCCCCCCCACTTCTCTTACCATCCCGGTCTTCTGATCAGCGCTGCTCCTCGGCGCTCCGTCCTCGTGGCTCCTGTCCTGCTACATCGGGGATCCCGGCCGTCGCGCGATGACGTCATATGCCTGCGACGGCCGGAGATCCCGGATGTAGCAGGACGGATGGAGCAGCGAGGAGCACCAAGGAGCGGTGCTGATCAGAAGTCCGGAATGGTAATATAACCATCGGGGGGGGGGCCCTTACAAGGGGGGGCGAGTGCCAGCATTTGGGGGCTATATGCACTGCTTTCCCCTGCCGCTGATTGACAGGGGGAAGCAGTGCATATTTAATGAGCGGCCCCACGTGACGGGGCCGCTCATACAGCAGCCTCCCCCCGCCTCCTCCAGCCTCCACAGCCCCGGGACACAGCCCCCACCTTATATACCGTATATGACCCGTGTATAAGCCGAGGGGAGACTTTTCAGCCCAAATTTTGGGCTGAAAAACTCGGCTTATACACGAGTATATACGGTATATAAAAAAAGCTGCCATTTTTTTCACTAGCGATTAAAAAAACTAACGCATATGTGGTAAAAACTTGGTAGAAAAACAAGCTGCCAAAACTGCAGCGTGTATCTGCAGACAGAAAAAACTGTGCGCGCTAGCCCTAAAACTCACTTTATAGTAATACAGTTCTATCTCAAGTGTACTGTAAATCTTTATTTTTATTACCTATCTTCCTTACTTAATATTAACTGTATTTTTCCCACACAGCAATGGCTGCTACTTCTCAAGAAACAGCATTTTATCATAGACACTGTTGCAATCCTTTTGAAAAAATATGAATATGATTGGCGCTGGTGGCTGGCTACTGTACTCTCCAAAGATTGTGAAAATGAAGAAGTAGAATTGACTTTATTGCATCCTTCTGGTCCAGCGCCATCCTTTGTGTATCCAAGAAAGCCAGACATTTTAAAAGTGCACAAAAATCAGATATTAACTCAGGCGGAGCCTAACACCGTGACAGGCCAGACATACTCTTTGACACACAAGGAAATGGCGATTGCTAGTAAGCGTTTATGGACAAGATTACATTTCACCCACTAGAAGGGACAAATTGATAAAATGCCACTTTAAAAACGTACTATTAATTGTTTGATTAGTTCATAATTTATAGAACGATGATTTAACTACTGTACTATTCTTATTAAACACTTCATAAATCACATGTTTAGTGATAGAATAGAAAACAAATTTATATGTATAAATAGGGGTTAACATTTTTGGTTCTTTTAATCTTGTTTAATCAAACTTGAGGATATGATCACCTTTCTTCTTTTGGTTTGTTCAATACATTCAAGTTGAAAATGCTGAGCGTTGTGTTCTGATGATTAAGATGTATTTATCCTGGCACTTATGGGATTTGTTTTTTGTGTTTCTTTTTTGTTGCATTTTAAATGTTTTAATCAATAAGTTGTGATAACTCATACAACCATAAAATAAAAAATATATAAATTTGACAGGTCCCAAGTTGAATCTCTGCACAAATATAACCAAGAACACAATCAGTCATTTTTTCACAATTGCCCGTCAATAGTTTGAATTTGATATAAAGAAACATAGTCTTGTAACATATCAAATGAAAGCTGTTACCGTTCTGAGTAAAATGATGCCTCTCCCACTTCATTATCTTATTTCTAGCCTGAGATAAAAAAATGTAAAGTCATACCAGGCCAAAATTCACCCTTTTTTTAAACTTTAAAAATCTGTAAAAAATTAACTGATGAAGAAAAAAATTCTAAACTTTTAATTTGTAATTAACTAAAGTTGTACTTCATAAAGAAAAAGAATTAAAAAAATCTAAAGACGTCAGGTAAAAAAAAATATTCATATTTAGATCACTTGATATAGAATGACCCATTGACTTTATTAATATTAAAATATTTTAAAATATGATCCCATCGTGATCCCAACTTGAAATTTGGTACAGATGTGGCTAAGAGCATAGCAGACACATGGGCAGTTTTTGAAATATTTAAAGCGCGCCGATTTTTCGGAAATGCGTTTTAAAGTTTTGCGCTTGCGATCACATGGGTAAAATATTAACAAAGATCCTCTTGTGACATATCTGGTGAAAGCCTGCACAGTTCTGAGTAGATTGGTGTTTATTTTGTTTCTCTATCTTATTTCTAGCCCGAGATATGATAGAAAATGTAAAGCCATACCAGGCCAAAATTCGCACTTTTTTAAAACTTTGAAAATCTGTAAAAAATTAACTGATAAAGAAAAAAATTCAAAACTTTTTTTTGTACTTAAGTAAAGTTGTTCTTCATATAGAAAAAAAATTAAAAAAATCTGAGGACGTCAGGGAAAAAAAATATTCATTTTTGGATCACTTGACATGGAATGACCCGTAGGTGAATTTCTAAAATGGGCACACAAGCGGCGTACTTTGACGAGAAGATCCGACAGCTCCGGGTAGGATTTAATAAACCGCTGAACCACGAGGTTAAGCACATGGGCCACACATGGAACATGTGTCAGCTCGCCTCAGAGCCGCCACCAGGTTCCGGCCATTGTCACACACCACCATGCCTGGCTGTAGGTTCAGCAGTGTGAGCCAGTGATCTGCCTTCTGTTACAGAGCTGTCCACAACACTTCAGCATTGTGGGGTCTGTCACCTACGCATATTAGCTTCAGCACAGCCTGTTGCCGCTTAGCCGAGGCAGTGCTGCAGTGGCTTCCAGCTTGGGACTGGTGTGGAGGGTGAAGTGGAGGAGGAGGGTGAGGAGCATGATGTTCCGGAGCTGTACACTGTGGGTGAAACGCTGACTGAGTTAGGGCCTGCTATCCTTGGTGTCGGAAGGACGTGTTCCGTCCAAGCTCAGACTGGGTCCCGGCTTCCAGAATATTAACCCAGTGAGCCGTCAGCGAGATGTACCGGCCCTGCCCACAAGCACTTGTCCACGTGTCCGTGGTTAGGTGGACTTTGCCTGAAACTGCGTTGTTAAGGGCACGTATGATGTTTTGTGACATGTGCTTATGTAATGCGGGGACGGCACACCGGGACCGAGTAACGTGGGACAGCCGCCGCCATCAGGATGCAGAATGCTTCCATCTCCACTAGCTTAAAAGGCAACATTTCCAGCGCAAGCAGTTGCAAAATGTGTGCATTTAGAACTGTGGCATGTGTGGCGTTGGCAGCGTATTTGCGCCTGCGTTCCAAAGATTGGTGCATGGATAACTGAACGCTGTGCTGGGACAAGGACGTGGTTGATGATGGTACTATTTCTGCTTGTGCAACTACAGGTGAAGGACAGGAGGCATCTTCGCATGCAGTATGGACAGGGGATTGTCTTGCACGCACAACAGTGAAAGACGCAGCAGTGTCACCCGCAGACACTGCTCCTGGACTCTGGTGTACATCCCACAAAGTTGGGTGCTTTGCTGACATTATGCCCGATCATGCAAGGTGGTGATCAGGCTGCTACTTTTGCTATCCCTGCTTATGCTGGCATGGCAGGTGTTGAAATGGCCTTTTTGGAATTATCTGCAGACACCTTAAAAAACAGCCAGACTCGAGAAGACCTAACAGTTGTACTGGCAACTTCTGTCGTGTTGTTGTTCCGGGGAACGGTTGCCTGCCTTCTGCCACCACCCTGCTTCTTCCGTCCTGTTGTGATGCTACGCCTAACTCCCCCTGTGCACTGCTGTCCTCGCTCTGCATGTCCTCCTGCCAGGTTGGGTCATTTACTGGATCATCCACCACGTCGTCTTCCACTTCCGCACCCTGTAACTCCTCCTGACTTTCTGGCAATTGTTTCTCATCATCGTCCACCTCTTGTTGAGACACGTTCCCACCAATGCCTTCGTGAGACCGTGGCTGCTCAAAGATTTGTGCATCGGTACATACGATCTCCTTATAACCCACTTCAACTGGAGCTAGCGAGAGGCCAGAATCTACAAATGGATAAGTGAACAGCTCTTTAGAGTGTCCAAGTGTGGGATCAGTTATGTCCGGGGCCGGGCACTCGGCACGGGGGGAGGAAGGAGGATCAGGGTGTGGAATGTGCGGTCCAGTCTCACGGCTACTGACACTTGACCGTGTGGAAGACAGGGTATTTGTGGTGGTGCCAAACTGACTGGAAGCATTATCCGCTATCCAACTAACAACCTGTTGGTCTTGGTTTAATAGTGGTGTACTGCTGCGGTCCCCTAGAAATTGGGACAGGAAGGTCGAGCGAGATGATGTGGGCATTTGTCGTGGCGCAATTCGAGCTTGCAAACGCCCTCGGCTCTGCCTGCACCACCATCACGTCCAGTTCCTTGTCCCTTGCCACCGGCCTTGCGCATTTTCAATTTTTTGCTGCCTGTATACAGCTAAATGAAGACGTCCAAAAGATGTTTTTTAATTGCACACTTAGATTACAGATTACAGCAGTTTAATCCCGGCAGCTGGAACGGTCAGACACAAATGCTGACGAGAATACTGAGTGTTTTGCGTATCCTAATATACGCTACAACCCACTCCTGGCACACACAAATGGTAAATGAATGCAGGCAAGATTTGTTTTTAGCTGGACACTGAGATTAGAGATTAAAGGCCTACAGGTGGACTGGTCAGACACAAACGCTGACAAGAATACCGAGTGTTTTGGCGTATCCTAATTTATGCTACAACCCACTCCTGGCGCACACAAATGGTAAATGAATGCAGACAAGATTTGGTTTTTAGCTGGACACTGAGATTAGAGATTAAAGGCCCTGCAGGTGGACTGGTCAGACACAAACGCTGACGAGAGTACCGAGTCTTTTGGCGTATCCTAATTTACGCTACAACCTACTCCTGCTGCACTAAGATGCTAAATCAATACAGACAAGAGTTGGTTTTTAGCTGGACACTGAGATGAGAGATTAAGGCCCTGCAGGTGGACTGGTCAGACACAAACGCTGACGAGAATACCGAATCTTTTGGTGTATCCTAATTTACGCTACAGTCCTCTCCTGCTGCACTAAGATGCTAAATGAATGCCGACAAGAGTTGGTTTTTAGCTGGACACTGAGATTAGAGATTAAGGCCCTGCAGGTGGACTGGTCAGACACAAACGCTGATGAGAATACCAAGTCTTTTGGCGTATCCTAATTTACGCTAAAACCTACTCCTGCTGCACTAAGATGCTAAATGAATGCAGACAAGAGTTAGTTTTTAGCTGGACACTGAGATTAGAGATTAAGGCCCTGCAGGTGGACTGGTCAGACACAAACGCTGACGAGAATACCGAGTCTTTTGGTGTATCCTACTCCTGCCTATAGAGAGCTAAATTAATTCCTAAAAGCACTGTTTTGGGATGGATGAGATTTCCAGCCTGTACACCAGCCCCAGATGTGATGCAGGCTGGTATACTGGAACAACAAAGTTTGATATATACCCTGCCTCCCTGCCTGCCTGTATACCACTCTATTAGTCCTCAGAAGGACTGTTGTGGTAATTATATTGGCAGCTCTGCGCCTACACTAGCTGAAAGGCAACAAATCTGTCCCTAATCAGCAGCACCTCTCCCTACACTGCCTGTCTGTGGAGCAGAGTGACGAGCACAGCGCGGTCAGGTCTTATAAAGACCTGATGACGCTGTGCTGCCAGCCAATCACTGTAATGCCACAATCAACATGGCTGTTGCATTACAGTGTCTGTCAGCCAATCCCTGCATGTGGGTTGGCTCTGTAAAGAGCGCCAACATGCAGGGAGGTGGACCCCGAGCATAGCAAGAGTATCGCGAGATTACTCAGTACTCGCCGAGTACCCAGAGTACCGAGATATTTGTGCGAGTACCAAGTAGTGACAAGCATATTCGCTCATTCCTATTAGTTAGTTCAGTTCCTGTGACGGATTGTGAAGAGTACCTGGAGGATAAAGCAGTGCCAAACTCATCCTAGGTACAACAGTTCAGCTCCTAGGAGGACTGAGGAAGACACCCTGGTGGACTGGAAGCTACCTGTAGCTCCTCCCAGGAAGGCTAACATTGTGGGAGAGACCTAAGGAAGGGTCTGAGGAAGTGGAGAGAGAGAAGCCTGGAGAATGGAAGCAATCCTGTGCTCACCCAGAGGACAGCACCACAGTACGGACACCGGAGTCCGAGGCTGTGCAGGGCCTAATGACTGGCAGCCAATACCGGAAGGTGGGAGATTCCAAGTTCCCTAGCCACACTGTGCCCGGAGGCAAAGCAATGCATAGAGCCCAAGAGCAGCTGCCTGAGACTTGGGGCTGATATAGGACTGTCTGTCATACGGCACCTAGCAGGAGCAAGAGAGAGTTGGCAACTTAGTTTATGATGCGGCCAGGGCTAATGAGGTACTCGGCCACCGGGTCTGCTGAATAGGGAGTCAAGGGTGGACAAGATCCCGGTGCCGTTCCCTGGTGATCATTTAAGGGGACGTTGATGATGGGAGAAGGGGTTATTTACAGGGGAACATGACGCCACCTGTAGTTCCCGGTAATATGGGTACTGGCGCTGCAAGCCGGCCGCTGAGGTGATGGTGGGTGCAGCAGAGTTTGGAGCAGCTCCCTACAGGTGGAGCTTTACCTCAGGGCAGTAATGAAGGAAGATGGTAAGGGAGGGCAGTAATCAAGTCCTTTCTGGCACAGTGGTGAATTGCGACGGTTAGACAGGCACACAGACACACTGGGGTTGTTGTTTCAGTACCTTTTACTGGTGGTAACGTAACAGGTACAGTCAAGAGTAATAACCAGGTCCCAGATGCAATTTGGAACTTTCGCCTTAGAAAGTTATGAGGCCTCCTTTGTGTCTGTGCTCTGCAGTGTGGGATGGGCCCTGCCTAAGCCTGAACCCACCGCTTTCTTCTCTCTCTTTGGGCTTCGTCCTAAACTGGCAATGAGGTCCTTCTGCGGGGTCTCTGTTTCTCTTGTGGCCCCTGGTCCTATGCTTGGTCAGTTTAGTGTCTCTTACCCACTCTCCTCAGGGCTGAACTCCTCCTGAGTATGCTGGGATTTTGCTGTAGCTCTGTATGCTGGCAGCGTCGGACTCCAGTGTCCGTGTGTACTAAAGGGCTTTACAAAATGATTCCCTTCTCTCAGTTCCCTGTCTCCTCCACTTGCCTCCGACCCCTTCCCTGGGGTGTGCACAGCAGTCAGTTGTCCCTGGTCCTGGGCCTGAATCTCTCTCCCAGCGATCAGTAGCTCTGCCTATTTTCTCTTTCCTCTCTTCACAGGAACTGCGCTCCAACTGAAACTAGCTCCTGGGACTAACTGACTCCTCCCCTCAGCCTGGATGTTCTTAAGAGGGAACTGACTTAATGCAGCCAGTAGAGCTCCCCCTTCAGGTCTGGCTTGGAAAGTGGTGTGTGCTGAGCTGACCAAGGTGTTAGTCCTTCCTTGCACCGATGGAACCTGTGGCAATCCCCCGCAGGTGTGTCACATTTACACAGCAGCTAGTACCCACAACAGAGCGCAGCAAGGAGGCCTCAGGACTTGCTGGATGTGGAAACCTGGAGTTGCTATCAGATGTACGGACTCCGTTAACCAGCTGCAAGTACTACAGTTGAACCAGTAAAGGTCTGATTAACCTACAAATCGTGAGTCTGTCTGGGAAAGGACTGAGGAACCTACAAATTGTGAGTCTGTCTGTTGCTTTGTGCCCGCCATCCTGCACCCTACACCCTTACCACATCCACTACCCCAGGGATCCGCTCTGCCATGGGGAGCCGCTCCATCTCAGCTGCCCATCCATCGCCGAAGGTTTTGCAGCAGCGGTGGCCACCTATAGCCACATACCACGGGTGGCATCATGAATAATTCCCTTAATCATTATCCCCCTTTTCCTACCATGCCAGCGAATATCCCCCCTTTTGAAAGCTGCACCCAGGGCCACGGAACCAGGTCTCGACCCCTGTGACTTCCCGGAACTGTATGATAGCCCGGTTCCGAGTATCCCATACCTTTGGGCGGGTCAGCTTACCTGGCATCACAAATAGTATATCGTGCCCGACGCATACGGGTACTGGATGCCGATAATGTTATTGAACTGTATGTTTTTGACTCTTGCCATTACTAAAGCATGAGGACTCAGGAAGCCAAGGGGGCATTTCATCGTGGGTAGTACCCTCCAAAGAGCGAAGCAAGGCCCAACCTGCGCTCTGATGATGTCCGGTGGAGATGAGAATCCCTGTCCCACCGGCGGAACTAAAGTTGTACATTCCTACGGAAGTGAAGGACTGGGAGGGTTATGATTCACTAAGGGGGAGGAAAATGTTGGAGCAGGAGAGAGGAGCCCATGCAGGGGGTGGTCGTGGCCCAACCCGCATTACCAAATCCAGCCTCAGTAGTAGACGGAGCACCTGCCACCGCCATGGCACAAGACTTGTCAGCAGTAATGCCATTTCTACTGCTGTACACGCCGGGGGCGGCGTGGTTGCCACAATACTCAGGGGAGCCAAATACCCTGACGGACTTCAAGGAGATCCTGGACAGTTATTATAGAGTATATCCCCTGACAGAAGATTAGTATACTAATGGGACAATTGACTGGTGCAGCCCAGTGGGAGGTAAAGTCCTGGACGGACACTGATAAAGACACTGTTGAACATGTAATCACCAGGTTGAAAGTCACTGATACCCGCACCGCTGCCAAAGTGAAAATGAGATTCTTTGGGTGTAGACAAAAGCCGTAGGAGAGCGCACGAGACTTTGCATTCCATCTTCAGGAAGGGCATTGCAACAGACAGACCCTACTCTGGTGCAAGAAGAGAATAAATTACTTATTGACCAGTATATTGATGGATTTATATCCCTTGCTCAAAGAGTGCAACTCTGTTCAGGGCCGGTGTCAGCACCTGGCTCACCTGGGCAAGTGCCGGGGATCGACTGCTTGGATGGGGCCCATTGGACCCCTGAGGGCTAGGGTCGCACTTGCGTTGTGACCCTAGTCTGACGCAAGTATGCAAAGCGTTTAATGTTCTGTGCTGCCAGACAACGGAGCCCATAGAAACCCGCTGTTTACCTTGCCAACCATTGGTTGGCAAGGTAAACAGCGGTTTCTATGGGCTCCAGTGCATAACATTAAACGCTATGCGCTGCGCGCTGCAGCGGACAATACTTGCATCAGGCTAGGGTCACAACGCAAGTGTGACCCTAGCCCTCAGGGGCCCCTGAGCTTTGCCCCCACAGCCAGGGCCGTATCCATGGAGGGACTGGGGGGGTCATCTGCCCCGGGCGCAGTAGGCAGTGTGAGCAGTAGCGCTCAGGACCCTGACACATCTAGGGTCAGGGAAGCTCCATTCCCCTTCCTGACCCAGGCGTGCGGCGCTCACAGAGGTCGGCAGCGTGATGATGACGTCACACTGCCGACAGCTCTGCACAGTACAGAGCCAGCGAGTGTCGGAGACCGGGACTGTCCGCAGCACACAGGAGGAAGAAACCGCAGGGAGGTAAGGCGCTGTCACAGCCGAAGATAGTGGGGGTTTGGAGGAGGGGGTTGGGGCTGAATGTGATGGATGGATGAATGGAGCTGTGGGCTGAATGGGATGGATGGATGGGCTGAATGGGATGGAAGGGATGGATGGAGGGGCTGAATGGGATGGATCGATGGAGGGGGGCTGACTGGGATGGATGGATGGAGGGGGCTGAATGGGATGGATGGATGGAGGGATGGTTGAATGGGATGGATGAATGGAGAGGGGGCTGAATGAAATGGGTGGATGGATGGAGGGGGGGCTGAGTGGGATGGATGGATGGATTAATGGAGCGGGGGGCTGAAAGGGATGGATGGATTAATGGAGCGGGGGGTTGAATGGGATGGATAGATTAATGGAGGGGGGGTCTGAAAATGGGATGAATGGACGGGGGGGCAGAATGGGATGGATGGATGAATGAAGTCTGCGGCGGTGAGTATGTATTTTTTTTCCACTGATGACACATCAGCTGATTATTTACCTGCTTTTAAACAATCAGCTAATCTGTCATCTCATTCAGGTTCTTGAACCTGATATTGATCATCTGATCGGTTTGGATCTGGATTGGACGTCGCGGGACCCTCGGCCCAGGACTACAACTACATGGGACGGGGGGGGGGGGGGTTCTTTTCTTTAATAAAGATAGCTAATTGTTTTCTGTTTTATTTCTAATAAAAATCTTTTTCTCTGTTGTGTTTTGTTATTTTATATGAAATAGATAGAAATTTATGGCGGTCATGTCTAATATTGGTGTGATTGCATGAATTTCAGGCTTAGGGCCAGCTGATAATACAAAGCTGGCCCTAACCCCATTATTACCCAGTGAGCCACCGCACCAGGGCCCTGTATAAGCCGGATAACAGCGCCGGAAGATGGCGCTTCTATGAACGCACCATTTTCTGAGGAGGCTACGGACTGCAATTCGTAGTGGGGGGGGGCCCAGAAAGCTTGGGCCACCCGGCGCTGTGGATTCCATCCCCCAGCTGCCTAGTTGTACCTGTCTGGACACAAAAATAGGGTGAAGCCCATGTCGTTTTGCTTTTTTATTATTTTATGAAATTCATGAAATAATTAAAAAATAGGGCTTCCCTATATTTTTGGTTCTCAGCCAGGTACAAATAGGCAGCTGGGAGTTGGGTGCAGCCCGTACCTGCCTGGCTGGACACAAAAATAAGGCAAAGCCCACTTCAATTTAAAAGAATATACATATAAGACCACAAACATAAAATGCGTGTTAAAAAAATGTGTGGGCTTTGCCCTATTTTTGTGTCCAACTGGGTACAGCTAGGCAGCTGGGGGCTGGAATCCGCAGCGCAGGGTGGCGCAAGCAATGGCTATGACCCTGACGGACAGCCCATCTGCTGCCGCTGTAAACAGCCAGGACATTTTGCCAGGGAGTTATGAATATGCAAATAGAGCCTGTGGAGCCTCGGTTAGGAGTCTCAAACACAGGACTAGCCAGATATCCCTCCAGGGAAGGACCCAGCCAAGGGGTGGCTCCTTGGGGAGAACACCATAACCACCATGTTAAGTGGCCCTTTTAATCAATATCCAGCTCTTTTACAAGCTTAGAGATACGACAAGGGAATACCAAGGCCAGGCATCCATCCACAGACAGCTGTTTCGGGGTGTTGCCCCTCATCAGTGTGGAGTAGTACCCTTTGTGATGTTGGTCTACTAGGCCTTGCTTCCACCTAGCCAGGGTCCTACCGCAGTGTTTTCTTGGACTGGTCTCCCTGAGATCAGTGAATGCTTTGTGATTTTGCCAGGGAGTGTACTTTAAACGAGAAAGCCCTGGGGCAGTGGGCCATCCCTCAGGAATGAGGCCATCAGCCCCACTAAACAGGCGTGACAGGTACGTGGGAGGACGCTGGACACTGGTTCACAGGTGACATCAATACCGTATATCCTTTATAGCAAGTATTGGGCAGACTCTGACATTTTGCATGGCCCAGTTGATGACTTTACTATCGTAGCGCGTAACTGTAAACCTGTGCCACAGATTGGGTTTAAAAAAGTAACCATAAAAGTGGGGCGGGTGGAATTAAAGAACCAATGGTTGATTATTGTTGATGTTGATAGAAATGAGAGTAATCCTATGATCACTTTGGGTACTAATGTAATAGGAAATTGTCTTGCAGAGATTATTGTCTTGTTACAGGAGATTGACGAAACTGACAAAACTGCCAACAGTGAACAGTAGCAAGTCCTGCGGAGAGAAATAAAAGCACTGATGCTCAGACAGCAGGTAGAGTTGTCTGGAGGTGAAATTGGCAGTGCAAGAGAAAGTAATCCGGTACCCATTGCAATTCCCCCAAAAACTGAAATGTTGGTCTGGTGTAGGGCAGCAATGGGCCTTAGAGGGCAAGATTACCAAGCGTGTGTTAAGCCCGTGTACTCAGACAGTAGGCCCACTGTCCTGACAGCCAGAGGGGTAGCTGAGGTATGACGGGGAAGGGTACCAGTACGCATCTTAAATTGTGGTGAAGAGGAAGTCACACTGCCAAAGTATGCTACGATGGCTAAGTTGTATACTGTCAGTAACAACTCTATTCAGGCAGTAGAACTCTTGAACCAGTCTGCAGAGGCGGAGGGCAATGGCTCAGAGGGAAAACTGGAGGATTGGTGCCAGAAGTTGCATGTAGGTACCGATTCTACACCCTCCCATCAAAAGCATGGAGTATGCTGGGTAATAAGAGAGTATGAACGAGTCTTCAGTAAACATCCTTTAGACTTTGGGCAGGTAAAAGGGGTTGCACATCACATACCCACAGTAGATCATCCACCCATAAAAGAGAGATATAGGGCTGTACCGCCAGCTCACTATCAATGTGACAAGGACGTGTTACAGGAAATGAAGGAGGCTAGAGTGATAAGAGACAGTTGTAGCCCCTGGGCAGCTCCTCTAGTCCTGGTTAGAAAGAAAGATGGTAGAATGAGGATGTGTGTGGACTACAGTCAGATAAACTGCATTACACATAAGGATGCATACCCACTGCCTAGAACTGAGGAATCACTAGCTGCATTACGTATTGTTAATTACTTTTCCACCTTAGATCTTACCAGTGGGTATTGGCAAGTTCCTGTGGAAGAGGTGGAGTGAGAGAAGACAGCGTTTACTATGCCAATGGGCCTCTGCGAGTTCAATTGTATGCCATTCGGACTCTGTAAACCACCGGGAAAATTCTAGAGGCTGCCTGGGGCACAAGAATTTCAAAACTGTTTTATTGTACCTGGATGACATCATAGTCTATTCTAAGACGTATGAAGAGCATCTGGAGCACTTGGCAGAAGTGTTTGAAGCCTTGTCTGGCTATTATATGAAAGTGAAGCCATTCAAGTGTCACCTGCTGAAACAAAAGGTACAGTACCTCGGTCATGTTGTGAGCTCTGAAGGTGTAGCACCAGATCCTGAAAAAGCCACTGCCATAGGGACTGGCCAAGACCCACCAGTGTCAAAAAGGTGAGGCAGTTCCTAGGGTTGGTAGGATACTACAGAAGGTTCATCAAGGGGTTTATGAAGATGGCAGCACACTTGCAAGATCTGCTAGTAGGGCAATCTAAAAAGGCTAAAGGTACCGTCACATGCGGCAATTTTGCTAGCAATTTCACTGGCAATTTGCTGGTTGCAGTGAAATCATGGACACATTGTTATATTTTGTTGCCGTGTACAAATGGAACAATGTGTCCATGATTTCACTGCAACCAGCAAATTGCCAGGGAAATTGCTAGCAAAATTGCCGCGTGTGACGATACCTTAAGAGTCCGAGTCCTCCATTTGGATCAGTCAGAGGGAAGAATCCTTCAAGAAGTTGAAGTGGGCTTTGACGTGGGAAGAGATCCTAGTGTACCCTGATTACAGTCAGCCATTCATCTTGTATACTGATGCCAGTATCTTGGGATTGGGAGCCCTATTGTCTCAAGTGCAAGGAGGTAAAGAAAGAGTAATAGCCTTTGCAAGCAGGAATCTCCGTCCTACAGACAGAAACCCAGAGAACTATAGCTCATTCAAGTTAGAATTCCTGGCTATAGTCTGGGCTGTCACAGAACGCTTCAAACACCACCTGGCTGCCGCAAAGTTTACCATCTTTACGGATAGCAACCCGCTTACTCACTTGGACTTCGCAAAACTAGGTGCACTGGAGCAACGCTGTTCTCTTTCATACCTTAGAGAAATTTGGATTTTGTGGCAGTATTTTGAATTCTATCAAAGCCATGTATAAAAATCCGTTGGCAAGAGTCTATTCAAACAATTTTCTATCCCAAAAATTTAACTTGGCAAATGGTACCAGACAAGGATGTCCTTTATCACCTATTTTATTTGCTTTTTTCATTGAGCCTTTCGCAGAAAAAATAAGGAAAAATAAAACATCCCAGGCATTGTATCAGATCACCAACAACTTAAAATTGCTTTATTTGCAGATGACATCCTTGTAACCATCTCTAACCCCTTAAAAACTATGAGGTATCTTACCTTTTATATTGAAGAATTTTCACTCATGTCCCTATATAAAATAAATAGACTAAAATCTAACATTTTACAATTTAACATCAATGAGACTCTTCTTACGTATTTCAAAGAAGAATTTAATTATACTTGGCAAGAAAATTCAATTTCCTATTTGGTTATTTTTATTTCCAAGCCTGCCTTTTCTTCAGTTTATGAAAACTTAACTAACCTCTTTAAATCTCTTCATTCAGATTTCTTACATCTTTCCAAACATGAACTATCTTGGCTTAGTAGAATTGAAGCCTTCAAAATGATTATGCTCCCAAAATGTTTATACGTAAATAGAGCTATGCCACTATTCATCCCCGAATTATGGTTTGGCAAATTCCACTCTCAACTCAGATCTTTTATATGGAAGAACAAAAAACTGAGGGTGGCTAGATCTTCCTTAGAAAAAAGCAAAAAACTAGGAGGTTTGGGCCTTCCTAACCTCTATAATTATTAACAAACCTCTATTATCAAATTATCTCAAAACTGGTTTTACGATTCATGTGACAAATCCTGGGTATCTCTGAAAAAATCATTTATAAAAAACTGTAACTTAGATGCTATACTTATCTCCCATTAAATAGACCCCTCACCTTCCCCCACCCCAAATTCCCTACTCTAAAATATACTGTTTTAGCATGGTGGAAATTATTAAATGCTTCACAGTGTTTTAGTTGTATTGGGACGAAGTGTCTCGGGATCCGTGCTGCTGAATGGATGAAACCAGAAACTGGAACACTGGTTTCAATGGGTGTTCTTTATTCCTACGTGCTTTGGAGCGTTACCATGCTCCTTCCTCAGGGACAAACCAATCACAGCATTTTAGTCTAACTAAATTAGTAAAAAAATCCTTGGAACTAGTGATGGGCGAATCCTAAATTACTCGGAATCGCTTGACTGTAGCGAGTCCGAGCACAGGACTCGCTACTCGTTGCGAGTCTAGCGAGTCCAATGTTAATGAATAGGGAAGCGAGTAATAGCGAGTAGTGTGAGATTTACAAATCGCAGATGTGTCTCGGAAGCTTCAGCCTGAAGCAATCCTAGTTTTGTCATTTATTTGCATTGGACTCGTTTACTTTGCAACTGTAATAGCTGGGAAACTCGCACAGATAAGAGTCCTGTCTGCTCAGTGTGCTGGCTGCCAGCTCCAGGGTCCTAGAGCCCGCCTTCTGCCTGATGTAGCAGAGCTGAGATTGTTCTCAGTCTGCTCATTCCCTGTGTACAGACATGAATATCTGTGCACAGAGATGATGTAGCAGAGCTGAGATTGTTCTCAGTCTGCTCATTCCCTGTGCATAGACATCTATATCTATGCACAGGGGATGTAGCAGAGAGGACATCGCGTTTTGGACTGCGTCGGACGGAGGAGGATTTTTTTAATTAAAGATGGAGTCCCTAATGGCTTTTTTTTTTATTTCTAATAAAAAATTTTCTTTGTGTTGTGTTTTTTTTAAAACAATTTAATAGAAATTCATGGCGGTCATGTCTAATATTGGCGTGACCGCCATAAATTTCTGGCTTAGGGCCAGCTGATAATACAAAGCTGGCCCTAACCTCTTTATTACCCAGCGTGCCACCGCTACCAGGGCCGCTGGAAGAGCGGGGTTCAGCGCCAGAGGATGGCACTTCAATGAACGCGCCATCTTCTGGGGCGGCTGCGGGCTGCAATTTGCAGCGGGGGGTGCCCAGAAAGTTTGGGCCTCCCTGCACTGCGGATTCCAGCCCCCAGCTGCTTAGCTGTACCTGGCTAGACATAGAAATTGCGCGGAGCCCCACGCATTTTTTTAAAATTATTTCATGAAATTCTGAGATTCTGACTCTGACTCTGAGACTCTGACTCTGAAATTCATGAAATAATAAAAAAAAAAAGCGTGGGGCTCCGCGCAATTTCTATGTCTAGCCAGGTACAGCTAAGCAGCTGGGGGCTGGAATCCGCAGCGCAGGGATGCCCAAGCTTTCTGGGCACCCCCCGCTGCAAATTGCAGCCCACAGCCGCCCCAGAAGATGGCGCGTTCATTGAAGCGCCATCCTCTGGCGCTGAACCCCCGCTCTTCCAGCGGCCCTGGTGGCGGTAGCACGCTGGGTAATAAAGGGGTTAATACCAGCTTTGTTATACAAGCTGGTATTAAGCCCGAGATTCTTAATGTCAGGCCACGTTTGACCCAGCCACTAAGAATCTCCAATAAAGGGTTAAAAAAACACAACACAGAGAAAAATTTTTATTTGAAATAAAAAAAAAAGCCATTAGGGACTCCATCTTTAATTAAAAAAATCCTCTTCTGTCCGACGCAGTCCAAAACGCAATGTCCTCTCTGCTACATCCCCTGTGCATAGATATAGATGTCTATGCACAGGGAATAAGCAGACTGAGAACAATCTCAGCACTGCTACATCATGTCTGTGAGCAGGCGGGCTCTAGGACCCTGGAGCTGCACAGAGAAGACAGCTGGACTCGGCTCGCAATGTAACAGCAATTACTTTGCGAGTTTCCCTGCTATCACTGGCACAGTAGCCGAGTCTAATGCAAACAATGGCAATCCTAGTTTTGTCAGCGTTTCTGACAAAACTAGGATTGATATTGATTTGCATTGGACTCGTGCGAGTAAACGCTGGGAAACTCGCAGAGTACCGAGTCCTGCGAGTCCCTTACTACTCGCCGAGTAACGAGTCCTAGCGAGTAGATTCGCCCATCCCTACTTGGAACTTCTTATTCCAAAAACTGATATATCAAATTGGATTGATAGAGGCATTTTAAAACGTGGGTGATTTATTTGAAGGAGACTCCCTAACTACGTTTCTCTATTTACAAAATAAATTCCTACTTCCAATGCATGAGAAGACTAATTGGAGACTCATTACTGAATATTTTGCAAAAAACGATCCCAAACTAGTTTTTCCACAACCAATTGTCGAGTTATTAGATAATCCAACTAAAATTCTTAATTGGAAGACAAATACCTTATACAAGAATTGTAATGACGAAACTGAACTTTCCAACCTCTCTTGCTTTTCAGCTTGGGAGACAGAATTAAAAATAAAACTTGATCTTTCAAAAATTGCCAAGACCATAGATATATCCTACTCTCATACCGCATGTGCCACCATACATGAATCCTGCTACAAAACATTTTCGAGGTGGTATTGGACCCCTGCTAAACTAAATCTTATTAATCCCCTTATGTCATCTTTATGTTGGAGAGAATGCCAGAAAGCTGGGACGCTATCCGATATTTTTTGGGGCTGTCCTAAATTAGTACACTTGGTCCGACATAAAGATGCTTATTTTAAAAGTCATAGGTCTCAAATTAACTATATCCCCACAATTAGCTCTTCTCTCTATTGGCATTGAAGACCTTCCCAAAACTCATAGATTTTTAATCTCCCATATCTTACTCACTGCCAAAATCTTAATAGCTGCGAGATGGAAAAAAGTGAACCACCTATTGTGACATACTTGATTGAGTGAATCTCACAACACAGTATCTTTGAGCATAATTATGCTATTAGAAATAACAGTTTTGGCAAATTCTTGGGAAGGTGGGAAAACTGGATCACAACTAATTTTCCTACCTTGTTGTATAAGGTCAATTGACGTAAATTTTATATTCTATAAAGGTGAAGAATTGTACAATATATTATCACATTGATTTATTTTTCCTGTATAAATAAAGCTCAGATTTATTTATAATTTTCTTTTCTCTCTTTTGAATCTTTAAGATATTTGGGTATATGTTACCATTCTTTCTTTTACATATTGTACCAAAACAGTTGTACTATTACTGTAAATTCCCTGATTTTTCTGTATTTTATGTGTGTCTAAATGTCTACTTCCCTTTCTTATTTATGTATCCCTTGTTTGTTTAAAATTTCTTTAATAAAAATAATTGGTTTCAAATGTGGTTTACGTTAAGAAAATAAATTGGCATCAATGCTGAAATATTGATCATTTAATGAACACAGAATGGTCAGATTTTGGCAAGACAAAGGTTTTGTTGCCCACAGAAAGTAATGTGATTTTCAAACAAATAATTAACTTAAAAAAAAAATACATGTTGCATAACATTGGTGAATGAAGTTGTGGTGCTATGAGAGTCATCTTTAATATTTTGTGTGACTTCCATGAGCTTGAAAGACTGCATCCATGCGGTTCAACAATGATTCATACAATTTATTAATGAAGCCATCAGGAATAGCAAAGAATGCAGTCTTACATGCTTCCCAGAGTTTATCTAGATTATTTGGTTTTGACTTCCAAGATTCCTCTTTCATCCTACCCCAAACATGCTCAATGATTTTCATGTCTGGTGACTGGGCTGGCCAGTCCTTGAGCACCTTGATCTTTTTTGCCTGGAGGAAGATGTAGAGATGAATGTATGAGATGGAGCACCATCCTGCTGCAGAATTTGACCCCTTTTATGATTTGGAATGTAAGAGGTAGCTAATGTCTTGATATTTTAGGCTATTGATATTGCCTTCCACCTTGCAAATGTTTTGCACACCCCCATACTGAATGTAACCCCAGACCATGATCTTTCCACCACCAAATATAACTGTTTTCTGGGTGTATTTTGGATCCATACAGGCTCCAGTAGGTCTCCTGCAGTATTTGTGGCAGCTTTGGTGTAATTCTACTGAAGATTCATCAGAGAAATCCACCTTCTGCCACTTTTCCAGCGACATCTGTTTAGCAGGCTGTGGGACTTTGCAAATGCCACATGGTTTTTTTTTGCCTTTTGTTTAGTGCTGGCTTCTGGGCACTGATTCGACCATTGAGGCCATTTCGAGACAAAATCCTACAAACCGTACAGGTGACCAGGCCTGTTGGAGCTCTGCTGAAGTGGAAGAGGGCTTGCTTTGGATTTTCCAACCAACAAACGTTCCTCCTGAGCAGTTGTCTTGTGGGGCCTGCCGGACCTGGGCTTGTCAAAAACATCTCCAGTCTCTTCAAATCTTTTTAAATTCTTTGTATTTATTACTGAGACATATTAAAGGTGCCAGCTACCTCTGCAGTGGATCTGGTCTTCAGGATCTTGATAATCAAGGCTTTAGTGGCAGAGTGGATTTTTGGCATGTTGTCAGAGCTCAAGTTGCAGTTCAAGTGAAGGTCTGGGGTGCTGGGTTTCTTTTTATACACACCCACTACTTAACCGATCATTTACGGACCACAGGTGAGGATCTAAACTAGGATTGGGTGCATTATATGACCAGGCGACAAAACTTTTGTCTTGCCAAATTCTGACCATTCTGTGTTCATTAAATGATCAATATTGCAGCATTGATGCCAATTTATTTTCTTAACCTAAACCACATTTGGGAGGGTTTCAGCTTTCAAAAGAGTAATTTATACAACCATTGGATGAATTTAACGTCAGGTTATAAGCTTCTATTTACATAACATAGATAAGCGACATAACTTTTTTCAGGGACTGTATATGTTGAGCTCCTAAGATGGCGTATGTAGGTTGTTTTTGAGGAAGAACATGACCTTCTGGTCAAGACAAGATAAGGGCATGGAGACACACACCCTGCCAGTTCTTGGAAGCCTCCGTGACCTCATCTACCCTGCTAATTCTTGGAAGTACTGGGTGTAACCATGAAGAACCAATCAATGCGTGGTAAACAACTGAGTGTAACCAATTTCTTTGTAGTAAACAACTAGTGTATTGCCTATATTATAAACCTGTGGGATGCCATCCCTCAGGAATCCCTGACTTTGACCCTGAGATCTGTGTCTGTCATATATTCCTCTGTCCACTAACCAGATAAGAATCAGGCATTTTGCCGTGACATCTACCAAGGGAAGCTGTGTCGACGGCACATCAACCCCAGAACATATCAGATGGGGTAGCAGATAGTGGTACCGAAGAAAGATGTCCAGATGGTGTTGGAGGCATATCACAATGATGCAGGACACTTCGGATGAAAGAAACTCGAGATGCTGTTGCGTGACAGATTCTACTGGGTTGGCATGAGAGGCTCTATAGAGAGATGATGTAAAAACTGTGGACCATGCAATTTAAGAAGGAAAGACCATGAGAGCCAGAGAGCACCACTACAGCCAATAGTCACCAAGCAACCACTTGAGATAGTAGCCTTGGATCATGTGAAGCTGACACCTAGCAGATCAGCTTACACCTATGCCCTTACAATGGTAGACCTCTACTGAAGATTCTAAGTAGTAGCTTCAGTAAAAGACTTAACAGTGGAAACAGCAGCAAAAACCTTCCAAGCCTACTTCTGTAGACCACACGGGTATTCAGAGCAGGTATTGACTGATCAAAGTTCTGCATTCGAAGCTGAAATATTCCAAGAGTTCTGCAGCTTGTATGGATGCAAGAAGATTTGAACCACACCTTACCATCCACAAACCAATGGCATGTGTGAGAAAATGAACAATATAGTCATGGACATGTTGAAAACTCTGCCTTTGGGGAAAAGAAATCAGTGGCCAGAGAAGTTACCTGACTTATTGGACATTTATAACAATATACCTGTAAGTTCCACAAATTGCACGCTAGCATATCTAATGCATGACCCGGAAAATTGCCAGTTGATCTTAAAATGGGAATTGTAGTACCAGAGACGGATTTACCTGATGCTGATTGGGACTCTATCCGTAAAGAACAGTACAAGAAAGTCCAAGAGAGTGTAGTGAAAAGCTTGAATCACATCAGACAGAAACAAGAAAGAGACTATAACAGAACTGCACAAGCTGAACCTTTAACACCTGGAGAAATGGTACTCAAGAGAAAGAGAAGAACAAACTTTATGACCAGTGGGAAAGAGAGCCCTACACTGTGCTAAATTCCAATTTTGATAATAGAAAAACTTGTATCATCAGCAGAGATTAAGGTAGAACTACAGCGACAGTTTCAAGAGATCACATCAAGAAATGCTCTGAACAACTAAAACCACAAGAAGAAGAAACATCCTGTACACTTCAAGAAGTAGAACAAGAAGAAAAAGTGATTCATACAATACTTGGAGACTTCCCTGAAGATTGGCCCCAATGTGAAGGAGCTGTAATTGTACCTGTAATCAACTTTTTCCAACCAATAGAAGAACCAAGACGACAGGAAAAACCTGTTCAAATCTAAGAACCACCTGTTGTAGCGGAACCAGAGGATCCTCAATCAGTGAACCTGCCAGCCCTGTAGTGAGACTAAGGCAGGGCAGACTGTTACACAATTTACCTACTGCACATAGGTCTACTCAAAGCACAGACACTAGAGAACACCACAGACAAGTTGGGACACCTGAACTACGTCGGTCTAGCCGTAGTAAACAAGGTCAACCCCTGTCCAGATGCGGCGAGCGGGTGTAAAGTGTAAAATGCAAATATGAATACTTGGATGTACATTGAATGTAGATATTAGTGTATAGAAGGGTAGAGGAACTGGGCTTCGCCCCATGCACATGAAGTTAGGAACAGAAAGTGCCTCGGGTTAGGAGGAAGTACCCAGGTCTCCTAAGCCGAGACGCCCACAGGGAAAATGTTTATTTTGTTTAAGTAATTTATTGGACTTGAAAGACTTGAACCCGTAACCGTTAAGTATTGAGCCTACAGAAACTTTGCTGTATGAACTGTAGTGATGTGACCCATGGCCAGGTGCATCACATGGGTTATCAGAACAGGATCCTGTTCACAACAGCCTGTGTTGCTGTGTGTACTGTGTGAAGCCTGTCCGGTACACAATGGGTTAACAGCTAAAGGATAGATGAGCCGAATGAGTGGCCGAGACAGAGCAGTGTTTGCTAACTGACCAGTCCCAGGTGTGGGTGTGTCAGATGGGTGTGGCGAGCAGGACTTAACCCCTTCATGACCCAGCCTATTTTGACCCTAAAGACCTTGGCCTTTTTTGCAATTCTGACCAGTGTCCCTTTATGAGGTTATAACTCAGGAACGCTTCAACCGATCCTAGCGATTCTGAGATTGTTTTTTCGTGACATATTGGGCTTCATGCTAGTGTTAAATTTAAGTCGATAATTTTTGCGTTTATTTGTGGAAAAAATCAAAAATATGGCAAAAATTTTGAAAATTTCACAATTTTCACATTTTTAATTTTTTTTTCTGATAAACAAGAGAGATATGTGACAGAAAAAAGTTATTAAATAATATTTCCCACATGTCTACTTCACATCAGCACAATTTTGGAAAAAAAAAAATTTTTTGTTAGGACGTTATAAGAGTTCAAAGTTCATGAGCAATTTTTCATTTTTCAACCAAAATTTACAAAACCATTTTTTTTAGTGACCACATCACATTTGAAGTCCTTTTGAGGGGTGTACATGACAGAAAACACCCAAAAGTGACACCATTCCAAAAACTGCACCCCTCAAGCTACTCAAAACTACATTCGAGAAGATTATTAACCCTTCAGGTGCTTCACAGGAACTAAAGCAAAGTGGAAACAAAAAATGGATATTTTAATTTTTTTATCAAAAATGTTCTTTTAGCCTCAATTCTTTCATTTTCACATGGGCAACAGGATAAAATGGATCTTAAAATGTGTTGTGCAAATTCTCCCGAGTACATCGATACCTCATATGTGGTCATAAACCACTGTTTGGGCGCACGGCAGGGCTCAGAAGTGAAGGAGCGCAATTTGACTTTTGGAGCTAATTTTACATTCAAAAAGTGAAATGTCGCTCCTTCCCTTCTGACCCCTGCCGTGCGCCCAAACAGTAGTTTATGACCACATATGAGGTATCGGTGTACTCAGGAGAAATTGCCCAACAAATTTTAGGATGAATTTTATGCTGTTGCCATGTGAAAACGAAAAAATTTAGGCTAAAAGAAAATTTTTGTGAAAAAAAAAGTACTATTTCATTTTCACAGATCAATTTGTAAAGCACCTGGGGGTTCAATATGCTCACTACCCATCTAGATATGTTCCCTGGGGGGTCTAGTTTCCAAAATGGGGTCACTTGTGGGGGAGCTCCAATGTTTAGGCACGCAGGGGCTCTCCAAACGCGACATGGTGTCCGCTAACAATTTGAATAAAAATCAGCTCAAATTGTTAGCTGTAACCATGTTGTGTTTAGTGAGCCCCTGTGTGCCTAAACATTGGGGCTCCCCCACAAGTGACCCCATTTTGGAAACTAGACCCCCAAGGAACGTATCTAGATGCATAGTGAGCACTTTGAACCCCCAGGTGCTTCACAAATTCATCCATAAAAATGAAAAAGCACTTTTTTTTCCACAAAAAAATTCTTTTTTCATTATTATGGATCAATTTGTGAAGCACCTGGGGGTTGAAAGTGCTCACTATGCATCTAGATACGTTCCTTTGGGGGTCTAGTTTCCAAAATGGGGTCACTTGTGGGGGAGCTCCAATGTGGAGACGCACAGGGGCTCTCCAAACGCGACATGGTGTCCGCTAACAATTTGAATGCAAAATGAGCTCAAATTGTTAGCGGACACCATGTTGCGTTTGGAGAGCCCCTGTGCGTCTCCACATAGGAGCTCATCTACAAGTGACCCCATTTTGGAAACTAGACCCCAAGGGAACGTATCTAGATGCATAGTGAGCACTTTGAACCCCCAGGTGCTTCACAAATTAATCTGTAAAAATGAAAAAGTACTTTTTTTCCGCAAAAATCTTTTTTTTTCAATAATTTGTGAAGCACCTGGGGGTTCAATATGCTCACTACCCATCTAGATATGTTCCCTGGGGGGTCTAGTTTCCAAAATGGGGTAACTTGTGGGGGAGCTCCAATGTTTAGGCACACAGGGGCTCTCCAAAAGCGACATGGTGTCCGCTAACAATTTGAATAAAAATCAGCTCAAATTGTTAGCTGTCACCATGTTGCGTTTGGTGAGCCCCTGTGTGCCTAAACATTGGGGCTCCGCAACAAGTGACCCCATTTTGGAAACTAGACCCCCAGGGAACGTATCTAGATGCATAGTGAGTACTTTGAACCCCCAGGTGCTTCACAAATTCATCCATAAAAATGAAAAAGCCCTTTTTTTTCCACAAAAATTTCTTTTTTCATTATTACGGACCAATTTGTGAAGCACCTGGGGGTTCAAAGTGCTCACTATGCAGCTAGATATGTTCCCTGGGGGGTCTAGTTTCCAAAATGGGGTCACTTGTGGGGGAGCTCCAATGTGGAGACGCACAGGGGCTCTCCAAACACGACATGGTGTCCGCTAACAATTTGAATGCAAAATGAGCTCAAATTGTTAGCGGACACCATGTTGCGTTTGGTGAGCCCCTGTGTGCCTAAATATTGGAGCTCCCCCACAAGTGACCCCATTTTGGAAACTAGACCCCCCAGGGAACGTATCTAGATGCATAGTGAGTACTTTGAACCCCCAGGTGCTTCACAAATTCATCCATAAAAATGAAAAAAGCCCTTTTTTTTCCACAAAAATTTCTTTTTTCATTATTACGGACCAATTTTGTGAAGCACCTGGGGGTTCAAAGTGCTCACTATGCAGCTAGATATGTTCCCTGGGGGGTCTAGTTTCCAAAATGGGGTCACTTGTGGGGGAGCTCCAATGTGGAGACGCATAGGGGCTCTCCAAACACGACATGGTGTCCGCTAACAATTTGAATGCAAAATGAGCTCAAATTGTTAGGGGACACCATGTCGCGTTTGGTGAGCCCCTGTGTGCCTAAACATTGGAGCTCCCCCACAAGTGACCCCATTTTGGAAACTAGACCCCCCAGGGAACGTATCTAGATGCATAGTGAGCACTTTGAACCCCCAGGTGCTTCACAAATTGATCTGTAAACATGAAAAAGTACTTGTTTTCCGCAAAAACAATTTTTTCCATTAATTTGTGAAGCACCTGGGGGGTCAATATGCTCACTATCCATCTAGATAAGTTCCCTGGGGGGTCTAGTTTCCAAAATGGGGTCACTTGTGGGGGAGCTCCAATGTTTAGGCACACAGGGGCTCTCCAAAAGCGACATGGTGTCCGCTAACAATTTGAATAAAAATCAGCTCAAATTGTTAGCTGTCACCATGTTGCGTTTGGTGAGCCCCTGTGTGCCTAAACATTGGGGCTCCGCAACAAGTAACCCCATTTTGGAAACTAGACCCCCCAGGGAACGTATCTAGATGCATAGTGAGTACTTTGAACCCCCAGGTGCTTCACAAATTCATCCATAAAAATGAAAAAGCACTTTTTTTTCCACAAAAATTTCTTTTTTCATTATTACGGACCAATTTGTGAAGCACCTGGGGGTTCAAAGTGCTCACTATGCAGCTAGATATGTTCCCTGGGGGGTTTAGTTTCCAAAATGGGGTCACTTGTGGGGGAGCTCCAATGTTTAGGCACACAGGGGCTCTCCATATGCGACATGGTGTCCGCTAACAATTGGAATTGTTAGCGGACACCATGTCACGTTTGGTGAGCCCCTGTGTGCCTAAACATTGGGGCTCCCCCAAAAGTGACCCCATTTTGTAAACTAGACACCCCAAGGAATGTATCTAGATGCATAGTGTGCACTTTGAACCTCCAGGTGCTTCACAAATTGATCTGTAAAAATGAAAAAATAATTTTTTTGTGGAAAAAAAGTACTTTGTTATTTTTATGGATCAATTTGTGAAGCACTTGGGGGTTCAAAGTGCTCACTATGCATCTAGGTACGTTCCTTGGGGGGTCTAGTTTCCAAAATGGGGTCACTTGTGGGGGAGCTCCAATGTGTAGGCACACAGGGGCTCTCCATACGCAACCTGGTGTTTGCCAACAATTGGAATTGTTAGCGGACACCAGGTCGCGTATGGAGAGCCCCTGTGTGCCTAAACATTGGAGCTCCCCCACAAGTGACCCCATTTTGGAAACTAGACCCCCAGGGAACATATCTAGATGCACAGTGAGCACTTTGAACCACCATGTGCTTCACAAATTGAGACGTATAAATGAATAAAGAAACTTTATGTGAAAAAACATACTAGTCTAGTAGTTGCAATTCGCAGCATAGGGGACCCATGGGGCTCTGTCATATTTTTGGTCCAGCCAGGTACAACTTGGCAGCTACGGACTGCCACCAGCCCCCAGCTGCTTTGTCATACCTGGCTGGAACGAAAAATACAACGAAGCCTATTTTTTTTTTATTTCTAGAATTATTTCTAGAAAAAAAATGACATAGGGCTCCGCCATTTTTTTGGTCCAGCCAGGTACAACTTGGCAGCTACGGACTGCCACCAGGCCCCAGCTGCCTCGTCATACCTGGCTGGAACCAAAATTACAGCGAAGCCTATTTTTTTTTTTATTTCTAGAAATATTTCTAGAAAAAAAATGACATAGGGCTCCGCCATATTTTTGGTCCAGCCAGGTACAACTTGGCAGCTACGGACTGCCACCAGCCCCCAGCTGCCTCGTCATACCTGGCTGGAACCAAAAATACAGCGAAGCCTATTTTTTTTTTATTTCTAGAAATATTTCTAGAAAAAAAATGACATAGGGCTCCGCCATATTTTTGGTCCAGCCAGGTACAACTTGGCAGCTACGGACTGCCACCAGCCCCCAGCTGCCTCGTCATACCTGGCTGGAACCAAAAATACAGCGAAGCCTATTTTTTTTTTATTTCTAGAATTATTTCTAGAAAAAAAATGACATAGGGCTCCGCCATATTTTTGGTCCAGCCAGGTACAACTTGGCAGCTACGGACTGCCACCAGCCCCCAGCTGCCTCGTCATACCTGGCTGGAACCAAAAATACAGCGAAGCCTATTTTTTTTTTTTTCTAGAAATATTTCTAGAAAAAAAATGACATAGGGCTCCGCCATATTTTTGGTCCAGCCAGGTACAACTTGGCAGCTACGGACTGCCACCCACCCCCAGCTGCCTCGTCATACCTGGCTGGAACCAAAAATACAGCGAAGCCTATTTTTTTTTTATTTCTAGAAATATTTCTAGAAAAAAAAATTACGTGGGGCTCCGCCATATTTTTGGTCCAGCCAGGTACAACTAGGCAGCTGGGGGCTGGAATCCTCAGCATAGAGAGGCCCAAGCGTTCTGGGCCCCCCATGCTGCGAATTGCAGCCCGCAGCCGCCCCAGAAAATGGCGCATTCATTGAAGCGCCATTTTCTGGCGCTGTACCCACGCTCTTCCAGTTGCCCTGGTGCCGGTGGCTAACTGGGTAATAAAGGGGTTAATGCCAGCTTTTTATTGGCAGCTGGCACTAAGCCCGAGATTCATAATATAGGGCCAATGTTAGACCCGCCATTAGGAATCTCTAGTACGGTAAATAGTTAATAAATACACACAGAGAAAAATCTTTTTATTTGAAAAAAAACAGACACAATTCGGACTCCATCTTTATTATAAAAAGATCCGACGTAGTCCACAACGAAGGTCCCACGACGCTCGATCGCTCCGACGTAGTCCATAACGAAGGTCCCACGACGTTTGTCTCCGACGTAGTCCACAACGAAGGTCCCACGACTCTCGATCACCTTTTCTTTCAGATCGCTACTCTGGAGCCCGATCCGCCAGCATGGTGATCGAGCTGCAGAAAGTGATCTGACACCCCGGGCGCAGTGACCCATTATGTGCATCACTGCGCCTGGGCTGCCAGATCACTTTCCGCAGCTCGATCCCCATGCAGGGAGATCGGGCTGCAGAGCAGCGATCTAAGAGCCTGGGCACAGTGACCCACTATGTACATCACTGTGCCTGGGCTGCCAGATCGCTTTCCGCAGCTCGATCCCCATGCATGGGGATCGAGCTGCGGAAAGCGATCTGGCAGCACAGGCGCATTGACCCACTATGTGCATCACTGCGTCGGGCTGTCAGATTGCTTTCTGCAGTTCGATGCCCATGCAGGGAGATCGGGCTGCAGAGCAGCGATCTAAGAGCCTGGGCGCAGTGACCCACTATGTGCATCACTGCGCCTGGGCTGCCAGATCGCTTTCCGCAGCTCGATCCCCATGCATGGGGATCGAGCTGCGGAAAGCGATCTGGCAGCACAGGCGCATTGACCCACTATGTGCATCACTGCGTCGGGCTGTCAGATTGCTTTCTGCAGTTCGATGCCCATGCAGGGAGATCGGGCTGCAGAGCAGCGATCTAAGAGCCTGGGCGCAGTGACCCACTATGTGCATCACTGCGCCTGGGCTGCCAGATCGCTTTCCGCAGCTCGATCCCCATGCATGGGGATCGAGCTGCGGAAAGCGATCTGGCAGCACAGGCGCATTGACCCACTATGTGCATCACTGCATCCGGGCTGTCAGATTGCTTTCTGCAGCTCGATGCCCATGCAGGGAGATCGGGCTGCAGAGCAGCAATCTAAGAGCCTGGGCGCAGTGACCCACTATGTGCATCACTGCGCCCGGGCTGTTAGATAGCTTTCTGCAGCTCGATCCCCATGCATGGGGATCGAGCTGCGGAAAGCGATCTGGCAGCCCAGGCGCAGTGATGCACATAGTGGGTCACTGCGCCCGGGGTGTCAGATCACTTTCTGCAGCTAGATCCTCAGAATCCAGCTGTAGGAAGTGATCTGACAGATCCAGTACAGTGATCCACAGTGATCACATAATGGTCACTGTGGATCACTGTGCTGGATCTGTCAGATCACTTCCTACAGCTGGATCCTCAGGATCCAGCTGTAGAAAGTGATCTGACAGATCCAGTACAGTGATCCACAGTGATCACATAATGGTCACTGTGGATCACTGTGCTGGATCTGTCAGATCACTTCCTACAGCTGGATCCTCAGGATCCAGCTGTAGAAAGTGATCTGACAGATCCAGTACAGTGATCCACAGTGATCACATAATGGTCACTGTGGATCACTGTGCTGGATCTGTCAGATCACTTCCTACAGCTGGATCCTCAGGATCTAGCTGTAGAAGTCATCTGACAGCTCCAGCACAGAGCTGTCAGATGCGAGCGGCCGGAGAGAAGAGGAGGAGGATCGGGACGCAGCCGTGCAGCAGGATGGAGCGCGATCGCCGGAGGGGTGAGTGGGAGAAGCGATCGCCGCTCCGGTGGTCGGGGGGGGCAGGCAGGGGGAAAGAGGGGGGGTGACAGGGCTTGGGGGGGCACTCACAGGAAGCGGGGGCAGGCAGGAGCAGGCGGGCGGCAGGAAGAGGAAGCCCGCGGTAGGGACAGGAAGCGGCCGCAGGGACAGGAAGCGGGGGGGCGGGGGTAAGAAAGATGAAGAGGGGGCAGGATAGAGAGGTGGGGGACAGGGGGGCACTTAGAGGATGCCAGGGTAGCAGATCGGAGGGTAGGGAGAGCAGGGGCAGGCAGGGAAGCATGACAGGCGCGGTGATTTTCACTTTCACTTTTGAGCGCCAATCACCGCGCCTGTAGCCGGGGGGGTGGGGGTGGGGGCAAATCGACCCCCCATGGGGTGTTGTACAACACCCCATGTACCTGCAGGCCGAATGACAGGTCAGTGAGACCCTCACTCGGCCTGCAGGAGCCCGATCAATCCATGGCCCACCCCCTGGGCCAAGGGTCGGGAACGAACTTGTTTCCATGGCCCAAACGGTGGGCCAAGGGTCGTGAAGGGGTTAACCTGCCAGGTGTCTGTGTGAGAGGGGGACTGGAGATGGGAACTAAGTGAAGTCCAGACCACTGAGATGTGAGGACGTGTGAGAGGCAATCTGTCCCTTTGGGACATGAGGGGAGCCGGCCCTTCTCCATATGTGAGGCTCCTAGTCCCTCTGTTACTTGGGTGCGTGCCAGTGTTCATGATTGGGTTGTGATGGCTCCTAGAGTTGGGGAAACTGTGGCTGACACTGGAGGGCTATTGTTCAGGCGTGGGGCGAGACACGAGCTGGAGGAGTCCTTGGGGGACGCCTGGTGTACCCGAGAACTCAGGTTGCTTGGCCCGGTCAGGTGCCCGGTAAGGACTGAGTCGACGGATGTATGGTGGCCTAAGTGTGCTATGTATATGTGTGCCAGGCGGGCATAGCTGCCATGTTCTGTGTTATGTGAATAGTCCTTCGAATGTGATGTGTTCAAGTGTATAGCCCTATGGGAGGCGTATATGTGAATAGTGCCAGGTGGGCATAACCGCTATTAGAACCAAACTGAGTAGTCTGCAAGGGTCAGTGGGAGACACCTTGATGTTCTGTTGATGTGTGAAGGCTGATGTGTAATCAACAGGGTGTATGTAAAAGTACCCTTGGTGATCAAAGGAAAGTATGTGTGTCGTGGGTGACTCATGATGACTGAGGCAGAAAGGGCCAAGCCTGAGGTATCTGCGGGGTGACCCCATGTAACATGGGACTGACTATTGTGTCGAGCAGGGTCCCGGGGATAAGCGATGTATGGTGTAATGTAGGTTTAGACTCCCTAGGGGTAGGTTGAGGATCACTACAATAATGTGTAAAGTGTGCAAATGATGGGAAAGATCCCTGTCAAAAGCCAGGCGGATGTAACCGCCATTAGAACCAGACTGAGGTCTGCAAGGGTCGGTGGGGGACGCCTTGAGGTTCTGTTGAAAATGTGTTATATGACTAAATGTACAGTGCCTACAAGTAGTCTTCAACCCCCTGCAGATTTAGGTGGTTTGATAAGATGCAAATAAGTTAGAGCCTTCAAACTGCAAACGAGGGTAGGATTTATTAACAGAAGCATAAATCTTACAAACCAAAAAGTTATGTTGCTCAGTTGAATTTTAATAAATTTTAAACATAAAAGTGTGGGTCAATTTTTATTCAACCCCTAGGTTTAATATTTTGTGGAATAACCCTTGTTTGCAATTACAGCTAATAATCGTCTTTTATAAGACCTGATCAGGCCGGCACAGGTCTCTGGAGTTATCTTGGCCCACTCCTCCATGCAGATGTTCTCCAAGTTATCTAGGTTCTTTGGGTGTCTCATGTGGACTTTAATCTTGAGCTCCTTCCACAAGTTTTCAATTGGGTTAAGGTCAGGAGACTGACTAGGCCTCTCCATCACCTTGATTTTTTCCCTCTTGAACCAGGCCTTGGTTTTCTTGGCTGTGTGCTTTGGGTCGTTGTCTTGTTGGAAGATGAAATTACGACCCATCTTAAGATCCTTGATGGAGGAGCGGAGGTTCTTGGCCAAAATCTCCAGGTAGGCCGTGCTATCCATCTTCCCATGGATGCGGACCAGATGGCCAGGCCCCTTGGCTGAGAAACAGCCCCACAGCATGATGCTGCCACCACCATGCTTGACTGTAGGGATGGTATTCTTGGGGTCGTATGCAGTGCCATCCAGTCTCCAAACGTCACGTGTATGGTTGGCACCAAAGATCTCGATCTTGGTCTCATCAGACCATAGAACCTTGAACGAGTCTGTCTCAGAGTCCTCCAAGTGATCATGAGCAAACTGTAGATGAGCCTTGACATGACGCTTTGAAAGTAAAGGTACCTTACGGCTCGTCTGGAACGGAGACCATTGCGGTGGAGTACGTTACTTATGGTATTGACTGAAACCAATGTCCCCACTGTCATGAGATCTTCCCGGAGCTCCTTCCTTGTTGTCCTTGGGTTAGCCTTGACTCTTCGGACAAGCCTGGCCTCGGCACGGGAGGAAACTTTCAAAGGCTGTCCAGGCCGTGGAAGGCTAACAGTAGTTCCATAAGCCTTCCACTTCCGGATGATGCTCCCAACAGTGGAGACAGGTAGGTCCAACTCCTTGGAAAGGGTTTTGTACCCCTTGCCAGCCTTGTGACCCTCTACGATCTTGTCTCTGATGGCCTTGGAATGCTCCTTTGTCTTTCCCATGTTGACCATGTATGAGTGCTGTTCACAAGTTTGGGGAGGGTCTTAAATAGTCAGAAAAGGCTGGCAAAATAGATAATCCACACATGTGAAGCTCATTGTTCTTTGTGCCTGAACTACTTCTTAATACTTTAGGGGGACCAAACAGAATGCTGGTGGTTTGAGGGGTTGAATAATAAATGACCCTCTGAATTAACTTTTAACGCTTTAAAAAAATAAATAAAAAATTAAAAAATCTTTTTGGCTGCAGTGCATTTCCCACTTCCAGGCTGATCTACAGTCCAAATGTCACAATGCCAAGTTAATTCCGCATGTGTCAACAAGCTAAATCTGCAGGGGGTTGAAGACTACTTGTAGGCACTGTATTATAATGTAAATAATGTGATGGAATATCCTGTAATATACAGAGGTGAATGTTATGTTATATGAGTAATAAGCAGTTTATGACAGAAAAATTAATAAACCTGCTGTGTATGTTACGTTACACATAGTAGTTTGTGTTAATTATGCTGCCAAGTGGGTTCCCCAGGGGCGCTGCCTCACAGAACTTTAACATTTTTCCTGGATTCCCCACTTTATATAAAAATGGACCATAGCCATAGGACTGGTGGTGGCAAAAACTCTTCTTTTTCAGCCTGCGGCAGATGGACTAGCGCCGTATGGACTGCTTTACCTGTTTTTCACTATTTTTCTGTGGTTTTTGTCATTTTTAATTTTCAAGACTCTAAATAATACTTGTTGCTGTTATTGTTACTGTTTAAAATGTTTTCTTAGTCCAGGAGTGTTAAAGTTAACTAGGGGGGAATGTGGCACCCTGCGGTACATGTAGACACAGGAACACCTAGTGCGTGGAGGGATTTCCACATCGGTACACCTCACACATACAACTCCTTCAACCCCAGGCCTGTAGGGGGAGCCCTTAGGCAAGATCCTCTATAAATACAGGTGCTGGGGTTGAGTTAGACAATGCAGTTCCTGAGAGGACTGTGAAGAGATCCTGAGAGGTAGAGAGCAGTGCTAAGCTCCTTTCAGGGACCTTGTGGAGCAGTTCCAGTCAGTACTGTGAAGAGCCTTAGCCCTTGTGAGGTACCCGAGAGTGAGGAACGAAGGCAAGGCGAGGAACAGAGCAACAGGGCAGAGGAGCCATACCGGCTCACCCAAAGAAGTAACCCGGACACCGGAATCCGAGTCTGCCAGGGACAGTTTAGCCCAGCAGAAAACACCAGTATACTGAGGAGACTCCAGTGTCCCGGGCACCCGAAGCACCTTCAACACGAGAGCCAGGAACCACAGGAGAGTAGCTGGATCCAACAGAGGGTCCTCAGTGCAGTCAACACTGGTGAAACACACAGAGGAGGCCAGGCCAAGTTCCAAACAGGTCAGGGCTTTAGCGTGAGCAAAGAGAAAGACAAGAAGGCCTTACAACTCGCTAGATGTGGAAATCCTAAAGTGCTTCCTGACCACCTGGTAGTGTACCCTGGACAGTGCCAGCTTAACATCAGTAAAGGTACGGAAAACTACTCCCAGTGTGTGTGTCAGTTCTTACATCCCTGATTCTGTGCAACGCAGAGACTGTAGAGACATCCCGCCTGTAGAGCCACCTCCCTGTGCCAAATCCTATTTCCACATCACTGCCCCATGCAAAAAATAGTAATGGCGGTCTGATTAGGAGCGCTCTAATGATTAAGTAGACATGTAAGATGTTTTAATAAATGGCAAACCTTTTATTAAATTCTTAGCTTCCCTCACAGCTCCACTACGCGTTTCAACTGCATAAAACAGTCTTCATCAGGTGGTGTTAGAGCGCTCCTAATCAGCGCTCCTAATCAGACCGCCATTACTATTTTTTGCATGAAAACTACTCCCCTTGAGAGGGACTGGCGGCTGGAGCAGCTCAGGAACAGCACAAACGATCTGCCTTGAGGACCTGGCGTTTCCCTGGTAACCCACAACAAAGAGCGGTGACGCAAATTCGGTTTCGCGGTCATGTGACCGGATAGGTCCTGTTCCGAGGACCAGGAGAGAGGAGAGCGGAGAGGCAGCGCACATACCGCTGACGGCAGAGGCTGGTAAACCGAGTTGTGCAGGACTTGCACAACCCGATAAGGTGAGTGGCCACCTACCCATGCCACTTAGACGTTTTTAATAAGGGGATCCTACACATTTGCGCCCCTCTTCTTTTTTGCTTTGCACATCACTGCCCCAGGAATCCTGCTCCACCTATGGGGAGCAACACCATCAGGCTACCGATCCATCATCCCCGGAGGTCTGCAGAATCGCCGGTGCCATCACCGGACACCGTAGGTGGCGTCATATATTACTTTTATTTTACTAAACCCCTTTTTAAGCGACCACCAAGGCCACAGCCCCGGGCACCGACCACCATTGACAGCATCCATAACTAAACGTCCAGGATTCTGCCCTGGGGCAGGTCATACCTGGTTTACCTATGAAGTCCAATAAAATTCCTTAGTGTTCTCTTCCCTCTAATCACAGCTGTTTCAGCAGGGTGTTTGCTATAAAATACAGCTGAAATGATTATGAAGCTTGCTCTGCTTTTGAGCCAGCAAAATCACCACGTCAAACATGTACTGTGGTTTAAAGGAAGGCCTTGCCCCCTGCACTTAACATGCACGATTATACAGTGACCAATTCTGAATTCTGAACAAAACTGTAGAAATTAACTATATGTAACTTGGTTTAACTATTGGAAGTATTTTTTTTAATATCGTTCCCTAGCATAAAAAAAGGTTACAGGGTCACTGCACCCAGAGTAACAGTATATACAGTCAGGGGCAGACTGGCCCAGGTGGCAGGGGGGCAAGTGCCCCCTGGGCTGGTAGTATAGCCCTCATCTAGGGCCGCCCCCCACAGAAATGGGCCGGCCAGCGGCGCTGTGAAAGTACAGCAGACACGGCGCCTTGCGGCCAGCGCTGTGATACAGCAGCAGACACGGCGGGTGACACAGTGAGTCTCTTTCGACACAGGCTCCAGTTACAAGGTGGGTTTAGTGCAATTGATCTTTACATCTGAGTACAGTACAGATTTATCTACAGTTTGTAAAGCATCTCTAAGGCCTCTTCAGGCAACTAGATACAAGCTGGGACAATTCTTTTTATAATGTCTGCTATATACAAACACAATCCTTGATGATGTAAGGGTACTTACGCGAGTGTTGCTCTATAATCCTAAATTTATTTTATGAACCCATCTAAAGACTAAAAGAAATCAAGAGTCCAAGTGTATTTAATCTCAGGTCACTTAGCCTGACGGACAAGCTTCAGCTTGTATTAAGCAGTATGAGATTTTAGCAGCAGTAAAGAAGCAGGACACTTAGGAGGTGTCAATCAGGCTGGGTGGTTAATCCATATCTGAATGGCTAGATAATTCTACCTGAAAGTTTAAACATCAACCTCATCAGATCTAACATGTATTTATAAATATATGCCATTTGTATTGAGAAATCTTATTACAGACCTTCTAATTACATAGTGAAAAAATATTAAGATACATAGAGTTAGAATGAAAAAAAAATATTTACCTTCTTCTGAAGTACGCAGTGGAAAATGAATATGAACATTCCCTGAAGACTGTTGAAAACAGTGAACAAATATGCCATGATGACTGTACTTTCATTTATATACATAAGTCCAAAAGCCCAAGTCAACCCTAGTAGACAAAGGAGGGCTATTGCACCTATAACCCACGATCTGAAATAGAATACAACAAATAAAATATTAATTTTTGTTAACTCACATTATTTTTTTTTATTTTAAAATAACATGCGTTCTACGGTAGTTGTAGTAATGAAGTTTTCCACTACAGTTAAAATTCATGACATATCCTTTGGGCAGGTCATTAATATCAAATCATTAGGATCTGCCTCCTGCCATCCACACCCATCAGATCTTACCAGCATTGGCAGAAGTAAGATGTAAGCAGTATGCATAGTGGAACCCTATCTCTCATCACAATGTCCTGGGTACTGTAGATCAATTCCTATTCAAAACCCAACAAAAATTCCTTTCCTAACACGTTTTAGAAGACTAGATGAAAAATAAAATCCTAACTGTATCCCATTTACCTAGACACTTCTTTTATATCCTCTATTTTTGTCTCTACGACAAAAACCTTAAGGTTTTATTCTTCTCTGACATACATGGGCAGTCTCCATGTGTGGGAATAAAGCAGTGAAGTTTATCTCCAGAGGTTTCCCACTTTCATGTTCTTCTTTTCAAGATAGACTCTCTCCTTGTTTGTTGTTACAATAAACCACCACTATCCGTTCTTCCTCTTCCTCCAATTCAAGAAACACACACTAAGAGCTACAGGCGTCAAGAATAACAGTCATTTTAATTTTTATTTCAGAAATCAATAGTATACATTGAAATAAGGAACTGATCAAATAAAAAAATATGCTGCTTTCATTTGCAGGACTGACTACTCATTTTTTAAATTGCCAGTTTACGGGTAAAATCTGTATTCATTAAATCCAACTGAAGTCACTGGGACGCAAAGACGCAAATAGGGTTTTATCTTAAATACACAGAAATAAACTGATGAGTTTTCAAGTTGTGAAACACAAGATAGATATTTAGATATTGTGGACACACCAGTGAAGATGATGCAGTATTTATTTCACCGAGTTTTAAATCTATCACCGCTTCTTATTCAGGAAAGGAAGCACAATGGATTGTGGTTTATTTCATGAAGAAGATGCTGTGATACCTTTACAACTTGTTGAAATAAATGCTGAATCATCTTCCCTAGGGTATCCTACGTTTGCGGACTGGTTGTCTTTAGCAGCAGCGCAGGTTTAATATGTTCTCTTCCTTTGTTCTATATTTATTGAAGATAGATTATGACAGTAATGAGATAGGAGATGGCAATTGCTACTGATAAGATTCTGAGATGACTCGAATGATTGGCTGAATTGTCATTATGCCGATAGCCATCTAATCTGTATTGCTATCATTGATATCATCTGTGCCGGTTGCTTCAGGTGGCATACTGTAGATGTGGCATATATCTGTGATGATTCCTTATGTGGTCATCACTTTGAAGAGAGATTTGATCACATGAACAAAGACAGATCATATTTTTGTGGATTCTTAGTGGGGAGAGAAAGACATAGCCACAATACAAAACGTCCCTGCAAGAGAATGCAAACATATGACAGGTAATTATGTGATTGAAACTCGACTCTTCATTTTGGGCAAATGAATTGGAATTAAATGCACATTAGTAAGGTTAGTACATTATATTTTTTAAAAGTTGCCAGCGTCTATAAGTTTATCCTGTAGGAATAGATGCAACAAAGAGTGGTCTTCTGTGGCAAGTCCATTAATCACCTTGTCATAGTACTTTTACAATTTTATCAAAATATCAGCTGATCTGATATGATACAAAAAATGTACTGTACATAAACAGGTTATTGAAAAATAATCAAGACAATTTTTCTAAATCCTTGGCATCTATGATAACTCTTCTTTCAGATTTTTTTCAGGATATTGAGAATGTTTCTTTTTAGACTGATTGTGAAATTCTAGGTCATATGATTCTGCTATCTAATTTTTACCAGGTGCTGTGAAGAATATGAGAGATATTATTCAGACATGCCAATCAATCATAATCCCCCGAGATATCTATGGTATTGTATGGATTGAGTGACTATATAATGGGCACTATACAATAGTTTCTATTGGATAGAGTTGATACTGTAGATGGCTGAGAATAGCTAGTATGATAATGCATAGACAGGAGATTCACTCTGTGCTGATGGAGGATGAGCGGTTTCCTTGGACAGGGTGACATAGCTGAACCTATCAGTGCGCTCATTGTAGGTGACTATACAGGATTTAGCCATTGGTTTAGGCACGATACACTATTGAGTAGGTAACCAATAGATGGGGATAGGAGCGTCTGGTCAGGTGATGTAAACACAGGGAAGGTCGAGCGTGATAGGTTGGTGGTGATAAGGAGGTGGTGCCCACGCTGTGCTGACCTATTAGAGACAGTTTGCCAACAGGACAGTAATGGCTTGAGATGAATTGGGAGACGTGATTGGTTGCTGAACGGGAACACACTGAGCATGCGCATTGGCCCCCAGCGTGTTGCTCACGGCTGGTGAATGTAGCCGGCGCACAGGAGATGAGTGACATGCCGATCCGAGACAGTAGATATGGATCCGTGTGACAAACGGACGCGGTCACCTGAGAGTAGATGCCTAGACCAGTTACTGAGGTAATGGGCCGCTGACGATAAGGTCCTTATTGAATGAGGAGGCAGGATTGACGTCTACACATGAGATTTTAACATCTATAGATGTGGTTATTGTATATGTCTTTATCTTCCACCGATTGCCTCACAGGATGTAGCATCTAAGGTTATCAATATTCATACCTAATTGTCTGGCTGTTGATATGGTAACTGAAAGGTTCGTGCTGATTGGATACTGGTGTTAACTGTTCATGTGCTAGCATATTTTAGATAATCTTTGGATTAAGGCTATTATGCCTATCAAAACATATAATTTATCTGATAAAAAGATGGGGTAACCGCATATAACACCTTATATGGAATTTTATCATGTTTTATCATGTATTGTTGTATATGTTATGTGTTTTGTATTAATTGATAGATGTGATTTGTGATTGGTCTACACAGATTTATGGGTGTGGTGGAGCTTTATTTAAAGAGGTCAATTGATTAACATACTGAGCTTGATAAAGACCACAGCAGTGGTCGAAACGTCGCTTCTGTTGACCATGGAATAAAGGATGCCTTGAATTTCACCATCGAAGGTCTGTGACGCTGTCTTTTCTTGACTTTAAATCTATGGTTGTAAGTCATACATATTGTTACATCTGTACCTGCACATATTAGCAATTCCCCTCTTACCCCCTCTTTAACAACTTACACAATAGGTGACAATTTTATACCATTGGGTGGTAAAAATGAATAATTAAACTTTTACCACTAAAATGTTTTTAGCACAAGTTTTTAAATTTTTATAATTGCTAATAGAAAAAAAGGGCCACACAGTTGTTCAATTTCTCCTCTCCTGAATTCACCAATACCATACATGTAATCTGGAACTACTTTTCAGACACAGTGGAGAACTCAGACAGAAAGGAGTGCACATGTTATGGAATGATTTGTGGGTGCCATATCACTTCCACAGAGCCCCTGAGGTGCTAGAACAGTTTAGCTTCCCTATGGGTAATCTCATTTTACAAGATACACCTCTTAATGAATTTATCTAGGGGTGCAGTAATCATACTGATGCTATAAATGTCATAGAATTTTATACCATTGGGCGGTGAAGAAAAATTGTTTTGTAAAAATATTAGAACAAAAGAGAAGCGTACATAGAGACTTATCAGAGTGACAAATTGCTTATTAGGTGACAGAGCCAGTAACCTTGTCGGGTTGTGCCTGTCACAAAACCTTTAGAGTATTTCATGGCTGCAGCACTCCACCCAGTGTCAAGCGCTCGAGGAAGAGAAAAAAAGGTGGTTTCTTTGTGTAACCTGTAAGTTACCTGTAGCCACCCAAGAAATGTAGCCGCGTGTAAAGGGGCCCTAAGGCCCCTTTACACACACCAGATAAGTTGGTGTGTGTAAAGTGGCCCTAAGGCTCAGTGCTAAATATATACTCCTACAATGGCTTACAAGATGGAGGACACACTAGAATAGGTTTAATCCTTTTTTAGGATGCTATTAAAGACAAAATCTGATTACAATATAATGTTTAAAAGTTTTAAAAGGTTTTTTAAAAAATTTTTATTAAAAATATGTGAACAGGTTAAGATTACAATATACTTTCAATTTCTTTCTTCTGGCACTGAAGTGTAATTGTTAGTGAACCTTGGTGGGATTTCAAATATACATTGACAAACGTTTGCTGTTCTGCCGTGGCCTGCAATATGATGTAGAAGGTTGGTTTAAATCATTGCTCTCTCACGCTTTTTAAGTCTCTACTTTGTGCAAGGTATTACCTTACCTATGAAAGGAGATATTTTGGAGCACTCTTTGTGCAGTTTCTTCTTATTTAGCTTGCAAAGATTTTAAATTATTAATAAGGTTGTGGGTAAACATTGTAACAATGTGTAAATGTGTCACGCTCCTAGTGATATGCCCAATAACCAATAAGTGTGTTCTTACCCTTACTTGAGATTAATTCTCTTATTTGTTCATGTAGTTTACATTAGATTACAGGCTTGTGTTTATGTGATGATTACTGGAAAGATCTAATTGGTTCTTTAGGGCAAAATTGTGCTGGTTAATCAGACCCTACATTGCATGTATAGACTGTACCTTAAAATGTTAATTCGCATTGGTCCACTGTGAATGTGTGGAACACTTTGTTGTTATCCTTCTGTTTGGTGCTTGACATATGTAGCTGTAATCATATTCCAATTTATAAGCTAAATACTTACTTACTTATTGACCCACCCTGAAAATCAGGGACACAATACCTGTTTGTTTGCAGAAAGCATGGGTTTTTATTGCCCAGGATTTTTCAAGGTGTTATAATTCAGATAGCTTTCCTATTCTATACTTGATGGTTATAGAAATGCATATAATGGGTTAATCTGCTACCAAATATATGTGTGGGGGTGTGACTTCAATATTTACCTTCGTGCTATACCTTTAAATATATTCAATTATTAGCAGATTGGTGCTGCGTAGTAAATGGTTGATCATAGATCCTGGTGATACAATATGCTGCAGTAGATATACTCTATACCAGAAGGTTCTAAAAATAAGTATATTGGGTCAATCTTTTATTCAATATGTGTGTGGGTGTTTGGCTGCCATATTTACCTTGGTGCTGTGCCTTTAAATATATTTAGTTGTTAGCAGATTGGTGCTTTCCAGTATCTTGGTGATCATAGATCCTGGTGATATAGTGTGATATAGGGGTTATATTCCTTAAGTGTATTTCTCCCATATACGGTATTATAAACAATTAATTTACCTAGTGTTGTAGACATATACAGGGTGGGCCTGTAAATAAAATAGGAATAGTTGGTAATATCAACTTCCTCTTTGTAGCACACAAAACCTTTACAAATGGGTGGTGACCATGGTGGCTATTTTGAAGTCAGCCATTTTGAATCCAAATTAGTTTTTTTCAATAGGAAGAGGGTCATGTGACACATCAAACCTATGGAGAATTTCATAAGAAAAACAATGATGTGCTTTGGTTTTATATGCATTCTTTCAGCATGAGTTATAGTCTACATCAAATTTCACATTAGAAAGCACATTGAATTATTGCAAGAGGTTAATACAACGTGAGGTGATGGTGGTATAGAAAACCTGGTAAGGACTCGTGACAGCCCCTCGTGGAACAGGAGTCCTCTTCTTCATTTCGGGTGATGTATTTAAGCAAAAGCCATTGAATTGTTCATATGCTTCATTATTTATCTGTTATTTGGTCACTTGTCCCCCCCCCACTTCTTCTGTAAACCGCCATGGAACCAATGGCGCTATATAAATTAATAATAAAATAATATAATATAATTGCGTTGATGTCTGGTGAATGCAGTATCCAGGTCATTGCAGCAGATGCAAGACACCCTATGAGACCACCCACCTCCCATGCTACAGATTAGCAAACTGCTTGCCAAATTTCGTGAAACAGGTTCAGTGTTGGATTTGCCAAAATGTGCACGCAAGATAACTGTCACTATTGAAGAAACATCAGTGGTTGTCCTAGCTTCATTCAGGAAGAGCCCACAGTGTAGCACTCACCGCAAGTCACTGGAGAGTGGCATCAGTCTAACATCCCTTTGGCGGATATTAGCTACTCAAAAATGGCACCTTTAGAAAATCCAGCTGCTGCAGCATCTCAATGAGGATGACCGAGATTGGTGCACTGAATTTACAGTAAGGGCAAAACAAAATTGGAACAGGACCCTCAGTTTACACAGAACATTGTGTTCAATGATGAGTCAAACTTTTTTGTGAATGGTGAAGTTAACAAACAAAACCACCGCTATTGGTCTGAAACTAACCCACATTGGATAGCTCCCTCCAAGACTGTTGGAAAACAAGAATTGATGGTATGGTGTGGTATATGGGGTGCAAAGATAGTGGGGCCATTCTTCATCAATGGAAACCTCAATGCCACTGGATATCTGAAATTGCTACATGATGATGTGTTGCCCTCTATTTGCAATGAAGATGGAACGTTCCCTAAGTTTTTATAATAAGATGGTGCACCACCGCATTATGGGTGTCAGGTCCAAGCATCCCTACATGAACTGTTTCCAGGAAAGTAGATTGGTCATTGAAGGCCAGTTGAACGACCACCAAGGTCTCCCGATCTGACCCCCTTAGACCTTTATCGTAGCGTAACGCTGCTGTAGCCGGGATACACAGGCTCTCCTCACAGCCCCCCGTTCCTCCTGCCCGCGCTCCCTGTGGCCCTCCGCGGCACCCCCGCTCTTCCTGTCCCCCTCTGCTCCTCCTGCCCCCCTCCGCTCCTCCTGCCCCCCACCGCTCCTCCTGCCCCCCTCCGCTCTTCCTGCCGCCCTCCGCTCCTCCTGCCCCCCTCCGCTGCTTCTGCCCCCCTACCACTCCCCCCCGCTCCCCCTGCTCGTCCACGATGATAAAAATAAAAGAATCCCATAAGGATACTTACCCTCCGCCGGCTCGCTCTACCTCCGTCTTCTAGCTTCTAGAGGGCTTGAGAACCTGTCGTTCCGCTCGCCACCATCCTGCCCCACTCGCCCCATCCTGCCCCCCTCCGCTCCTCCAGCCCCCACCCCCCCGCTCCCGCCGCTCTTCCATGGTGATAAAAATAAAAAAAATCCCAAAAGGATACTTACCCTCCGCCGGCTTGCTCCACCTCCATCTTCTAGCTTCTAGAGGGCTTGAGGACCTGTCGTTGCCTGGGAAACCAATTAGCTGATCGGTTTCCCAGGCAACGACAGGTCCTGTCCTGGGAGCTACAAGACAGAGGTGAGGCGAGCCGGGGGACGGGTAAGTATCCTTATGTTTTTTTTTTTATTTTTATCACCATGGAGGAGGGGGGCAGGGGGGGCAGGGGGGTCGCGGGGAGTGGAGGAGGCACAGGAGCAGCGGAGGGGAGCAGGAAGAGCGCCACCATCCTGCCCCCCGTATCCATCCTGTCCCCCCGCCTGCTCCATCCTGCCCGCTCGCTCCATCCTGCCCCCCATCCTGCTCCTCTGGCTCCATCCTGCCCCTCCGCCTCCATCCTGTCCTGCTCGCTCCATCCTGCCCCCCATCCTGCTCCTCTGGCTCCATCCTGCCCCGCTCGCTCCATCCTGCCCTGCCGACTCCATCCTGCCCCCCTATCCTGCTCCTCTGGCTCCATCCTGCCCCGCCGGCTCCATCCTGCACCCCTGCATCCATCCTGCCCCACCACCTCCATCCTGCATCCCCGCATCCATCCTGCACCCCCACCACCATCCTGTCTCCCGCCATCATCCTGCCCCGCTGGCTCCATCCTGCCCCCCACCATCATCCTGCTCCGCTGGCTCCATCCTGTCCCACCGGCTCCATCCTGCCCCGCTCGCCCCATCCTGCCCCGCTCGCCACCATCCTGCCCCGCTGGCTCCATCCTGCCCCGCTGGCCCCATCCTGCCCTGCTCGCTCCATCCTGCCCTCTTGCCTCCATCCCGTTCCGCCCCTCACCACCATCCTGCTCCCCCGGCTCCATCCTGCTCCTCCAGCTCCATCCTGCCCCGCTCGCTCCATCCTGCCCCCGCCACCATCCTGCTCCTGCCTCCATCCTGCTCCTCCTCCATCCTGCTCCTCTTCCTCCATCCTGCCCCACTCGCTCCATCCTGCCCCGCTCGCTCCATCCTGCCCCGCTCGCCACCATCCTGCCCCGCACGCCCCATACTGCCCCGCTCGCTCCATCCTGCCCCGCTCGCCACCATCCTGCCCGTTTGCCTCATCCTGCCCCGCTCGCCACCATCCTGCCCTGCCGGCTCCATCCTGCCCCCGGCTCCATCCTATTCCGCTCGCCACCATCCTGCCCCCCTCCGCTCCTCCTGCCCCCCTCCACTTCTCATGCCACCCTCCGCTTCTCATGCCCCCCCTCCACGGTGATAAAAATAAAAAAATCCCATAAGGATACTTACCCTCCGCCGGCTCGCTCTACGTCCATCTTCTAGCTTCTAGAGGGCTTGAACACTTGTCGTTGCCTGGGAAACCAATTAGCTGATCGGCTTCCCAGGCAACGACAGTTTTCCTGTCCTGGGAGCTACAAGACAGAGGTGAAGCGAGCCGGGGACGGGTAAGTATCCTTATGGTTTTTTTTATTTTTATCACCGTGGAGGAGGGGGGGCCGCGGGGAGCGGAGGAGGAACAGGAGTAGCGGAGTGGAGCATGAGGAGCGCCTCCATCCTGCCCCCCTCCGCTTGCTCCATCCTGCCCCCCCGCCACCAACCTGCCCCGCGACTCCAACCTGCCCCCCCGGCTCCATCCTGCCTTGCCGGCTCCATCCTGTCCCGCTCACTCGATCCTGCCCCCCCCCCCCCGCTTGCTCCATCCTGCCCCCCCCGCCACCATCCTACCCCGCCGGCTCCATCCTGCCCCCCCTATCCTGCTCCTCTGGCTCCATTCGGCCCCACCGGCTCCATCCTGCCCCACCAGTCTCCATCCTGCCCCGTTAGCTCCATCCTGCCTCGCTGGCTCCATCCTGCCACACCAGGCTCCATCCTGCCCCGCCGGCTCCATCCTGCCACGCCGGACCCATCCTGATCCCCCCCGCATCCATCCTGCCCCGCCGGCTCCATCCTTCCCCCGCGCATCCATCCTGCCCACCCGCATCCATCCTGCTTCCCTGCATCCATCCTGCCGCGCTGACTCCATCCTGCACCCCCACCACCATCCTGCCCCTCCCACCATCCTGCCCCCCCCACTATCATCCTGCCTCGCTGGCTCCATCCTGCCCTGCTCGCCCCATCCTGCCCCGCTGGCCTCATCCTGCCCCGCTCGCCACCATACTGCCCAGCCAGCTCCATCCTGCCCCGCCGGCTCCATCCTGCCCCGCCGGCTCCATCCTGTCCCGCTCACCACCATCCTGCCCCGCTCGCTCCATCCTGCCCCCCCGCCACCATCCTGCCTTGCTCACTCCACCCTGCCCCGCTCGCCACCATCCTTCCCCCCCCGTCACCATCCTGCTCCCCCGGCTCCATCCTGCTCCTCCGGCTCCATCCTGCTCCTCCGGCTCCATCCTGCTCTTCCGGCTCCATCCTGCCCCGCTCGCTCCATCCTGCTCCGCTCGCTCTGTCCTGCCCCCACGCCCCCATCCTGCCCCGCTCGCTCCATCCAGCCTCGCTCACCACCATCCAGCCCCGCTCGCTCCATCCTGCCCTGCTCGCTCCATCCTGCACCCCCACCACCATCCTGTCCCCTCCGACACCATCCTGCCCCCCTGCCACCATCCTGCCCCGCTCACCACCATCCTGCCCCTCCGGCTCCATCCTGCCCCTCCGGCTCCATCCTGCCCTGCCGACTCCTTCTTGTCCCGCCCCCCCCACCTACCATCCCCGCCCCCCCACCATCCTGCACCCCCTCCCCCACCAACATCCTGCCCCGCTCACTCCATCCTACCCTGCTTGCTCCATCCTGCCCCGCTCGCTCCATCCTGCCCCCGCTGTTCTTGCTCCCCCAGCTCCATCTTGCGCTCCCGCCTCCATCCTTCCCCGCCACCATCCTGCCCCGCTCGCTCCATCCTGCCCCGCTCGCTCCATCCTGCCCCCCGCTGTTCTTGCTCCCTCGCCTCCATCCTACCTTACGCCTCCATCCTTCCCCGCTCACTCCATACTGCTCCCCCGGCTCCACTCTGCTCCTCCGGCTCCATCCTGCCCCGCTCGCTCCATCCTGCCCCGCTCACCACCATCCTGCCCCACTTGCTCCATCCTGCCCTGCTAGCTCCATCCTGCCCACCGCTGTTCTTGCTCCCCCAGCTCCATCCTGCCCCTCCGCCTCCATCCTGCCCCTCCACCTCCATCCTGCTCCTCCAGCTCCATCCTGCCCCGCTTGCTCCATCCTGCACCGCTCGCTCCATCCTGCCCTGCCCCACACCATCCTGCCCCCCCGCCACCATCCTGCTCCTCTGCCTCCATCCTGCTCCTCCTCCATCCTGCTCCTCTTCCTCCATCCTGCCCCACTCGCTCCATTCTGCCCCGCTCGCTCCATCCTGCCCCGCTCGCCACCATCCTGCCCCGCACGCCCCATACTGCCCCGCTCGCTCCATCCTGCCCCGCTCGCCACCATCCTGCCCCGTTTGCCTCATCCTGCCCCGCTCGCCACCATCCTGCCCTGCCGGCTCCATCCTGCCCCGCCGGCTCCATCCTATTCCGCTCGCCACCATCCTGCCCCCCTCCGCTCCTCCTGCCCCCCTCCACTTCTCATGCCACCCTCCGCTTCTCATGCCCCCCCTCCACGGTGATAAAAATAAAAAAATCCGATAAGGATACTTACCCTCCGCCGGCTCGCTCTACGTCCATCTTCTAGCTTCTAGAGGGCTTGAACACTTGTCGTTGCCTGGGAAACCAATTAGCTGATCGGCTTCCCAGGCAACGACAGTTTTCCTGTCCTGGGAGCTACAAGACAGAGGTGAAGCGAGCCGGCGGACGGGTAAGTATCCTTATGGGTTTTTTTATTTTTATCACCGTGGAGGAGGGGGGGCCGCGGGGAGCGGAGGAGGAACAGGAGTAGCGGAGTGGAGCATGAGGAGCGCCTCCATCCTGCCCCCCTCCGCTTGCTCCATCCTGCCCCCCCGCCACCAACCTGCCCCGCCGACTCCAACCTGCCCCCCCGGCTCCATCCTGCCTTGCCGGCTCCATCCTGTCCCGCTCACTCGATCCTGCCCCCCCCCCCCGCTTGCTCCATCCTGCCCCCCCGCCACCATCCTACCCCGCCGGCTCCATCCTGCCCCCCCTATCCTGCTCCTCTGGCTCCATTCGGCCCCGCCGGCTCCATCCTGCCCCACCAGTCTCCATCCTGCCCCGTTAGCTCCATCCTGCCTCGCTGGCTCCATCCTGCCACACCAGGCTCCATCCTGCCCCGCCGGCTCCATCCTGCCACGCCGGACCCATCCTGATCCCCCCCGCATCCATCCTGCCCCGCCGGCTCCATCCTTCCCCCACGCCTCCATCCTGCCCACCCGCATCCATCCTGCTTCCCTGCATCCACCCTGCCGCGCTGACTCCATCCTGCACCCCCACCACCATCCTGCCCCCCCCACCATCCTGCCCCTCCACTATCATCCTGTCTCGCTGGCTCCATCCTGCCCTGCTCGCCCCATCCTGCCCCGCTGGCCTCATCCTGCCCCGCTCGCCACCATACTGCCCAGCCAGCTCCATCCTGCCCCGCCGGCTCCATCCTGCCCCGCCGGCTCCATCCTGTCCCGCTCACCACCATCCTGCCCCGCTCGCTCCATCCTGCCCCCCCGCCACCATCCTGCCTTGCTCACTCCACCCTGCCCCGCTCGCCACCATCCTTCCCCCTCCCGTCACCATCCTGCTCCCCCGGCTCCATCCTGCTCCTCCGGCTCCATCCTGCTCCTCCGGCTCCATCCTGCTCTTCCGGCTCCATCCTGCCCCGCTCGCTCCATCCTGCTCCGCTCGCTCTGTCCTGCCCCCACGCCTCCATCCTGCCCCGCTCGCTCCATCCAGCCTCGCTCACCACCATCCAGCCCCGCTCGCTCCATCCTGCCCTGCTCGCTCCATCCTGCACCCCCACCACCATCCTGTCCCCTCCGACACCATCCTGCCCCCCTGCCATCATCCTGCCCCGCTCACCACCATCCTGCCCCTCCGGCTCCATCCTGCCCCTCCGGCTCCATCCTGCCCTGCCGACTCCTTCTTGTCCCGCCCCCCCCCACCTACCATCCCCGCCCCCCCACCATCCTGCACCCCCTCCCCCACCAACATCCTGCCCCGCTCACTCCATCCTACCCTGCTTGCTCCATCCTGCCCCGCTCGCTCCATCCTGCCCCCGCTGTTCTTGCTCCCCCAGCTCCATCCTGCGCTCCCGCCTCCATCCTTCCCGCCACCATCCTGCCCCGCTCGCTCCATCCTGCCCCGCTCGCTCCATCCTGCCCCCCGCTGTTCTTGCTCCCTCGCCTCCATCCTACCTTACGCCTCCATCCTTCCCCGCTCACTCCATACTGCTCCCCCGGCTCCACTCTGCTCCTCCGGCTCCATCCTGCCCCGCTCGCTCCATCCTGCCCCGCTCGCTCCATCCTGCCCCGCTCACCACCATCCTGCCCCACTTGCTCCATCCTGCCCTGCTCGCTCCATCCTGCCCACCGCTGTTCTTGCTCCCCCAGCTCCATCCTGCCCCTCCGCCTCCATCCTGCCCCTCCACCTCCATCCTGCCCCTCCACCTCCATCCTGCTCCTCCAGCTCCATCCTGCCCCGCTTGCTCCATCCTGCACCGCTCGCTCCATCCTGCCCTGCCCCACACCATCCTGCCCCCCCACCACCATCCTGTCTCGCTCGCTCCATCCTGCCCCGTTCGCTCCATCCTGCTCCCCGCTGTTCTTGTTCCCCTGGCTCTATCCTGCCCCCCTGCCTCCACCTTGCCCTGCTCACTCCATCCTGCTCCTCCAGCACCATCCTGCCTCGCCGACTCCATCCTGCCCCGCCGGCTCCATCCTGCCCTACCCACCACCATCCTGCCCTGTCCCCCTGCCATACTACCCCCCCCCCCCCCGCCACCATCCTGCTCCTCCGGCTCCATCCTGCCCCGCTCACTCCATCCTGCCCTGCTTGCTCCATCCCACCCCCCTGCCTCCACCCTGCCCCCCTTCCGGCTCCATCCTGCCCCCCCGACACAATCCTGCCCCCCCTCCGTCACCATCTTGCCCCCCTGCTCCATCCTGCCCCCCCGGTAGTTAGTGGTCATGTGACTGATCAGCTGATCGCTTTCCCAGGCAACGACAGGTCCTAAAGGCCTGTAGGACCTTGAAGACGGAGGTGGAGCGAGCCGGCGGACAGGTGAGTATCCCCACTGAGGATTTTCTTATTTTTACTTTTACTTTGGAGGAGCGGGGGCCAAGAGGAGCAGGGGGGGCTGCAAGGTGCGGAGTATCGCCATATACCATAGTGCTGCTGTACATGTACTGTAATGTACCACCATATACTATAGTGCTGCTATACATGTACTGTAATGTACCGCAGTATACTATAGTGCTGCTATACATGTACTGTAATGTACCGCCATATACCATAGCGCTGCTATACATGTACTATAATGTACCGCCATATACAATAGTGTTGCTATACATGTGCTGTAATGTACCGCCATATACCATAGTGCTGCTCTACATGTACTATAATGTACCGCTATATACTATAGTGTTGCTATACATGTACTGTAATGTACCGCCATATACCATAGCGCTTCTATACATGTACTGCCGTATACTATAGTGCTGCTGTACATGTACTATAATGTACCGCCATATACCATAGCGCTGTTATACATGTACTGTAATGTACCACCATATACTATAGTGCTTGTATACATGTACTGTAATGTACCGCCATATACCATAGTGCTGCTATACATTTACTGTAATGTACCGCCATATACCAGAGCGCTGCTATACATGTACTGTAATGTACCGCCATATACTATAGTGCTGCTATACATGTGCTGTAACTTACCGCCATATACCATAGCGCTGCTATACATGTACTGTAATGTACCGCCATATACCATAGCGCTGCTATACATGTAATGTAATGTACGGCCATAAACCATAGCGCTGCTATACATGTAATGTAATGTACCGCCATATACTATAGTGCTGCTATACATATACTGTAATGTACCACCATATACCATAGCGCTGCTATATATATATATATATATATATATATATATATATGTAGTTCACTCACGTTGACTGAACAAGTTCTGTCAGTCACAGTATGTCAACTACATACATATTCTAGAATACCCGATGCGTTAGAATCGGGCCACCATTTAGTAAGTGTGAGGCGTGCCAGCGCTATAGCACGTAGCTGGTATGACTCACATGGCCTGCAGCAATCTGGGTGATTGCTGGAGCTAGTGGTACACACAGGGTTAATGGCAGTTAAGTGTGTGCATGAGTGAGAAGTGCTGATTACCACTGAGTTGCAGCTGTGGGTTTGTCAGGCAGGAGATTAGCCTGCCCAGTGCTGTGTGGGGCAGTCTTCCAGAAGCCTGCAAAGGTGCAGGACACATGATATGAAGGCCACTTTACACACACCAACTTATCTGTCCAACTTCTGAACAACTTACTGGTTACAGTGAAATCATGGACACATTGCTCCATTTTGTGACTGTGTACAATGGAACAATGTGTCCATGATTTCACTGCAACCAGCAAGTTGTTCAGAAGTTGGACAGATAAGTTGGTGTGTGTAAACCCTCCATGAGTCTGAGAGTCTGTGATGTCAGCTCAGGTCCTAGAGGCTGGAAAATCCTGCTGTGGCTGAGCACATGTTGTGGCTGCAGTGTGCTCTGAGGCAGGAGAAGCATATCCCAAACCTGTGAACCTGTATGTGAGGTAGAAACAGAGACTGAGACATGGATAGCCTACAGCCTGCTGAGCTATGAGGAAAAGGTAGACATCCATAATCTGAAGAAGCAGTCCCTCAGAGGCCCTGTGTGGACTGATTACAGGCCGTGCGTGAGGTAACCGGACTGAGTTTTTGTAAAGCCAAAGGAAGGCTCATGTTTTATTTTGCACTACGGGGTTTATACTGTCTTAAATAAACCCACTGGACTTAGTTCATGAAAGAGACTGTTGCAGTGTTTATGGTTTTGTGCTGCTAAGTGAGTGTACCCCGACCCGCTCTGTGATCGCTACGTCACATATGGTGGAGAATGCGGGCATTGTAGCAGCCTTGTTGCTGGGGGCAACAGATGAGGCCTACAAGCTCGGTTGCTGGAGGCAACAACACAGCTGTCAGGATTGTGGCAGCGGTGCAGTCAGGTTACTAGAGGCAACCACAAGACGAGCTGGGATACAAGCATCTGGCTGGTGGCTCGGCGGGGTCAAGAAGTTGGACAACGCATGCACTATGACTGACCCCAGTGACTGCAACAAGTGGACACTTGATCCCTTATTGTAGTCTCTGGGGTCACAGTCATGGTACACGGTACGGCAGATCATTGCCATACAGTGCACCATGACTGACCCCAGTGACTGCATCAAGTGGACTCTTGATCACTTATTGTAGTCTCTGGGGTCAGAGTCATGGTGCACGGTATGGCAGATCATTGCCATACAGTGCACCATGACTGACCCCAGTGACTGCAACAAGTGGACACTTGATCCCTTATTGTAGTCTCTGGGGTCAGAGTCATGGTGCACTGTAAGGCAATGATCTGTCATACTGTGCACCATGACTCTTACCCCAGAGACTACAATAAGGGATCAACTGTACTCTTGTTGCAGTCACTGGGGTCAGTCATGGTGCACTGTATGGCAATGATCTGCCGTACCGTGCACCATGACTCTGACCCCATCCATCGCCGGTGGGAAACGGAGGTATGGGGGCAACACAGGGAGACGATGGTGGAGGAGAGCAGGAAGAGGGACAGGACTGGAGCAGGAAGGGGACAGGGGGTGATCAGGGACAAGGGCAAGCAGGGGACCGGAGGGGGAGCAGGAAGAGGACAGGGGGGAGTAATTAGGAGAAGGAAGGGGGCGGGGAGGAGATCAGGAATAGGAGGAAGGAGCAGGGGGAGATCAGGAGCGGCGGCGGCGTGCAGCGGATGCAGGGCGGCTATGGAGCGGCTCTGATGGGGGTGATCCTCCCATCAGATCGCTTCCATTTGAGAGGGGGAGGGGGCGCTCCCCCCGTCCAGCTCTGATAGAAGCGATTTGATGGAAGGATCACTCCCATCAGAGCCGCTCTATAGCCCCTTCCATAGAAGGCAGTGGATCACGGTGATTGACTGTTCAAACAGCCAATCACCGTCATTCTGGGGGCGGCGTGGGCAATCCACCCTCTCTGACGTCAAGCCCCAGTGTTCAGTGATAAGGATCACTGAGCACCAGGGCCCGATGGTGGTTACCGTGGCAACGGAGCCGCGGTAACCGCCATGACATTGTACAACGTCAAAGGTCGGGAAGGAGTTAAGAAACATTGTCATAAGGGCACTCAGCGTATTGTGACCATCAAAGTTGAACATCAAGAATTACTACTTTCTAGGGTTAAAATGCAGACACTGTTTTCTTGGGCACTTGCACAGGGCATTAATATTTCCTAAGGGGCAATTATTACTATGTAAGAGAACTGTGGTGGCATGAAAAGGAGTAATAAGAGGAGCCTTGTTTTTGTGCCAAACATCAGGGGCAGTAAAAGGCACATATACAGCAGTAACTCAGTAAGATGAGTAGTTTGTGTAAGGTGGGAATAGATGGTTACAGTTCTGGAAATATAAGAGGTTAAATGTGTCATTGTTGTAATCTCTGCAGATGAGTTGTGGCTGGAGAAGTTGTTATTTCGGTCTAGGCCAGACGTAAAAGACAGGAAAAGTGAATGACTGCATCATAAAGAAAGTAAACTATAAATATATATATATATATATATATATATACTGTATATATGAACTGTAATTTCTTACATGTTCTGCTGTTCTGCAGGACAGGTATTTACCACTTTATGGTCACTTTATAGCTGTAATATCAGCGTTGGCTTTTGCGTAGAAATATAGTATCAGTAAAGGTACCTTTACACGCCGCTACAACAGGATGGATACAACCCGCTACAGGCTACGATTGTAGCTTGCGTCCTCAATATAGCCAGTAGTAGCGGCGTGTGAAGACGGTAGGAGGCAGCCGGCAACAGATACATCTGTTTCCGAGCACTGCTCTGAAACAGGTGACTACAAAGCCGATTGCAGCGAGCTGTATCGGCGTGTAAAGAAGCTACAGAAGGGATGTCTATACACCAGGCGAAGTACCTGGTATGTAGCTGGGGCATGACACAGGCTCCGGGATACCGCCCCCCTTCAGCGATCATTGGAGGAAGCTCCTGCATGACGATTGGTAGTCGCTGCATAGGGCGGCATATTTAAGGAGCTGATCAGTCACACTACACAATTGCTCGAGCGTCATGTATTAAACAGCCTCCTGCGATGCCTGCCCAATCATGATGTTCCTGCTTTGTCCTATCAGCGTACGGACGTCTCGTAATCCACAATGGTGGCACGCCTATGTGTTGTCCCCGCTGCACCAGGTCCGCCCATATTAGCTTGTTGTAGCGGTGTGTAAATGAGGTAAGGTCAGCTACAGATGGCTACTTGAGACACCCGGCGATGTATCTAGCTATAGATGTAGCGTAGCGTAGCGCACCTTGTGGCGGCGTGTAAAGGTGGTGCGTTTCCCGTTTGTAACCGTTTGGGCGTGCTCGTGCACGTGAAGTAGCGGGTTGTATCCATCCTGTTGTAGCGGCGTGTAAAGGTACCTTAACAGCCCGGTCATCTGCTGATGCTCCTCTATTCCTTCTATTAGACTATGCCACCATAGTTGTAATCAAGGTTACCTAGTTGGGGGCCCACTCAGATGTTTTGCCCTCCCCTGAGTTGTACCCTAGCTATGCCCCTAGATCTGCTGCATTTTGCTGGTGCATTGGTAATCTGGCCTGGTGTTGGTAAGACTGTTTCTTTTTTTCTGTGTTTTTTGTATTTATGACCGATGTGAGTCAATTCTACAGATTCCCTTAAATATTCAAGCATTGTACTCAGATTTTCTCATATTTTTTCTTATTTTTCTAACAATGACATTCAGAACTGGAGAATATACTCATATTTGGATCAATATTTTATATGACTATTTTTAAGGCTATGTGAAAATAACACTTTGGCATCGTCAATTTAATGTTTGAATGAAACTTATGTGGCACCCCGCAATGAGTGCGTCACAGGAAGGTATTGCATCCCTAACAGAAGATGCGATATCGTCCGTCTCAGTGGTGAACAAGTTAATTCCAAAGCTCCATGTACCACATGCACCAGCCAGAGGCAGAGGACCAACCAGGTCCTGGTGGGAGGAGTGTAAGGTGTAGTGTGGGGGAAGAATAGAAAAAGAAAGTTACAACGTGGGAGAGACAAGGTCAAGGACAGAAGTCCAGACAGATCTAACTGGGAGGGCACCGAGAAGTGGTGACCCAGACAAGAAAGCGGGCAAACAGCAAAGCAACGGGTCCAAAGACACCCATGCCCAGTCTTACCGGACACGGGTTCCGAGGTAGACAGTCGTCCATCGCTGTACTACAAACCGGAGTGACGGAATAGCTTTATAGGCTCCTCACTAAAGCCACAACTTCTGCAGTCTTACCAGGGGGATACTCGCCACGGAGTTTAGGACCCTTTGTAGCCGGTTGAAGAACATGGAACAGGCAATCCAATAGACAAACCCCAGTATCCTAACCTGGTGCAACAAGGCAGCAACGGCAACAAAAACAGGACAATTAGTAGCGAAGGAACACTGCGGAGCTTTGGGCAGAGACTGATCACCACTGGGACCACCCAGTCATTACCTAAAGACCTGTATTACCGTGTACCGCACCAGAATTACAGTAAAGACCTGTTACAGAGGAGAATCGTGTCAATGCCTTTCTTTCAGAACTGTAAAAATAAAATAGGGAGGGGGACAAGAGGCGCAATAGTGCCCTATCACTAGTGACACTAGTACAAAATGGTGGTGCTGTGAAGCCGCTCACCTGATCTAGTTGTGATCCCCACAACTGGTTTGAAGGCGTTTAGGAAACAATGTTCCAGCTGCTGCAGGACCTCCACCGACCACTGGATAGTGGTATGAATCAAAGAGATGATGGGAGTGCTGGTGTTTCGCGGTCCGCGCTGCTCCAGGGTTAAATAAACTCACCAAAGAGCCAGTTAGATTTCCATCCTTTTTATTCCTCCTTTCTCCTACGCGTTTCAGCGCCACACCCGGCGCCTTCCTGAGCAGCTGCCTTACACTGGCCACTAAATGTGAGTTTGTCATCTACACATACACCTAGGTCTTTTTCAGTGATAGTTTTGCCCAGTGTTTTACAATTAAGCACATAATTATACCTTTTGTTTCCTCTGCCCAAGTGCATGTGTGGAGCCCACTGGGATGGGGTACTCGGTACCGGACCGGGTTGCTACTGGGGATGTCATGGAGGGCCTAGGTCCGGACCGTGTCCCGGGTTCCGCAAGTAAAAGGGGGTATTTACAAGGGATGAATGCTTGTCATGACGCCACCCACGCTTTGTGGACAGTAATGGGACCACTGCTGCTGCAGAACGTCCGGGGATGATGTTGGGCAGCTTTAGATGGAAAGGCTCTCCGTAGGTAGAGGCTGGTTCCATGGGGCAGTAGAACTTAGAGTCTATGAAGGATATGATAGATGTGGTAGTAAGGGGATGATAGTGGAGCCGGGTTCAAGGATCACACACTCTCGTTTTGAAGTTTTCCAAAGCTTTACTGCGGATGTAGTAGCAGAGTTTTGTCCACAGAGTCTGTACTGGGGCCGGGTTGCTCCCACCCTGTCCGGGTCCTCAGCTTCCTCCTGCTGCGCTGTGTGTGTGTGGCCCTGCTGCTGCTTCTAGCTGAGCTGCTGGCACTGTCTCTCTTCTCACAGGTACCCCTTGGCTAGGCAACTTGAGTCTTCCTTGTGCTTCTCCCAGGAACTGGACTCTTCACAGTACTGCTAAGTACTGAACTCTCTACTAAACTAAAACTAACTACTTACTCTTGACCCAGAGTATATAAGGGAGCTGGTTTAGCTCCCCCTCCTGGCCCAGAGGTGCTAGTGTAGTGTCAGTGTGTTGTGGGGAGGGAACCCGTGTGATGTTACTGTGGCACTTTAACCCTGCAGCCCGCAGCCACCCCTAAAGATGGCGCGTTCATTGAACCGCCATCTTCTGGTGCTGCGTCCAGCTCATCCAGGGCCCTGGTGCCATGGCTCACTGGGTAATAAAGGGGTTAGGGCCAGCTTTGTGTTATCAGCTGGCCCTAAGCCCAAAATTCATGGGGTCACGCCAATATTAGACATGACCACCATGAATTTCTAGTGAAGTTTTAAATTTTTTATAAAGATGCAGTCCCTAAATGTATTTTTTTAATGAATCTTTCACAAAAAATTTGACATGGGCTTCACCGTATTTTTGTGTCCAGCCGGGTACAGCAGGCAGGACCGGGCTGCCCCCACCCCCCAGGTGCCTATATGTACCTGCCTGGAAACAGAAATAGAAGGAAGCCCTTTTTTTATTATTATTTCATGAATTTCATGAAATAATAAAAAAAAAATGTGTGGGGCTTCACGCTATTTCTATGTCCAGCAAGGTACAGCTAGGCAGCTGGGGGCTGGAATCCCAGCGCAGGGAGGCCCATGCTTTCTGGGCACCCCTGCTGCGAATTGCCACCCCAGAAGATGGCGTGTTCATTGAACCCACCATCTTCTGGCGCTGTATCCAGCTCATCCAGGGTCCTGGTGCCATGGCCCACTGGGTAATAAAGGGGTTAGGGCCAGCTTTGTGTTATCAGCTGGCCCTAATCCCGAAATTCATGGGGTCCACACCAATATTAGACATGACCGCTATGAATTTCCAGTGAATTTTTTACAAAAAAGCACAACACAGAGAAAAAATATTTTATTAGAAATAAAACAAAAAAGACACATAGAGACTCCATCTGTATTATAAATCCTCTTCCGTCCGCTGTAGACCAATCCAGGGTTCTTCTTTGGGTGGAGGCACACTGGCGTGAAACTCGCGCGAGTGCAATGCGTGAAAAAAACGCATTGCACTCGGGCCAGTGTTGCCCTATCAGCACACTGCGAGTCAGAAGCGAGTGCAATCGCAGCATGCTGCGATTGCACGCGATTCTGACGCGCGTGAGGGCAATGCAAGTGTATGGGGGCGAGAAAATCTCGCCCCCATACAGCACACTGTGCGAGTGTGCAGCCAAAATCGCTTTAAACTTGCCGGCTGTCAAAGCCGGCAAGTTTAAATTTCCCTCTGTGCTGTACAGTAAGCTATCATCTTGTACCACTGTGACAGCTAAGACAATGCTGATTGTAGTAAAATAATGTAGTCTGGAGTTATTTTACTGATTAACCCCTTCAGCATCCTCTGGACCGCATGTGTGCGCAGAGGATGCTGAGAGGCTGTAAACCCAGTGCTGAAGGGGTTAATATGCAGCTGGTGTAGTGACACCATGTATGTGGAGAGTGTCCTCACTCTCTGCAGACATGGTGTCATTACACCATGTGTGTGAAGGGGTTAATTTTTATGTATAATGGGTTTAAAGAAGTGTCGGGGAAGCCGCCTTATGTTACTGTCTATGGGGAGCAGTGGCTTCAGCACCATGAGAGGGGACAGCTCCCCATAGACAGTAACATAAGCCAACTTCCCCGACACTTCTTCATGTGGCCATTGAACCTTTTCTTCTGCTGCCAGACCTCTTTATAGGGTCTGGCAGCTGAGGAATTACTCGCATTACTCGCTTTCCCATTGACTTACATTGTACTCGCTATACTCGTAACGAGTACAGAGTAAGAGGACCTACTCGTTACGAGTATAGCGAGTCCGAATATTTCAGTACTCGCTCATCCCTAATGACAGTACTTAATTCATGCAGCACTCTGGGGTGTATCCCATCTGGGCCCGGGGATTTGTCAATTTTAGTGATTTTTAGACGATGCCATACTTCCTCTTGGGTTAAGCAGGTGACATTTAATTGACAGTTTTTGTTATCACTGATCATATTGTCTGTCATGGGATTTTCTTGTGTAAATACTGTTGAAAAAAAGTCATTTAGCATATTGGCTTTTTCCTCATCCTCATCCACCATTTCACCCAGATTATTTTTAAAGGGACCAACACAATCATTTTTTAGTTTCTTACTATTTATGTAGTTAAAAAATATTTTGGGATTATTTTTACTTTCTCTGGCAATGAGTCTCTCTGTCTCAATCTTTGCTGCCTTGATTTGCTTTTTACAAATGTTATTTAATTTTCTGTATTTATTTAATGCCTCATCACTACCTACTTGCTTTAATTCCCTAAATGCTTTCTTTTTGTCACATATTGCACCTCTTACCGCTTTATTTAGCCATAGTGGTTTCCTCCTATTTCTAGCATGCTTATTCCCATAGGGTATATATTGTGCACAGGCCCTATTCAGGATGCTAATAAACATCTCCCATTTGCTTTGTGTACTTTTATGTCTCAGGACATCGTCCCAGTTTATTGCACTAAGATCAACTCTCAACCGTTGGAAATTTGCCTTCCTGAAGTTTAATGTAGCCCCTCTACTACACATCTTATTAAAGGATACTTGAAAACGTATTATTTTATGATCACTATTACCCAAGTGACCTCCAACCCGTAAATGTGATATGCGGTCTAGCCTGTTGGCTAATATTAGGTCCAGCAGTGCCCCCCTTCTTGTTGGGTCCTGAACCAGTTGTGAAAGGTAATTTTCTCTCATAGTTGTCAAAAACCTATTACCTTTGCTGGAACTGCAGTTTCTGTTCCCCAATGTATTTCAGGGTAGTTGAAGTCCCCCATAATAATGACTTCTCCCTGAGTCGCTGCTTCATCTATTTGCTTTATGAGGATATTCTCCTCCACTTCCATTATTGTTGGGGACTTATAACAAACCCCTATCAGTAATTTATTATTTTTCCCCCTCCCCTTATCTCCACCCACAGGGACTCTACATGTCCATTAGATTCACCTATATTATCACACAGGATGGGTTTTAAGGATGATTGTACGTATAAACAGACACCTCCCGCTCGCTTATTTGTGCGGTCATTTCTGAACAGACAATAGCCCTGTAAATTAACAGCCCAGTCATGGCTCTCGTCCAGTCATGTCTCCGAAATCCCCACCATGTCATAATTATTTTCCAACAAAATCAATTCTAATTCCTCCATTTTGTTGGTGAGGCTTCTGACATTAGTACATGCACTTAATGCATCTCTCTTTACCTCTATTCCTTCCTACTATATTGACTGTTCTAACCCCACCCCCCATGGCACCCCCAATTTTATTACTTGCACCCAGGTTACTATTTACACTATCTTCCCCTCCTGTACAATGAATACCCTCCCCCCCCCAATCTCTAGTTTAAACACTCCTCCAACGTTCTAGCCATTTTCTCCCCCAGCACAGCTGCACCTTCCACATTGAGGTGCAGCCTGTCCCTAGAATAGAAGCTGTAGCCAACAGAGAAGTCAACCCAGTTCTCCAGAACCCAAACCCCTCCTTCCTATACCAATTCCTGAGCCAATTATTTATCTCCCTAATCTCCCATTGCCTATCTGTTGTGGCACTTGGTACAGGCAGTATTTCAGAGAATACTACCTTGGAGGTCCTTGCCTTAAGCTTGCAGCCTAATTCCCTGAAATCATCTTTAAGGACCTTCCACCTACCTCTAACTTTGTCATTTGTGCCAATGTGCACCATGACCGCTGGGTCCTCACCAGCCCCACCCAGTAATCTGTCAACCCGATCAGCAATGTGCTGGACTCGAGCGCCAGGTAGGCAGCACACTGTTTGATGATCCCTGTCTTTGTGACAGATTGCCCTATCTATTCCCCTAATAATTGAGTCCCCCACTACCAGCACCTGTCTGGCCTGCCCTTCTCTCTTGTTTTCCCCCTGATACTCCTCCAGCTTTCAGAGGATATGCCCTGCTGCAGCAGTGCTATCCCTGTACTGACACCTCCCTCATCTGCCAACTTAGCAAATTTATTGGGGTGTGCCAGATCAGGGCTAGCCTCCTTGGCACTCTTCCCTCTACCCCACCTTCTAACTGTCACCCAGCTAGCTGCCTCACAGTCCTGCAGCTCCATGCTACCATCCTCCCCCACATCTATCCCATTGAGCAGCTGTTAAGTGAGCAGCAGACTCCTTTCCATACTGTCTATGGATCTCAGCGTTGCCAGTTGTTCATTTAGATCCAGTATCTGGGCTTCCAAATGCACAACTTGCTCACATCTCACACAGCAGTATGCACCCAACTTGACCCTTTAGTCGATATAAATACTGAATTAATCATGATATTGGTTGCCGTAGATAATAATAATTCACTGAAATGCAGCACATGTGTGAGGTTTGGATTTGTATGTATTTGTGCAGCAGGTGGTTATTAGAGTGCTGTCTATTTGCTGCATTTTTTATGTGCGAGCTCATCACAAACCAGGAGTGAGTGCTTAAATTCAGAACTAGAGCAGTTGTTTCCATTAAATTTTTCCTCTGATTGTTCCACTCCTGGTTTGTGATGAGCTTGCGTGTAAAAAAAATGCAGCAAATATGCAGCGTGTGAATGCCCCCTTAATGAAACACACTCAGACTGGGTCACAGTTAACAGTGGGGTACCACAGGGGTCACTATTGGGCCCACTTCTTTTTAACATATTTATTAATGACCTTGTAGGGGCATACAGAGTAGAATCTCAATATTTACAGATGACACTAAACTCTGCAGGGTAATCAATACAGAGGAGGACAATTTTATATTACAGAAGGATTTATGTAAACTAGAAGCTTGGGCTGATAAATGGCAAATGAGCTTTAATGGGGATAAATGTAATGGTGGGTTTACACACACCAATTTCTGTGTCCAATATCTGAACAGATCTCTGGTTGCAGTGAAGTCATGGACACATAGTTCCATTTTGTGGCTGTGTACAACATGGAGCAATGTGTCCATGATTTCACTGCAACCAGAGATCTGTTCAGATATTGGACACAGAAATTGGTGTGTGTAAACCCACCATCAGGTCATGCACTTGGGCAGAGGAAACAAAAGGTATAATTATGTGCTTAATTGTAAAACACTGAGCAAAACTATCACTGAAAAAGTCGTGGGTGTATGGGTAGATGAGAAACTCACATTTAGTGGCCAGTGTCAGGCAGCTGCTGCAAAGGCAAATAAAATAATGGGATGCATTAAAAGAGGCATAGATGCTCATGAGGAGAACATAATTTTACCTCTATACAAGTCACTAGTGCGACCACACTTAGAATACTGTGTAGAATTCTGGTCACTGGTGTATAAGAAAACAATATACAAATATATGAGGGGACAGTACAAAGACCTTTCTAATGATCTTTTTCAATCTAGGCCTGAGATTGATTTATGACCTTCAGCATGCTCCTTAAAACACTGCTGCTACCAGCAGGTCACGAAGTGCATGACACCGACTACAGTGATGCTGGTAACAGACGAAGATGGCAGCAGGTGCGTATTATAGCACCCCAAGGGTCCGGTTGCCACAGTGGCGTTACCTCCCTCACCTGGGGGATGCAAGTTGAGAAGAGCCTTGTTCTGACTTTCATAGACTTGCATTGTGTGCTTGTGACATAACTTCTAACTTCTGGCCAGTCAGAAGTTACAGGCACAAAATAGTGCTGTGGGACCAAAGAGGCAAAAAGGATGAAAACGCCATAGAGTAAGTAAATAAGACAGGGGCAGGAGACTTGGATGTAAAGCTCCTTTCCAACAGTAAAATAATTTAAAAAATGCTTGATGTTTTAAAAGTCATAAATTATTACTGACTAAAGTTGAACTTACCTGATATTATCAAGGCAACCAGTGTCTGGTTTCATTATGGCAGTATGATGAAACATTTTAAATAGTGCAATTCCAAGAAAAATTACATTAAGCTAAAAAAGAAAAGAAACATTAAAAATGTTAACACAAAAAATCTCAAAAGACAAGTTATAGACATCATGACAAAAATAGTAAGAAATACGATATTGAGGCTACACTTGTAAAACCACTGATGAATGGATTTAAATCACTTTTCTAATATTCTTCAATTAAAATTTTGCGGCAAGCAGGGAGAGCAAAGACCAGCTCCCTAATGAGATGACACCACTCTATTTGTATATGTGTAACACTAGTGTACAGCTTAGATAACAGTGTAAATTTGGTGTGCCCTTTAAATAATTCAACACACAGCCATGAATGTCTAAACTGCTGGCAACAAAAGTGTGTATACCCCTAAGGCCGGCCTCACACCACGGCACAATCAGGTCCGGTTTATCCGGGGTGAACCTGACAACCCCGGACACGATTTTGTGGTAATGCACCACTATGGGGCTGGATGGAGCCGGATGGCAGCTATCTGCCATCCGGTTTCCATCTGTCCAGAAGGATCCGGGTGTATTCAGATTTTTCTCCAGGACACAAAAAAGTTGTTTGCAACGTTTTTGTGTCCGGGCGAAAAATCAGATCCAATTGGATCCTCCCGGATCTTCCCAGATACAGGGCAATCCGGCGCTCCCTAACATGGGAGTCTATGGCGCCGGATTGCCCAGATCCAGGAGGATCTGGGAACCGGACACCGGTGGCTGAAGTTCAACGTGAGCTACGCTGAACTTCAGCACCAGGGAGCTGTCCCCTGTGAAGTGGTTTAGCACCATTTCAGTAGGGGACAGCTACCTCAGCTACGATCTGATGCATCCGGCTACAAACAGGATCGGAGGGCATGTTTGCCCTCTGGTTCTGTTTGCAAATCGGGTACGGGGCTGTCAGGTTCACCCCGGACAGCCCAGAACATGATTATACTGTGATGTGAAGCCGGCTTAAGTGAAAATGGCCAAATTGAGCCCATGACTCAGTGTTTCAATGTCTCAGATGTGAATGGGAAAAAGGTGCATTAAATTTGATGTTATCACTCACACACCTTTCTTACAGGTTACTGCTAGTTCAAAATGGCACCTCATGGTAAAGAATTCTCTGAAAAATAGTAATTATTGCTCTACAAAAAGATGGCCTACACTATAAGAAGATTTTCAACACCCTGAAAGTGAGCTGCAGCACACTGGCCAAGACCATACAGCCGTAAAACAAGACAGGATACCAGTGGCTCCTGTGACACTCAAGTGAACTTCATGCCAGGCCTAGACTGGCAGGCGGGCATACCGGCATTTATCCAGTGGGCCTTGGTACTTTGGGCCACTGTGCCCGCTACTCTGGCACGATGCTGAAGTTGGCTTCTTATTCGTCCAGTTTCTTATTCGGGCTGAAGTTGGTTTTTTATTCGCCAGTTTTTTATTCGGCTATTTATTATTTTCTGATTTTTACAGGTTTTTCAATAAAAATAAAACATTCTATGTATATAACGCTATGCAGTCATATACCCTGTTGTGAATACACATAAATTTGGATACAAAAATGTGAAGACTGGCACAACAATGGGTATCAAAGTGGGCATTGAGTGATATTGAAGGGGTTAAATGGCTTTGGGCCACTGATTTAACACCTGATTTACATACGTAGTGATACCGAACATTTGGGCCAGGCTGGAGTGACATGAATTTGATGTGGGGAAACACTAGGTATGTAAATCAGGTGTTACATCAGTGGCCCAAAGCCATTTAACCCCTCAGAAAAAGCTGTAACTTATTCAAATCTGTGAAAATTGGGTCTCTACCCACGTTGATGCCAGTTTTGATGCCCAGAACCCATTTGGTTCATGCTGGAGTGACATGAATTTGATGTGGGGCATCACTAGCTATGTAAATCAGGTGTTACATCAGTGGCCCAAAGCCATTTAACCCCTTCAATACCATACCTCAGTGCCCACTTTAATGCCCATTTTTGTGCCAGTCTTGTAATTTTTGTATCCGTTTTTATGTGTTTTCACAATAGGGCATATGACTGCATAGTGTTTTATACATAAAATGTTTTATTTTTATTGAAAAACCTTTAAAAATCAGAAAATAAAAAATAGCTGAATAAAAAACTGGCGAATAAGAAACCAACTTCAGCCCGAATAAGAAACTGGACGAATAAGAAACCAACTTCAGCATCGTTCCTTTGGCCGCCTAAACAATATTACTGCATCTGCGGTTCGCTGGCAGTCTGGGCTGCTGTGGGTGGCGCTATGGAGTACTAGCGAGTGCTATTCTGCTGTGATGCTGCATGGCAGGACATTCTTTGTGGGTGGAGAATGGAGAGCGTTCGCTCTGCTCCTCTGATTCCAGTCCGCCCATGAAACGCCATTTTCGCCGCTATACCAGTGCTGCTCCTATGCGCCGGACAGGGGCACCGCACAAAGCACCACACGGCGCTACTTACTTTCACAGGCAGTGGCTCTCCACCCACTCCAGTCCCAGGCCAGCCACAGCCATCATTGCAGGAAGCCAGCGGCCAGCAGTGACTAAGTGTGACTCTGTGAATGTCTGTCACTAAATTTGCTATTGCTAAGCTACTGGCACTCCAGTATTAAGGAAGAGGGGGCTGGTGTGTGTGTGGGGCCGGGGAAGGCTGTGTATGTCTATGTGTGTGGGAGCCATGGCAGGCTGTGTGTGGGTGAGAAGCGGGATAAGTTGTGTGTGTGTGAGGGCCAGGGCAGGCTGTGTGTGTGTGGGGGAGTCGGGGCAGGCTATGTGTGTGGGAGGAGGAAAGGGCAGGCTGTGTGTGTGGGGGGGGGCTGGGTCAGGCTGTGTGCGGGGGGGGCATGGCAAGCTGTGTATGTGGGGGAGGTGGCAGTGTCTCCTGTATGAATGAAGGAGCCTGAGTGTGGGATTCCTAAATATTAAGTATACGGCTGTGTGGGTTCATGTGTGGGGCAAATTCTGTATAGGGGCTGTGGGCTCTAGTGTGGGGTTAATCCTGTATAGGGCTGTGTGGGCTCATGTGTGGGATAATATTTTATAGAGCTGTAATGGACCATGTGGGGGTAATAATGTATAGGGATGTGGGCTGATCTGTGTGGTAATACTGTATAGGGCTGTGTGGGCTCATATGTGGGGTAATACTGTATAGGGGTGTGTGGGCTCATGAGTGGGGTAATACTGTATAAGGCTGTGTGAGATAATACTGTATAGGGCTGTGTGGGCTCATGTGTGATGTCATATTACATAATGCTGTGGGCTCATGTGTGGGGTAATACTGTATACAGGGCTGCGTGGGCTCATACTTTATAGGGGCTTTGGACACTTGTGTGGGGTAATACTGTATATGGCTGTGGCACATTTGTGTGGTATAATTGTATATGGCTATGTGGGCTCATATGTGGGGCTAATACTGTATAGGGCTGTGTGGGCTCATGTGTGATGTCATATTACATAATGCTGTGGGCTCATGTGTGGGGTAATACTGTATACAGGGCTGCGTGGGCTCATACTTTATAGGGGCTTTGGACACTTGTGTGGGGTAATACTGTATATGGCTGTGACACATTTGTGTGGTATAATTGTATATGGCTGTGTGGGCTCATATGTGGGGCTAATACTGTATAGGGATGTGTTGGCTCATGTGTGGTATAACACTGTATATGGCTGTGGGCTCGTGACTTTGGTAATACTCCATATAGGGCTGTGAGCTCATATGTGGGGCTAATACTGTATATGGCTGTGATGGCTCATGTGTGCGGGACTAATACTGTTTATAGGGCCTTTCTGTGTCTAAAACTGTATTTAGGGGCTAAATGGGACTTATACTGTAATGTGGAGCTGTGTGGGCTCGTGTGTGGGTCTAATACTGTATATAAAGGATGTGTTGGGTTCCATATTTGGGAGCCTGTGTGGGGCTAATATTGTATAGGGCAGTGTGGGCTCATGTGTGGGGTAAAACTATATGGGGCTGTGTGGGCTCCTGTATGGGGTAATACTGAATATGGCTGTGTGGGCTCATGTGTGGGGTAATACTGTATTGGGCTGTGTGGCCTCATGTGTGGGCTAATACTGTATAGGGGCTTTGGGCTCTTGTGTGGAGCTAACTCTGTATGGGCTGTGGGCTCATGTGTGGGGCTAATACTGTATATAGCTGTAAGGGCTTATGTGTGCGGTATAATTGTATAAGGCTTTGTGGGATCATGTGTGGAGTAATACTGTATAGGGGTGTATGGGCTCATGTGTGGGGTAATATTGTATAGGGCTGTGAGCTCATGTCTGGGGTAATACTGTATATAGGGCTGTGGGCTCATATGTGGGGCTAATACTGTATATGGCTGTGATGGCTTGTGTGTGGGGCTAAAATTCCACATAGGGCCTCTCTGGGCTAATACTGTATCTAGGGGCTGTATGGGGCTAATACTGTAAACCAGGGCTGTGTGGGCTTGTGTGTGGGGATAATACTGTATATAAAGGATGTGATGGTCCACATATGTGGGAGCCTGTGTAGGACTAATATTGTATAGGGCTGTGTGAGCGCATGTGTGGGGTAATACTGTATTTCGGCTGTGGGCTCATGTGTGTGGTAATACTCTATATTATATAATTGCGAATGGCTTTTTTGCCCCCGGTGTGGTCATGTGGACACGCGCGAAGCATTGGCCGCGAAGCGGCCATTGCGATCCGGCGTGGTCATGTGGATACGCGCGCAGCATTGGCCGCTGCGCGGGCATTGCGAGTCGACTTAGAACTGGTCGCAATGGCCGCTTCGCGGCCAATGCTGCGCGCGTATCCACATGACCACGCCGGCTCGCATTGCGAGTCGACTTACAACTGCTGCGAGTCAGAGACTCGACGTACTAGAATCCCGATGCATGTGCATCGGGCTCCCAGCTAGTACTCTATACTAGTGTGTGGGCCCATGTGTAGGGTAATATGGTAACTTTCCCAGATCTTTGAGAGTGTTCCTCTGCCTATGCTGGATTGGAGTTGTGTCTCTCTCGCCTGTAATCCTTGGTTGTCCACCGAACTGTGACCTCTGCTGCCAGCGTTTTCAGAAGGGAATTTTTTTACTAATTCTGCACCATTTTTGTAGATCTCTCCTCCTCGGGAATAAGAGATAGTAAGTTCTCCTTGTAGCATGGGTCTAAAAGTGTCACCAACCAATAATGAGTTTCACCCAAGATTTTGAGAACTCGAGGGTCACAGGAAAGGCAGCGTAACATAAAGTCAGCCATGCGCGCCAGACTGGTAACAGGCAAGACTTCCATGTCCTCCCCAAGAGGACGACTGAGCATGCTCTCCTCCTCCTCTTTCTCCTCCTCCTCCCTGTTCTCTGGCCATCCAGCTGATCAGACAGTATGACAGTTGTGCAGGTAGTACCGTCCATAGCGCATGAAACTAGCTCCTGTTCTTCTTCCTCCTCCTCGTTGTCCCCCAATCGACATTGTGATGAGATGAGGCTGGGCTGTGTGTAATCACACTGTATGGTTCCTTGCTCCATCTCATGGTGCTCTGCCTGCAATGCATCCTCTTTGATTTTGAGCAGAGAGTGTTTCAGAAGACAGAGAAGCGGGATGGTGACGCTAAAAATGTCATCATCGCCGCTCACCATCTTGGTGGAGTCCTCAAAGTTTTGGAGGACGGTACATATGTCGGACATCCATGTCCACTCCTGAGGTCTTATGTGTGGAGTCTGAACCAAATACTGACAGCCTTGTGCTGGCAGTCAACAACTGCCCTCTTCTGCTCACAAATCCTGACAAACATCTGCAATGTCGAATTCCAACACGTGGGGACATCACACACCAGTCTGTGAGCTGGAAGCTGCAAACGGTGCTGAAACCCTGCAAGGGCAGCCGAAGTGGTAGGTGACTTTCTAAAATGGGCACACAGGCGGCGTACTTTGACAAGCAGAACAGACAGCTCCGGGTAGGATTTAAAAAACCGCTGAACCACGAGGTTGAGCACATGGGCCATGCATGGTACATCTGTGAGCTTGCCTCGTCTCAGAGCCGCCAGCAGGTTCTGACCATTGTCACACACGGCCATGCCTGGCTGTAAGTTCAGCGGTGTAAGCCACAGATCTGCCTGCTCTTTCAGAGCCATCCACAACTCTTCAGCATTGAGGGGTTTGTCACCTACGCATATTAGCTTCAGCACAGCCTGTTGCCGCTTGGCCGAGGCAGTGCTGCAGTGCTTCCAGCTTGTGACTGTTGTGGAGGGTGTAGAGGAGAAGGCTGAGGAGGATGATGTGCAGGAGCTGTGGACTGTGGGGGCAACCCTGACTGAGTTAGGGCCCGCAATCCTTGGCGTCGGGAGGACGTGTTCCATCCCAAAGTCCGACTGTGTCCCGGCTTCCACTATATTAACCCAGTGTGCCGTCAGCGACATGTACCATCCCTGCCCACAAGCACGGTTAATGTTTTGGGACATGTCCTTGTGTATTGCGGGGACAGCACACTGGGAGATATAGTGGTGGCTGGGGGCCGAGAAACGAGGGACGGCCGCCACCATCAGGTTGCGGAATAATTCTGTCTCCACCAGACTAACATTTCTAGCGCAAGCAGTCGCGAAATGTGCAAATTGTTTAGTGTGGCCTGTGGGTGGTTGGCTGCAAATTTGCACCTGCGTTCCAAGGACTGAGATATGGATAACTGAACGCTGCGCTGGGACAAGGATGTGGATGTGCTTCCTGATGGTGGCATGTCTGATTGAGCAACGATAGGTGCAGGACAGAAGGCATCTTTGCATGAACTATGGACAGGGGATTGGCTTGCATACACAACAGTGAAGAAGCAGTGGTGTTACCCGCAGACACTGCTCCTGGACCCTGGGTTTCAGACCACAAAGTTAGGTGCTTTGCTGCCATGTGCCTGCTGGTGGTGGTCATGCTGGTAGTTTTGCTATCCCTGCTGATGCTGGCATGGCAGGTGGTGCAAATGGCTTTTTTGGAACTATCAGCAGACTCCTTAGAAAACAGCCAGACCCCGGAAGACCTAAGAGTTTTACTGGCAACTTCCTTCATGTTGGTGTAACGGGGAACAGTTGCACACCTTCTGTCTGCGGCCACCACACTGCTTCTTCCTGCCTGTTGTTGCGCTACGCCTCTCTCCCCCTGTGCGCAGCTGTCCTCGCTCTGCTTGCCCTCCTACCAGGTTGGGTCAGATACTGGATTATCCACCACGTCGTCTTCCACATCCGCACCCTGGTCCTCCTCCTGACTTTCTGGCAATTGTGTCTCATCATCGTCCACCTCTTTTGACACATTACCACTGTTGCCTTCATGCGACCGTGGCTGCTCAAATATTTGGCCATTGCTACATACGATCTACTCATGCCCAATTTCAAGTGGAGCAGGTGAGATGTCCAAATCTATCAATGGCAAACTGAACAGCTCTTCAGAGTGTCCAAGTGTGGGATCCCACTTGGCGTGGTGGGAGGAAGAAGGATCAGGGTGAGAAATATGCAGTCAAGACTCACGACTACTGAGACTTGACCGTGTGGAAGACAGGGTGGTTGTGGTGGTGGCAAACTGACTGGAAGCATTATCCGCTATCCAACTAACATCTTTTTGACACTGCTCTGGGTTTAAGAGTGGTGCGCTGCGGTCCCCTAGGAATTGGGACAGGATGGTTGGGCGAGAAGATGTGGCACAATTTTAGCTTGCCCACGGCCTAGGCCTCTGCATGCACCATCACCATCACATCCAGCCCCTTGTCCCTTGCTACTGGCTTTGCGCATTTTAAAAGGTGTAATATTTGCTTTTTAAAAGTGTGCTATATATCTTGCCTGTATACATCTACATTAAGCCATAGAAGGAATGTTTTTTAGATGGATACTATAGATGAGATATTAAAAGCTTGGACACCAGCTCCAGATGTGAGTGGTATACAGCTTCTAATACACCGCACTGCACTATATACACCTCCTGCCTATAAAGAGCTAAATTAACCCGTAGAATGAATGGTTTTGCATGGATACTATAAATGGGTGATATTAAAAGCTTGGACACCAGCCCCAGATTTGCTGAGTGGTATACAGCTTCTGATACACCGTACTGCGCTATATACCCCTCCTGCCTATAAAGAGCTAAATTAACCCGTAGAATGAATGGTTTTGCATGGATACTATAAATGGGGTGATATTAAAAGCTTGGACACCAGCCCCAGATGTGCTGAGTGGTATACAGCTTCTGATACACCTTACTGCACTATATACCCTCCTGCCTATAGAGAGCTAAATTAAGCCATAGAAGGAATGGTTTTGGATGGATACTATAGATGATGAAGCACTGCACTGGCATCTTATTATTTTTATATACGAAATGTACATAGGGGTAATCTCTCCTGGGATCTTTATCCCACCACCACACCTGCTATGATCTTCTGGTAAACCTTGATACACAGGTAGGACTTCTGATATCAGTTGTATGGGTTCATATGTAATTACATTGTCTGCCACCATTATACAGTATATTGAATCACTGACCATGCACTGTATATCAGTTGTTCCTTCCTTTTGCCACAAGGCAATTGATCTGCATACCTATTACATGGTCTAAATCCCCAACAGAGTGGGAAACAGGTGTTTTAATTCATTATTTACTTGCATGTACACCATTGGGATGGTCATAGTGAATTAATTCTGTAACCTATGATATAGTGATATATGTAAAGATACCATCTACTTCATATATTTACAGATTGTTTATCAAGTGTCATTTCACCATCCGTATGAACCAGATTAATCATATGTCATAGCCCACAGGTGACGGGATACGCAAGGACTGCACGGAACCACAGAGTGTTAAACAAATGCACTTTTAATACAAATGGGGAAAAGTGCGGGAAAGGAGTGGAAGGAGAGGGAAGGTGTGCAATAGTAAATACAATATATATATATAAATATAACTATTGTGACTAGTTTGCCCGGAATACAAGGTCTCTGAATGTCTTTAAATAACGAAATGCAGAGTCCTTATCGAGCCAAACGCAGAGTCCTTGTTTTATTTCTATTACTTGTATATCGAAATGCAGAGTCTTTTCTATCTGTCCCTAACTAAAACAGTGCACGCACTTTACTGCGAGGTACCTCGTTGCCTTTGGGGCCCGTAATTCACTGGCAGGAGCCTCTCGAGTTCAGTCCTTGTCCTGGATCTGTGCCTTGCTCGTGCCATCTGGCTCCTCACTCCACATCCAGTCTCTTTAGGTCTGTGTCTTGCTCGTGCCGTCTGGCTCCTCACTCCACATCCAGTCTCTTTAGGTCTGTGTCTTGGAAAGGCGCCGAGCACCACTCTCAGGTACTTAGACCATATCCAGCGGGGCGGGCTGTGGCCTCTTTCTTGCAGCACACCCGAACACACTCCTCTCTCCAACACACATGAACGTTGTCTCCCCTCTCCTTCTGGAGACTCCACCCATCCATCTCCTAGACTGTACCATGTCACTCTCAGCAGCAGGGGTTTTGTGTCTGCTATCCTTTCTTTTGGCAGCAGGTGGCAGTATAACATAAGGAAGAGTCCACAAAACAGTTCCTTAACCATATATATAAATGTTAACAGGTCTTACACATGTATACCATCCTGCACCACTCGCCACCATCCTGCCCCGCTCGCTCCATCCTGCCCCACTCGCTCCATCCTGCCCCCCGCCACCATCCTGCTCCCCCGCCACCATCCTGCCCCGCTCGCTCCATCCTGCCCCGCTCCCCACCATCCTGCCCTCTCCCCATCCTGCCCCCCCCGCCACCATCCTGCTCCTCCAGCTCCATCCTGCCTCGCCCACTCCATCCTGCCCGCTCGATCCATCCTGCCCCGCTCCCACCATCCTGCCCCGCTGGCTCTGTCCTGCCCCGCTCGCCACCATCCTACTCCCCCACCACCTTCCTGCTCTCCTGCCACCATCCTACTCCTCCAGCTCCATTCTGCCCCGCTCGCTCCATCCTGCCCTGCTCGCTCTATCCTGCCCTGCTCCCACCATCCTGCCCCGCTGGCTCTATCCTGCCCCGCTCGCCACTATCCTACTCCCCTGCCACCATCCTGCTCCCCTGCCACCATCCTACTCCTCCAGCTCCATTCTGCCCCGCTCGCTCCATCCTGCCCTGCTCGCTCCATCCTGCCCTGCTCGCTCCATCCTGCCCCGCTCACTCCATCCTGCCCTGCTCGCCGGCTACAACCTGCCCCCCCCGCATCCATCCCCCCCGCCGACTCCATCCTGCCCCACTTGCTCCATCCTGCCCCGCCGGCTCCATCCTGCCCCCCGCCACCATCCTGCCCCCCCGCCACAATCCTGCCCTGCCAGCTCCATCCTGCTCCACTCGCCACCATCCTGCCCCCCCACCACCATCCTGTCCCCGCCAGCTCCATCCGGGCCCCACCGGCTCTATCCTGCCCCGCCGGCTCCATCCTGCCCCGCTAGTTCCATCCTGCCCCGCTCGCCACCATCCTACTCCCCCGCCACCATCCTGCTCCCCTGCCACCATCCTACTCCACCAGCTCCATTTTGCCCCACTCGCTTCATCCTGCCCCGCTCGCCACCATCCTGCCCCGCTCGCTCCATCCTGCCCTCCGCCACCATCCTGCCCCACGACACAATCCTGCCCCCCCTCTCCCCCCATCACTCTCCTGCCCCCCTGCTCAATCTTGCCCCCCGGCAGTTAGCGGTCAAGTGACCGATCAGCTGATCGGTTTCCCAGGAAACCACAGGTCCTAAAGGCCTGTAGGACCTACAAGACGGAGGTGGAGCGATCCGGCGGACAGGTGAGTATCCTCACTGAGGATTTTTTTTTTCTTTTACTGTGGAGGAGCAGGGGGCCGCGGGGAGCGGAGTATCGCCATATACCATAGTGCTGCTATACATGTACTGTTATGTACCGCCATATACCATAGCGCTGCTATACATGTACTGTAATGTACCGCCATATACCATAGCGCTGCTATACATGTAATGTAATGTACCGCCATAAACCATAGTGCTGCTATTCATGTAATGTAATATACTGCCATATACTATAGTGCTGCTATACATGTGCTGTAATGTACCACCATATACCATAGCGCTGCTATCTATCTATCTATATATATATATATATATATGTGTGTGTAGGTCACTCACATTGACTGAACAAGTTCTGTCAGTCACAGCATGTCAACTACATACATATTCTAGAATGCCCAATGCGTTGGAATCTGTTTTTACTGGTTACCAGCTACACAGCAGGCTGCAGGGAGTGCGATCGGCAGCCCCACTTCCCCCCTGCACAGAGAACTCCTCAAGATGCATTCCCTGGGGAGGGGGATGTGGGGGTGCGATTTGCACTCCCCGCAGCCCGCTGTGTAGCTGGTAACCAGTAGACCCAGCGGGTTGCTAGGGACCGCGTTCGCCGCTCTCCCGCATGCCGGGAACATGCGGAGCCTGAGAAAATTTCTAAGTTCCCTGCTGGATTTGCAATGAACTGAAATTCTCTCAAATGTGAACCTAGCCTTATTTAGAACCAAAACAAAATGTTAATTTAAAATTATTTATCTTGCAGATGAGGAGACTCCTCCTCTACCAAAAAAGAGAGCTCAGTTGGCGAGTTAGCCAACAGAGACTGCAAAAGATGGCACAGTGTGGCGTAAAGTACAAGTGGGGAAACGTCTCCATTTCACCCCAATAGAACTGTACCCTACAGATGGAGAGCCAAGTGCTAAGGCCAGACAAAGTGTCCGAAGTCGCCTTCAGAGCTTCCTCTGCTTTATCACTCTTGACATGCTTCGTAGCATTCAAGAATGGACTACTCAACATGCACGTCACACAGAGCAGGTGGATTGGTTCATGGGTCTCCTGGAACTAATGGCATTTATTTCAGTCATTATCTTCCGGGGGGTGACCAAGCTTCCATCACTACGTGACAGTTGGTCAGCAAACCTGGCAAACCCAAGGATCATTGCAACTATGACCCGAAACCGCTTCCAAGACATCATGCAACACCTACACTTTGATGACATGTTCACTCGCAGTGAGCGAGTGGAGACCGATAAGTTTGCTGCAATCTCCGATGTGTGGAGATCGTTTGTCACCAACTGCATCGCATCCTACAACCCTGGTCGACACATCACTATTGATGAACAGCTTTTCCCGTCAAAGACTGGCTACTGTTTTCTGCAATACATTGCAACAAAACCAGACAAGTTCGGCATCAAGTTTTGGGTGGCTTGCAACTTGAAATCAAAGTAAATCTGTAATATCCTCCGACATCTTGGCAAGGACCCCAGTCGTCCCAGCGGGGAGAGACTGTCCGAAACTGTAGTGATGAGGCTGATGGAACCATTCATGGACAAGGGCAGAACTGTAACCACGGACAATTTCTTTACATCACTGTCACTTGCACAATGACTGCTTAGCCGGAAAACCACTATCCTCGGCACAGTCAACAAGAGTTGCCGGGAAATTCCTCAATCCGCTAGACAGATCGACCACACTGAATTTACCACTCAGGTATTTTCAACCACTGGTTTCATACTGACAGAAGGCCGTCTACATTCTCAGCAGCATGCACAGCGTGGTTGAGACTGAGGATACCAACAAAAGGAAGCCAAACACGGTCACACAATACAACCACACAAAGTGCGGTGTAGATGTAATGGACCAAATCTTGCGGGAGTACAGCGTGCGTGCAGGAACACGGAGATGGCCAGTCGCCGTGTTCGACAACATGATTGACATGGCAGCACTGAATGCTCATGTTCTTTATCAGGCATGCACTGGGGTGCAGGAGTGATGGGTGGACTTCCTGGTTGAGCTTGCAAAAGAGTTAGCTGGCTCTCATGTGACTGAAAAGAAGGCACGCAAGGAGAAACTCCTTCGGCAACAACCTTCCACACCCAGCCCTGGCAAAAGGGCGAAGTGTCAGGTCAACCATCGATGCACGAACAATTGTGCAACTGAGAGATGTGTTGACTGCTACAAATACACATGTGGCAAATGTACCAGGGACTTACCCAGGCAGTGCCAGGTATGTTCCGACAGTGCAGACAGACTGCTGAGTGAGTGCTGAAATGCTAGTCACACAAGAAGGACATGCCACTCACACACACACACGCAGTCCCCCAATGCAGCCTATTGTAAATATGCGTGGAATTGTTTTATTCCTTGTATTTTTTTAATTATTTTTATAACAAAAATAAAAAGCATGGAAGCAAATAACAGTTGTTCTTTTGTATATTTTTCACACTGAAATTTCAGTCCTCTTGTGCGATTTTCGCGCGATTTTTTTTCGCTAGTGTGCTTGAAGCCTTAGACACAAATGCTTCTGGTCATTACTCACAGCTGTACCTTGCTCTAAAATTTCTAATTCTCTATTTAAAATATAAAGAAAATTATTAATTGTTTCAGTGCTTTTTTGCTGAAATAAAAGACGGTGATTAGAGGATGTTAGCTAAAATCCTTCAGGTCATTCGACCCGTCTCTGGGTTCCAAAGGTAGAAATGTTAAATGACCCCTCTCTGGGACTTCTAGTGTTAAAGATGTAAAGGGGCCAAGAGGTCAACTTGTTACGATATATCTGTACAATAGGTTCAATGTATTTCAAGTGACCAGAGCAGAGGTCAAGGTAGAAATGGTATACAGATGTAATGTAATATAGATCTTATTTAGATATAGCCTTGCAATAGGTTAATGTTTTCAAATGAAAGGTCTAGGCAGAAATGAATTACAAATGTTAGGGTTCAATACAATACATTACTTACTAGGACAGTACTTCACTATTTACAAGTCTCAAGAGGTCAACTTGTAAAGATATGACCGTACAAAAGGTCTATAAATTTCAAAGAATAGATGTTAAGTTCATCACAATACAATAGTTAATAGCCTTATTCAACAGAAACAAGTGAAAAGCAGATGTCACAGCCTCTTGTACACTTTCTCATGGTTAACATTAGTATTCATTCAGAGACTTTTATAATAAAGGAATCATACACTCACTGTAATATGTATTCATAACCTGTAATAATATAGAATTTTTTTTCTATATTATTGCTATACATGGATGGAACCAGCCATCCAGCCAGCTGACCAGGATCCTGGAGACATGCGAGTGAACCACTCCCTTTCCCTTTCCCATTTCATTCATAACCTGTGTTTATGAACCCATATTACACAGTGACATACAATTTTGCGTAAACATAAAATAATTTTTACAGGAATGGCAGTTTGATTCAAGTAAATTTTGATTTACAGATTTATATACTAAATTATCATTATGATTTAAGTCCTTAGTAAAATGTTGCAAAATCTCACAGAATGAAAGGCCCCTTGCAAGTTTTTTTAGCATATAAATGCAATAATGGCCACACACGGTACTATTATTATTTTGAATTTGCTTGTCTTGATAGCAGAATATTTCACTATTTCTCTTTAGGAAGTTTATAAATTCATCTGGAAAAAGTACACCGTCCGGGGATATCCCATAACTGTCAAAGAATAGAGCTTTTTTTTTTTCGAACAAAGTAAAATGAATATCCAATGTTTGCCGTTCGATTGGACCGGTCTGTATTTACAATGAACGCTGCAGGCTTCTGAGTTACTCTATTTAACGGTAGCAAGTCACACGGATACACTCCAGAAAATATGCCCTCTGTATAGTGATCTGCTTTCAACAACGTAGCGAGCTGCAGGGAAACTATCATCAGTAGAAATCATACAATACTTCATGGCGGTTATTAATTTCCAGAATAGATGAATTCACACCATACACCACCATATTTATCGTATGAGGGACGGCTAACGCAAATCGGATTTCACAACGCAGACTCCCAGTTTTAATGAGAGAAGTGTCCTCCAGGTTCTTGGTCGGCTGATAAATCGAAGGGGAATAATGTATAGCCGTCCATAAATTCTTCGCGGTCTATTGCCAGGGCACAATCAGCCTTCTGCTTGCCGGAAATATGCGCTAATGTGATATACTCTTTGACGGCTAAATTAATATTGAAATTAGGTTGGAATGGCTGGGAGGGAATCTGCTGGCCATCCAAATATAAAGCTGCATGGTTTACATTATAATGATGAAAGTACAGTGGATTTTTATGATACGCTCCGCTAAATGCCTTGTTATCTACAAAGCCTAATATAATTGTACGTGGGAGAGAACCAAGATAGATATTCTCTATGTTCGAAATTCTCGTACCTGCAGGTATGCTGTACACTTTCATACAGGCCCTATCAATAGCATATTTTGCTGTAGCAGATAGTAAGGCCTGAGAATGACCAATCCTAACAGCGGGAGCCACTTGGACTCTCTTTACATAGAGACAAGCGTTCATGATTTGCACTTTAAGCGGATCGGCTTCAGCAGACATCAAACAGAAAGTGTCCTTATTTTTCGTCAGTTTGATATTAAGGTCAAGACCATTCAATATAAGCTTCGGGTGATTAAATATATCACCAAAAATCGGCCCCAACAAATCCACCGGCTTGAAGTGAGCAACTGCAAGTGCCCGCTTTTTGAAACCCACATTCACCCCATCCAGGATTCGTACATTATGATGTCCGGAAGTATCTTTATAAAATAATCCTGATGTGAATTGGCAGGCTAAAGTCTGTGCACTGTAATTTAACAGAGTTTAAATGTAGGCCCTATAGCTATATAAATTATCTGATTGTGAGATGAGACGATCACCCAGGGTGATATCAACTTGATTAAAAAGAGCCGCTAAAGGATAGTTGATGAGCGCTACACGAGCACCGTCGGCGATGGCCGAATTATTTTGTTTTACGACCCGGCAATTTATGTAAAGTAGGGTATTATTTAAATCGTAATAATATTCACCACTTCCCGATATGAAAAATTCTAGTGGTGCATTGTCCGCCAGAGCCGCAATAGGCTAACTTCGACAAATATTGATTTCTCGATAGAGTCCTGTGTAGGGGGGGATTTGAAAAATATTCAGTTCTGATTTCATGCACTCCACTGAAGCATCATGGATGAATGCCATTTTGTATACACTGTATTCCAAATTATTATGCAAATGTTCTTTTTCTCTGATTTTCCTAAATGGTCAGTGCAAATGACAGTCAGTGTAATAAAAGTCATCACCCTTTAGAGTATACATCGAATTTTATTGAAGAAACCTCCCAATGATAACAGTATAATCTTAAAAATTAAAAAAAAACTCTAAATGCTCTGTTCCAAATTATTATGCACAGTAGAGTTTCTAAACATTTGATATGTTTTAAAGAACTGAAAATGCTCATTTGTTAAATTTGCAGCATTAGGAGGTCACATTCACTGAAATAAAAAGCTATTTAACTACAAAACATCCTAACAGGCCAAGTTACATGTTAACATAGGAACCCTTCTTTGATCTCACCTTCACAATTCTTGCATCCATTGAACTTGTGAGTTTCTGGAGAGTTTCTGCTTGTATTTCTTTGCATGATGTCAGAATAGCCTCCCAGAGCTGCTGTTTTGATGTGAACTGCCTCCCACCCTCATAGATCTTTTGCTTGATTATACTCCAAAGGTTCTCTATAGGGTTGAGGTCAGGGGAAGATGGTGGCCACACCATGAGTTTATCTCCTTTTATGCCCATAGCAGCCAATGACACAGAGGTATTCTTTGCAGCATGAGATTGTGCATTGTCATGCATGAAGATGATTTTGCTCCTGAAGGATGACACAGAGGTATTCTTTGCAGCATGAGATTGTGCATTGTCATGCATGAAGATGATTTTGCTCCTGAAGGCACATTTTTGCTTTTTGTACCATGGAAGAAAGTCAGAAACTCTATATACTTTACAGAGGTCATTTTCACACCTTCAGGAACCTTAAAGGGACCTACCAGCTGTTTCCCAATGATTCTGGCCCAAAATATGACTCCTCCATCTCCTTGCTGACATCGCAACCTTGTTGGGACTTGGTGACTATCCACCAACCATCCACTACTCCATCCCTCTGGGCCATCCAGGGTTTCTCGTCACTCATCAGTAAACAAGACTGTTTGAAAATTAGTCTTCATGTATGTCTGGGCCCACTGCAACTGTTTCTGCTTGTGAGCACTGTTTAGGGGTGGTCAAATAGTAGGTTTATGCCCCACAGCATGCCTTTGAAGGATCCTACACCTTGAGGTTCAAGGGTCTCCAGAGGCACTAGCAGCTTTAAATATCTGTTTGCTGGTTTGTAAGGCCTTTTTAGCAGCTGCTCTCTTAATCCGATGAACTTGCCTGGCAGAAACCTTCCCATTCTGCCTTTATCTGCACAAACACGTCTGTACTCAGAATCAGCCACAAATCTCTTCACAGTACGATGATCACGCTTAATTTTTCGTGAAATATCTAATGTTTTCATTCCTTGGTCAAGGCAGTGCACTATTTGTTTCTTTTTGGCAGCAGAGAGATCCTTTTTCTCTCTCTGAGACACAATCCCATCAATGGGTTTCATAAAAAAAAAAAATAATAATAACCCTATGACACTTAAAACCAATTTGCATAATAATTTGGAACACAGTGTATTTTTTGCCTAAAAGATGTCTTCGACAGAGCGTCTTACTGTTTTCTGGCGGAGGCGTCTTGCGGGAGTAATTTTATTCATGAGCATTGGCGGGGGTGAATAGCAAACACGCCTTTTTCTTTTTTTCTGTTATTTAACAACATAAACAATACCTAATCCTTCCTGAGGAGGTGTGTTTAGCCTATTCATAGCAGCTGTTGAGAAAGAGGCAATGGCATCCTTAGCAATATTTGAAACAGCAGTCTTTACATGGGCTTTACTAATTCGAAGCCTTTTCTCAATACAGGAACCGCTTTTCTAAATAAGCCTCTAAATATTCCTGCAAGGCCTGTCCCATACATGTAGTCATCACTGCAAAATCCCTCTAAACCATGACCCGTCTGAGCAATATAGTAGTGGGCATAAATGCCTGGATCTTCGCAAACATGTTGCGACGCCATTTTGACGTGTCAATCACGACGCGGGGCTAAAATGTAATCGCAAATAGTTTTTCCGTACTTGAATTTAACAGGGGTACCCTGATCAGTCAAGATAGAGATGCATAGAGAATCAAAGTGTTGTTTGCATAAAGGCACATAATCAGGTCTTGTGTATTGAAGTGTAACGATCTCCCCGCTCCTACCGGTAACCTAAGCGGTTCTCAGAAGCTGGACGTAAGAATCGCTGATGGCTTTGTGCGAGTAAACAAATAATGTATAAAAACCGTTCATGATATCTGCATAGTTCTTCTCCTTGGCTCTAATCATACTATTATCATAGTCCTCAATATAAGGCGGTAGCCCTAAAATATGAGCCAATTTTGGTCCTGGAGCAAAATGTATCGTGGGGGAATCCGTTAGAGTAACACTTCTCTTCACTTTACCGTAACGAAGTTTAAATCCTTTGGAGGCGATCTTCAAGCTATCGATCCGCTCATTAATGGCCCTTATGAGTTCCGAAATATTTAAATAATATCCTTTTACAAATTATTCCCTTGGCACATCACCTCGTTTTCCAAGAAAAAAACGTACCTTCGCTATTTTCGAAAGTAAACCAGGCGTGTGGATACTGAAATTCTGTGAGTGCAACTTCATATGAACCTACAAGATGTACAGGCTTTGCCAGTTTAGTGGTAAAAGACGAAATCGTGTTGTCTGGAAATAGCTTACTTGATGCATTACACGCAAGGGTGATATAAAACGATCCAGAATCTATGATTAGAGGTCCGTCAGCTGATTTTCTTTAATCCAACTGTTAAATTTTGCTGGGTAGCCGAGCCATTTTGTATATGCGGTGCTCATCCGATGAGACTTTTTTCTAGTTCTTTATAGAATGACAGATTCGCCATACAAATCAGCAATTTTGTAGAGTGGAAATTGGAATTTTGTGTTAATTTCGGTTATGATAAATATTTAATCAGTGTATGATTGCTCGTAGCTCTTTGTAAATGTATGTTTATAGTGGACGAAACGTACATTATCACCAATTTTAAAAGAAGGATTAATATGTTTATTTTTCATGCTAGAGCCATAAATATTTTTCCATATTTGTAGCTAATTTTTGTTTGTTACATCAATTGGTCTACATCAAATGGAAGAGTGATGGGTGTGATTGTAGCTATCAACCAAATCTGGTAAAATATCAATATACCTATTAGTGTTATTTTTCGCAAAATACTGCCACATTCGGGTTTTTAATGTACGATTAAAACGCTCAACAATAGAGGCCTTAACTGCATTGTTCGTAAAATAGTGCAGAACATCATACGTTTTACGAAGACGATTCATCGGTGAATTAATAAATTCTTTGCCCTGATCCGTCTGTAATTTCTTCGGTATGCGGTTATCATTTTGATATATCAATTCAAATGACCTGGCTACAGCAGCTCCAGTCTTGTTTGATAAGGCTACACACCACGCAAATTTCGATAGACAATCAATCACCGTCAGGATGTATTTTATTTTGTCGTTTTCCTTCAAATAGTCAATTAGACACAGTAAATCGCTTTGCCACATTGCATCCATGTTTGAGACCATATCTTATTTGTCAGAAATCTTTTTCTCACGGGAAAATGCAACAAATAGCTGTCCTGGGAATTCAACCAATCACGCACAATTGTTTTTTTAATTCCATAATCTCTAGTTTCTCTATATAATTTATCAATGCCACCGTATGATCCTGATGCTTTAGGTGTAAAATATTGGTTTTCTAATATTTTTTCATCGCGTCTAGAAGCCATGTACAATTGTTGTCTTTATCAGAAATTTCAAAACGTATAAAATGATATTAAATGTGGAATGTAACACAATTATATCATGTTTGATAGCAGGATTGCTTGGGTCAGCAGGGTGGGCTGTAACTGGGTGGATCTTGTGGGTGTTAACCGGAGGTTTGTAATACAGAATCCTGGACAAAGTGCTTCGGTGTCCGCGCTGCTGCTCCAAAGCCAAAGAAACACAGACACGGGAATGTCTGGTACAGCTACAGCCTTTATTTTCCTCCTACGCGTTTCGGAGCCTCCTCCCGAGCTCCTTCCTCAGGGAACATCCCTGAGTTGTTGGTTGTTCCCTGAGGAAGGAGCTCGGGAGGAGGCTCCGAAACGCGTAGGAGGAAAATAAAGGCTGTAGCTGTACCAGACATTCCCGTGTCTGTGTTTCTTTGGCTTTGGAGCAGCAGCGCGGACACCGAAGCACTTTGTCCAGGATTCTGTATTACGACCACGGTCACCGTTGAGAGTGCGGTCCCTGCAGCAGCTGCCTGTACGCTATTCTACCAGTTGTGGGTTTCACAACTGACTAAGGTGAGCAATTCCACATCGACAAGTGAGAGTTTTTAATTGAGATAAGACCCTATATGCGCATTCTTTCTTTCACACAACCGGAGGTTTGGGCTTTCTGCTGATTGCTTGTGGCATTTTGGTGAGGCATAACTGGTATGTGCTTGTGGGTGGAGTGATCCAGCTGCCTGGCTTTAAAACAGGTGCTGTCCTTATCGCATTCAGCAACAGAAGCAGTTTTCCATTTATACTGGGCAGCAATTTCTACTCTTTAAAATAGTAAGTATTAACACATTATTTAATTAATATTACTGTCAATTGTTGTATAGTAATATTTATTATATAGGATATAATTGTATTTTCCTTAGAATAGATTTACTCTTTTAGAAGATATTTAGATATTTAATACAATATTTATTTGCTGTATAATATTATAGGCAATTTGATGTATAGTAATATTTATTATATAGGATATAATTGTATTTTCCTTAGAATAGATTTAGTTAATAATTACTCACATAGCATAATATTATTTGTGCTTTTATAATCTAACTAGATATTTAATACATTATTTATTTGATGTTAGCGTATAATTTTATTTGCCTTTTGTAGCGTTTATCATTTAGTATATAAATTGTATTTTCTCAGCATAGACTTAGATTATAATATTATTTTATAGTACTTTCCAGGGAATAGTTATAGTTAATAATTTTAAAAAGTATAATATTTTTCATACTTTTTCATCATTTTAGTTAAGATGGAGTCCTACGATTTTGAACAAGCCGAGTCTCTTCTTACAAACACACAAATGCAACACTTAGGTATATATTATATTGAATATAATGAACAGAGTATTCGTTCTGATTGAACAATTGTTTTATATTAATTATGTAATGTTTCGTTCTTTTTAAGAAAAGTATGTGAATGATATATATCCGACTATGGAATTGAATGCCATAAATGCAGGACCATTAGGGACAACATTAGGGACAAACACAACAATCCCGCATTATTCTATCACTGGTAAGTTGCTTATTTGTATAATCACTGCTTTAATCATATGTAGACTTGAAACTAAATACAATTTCTCATACAGATGCTGAGATGCTGCAAGTGGTCAATAAGCAAGAAAGCAGCCATGTTTCTGAAGAGGCTATAAATCTACTGATACCTCAGCAGAGGCGACAAACATATGAAAAATGTAAGAATATATGGAAAAAGTAGCATCTCTGTGAAAAAGAGCCCTTATGTATGCAGGTATGAAATTAAGCTCAATTTCTTATACAGGTAACCAACACTTGAAAGACAACTATAATGTTGACGGAGCCATGGTTTCTAACAGGACTAAAATGTCACGGAAACCACAAAACTCAGTGTTCAAGATTAGGGGTCCCACGGTTTCTGGGAAACTAAAAAACTTTGAGCAACGGATGCGAGAAGCTAGCCCAGATTGATTTGAGCACCTGAAGCGAAAAAGTAACGGCCTTTGAAGAACAATAGACACTCCGTACCATGAAGAAAAACATTTCTGGCCTGTGTAATAGTTTTATTTTATTTACAGCTGATAAAAGATCCTCAAGAAAAAAGCTATTTTCAAATGAAAACGCACCCACCCCACTGGCGGTGATTAGGGAGGCAGCTATGAACTCAGGAGCTGCAGAAGTCCAAAACCCGGATCATTCTTGTAAGTATATATTTACTCCCTTCTGTAATAATGATAATAATCTTTATGTATATAGCACTTACATATTCTGCAGAGATTTATAATTCAGTTATTCATATACAACCAGTCATAAGTAACAGTTATCAAAACAATAATTAAAGCAAAATAAATGATTATATGTGTTTCCTGGATATCTGATACTTCAAGTTTCATGTATAACTGTCACATGTAACTTTTTTTCTTTTAGATACAAAGAATATGCTAAAAAAAAGTTGTCCCACCATCGCTGCAACCTCAAGTACTGCAAGAGCGTACTTACGGAACAACACAGAATCCCCCGTAAATAGTTAATCCAGCTGTGAGAACAGCAATGCTTTCACCAATTGTTGTTGAGTTGGATGAAGACAGCCCTGTAAAAACCAAGCAGCCCAGGAAGGTGGACCCAAATTCTTCAGACCGAAAATAAATATAACGGAGACTCATCAGCTCCCAACATTACACATTCAAACATTTCCGTGACCGGTGTGGCACAAGTGGACTGTAAAGCCATCAACAGAGAAATTGATCAGCTTGTTGAGGGTAAGAAGACAATTAATCTGGACAATATACTGGTGCATCATACTATACATCCTGCAGATATTACTTTTGCAGGATCGTCAAATGATTTTGCACTTGTAAAACCTAGAGACAATCAAAGTCAACACAGACCCCTGGATGGCCTGAAGAACACTATAAGGAGTTTCATGATATGGGCCCTCACAGACCAATGACTACACAAAATCGTCAGCTGTTGATACATGCACAGAGTCCATCTTTTCACAACCATGATACCCCTAGGGATGTTAGCATCAATGTGTCTCCAAATGCTCAAGGCTTTGAGCATCTTGAAACACATGCTTAAAATGTACATGATGCTGCAGCTGATGGTAATGTTGATGATAATGTACGGGACCTAGATCATTCAGTATTTTTACAACATTTTTATCACCATCAAAGAGATGTCCGCAATTTCAACGCCCGCATGTATATTGATCATTTCAGATTTGTAAATTTACACCGCATCCAATCATTTGTAGAGGCCCTAAACATCGTGCGTGGAGCCATTCAGTCTTTACTGGACAGAATCATCAGAGACATTGATCCTGGAGACTTTGTTCAGTTAAGGCTTGTAGGCGGTGACACGTTAGATCCCGTTTTCACTACAAAGCAAACAAGGGATGATTTTAGTTCTGAAGCATTCTTAAATTCCTTTGCTCGCACTTTGCAAAGCAATGCTGAATGCTTAGCAAACAGCTCCCTGAAATTAGTCATAACAATTATTAAAAACAGACGCGGAGGTATAAAAAGACGTCTGTAATCTATAGCGAGTAGTCAAATCATTAAGCAAAAGAGACGGTGGCTGTACAACTATAACAATTACAGCACAAATCTGTGCTTTGCAGCTAGCGTGTGCGCCCTGATGGCCGACACTGATGTTGGTGATACAGTTTTACTGAGTCATGCTAAAACCATACATGCGGCCCATGGTTATCCCTGAGGACCAACTTATAAGCTTTAGTGATATTGAGGCTTTTGAGAAACATCTGGATGTCAACATTAAAGTACTGTACTACAGTCAGGGGAACTGGCGTTATTTTCAAACAGGTAATACACCTAGGGCTAGAAGTATTTCATATTGCATCATGATAATCACTACTACAGTATCAAAAATATCAAGGGTTTCTCTGTAAAAAATACTTTTGGGAAAGATGCAATTCGTTGTTTCATCACAAATTTAATCATTCATTTCAATATTTTTGCAAAGCTTGTCAAAGAGAGAGTTGTGTGGAGAGTACCGACGCACAACAACCGCCTCTTTGTCCTATCTGCAGGGTGTTTTGTCGCTCCAGCGAGTGCTTAGTTCACCACACTCATTTAGCTGCAGATAATCCCACATTCTGCAGACTTAAAACATTTTGTGATAAATGCCATCATTTTGACCCCAGAAAAAGTGATTCCGAACATAAATGTATAGGAATGAGCTGTCCTGTCTGTCGCATACATGTAAATAAATTTGATGAGCACCTTTGTTATATGCGCCGGTATGTACCAAAGGAGGAGACAGATCAATATATATTTTATGGCTTTGAATGTATGCAGGAGACAGGTACACACATCCCAAATTATATTTATGCTACAACGCTGTAAGGTAGTCCCTCCTGGGAGTTTGAAGGTAAATCATCTGGTAAATATTCTGGTTATACGTTTATAGCCCACAATGCCGGAAGATACGATGCTTACTTTATTGTTAAGGAGCTGATATCTGAAAAATCTATGTGAAATTGATATCCCGAGGCATACGTCTCTTGTGTGTAATGCTGCCAAATTTGGAACTGAGGTTTATTGATTCTCTAAATTTCATCCGTAAGAAACTTAGTAAGATGCCGCAGGCTATGGGATTCTCAGGTTCAAAATGCCATTTTCCCCACTTTTTTAACACTGATGAAAATCAAAACTATGTGGGCCCCCTATCCACTGTAAAATATTATGGGATGGAGTACATGTCACCTAGCGAGAAAGGGGAATTCATGGAGTCGTATAAGATGCAGGAAAATACAACTTTTGACTTTAAGTCTGAACTAAAGTCTTACTGCAAACAAGATGTTGAGATTCTAAGACGCTCATGTGAACTTTACAGGGAGCGTGTTATGGAAATGACGCAGAAAAATATTAAAATATACTGTGAGCGAGAAAAGAAAAAAAAGAAGTGTCCAGATGTGTTGATCCTTTTCAGCTCGTAACCCTTGCATCAGTATGTATATCAATGTACAGGTTTAAATTTCTTCCAAAAAAGACCATCGCCATTTTACCAGGTGATAATTATCACAAGATAAAAAAATGCTTTTCATCACCCGCTATACAGTGGCTCATGTATGTATCTCACACAGAGAACATCGTCATCCAACATGCTCTCAGACGGGGTGAAAAACAAGTCGGGAAATATTTTTTAGATGGCTATGCCTATGTCAACAATAGACATGTTGCATTCAAATTTCAAGGCTGCTTTTTTCATGGCTGCCAAATCTGCTATAATGAATACGACACAAATAAGGTCGCAAACACCTCCTTCGAGCAATTATATTATGCATTTTTAGCAAACAAAACGTTACCTGCAGTGGTGCGGCAACACAGTGAGAGTGCTGTGGGAGCAAGAATGGAATGAAATGATTCAAAAAGATTCTAATCTTCAATCATTTCTTCTCCAAATTAAATTGCCCACCCCTTTAGATCCCCGTGATGCTGTTTATGGGAGACGTACTAATGCCATTAAACTTTTTCACAAACTGAAACCTGGGGAAACGATACATTACTATGATTTCACCAGTCTGTACCCCTTTGTAAACAAAACTAAAACATACCCCGTTGGGCATCCACACATTATTTATGAAGGCTTTGGGTTCATTAAAAATTACTTTGGTATTGCCAAAGTCAAGTTCTACCCTCCGAGGGATTTATTTTTTCCTGTTCTACTGGTAAAACTCAAAAAATGAATGTTTCCTCTTTGCTACACATGTGCTGTAAATTCACAGACAGAGGAATGTACACATAGTGATGAAGATCGTTCTCTGACAGGTACATGGTGCACTATAGAGCTTGAGATGACCATAGAAAAAGGGTATAGGATAGCCCACATCTATGAAATTTGGGATTTTCCTAAAACCAGTGTTCGCCTGTTTTCTCAGTACATTAAATTATATCTTAGGGATAAGCAGGAGCCCTCAGGTTATCCCAGCTGGTGCACTGATGACAGTAAGAAACAACAGTACATTGATTCCTTTGTTGAAAAAGAAGGGATGCAATTACGCCCTGAAAATATAGGAGAGAACCCTGCTAAGAGACAGATCTCCAAACTTTTCTTAAATTCTTTATGGGGAAAGTTTGCCCAGAAATCTAATTTACCATGTACCAGCATAGTTAGCCATCCGGATGAACTGTTTCAACATGTTTTTTTTACCGTATTACGATGTATTAATGTTGCACTTTATTGATGATGAAACAGCCACAATCGATTGGAAATATACAGAAGGGCACCACACCGTCAACAAAAACACAAACATTTTAATAGCCTGTTACAACTGCTTATGCTAGAATAGAGCTTTACTCTCTGCTGGACAGGTTACAGGAAAGGTGCCTATATCACGATACAGACTATGTTATATTTGTGCAGAGAGAAGGTGAGTGGAGTCCTCCTTTAGGTGATTACCTGGGGGAATTGACCAGTGAGATACCTGATGACACTTACATCACTGAATTTGTATCTGCTGGCCCAAAAACCTACGGATACAAACTCAACACTGGTAAAACTATCTTAAAAGTGAAGGGCATAACATTAAATGTCGGTAATGCTCAATCTATTAATTTCAGCAGTCTAAAAGACCTTGTTCTGGACTACCCGCGTAATTCTGATTCTGAAACGCAGAAACGTATTGGTGTCGAGCAGCCCGGCATTGTAAAAAATAGGAAGTACTGGTCCATTTAAACAAGGCCATTACGCAAAACACAGAAGTGTGTTTATACAAAGCGCAGACTTTTAGACGATTTTACCACCGTACCATTTGGCTATTAATTGTGACTCGTGATGGACCCGCATCTGCAACATCCATTCTCATGTATTCTACCAGGCCCGTCTAATTCTGGAAAAAGTTATTTTGTAAAACAACTGTTACATAATATGAATACTCATTTTTCTCATAAACCTGATAATATTGTATGGTTTTATTCCTACTGGCAGAAACTATATGATGAAATCTCTCTTTCTTTTCGTGGAGGGTCTGCCGCATACATTCGTAGATGATGAATTATTCCCTCTTGAAACGGTAAATTTGACTATTGTTGATGATCTCATGGAGAGTGCTAGTGATAACAGCGAAATAGAAAAAGCATTTACCAAGTATGTACACCACAGACATCTCAGCATTTTCTACCTGGTACAAAACATATTTTGTCAAGGAAAGAAAAGCCGCATGATAAATTTAAAAGCGAAGTACATGGTCCTTTTTAATAACCCTCGTGATAAATTACGAATTGTAACACTAGCGCGACAAATGCATCCTGGAAAAATACGCTATTTCTTAGAAGCATTTGAGGATGCCAATACACCTGAAGAACTTCGCTTGAGAACGGGTCTGTTTCCTCCAGCTTTACCTGCAGTTTATGTTCAAAAGTAAAATACTTCTAAAAAGTAAATTTTAAACAAAATCAGACATTCTACACTGTGTTGTAAAGATGTCGGAGAGAATACGGCGTAATTGGGAGCTCTTAAAAACACTGGTGAAGGCCCCGCCTTCTATCACAAAATCTATTTTGCGCAATGCGAGTCATGATTTAATTACAGCTATAGGGGAGATTGCGTTAAACATCTTAAAAGGGCGAATCCCTCTGAAAGAGTGACAAAAAAATATATTAAAAAAGTGGTGAAAAGATATAAAAACCATGAGTAATAAATCTCACAGCATAAAGAAAAAGAAGCAGCTACTAAAGCAGACTGGTGGATTTATAGGTCCTCTTTTAGGCTTTGTTATCCCGATAATAACAAGTATGCTTACCGGCAAATAATGGAACATACCAAGAAAATGTATCTTGTTCCCAAGCAGGAGCTAATCAAACTTCGGCCCCCTATTACAGACAACATACGCCAAAGCGTTATCCAACGTCTTGATGGTGAAATTAGTGAGATTTTACAACGTCGTGACATACCGGACAACGTGAAAATTATAAAATATAGTGATGTACTACAGAGATACTTGGTTCATGCTAAACAAGATGCAAAGGAACTATCAACTTTAGTTTCAACAAAATTTTATTGTGACAGAAGAAAAGTAGATGCGTACAAACAATTGTTAATCAATGCAATGTGAGAAAAAAATAGGAAATAAATCAAATAAGACCAATAAAACAAATGAAGCGGCCCCCTCGCAGGGAGGGTTCAGGTTCATATAGCAAGGTGTTGTTATATACTTTATAATTTGGTGTTAATGTTAAGAGAAGAGAGAGTAATACAAGAAAATTAAGATAAAATAAAAAAAAAAATATATATAAAAAAAAAAAAAAAGAGAAGGAAGTATCTTGAGTAGCGGGGAAGTGGTATTCTCGTAGCAGTTCAACAGGGGTTAGCTTTTTTTTTGGGGGGGGGTAATTCTATGGGATGGCGTGTGTGTATCTATGGGTTGTTCATTGATCTGGTTATCAAGGTGCTTCACTTTCTTCTTTCTTTATAGAGCTTATTGTTATTGTGTGTTTTACGTTGATAGTGACATTACTCTGTGAAGGTCGTGGTCTTCGTTTTTGGTTATCCAGGGTTCCCATATAGCCCTGAAGAGGTCCATGGTGTCATTTCTGGTTGCCTCTATTTTGTCAAAGAGCATTATGGAGTGGATATGGCACTTTACTTGCTCTAGTGATAGCAAATCCGTGTTCCATTGTTTGGCTACGTGGTTTTTGGTGGCCATGGTTATGTAGGTGAGTAGCCGATATACTTTGTTACTCACATTAGGTGGTTTGTCCCCAAACAGTAGTGCTGGTGGAGTGAGTGTGAGTTTGTCATCTAGAGTGAAGTCGATTAACTTTATGACGTCATTCCAAAGGGATTTTACGATGGAACATGTCCACCATGTGTGGAGTGTGTCCCCCTACTGTGTCACAGCCTCTGAAGCATCTGTCAGGCTTGGAGCTGTATATGTTGTGTAGGAAGCTGGGGACACGGTGCGTCCTGTGGAGAAGCTTAAAGGACGTTTCCATTAGTGATACCTGATGGCTTCCCTTCATGATGCTTTCGTGACATCTGTACCATTTTTCTGGTGTGAGCGTGATTCACAGGTCTAGTTCCCATTGCGCCATAGCTTTTAGCTTACGACTATCCTTTGGGTAGTTAATCGTGGTGTATATTTGGGATATTGATCTTTTTCCCGGGGGGTCATGCATGCATTTGAGTTCAAATACTGTCACTTTTGGGTGTGTTATAGTTTTGAGTATGTAATGTATGAAGTGGTATATTTGCTCTAGTCTGAAGGTTTCTGTGGGTGGGATTTTATATCTTGTAATGAGTGCATGCTTGGGCATAAGCGTCGAGTGGTTAAGGAGATGTTGTAGTCTGCGTACATTGTTTTGTTCCCACCATGTGTGGTTTTTGGAGGAAACCCCGGGTTGAAAGATTGGGTTGTTAAATAGCTCCAATAGTGGTGACAGGTGGGATTGGAGGGAGTATTGGAATCTTATGGATCTCCATAGTTGTAGGGTGTGGAGGGTGTATGGTGAGTACGTGTTTAAGTTTTTGGTAGAGTCCCCGTGGCCCAGAGGAGACCTCTCAAGGTGTATGGGGCTAGTTGTGAATTCTCTATGTGGATCCATAGGGGAGTGTTCTGCTCTGCATGTATTGTTGCCATTTGTGCCATTTGTGCTGCCCTGTAGTAGTGTATGAAGTTTGGCAGTGATACACCTCCTTTTGCTTTGTGTTTATGTAAAGTCTGCATGGATATGCGTGGTCTCTTATGAGTCCATATGAATTGGTTGATTTGGGAGTGGATCGTTTTGAATATGGACTTTGGTATTGGTATTGGTAGTGAGCGGAAGAGATATAGGAATTGGGGTAGTGTGACCATCTTTATCGTGTGAACTCTCCCTAAAAAGTAGAGCGTTGGGGTTGACCATTTGTTTAGAATCTGTTCTAGTTTTTGAAATATGGGGCTGTAGTTATATTTGTATAGGGTGTTTTTATGTTTTATGTGATGTTAGGTTGGTTCCGAGATAGGGAATGTAGTGCTCTTTGTGTGTAAACTTAAAGTTGGATAAAACTCGGTTTCGGTCATTGGCTGGGGTGTTAATAAACATTATTTCTGATTTATCCACATTTACTTTCAGTCCTGAGATCTCCTCGAATTGTTTGAGGATGGCTATCAAGTTTGGAAGCGATATGTGGGGGTTCGTTAGGGTCAGTAGTAGGTCGTCTGCGAAGAGGCTTACTTTATAGGTGTGTTTCACTATTTTTGGGCCTGTGACATCTGGATGGGATCGTATCTTTTGGGCTAGGGGTTCCATGATTATAGCGAATAAGGTCAGTGATAGGGGGCATCCCTGCCTAGTGCTTCTTTTTACGAGTATTGGTTTCGGGGAGGTGGATGGGATTTTTAGGTATGCGATCTGGTTGTTGTAGAGGAGTTTAAGGGCGTTTATCAATGGTTGAGGTAGCCCCAATCTGTTCAGAACGTGGAATAAGTATGGTCATGCAACTGAGTCAAAGGCTTTTTCTATGTCTAGAGCCAGGACAGTTAGGGGTGAGTTGGATTTGTTGGCATTGTGTATTATATTGAGGTTCCTACGTATGTTGTCTGGTGCTTGTCTCGAAGGTATGAAACCCACTTGGTCTTTGTGTATAAGGTTAGCGAGGCAGGTATTTATTCTGTTGGTTAGTATGGCCGTGAAGATTTTAAGGTCTATATTTAATAGGGAGATGTGCTTGTAGTTCTTGATGAGTAGTGGGTCTTTTTTTGGTTTTGGGATGACAGCAATATGTGCGGTGTAAAATTCTTGGGGCATGGTTTGTCCTGAGAGTAAGTTGTTGCAATATACGCGTATGTGGTTCGTTAGTGTGTCCTGGAATTTTTTGTAGTATAATGCGGTCAGTCGATCCAGGCCTGGTGCTTTACCTGCTTTTAGTTGTTTGATGGTGGTCAGTATCTCTTCTTCTCTTATTGGTGAGTGTAGTTTAGCCGCGTAGCTCGGGGTTAGGGATGGTAGTGGTATATGTGGCTTGGAATTTGTCAATTTTGGGTTTGGTGGAGTGTGGGTTGTCATTTATATAATGAGTTTGTGGAATGCAGCATAGATTTTATTTGGGTTGTGGGTGGTATGTGATTGTTCATCTTTAATTCAGAAAATCGTGTTTAGGCGTTCTTTGTCTCTGAGTTTGCGTGCGAGCATTCTGTCCATCTTATTGGAGTATTTATAAAACGTCGGTTGTGTCCACCTAATTGCTCTTTCAGTGTGAGTTGTCAGTATTGTGTTGAGTTGCAGTTTTGTGTCGAGTATTTTCTTGGCGAGATATTTGGAGGGGTGGGATTGGTTGGCAAATTCCAGTTTACTGAGCTTGTCTTCAAGGTCCGCCTGTGTCTCTAGTCTGTCTCTCTTTTTTTTGGAGGCCAGTCGTATAAGTACGCCTGTCATGTATTTTTTATGGGCCATCCAAATGTTGCCTTCTCAAAGACAAAAAAAGGGGGGGGGGACAAGAGGCGCAATAGTGCCCTTATCACTAGACACTAGGACGTGAAAGTGGTGAAAAATGCAATTCACTCACCTATTCCAGTTGTGTGACCCACAACTGGTTTGAAGGCTCATAGATTAGTATCCTGATGGCTGCTGCAGGACTCCCACCGGCTCCACGCACGTGGAGATGTACCAAACAATATAGGGAAAGACGGTGCTATCCGGTCCGCACCAGGTGGGCATTGAAACACGTAGGAGGTGAATAAAGGAAGATTTGGATCTCAACATCGATCATTGGTGTTCTTTGATATAAATGAACCTGGCAGCGCGGACCGGATAGCACCGTCTTTCCCTATAAATGTTGCCTTCTGAGACTTCTGACAATTTGTTTGTGGCAAAGATTTGAGTTCTTGTTCTATCTGCGTTATAGTGTGGGGGTTTGTCAGTAGGGATTCATTTAGTCACCATCTATAAAGAGAAGATGTCTCAGTATCAGTTTTAAATACTGATAGTACGCAGTCGTGGTCTGACCAGGAGGACGGGATGTGTCAAGAGTAGAGAAGGGAGGTTAGGTTGCTGAAGTTCGTTAGTATCCAGTCTATTCTGGAGTATGAGTGGTGGGCCTTGGAGAAGTAGGTGTAGCCCCTCGAGTGCGTGTGGGTTTCTCTCCATGTGTCTACTAGATGGTGGGATTTAAGTAGGTTTTGTAGAGTTTTTCTCTCAGTGTTAGTGATATCGGATTATTTTTGGGTGGAGCTATCCAATGTGGCGTCTATGGTTATGTTGAAATCTCCTCCCCAGAGTAGGAGGTCATAGGTTGCATCCCCTATCAGCTTCGTTATGGTATGGATCATTTTCATTTGCATCGATGGGGGGGGCGTAGCTATTTATGATACAGATTCATTTTGATTGGACTGTCCCGCGTATTATGAGGTATCTACCTTCTTTGTCCGCAGTCACTTGTTTCTGTACAAATGGAAAGGAGTTGTGCAATAGGATGGCCACTCCTCTAGTTTTTTTTTGTTATGGGATGCTAGGTGGGATCTAGTGTATGACTTATGGAAGAATTTTGGGAAGGAGCGGTCTGTAAAGTCTGTTTCCTGTAGTAGTATGATGTCCGGTGTATGTTTTGAGTAGTCTATGAATGCGCATTTTCTCTTAAACGGGGAGTTGAGTCCCTTGACATTGTGTGATAGCACCTTATACATTTGCAATATGGGGGGACATGTAAGCTGTTGTGTGGGGTCTGTCTCCGTGTGTGTGGTGATGGTCAGTTTGGGTTTTAATTTGGGGAGAGATAACCTTGGAGTTGTGGGGGGGGGTTGCGGATGGGCAGGTGGGCAGAGCGGATACAACAAGGGCGATATTCAGTGGTTTTTGGGACCCGAGTGTTCAGGTCTCTTGAGGTTATGGCCATGGGTAGCATTGGCCCAATTTGGGGTAGCACATTTAATGTAGAGGTGTTGTGTTCTCTGTAGGGTAGTTTGTGTGGGGTATGGGTTGGGGATTTGTTGTCTTTTTCAGAAATCATCTGGTTCCAGGGACAGTACATTCTCTGTAGGGTGGGTTTTGTGGGGTAGGGGTTGGAGGTTTGCTGCTTTGTTTTGGGGTCGTCTATTAGTAGGTAGGATTGGGCGTTTGGTGTGTGGGGGGAAGCTGTGTTGTTTTATTTGGTGTTCTAAGATTTTTAATTGTTTTGGTCATGGGGATTGGGGGTTAGAGTTTTTCAAGCGACGAACCTCTGTCCACTCCCTACTGGGTCTTGGTCGTTGTGGTAGTACGTTGGTGTCATTTGGAGGGATACATGCCCTTTCCAGGGCTTGTTGACCTTCTTCTTCCATTCTTGGTGAGAAGGTTTTGTTGTTGTAGTGAAAGATCAGGGCGTGTGGGAAGCCCCACTTGTATATGATGTGTGCTTTTAGTAGCACCGTTGTGGTGCCTTTCATTGCTCTCCTTCTCATTAGGGTCGCTGGGCAGATGCCCGGGAATAGAGCGACTGTGTCTGGTAGTCCTGGCAGAGTAGGCCTGTTGCGTGCGGCTGTGAGGATCAGGTCTCTTGATTCTTCGTGGTGCAGTTTAAGAACCATGTCTCTTGGTGATGCATCTGATCTGGGTTTTCCTAAAGCTCTATGTATTCTGGTTATCTGGAAGAGACTGGGGTCTGCTTGAGGAAGTAGAGATTGGAAGAGTTTGGAGACTGTTGCTTTTAGGTTTGTATCGTTTTCGGGGAGGCCTTTAATCCTAATGTTTCCTCTCCTTAATAATAATAATCTCCTTGATTGATTTTCCATGTCCTCGCTTTTCAGCTCCAGATATTCAATTCTGGTGTCTTGTTTTTGGAGTAGTTTCCTGTCGGTCTCTATAGCATCAGCTGTGTTGTCCATTCGTCTTTCTAGATCGTCTGTGCGTTGAGTGATGTCTTGAAGTTGGCTTGTGAAATTGTCGACCGCGGTGGAAAGTCAAGTCCTAAAGGTCTTTTTGATGGATGTCAGGAGTTCCTCCATACCCATCGGGGGTGCATTCTGTGGGGGGCTGTTTCTGGTTTGTTGGGGGCTTTTGGTGGGGTCTCCCTGCCTTGATGGGGTTGCTTGGGTGGGTGGCATTTCGTGGGCTGTGGGTTTGATACGTTGTGGGAATAACTGTGATATTGGCTTTGGCTTAGTTTCTCTTATTGTAGTTCGCTTTGTATGCATTATTTTGGGGCTTGGGGGGTATTTGGCTGGGTTTTTTCCCATTGGGGTTGGTCATGTGAAGACCAGTAATGTCTGTGGTGCAGGTCCTATCCTTGTGTGGGGTCAATTGGTCAGGGCTACTTATGCAGTCTTGAAGGCTTAGTGTAGGATGGTAGAGAGGGGCTGATGTGGAGACAGAGTGATGGAGGTGGGATGGGGGGTAAACGTGGATGGCTAATGCACAAAATGAGAAAGCATTGAAATAAAGGACTTTTGGTTGTGTTGGTAACTATTGCAATTAAGAAAAGTAGTAAATGGGTAGAGTTTTTACCTTCTGGCTTCCTCTGGCTTATCTTTGGAGTATCTCTGCCGCCCACTTTCGAAAATTCCACTTTGAAAATTCACACAGGCCAAGGCACTACAGGCCTTGTGGTCTGCAATTTGTAGCTCTTGTGGGCAGCAGATGATAGGCCAGGTTTACAGAGGGGAGGGGGTCAGAGGAGAGAAAGGGCCACTGCACACCAGGGTGCAATTAACAAATTGCTGCTAAGAGAAACATTTGAAGCCAGATCAGCAGGAGGGAGAGACAAGCAGGATGGAATAATATGGATATTTCTAAGGTACAAAGTCACTGAATCAATGTGTTCATACAATGAAATATGTGCACAGCATACAGGGATTGGATACTACAGCAGAGATTACATATACCACTGAATCAATGTGTTCATACCATGAAATATGTGCACAGCATACAGGGATTGGATACTACAGCAGAGATTACATACACAACTGAATTAATGTGTTCATACCATGAAATATGTGCACAGCATACAGGGATTGGATACTACAGCAGAGATTACATACACCTCTGAATCAATGTGTTCATACCATGAAATATGTGCACAGCATACAGGGATTGGATAGTACAGCAGGGATTACATACACCTCTGAATCAATGTGTTCATACCATGAAATATGTGCACAGCATACAGGAATTGGATACTACAGCAGAGGTTACATACACCACTAAATCAATGTGTTCATACCATGAAATATGTGCACAGCATACAGGGATTGGATACCACAGCAGAGATTACATACACCACTGAATCAATGTGTTCATACCATGAAATATGTGCACAGCATACAGGGATTGGATACTACAGCAGAGATTACATACACCACACTGAATCAATGTGTTCATACCATGAAATATGTGCACAGCATACAAGGATTGGATACTACAGCAGAGATTACATACACCACTGAATCAATGTGTTCATACCATGAAATATGTGCACAGCATACAGGGATTGGATACTACAGCAGAGATTATATACACCACTGAATCAATGTGTTCATACCTGCAAAGGAAGAAGATATATTGTCACAACAGGGCATCATAGCATTGGGGAGTGTAGGTAAGACATCTCTGGAGTATCTCTGCGCCCATTTTCGAAAATTCCATTTTGAAAATTCACACAGGCCAAGCAACTATCAACTTTAAAGATCATTAACACTCTAGAATCTTATCACCAACAATTGTCAAATTCAGACATTGATAAAAGCCCAGCTGTCAATGAAATTGTAAGTCATGTAATTCCCCGATATAAAAAGAATGCAGAACTTCTACTAAACAAGCTGTTGCAAAACACCCATATTACATCGTGGAATGATAAAAGCGAGTTTATTTTCAAAGGTACTGTAATACCCGGTTCTAATAGGTTGGATTTGGTGCGTAACACAACTCAGAGCCATGCCCTAACCGGCAGGAATTTACCAAGGGGCTGGAATACATTGCTATGGCCCAGTTAAATATGCCATCCACAGTTGTGGGTAATTCCACTACTAGAGCCCATTTAGTTAAATTAAAAATACCCATGAATGAAACTGATGGTGCATTTAATCCTCAAACCCTATTCACCTCCCCACGGGCAACCCGACGTTTACACTTCTCACCATTAGGTATCACGCAAGGTCCACTGATGCCTAATAAAAGTACTCTCCCGTTACTACAATCCATGTGGCTCACTATGTAACAAATCTGATCTGTTCAATTGTAATGCATTAAATTAATGTGTAAGACTTTATGTTTGTAACACTTTATATTGTCCGGTATTATATATATCTACTATATAATTGTCTAAGGCGTCTGTCTGAAGCCGAAAACGTGCGCCAGACAGAGGCCGCAGACTATGCAAATAGACGCACGCATTCAAAACCTGGCGACGGTGACGGACAGTGCTTTTTTTGCGACGGTGCGGTGTAGCGGAAAATGTGAGCTAGGGGAGGCTGCAGGAGGGAGCAGGATATCTCCTGCTCCCGCTCATATAATATGCATAGCCGCTCTCCATCATCATGGTGCTGAAACCGCACCACGGTGATGGGCTGGGGGAGCGGCGCATTTTATATGGTCCTGCGCTCCCCAGTGATGGCACATGCCCCCCCCTATGTTAGATATGGCCCCCATGCTGCTGCCATAGTAAAATAATAAACTCTATACTTACGTCCTGCCTCCTCCTCTAGCGCTGATCTCCGATGTCTCTCCGGTCTCTCGGTTGCTGCTGTGATAGCACGCAGAGATGATGTCACTCTCTGCTGTGCCGATCACATGACCGCACAGAATAAGGAAGTGGAGGAGATCTGCAGCATCATCTCTGCCCGATCACAGGAGCACGAGAGAGACCGGGAGATCAGCACTGGAGGAGGGAAGAATAGAGCAGCATGGGGGCCATATCTAACACAGGGGGGCATGTGCCACACATAAGGGACGTGTGCCACGCATAGGAGACGTGTGCCACGCATTGGGGACGTGTGCCATGCATAATGGACGTGTGCCATGCATAGGGGATGTGTGCCACGCATAGGGGACATGTTCCACACATAGGGGATGTGTACCATGCATAATGAATGTGTGCCACGCATAGGGGACGTGTGCCACACATAGGGGACATGTGCCATGCATAAGGGGCATGTGCCACGCATAGGGGACGTATGCACACACTTAGGGGATGTGTGCCATGCATGGGAGACGTGTGCCATGCGTAGGGAGACGTGTGCCATGCGTAGATAATGTGTGCCATGCATAGGGAATGAGTGCCACGCATAGGGGACGTGTGCCTGCATAGAGGACGTGTGCCAGCATAATGGACGTGTGACATGCATAGGGGATGTGTGCCATGAATAGGGGACATGTGCCATGCATAGGGGATGTGTGCCATGCATAATGGACGTGTGACATGCATAAGGGATGTGTGCCATGCATAAGGGATGTGGGAGTAGAAGGGGGCAGCACCTGCACCATGCAGCCTGCTCCCTGTGTGAGGTGCGCCGGCTGCATAAGGTAAAATCACCAGCGGTGGCCACCGACAGCACCCCCCTCCCCAATCCTCACCCGTGACCACCGACAGCAACCCCACCCACCTGCGGCAGCCGACAGCAACCCCCCCCGCGCTCCTCACCTGCGGTTGCCGGCAGCAACTCCACCCCCTGTCCTCACCTAGGCTCAGGCGGCAGAGAGCCTTTCTGCACCCCTGTGCATAAAGGAAATTAATCTGAAATGCATACCGGCAAATATGTTATTTTTACAAAAAAAGCACTGGCGACGCGGGATTGCCGTGACAGAGACAACAGTGCTGCACTCAAATAGCGGGAGGGAAAGCCTACTTCACTATCAGCTTTCCCATCCCGCTATTTGAAATGAACAGCGATGTGAACAGGACGCACCAGCGATCCCGGCCAAGTCGTATCGTTATCAGTATCGCTGGTGCGTCGTTATGTGTGACGGGGATCTATACTTACACGACCTCTGATGATGTCACAATCATGGCCGGAGCAAGATCACATGGCTATGACATCACCAGAGGTCCTTAAGCTAAACGCACACAGCACCAGGAGCCAGGTACTGCAAACCACTTACACCCACACACCCGACACTCACTCTGTACTCACACTCACCCACAACTCACACTTACCCTGCACTCACGTCACACTCTGCCAAGCACTCACGTCACATTCTGTGCTGCACTCATGTCACACTCTGCCCTGCACTCACGTCACACTCTGCCCTGCACTCACGTCACACTCTGCCTGCACTCACGTCACACTCTGTCCTGCACTCACATCACACTTTCCCTGCACTCACGTTACACTCTGCCCTGCACTCACATCACACTCTGCCCTGCACTCACGTCACACTCTGTCCTGCACTTACGTCACACTCACCTTGCACTCACCTCACACTTAGCCTACACTCACCTTGCACTCACCTCACACTTAGCCCTGCACTCACCTTGCACTCACGTCACACTGTCTCTAATGCAAAACCCGCGTCGCTAATTGTTCCGGCTGGCTGGGGGCTACCAATCAGCGATTTCCATTACAGCAAAACAGGCACAGTCCGCCCGGTCTCCCGGCCCCCCTCCGCTCGGTCTCCTGCCTACTGCTCACCCACTCCACGCTCCCTCCTGGCTGCCACTCCATGCTCAATCTGCCCGCCGCCCACCCCGCCATTCTTCTTCTTCTTTTGGTGGCATAGACTCCAGAAATTCAAAGGCCGCGGGGGGTGGGGGTGGAGCTACCAAAGGGGGTGTGGTAATGGCCGTGAACAAGGGCACGCCCACCACATCAGGGCTATGCGCTTGGACAAGCCTACTATGACACCCCCTGTTAACTCCGCCCCTTGAGGCCTTGGAATAGTTGACATCTATGCTGGAGGAAGTAGAAGACATGGTAGGGTGAGAGGTAGCTGGACAGAAGCCTGGAGCGGGTGAGAACAGAGGGGGCCACCGCTGCACACTCACACAACCGCACAGCCGTACACCCGCACTGCTGCACACCCACATATTCTAGAATACCCGATGCGTTAGAATCGGGCCACCATCTAGTATATATATTATATATATATATACAGTGCCTACAAGTAGTATTCAACCCCCTGCAGATTTAGGTGGTTTGATAAGATGCAAATAAGTTAGAGCCTTCAAACTGCAAACGAGAGTAGGATTTATTAACAGAAGCATAAATCTTACAAACCAAAAAGTTATGGTGCTCAGTTGAATTTTAACAAATTTTAAACATAAAAGTGTGGGTCAATTATTATTCAACCCCTAGGTTTAAATATTTTGTGGAATAACCCTTGTTTGCAATTACAGCTAATAATCATCTTTTATAAGACCTGATCAGGCCGGCACAGGTCTCTGGAGTTATCTTGGCCCACTCATCCATGCAGATCTTCTCCAAGTTATCTAGGTTCTTTGGGTGTCTCATGTGGACTTTAATCTTGAGCTCCTTAAACAAGTTTTCAATTGAGTTAAGGTCAGGAGACTGACTAGGCCACTGCATCACCTTGATTTTTTCCCTCTTGAACCAGGCTTTGGTTTTCTTGGCTGTGTGCTTTGGGTCGTTGTCTTGTTGGAAGATGAAATTATGACCCATCTTAAGATCCTTGATGGAGGAGCAGAGGTTCTTGGCCAAAATCTCCAGGTAATCCGTGCTATCCATCTTCCCATGGATTCGGACCAGATGGCCAGGCCCCTTGGCTGAGAAACAGCCCCACAGCATGATGCTGCCACCACCATGCTTGACTGTAGGGATGGTATTCTTGGGGTCGTATGCAGTGCCATCCAGTCTCCAAACGTCACTTGTGTAGTTGGCACCAAAGATCTCGATCTTGGTCTCATCAACCATAGAACCTTGAACCAGTCTGTCTCAGAGTCCTCCAAGTGATCATGAGCAAACTGTAGACGAGCCTCGACATGACGCTTTGAAAGTAAAGGTACCTTACGGGCTCGTCTGGAACGGAGACCATTGCGGTGGAGTACGTTACTTATGGTATTGACTGAAACCAATGTCCCCACTGCCATGAGATCTTCCCGGAGCTCCTTCCTTGTTGTCCTTGGGTTAGCCTTGACTTTTCGGACAAGCCTGGCCTCGGCACGGGAGGAAACTTTCAAAGGCTGTCCAGGCCGTGGAAGGCTAACAGTAGTTCCATAAGCCTTCCACTTCCGGATGATGCTCCCAACAGTGGAGACAGGTAGGCCCAACTCCTTGAAGGTTTTGTACCCCTTGCCAGCCTTGTGACCCTCCACGATCTTGTCTCTGAAGGCCTTGGAATGCTCCTTTGTCTTTCCCATGTTGACCATGTATGAGTGCTGTTCACAAGTTTGGGGCGGGTCTTAAATAGTCAGAAAAGGCTGGCAAAAGAGATTAAATTAATCCTTACATGTGAAGCTCATTGTTCTTTGTGCCTGAACTACTTCTTAATACTTTAGGGGGACCAAACAGAATGCTGGTGGTTTGAGGGGTTGAATAATAAATGACCCTCTGAATAAACTTTTAACGCTTCAAAAAAAAAATGTAAAAAAATCTTTTTGGCTGCAGTGCATTTCCCACTTCCAGGCTGATCTACAGTCCAAATGTCACAAGGCCAAGTTAATTCCGCATGTGTCAACCAGCTAAATCTCCAGGGGGTTGAATACTACTTGTAGGCACTGTATATATATATATATATATATTATATATATATATATATATATATATTATGTATATGTTATTTATATTGATTTAATTAACTGCAGTACAGTGTAACAAATAAAATGTAATTGACATACTGTGACTGACAGAACTTGTTCAGTCAACGTGAGTGAACTACGCATATATATATAGCAGCGCTATGGTATATGGTGGTACATTACAGTACATGTATAGCAGCACTATAGTATATGGTGGTACATTACAGCACATGTATAGCAGTACTATATTATATGGCAGTACATTACAGTACATGTATAGCAGCACTATAGTATATGGCGGTACATTACAGTACATGTATAGCAGCGCAATGGTATATGGCGGTACATTACGGTACATGTATAGCAGCGCTATGGTATATTGCAGTACATTACAGTACATGTATAGCAGCGCTATGGTATATGGTGGTACATTACAGCACATGTATAGTAGCACTATAGTATATGGCGGTACATTACAGTACATGTATAGCAGTGCTACAGTATATGGCGGGACATTACAGTACATGTATAGCAGCACTATAGTATATGGCGGTACACTATAGTACATGTATAGCAGCGCTATGGTATATGGCGGTACATTACAGCACATGCATAGCAGCTTTATGATATATGGCGGTACATTACAGCACATGTATAGCAGCAGTACAGTATATGACGGTACATTATAGTACATGTATAGCAGCACTATAGTATATGGCGGTACATTATAGTACATATATAGCAGCACGGAGCAAGCGGGGCAGGATGAAGTGAGCAGGGCAGGACAGAGCGAGCTGGGCAGGAAGGAGCGAGCGGGGCAGGACGGAGCGAGAGAGGCATGAAGGAGTGAGCAGGGCAGGACAAGGCGAGCGGGGCAGGAGGAGTGAGTGGGGCAGGATGGAGTGAGCGGGGCAGGACAGAGCGAGCTGGGCAGGAAGGAGCGAGCGGGGCAGGACGGAGCGAGAGAGGCATGAAGGAGTGAGCAGGGCAGGACAAGGCGAGCGGGGCAGGGAGGAGCGAGCAGGGCAGGATGGAGCTGTGGGAAAGCAGGATGGACCCGGGGGGGTCAGGATGGAACCTGGGGGGGGCAGGATGGAGCCGGCGGGGCAGGATGGAGCCGGGAAGGGGGGCAGGATGGAGCTGGGAAGGGGGCAGGATGGAGCCGGGAAGGGGGGCAGGATGGAGCCAGGGGGAAGCAGGATGGAGCCAGGGGGGGGAAGATGGAGCCGGGGGGGGGGGGGACAGGATGGAGCCGGGGGGAATCAGGATGGCTGACGCGGGGCAGGATCCCCCTCGCCCCCTGTGTTCTCACCCGCAGCGTCGCACTGTGTACAGCGACATGTGACAGGGTGGGCTGTGTGACGTCACATCAGCCTGCCTTGTCACATGACTGCTGTACATGGAGAAGACGGGTCAGAACAGCGGGAGGCGTGGAGGGAGGCAGGAAGGCGAGGAGGGAGGTGAAGAGCGAGGCAGGGAGGCGAGGAGGGAGGTAGAAAGTCGAGGAGGTGAGGAGGGAGGCAGCCGGTACCGGTGCCGCGGCTGAGCTCCACTCAGCGGTTTGCCAGCCGGGAGATCACCGGCTGGCTCGCGCGCGCTGCGGCCACTGTCGGCCGGACCCGTGTATCCTGGCGACAGCGGCGCTAAAGTGCTGTTGTCGTCGGGCTGAAAATTGGCGCAAAATTCGAACTTTGAATTTGCGCGCCTATTCGTTTTTGTCTGCGCTCATTGGTGGCCTTTGTCTGGCACACGATTTCTGTGACTGACAGACTCCTTAGACAATTATATAGTAGATATTGATTTGATTAACTGACCTATAGTGTGATAAATAAAATGTAATTGTACTAATAAATACCAAATGTAATATTTATATAAAAATGTATTTGATTGTTAATCAATAAAACACTATTATTTTATATAAAAATGGCGGCTCTCATTTTATTTACAATTCGAATAAAATGTTTCCTTTATATTACTATAAAAAGGAAAGGCTGATAACAATTCATATAAATACACTGGTTAGCATGTGTGATTCCTTTATTATTATAAAAGACAATGAATCAATGCGAATTAAAGTATAGAAAGACTATAAAAGGGAATCAATATTGACCATATAAAAGTGTATCAAACACATCCTTTTATATCATGCCAATAGCGATTGAAATAAGTAATTCAATCACAATTAGTGATGGGCGAGTCCTAAATTACTCGGAATCGCTTGACTCTAGCGAGTCCGAGCCCGGGACTCGCTACTCGTTGCGAGTCTAGCGAGTCCAATGTTAATGAATGGGGAAGCGAGTAATAGCGAGTAATGTGCAATTTAAAAATCGCAGATGTGTCTCGGAAAGCGCTCGCATTGCCGTGTTGGAAACCCCACTCGCAACTGTATTTTGCTGCTGTCTCCGAGGCCAAACTCGCATGTGTTTGTCTTATTTGGCGCCGATGAGGCGAGGCAAGCGATTTTCTCCAGCAAACCCCATGCTTCTAGCAAACAGGAAATAAGCCGACTCGAGCTGACAGACGCGCACACACACAGAGCAAGCATGGCCCGTGTCAACACGCTGCAGTTGATTGACCTGGTGGAGGCTCGGCCCCTGCTTTGGCTGCCCACTGACCCTGCCTATGGGGATAACATCCAGCGGACTACAGCCTGGAGGGAGGTCGCTCAAGTCATGCTCCCTGCATTCCATCGCAGTGGCCAGGATGCACAGTGGAATATGGGTCAGTTAAATGTGTTCACACGTTATATTGCATTTCCCGTATATACTCGTGTATAAGCCGACCCCCCTACTTTTGCCCCCAAAAACTGAGAAAACATATTGACCGCCATCCTGGTATACAGTGGCTATCACTGGTAGACATCCCCCCAGCAGAGTATACAGCTCCACCTGCAGAGTATACAGGCCCCCCAGTGGGTATACATGCCCCCCATATTAGGGTATACAGCCCCCCATGGGTATACAACAGCAGCCCACCCCCCAGCAGTGGTATACAGGACCCCCAGTGGGTATACAGGGCCCCCGTGGGTATACAGGGCCCCCATAGTAGGGTATACAGGGCCCTCAATGTGTTATCATGCGCCGTCGCATGGTTGCCTATATTTGGATGGGGTCACAATAGTACACTTAGTTTAAGGGCTGGTCCTCCTGGCTCTGAAGGCCAGGGGGTTGGGTGTATATAAATACCACTAATGAGCGGAGTCTGGTGCCCGCACTATTACATTCTCTATGCGTTGACATGTGCCCTGCCTCATTTGTGATTGTGGCCACGTGAGCTCAATGTCCATAATGCTGTTGATGATGTTCCACACTGTCGTGTCACTGTGCCTTGTATACACATTACACACAAAACATGAATAAAACGTTATTGTTGATTTGTACACATACTTTTAGTGTTTCAAATGTTACAGAGGTCTAAACCCGGTTTGAAATCATTTCACAGTTGACCTGCTTATCAAACGGTGGAGGAGCTGTCGGGATCAGCACAAAAGGCAACACCGTAAGATCTCGGAGGGGGGACCGGAAGCTGATCCAGGGCCGATATATCGCCACTACGACCGGTTGTCCTTCCTTGAAATGGTGGTCCGTATGCCAAGGTATGTGTCTGCTGCACTGCTGTGTACTATTATTGTTATTATTATTTATTTATATAGCGCCATTAGGTTCCATGGCACTTTACATGAGGATAAGGGTTAACGACAAAAAACAATACATGAACACAATCAGGTCATACAGGTACAAGAAGAGAGGACCCTGTCCACGAGGGCACACAGTCTACGTATGAAGCTCTATAATGAGTGTGGTGGTTTACATACCCACACTGGTGTTTGTTTCTGCCATGGTGCAACAGAATTCTATTACCTTTGGCAATGATCCAGGACATACACATTTATAGCCACATTGTGACGCTGGGACAAATAAGCAATGTTCTACAGGGTGGGCAGACACAATGTTCCGTGACCTCACAATTAGCTATTATTGTTGGCATGTTTGTGGAACAAAGCCATGTTCTTCCCTGCAATGGCCTCTAAGGTGTGTGGCCTTGTCTGCTTTGCCTGTCATAAGCCTCATTTGTATCAGTTCCTAATGGCCTTGACTTGCATAAGGGCCACATACATCCCTACACGTTTAGTTGTGGGTGTTTTTTTCGGCTAAATAACGTTGCAAGGATATACCCCTTTTGCACTAAACTGTTTGTACACCATCCCAGAATGTTGACACAGTCACACACATTTGAGGACATACCCTGTATCACTACAAATACGTGTGGGTGAGTTTTCCCATGGGTATATTTGGGCCTGCAAGGTGATGGTGTAGATATTAGGGCCCACATGTGAATTTTATTTTTTTGTCATTAACTGATGGCCACATTACGAATCCTCCGGAAAACATAGTGTATTAATGCTGTATAAAATCAAACTAAAGGGGGCCATATTTTAAGTGCAACAGGCTTTTATGTCCAAGGTCCTTTAGGAAACCCGAGGTTTGCCCTTGCTGCTCCCGGTTTTTTCTTCGGCCTTGTTGGAATAACTGTAAAACTGTCCATCTGTGCATACCACCTTGTTTGGCACCAACGATGTGTGACCTGCTGCTCAAAAACAACCCCATACTCTATGTCCATTACAGTCGTTTCAAAAGCCAAGCCATCTGTTTGGTGTGTTTTATTTACCAAGACATTCATGATTAGCATACATGGCAGCAAAAAGGAGTGTAGGTCACTAACGCCGAATGCTCATGTGTCACCTATGCTGCAGGACTCCATTTCCTGTCTTGCTCATCTGCCCTATAGATCTGGGTTATGTGCATTGAGACTAAGGCCGCCCACATTGCGTCTTTTTGTGTCCATCTGATGGCAAACAACCCTGAAGAATGTGTTTGCCTCACAGTGTCAGGCTATAGCTTTGTCCACATAAAGTTTCAACAAAAAGTCAAAGCAATAGTTGTCAACCTGTAAACGTGAGATAAATGCGCATAGGGTCTTATCCTTTTTACAAAGGGTTATAGCGGTAAATATCAGGAACTGCTCACCTGGTTCAGTTGTGTCACCCACAACCGTATAATCGCCTGAAAGATGCTTGTAGAATGGCTGCTGCAGGGCCGCACCTTCACGATGAACGTGGAAACAGGAATGCTGTAATGGGACAAAATGCCGGAATGCCCGCGCTGCCACCAAGAATCACCAGGAAACAAGAGTTAACTGGGCAGATTTTTCTTTTATTCTATCCTACGCGTTTCAGAGCCTCTATCCGAGGATGTTCCCTGAGGAAGGAGCATTTTGTCCCATTACAGCAAAGCAATAGTTGTGGCCACTAATATGTCTTCAAGTACCTAAATAGCTGTCCTGCCTAAGGCAGGGCACAGTGTAATAGTGCAGACAAATTTTAAAATTTCTAATGTAATGGCAAAAAATCGAGGACCAACACTACCCACACATAGAATATTGTTTGAGGCATGAGCCAAAATGTCCTTAATGTATTTGCTGCAATTCCATCTTAAGGCCAACAATGAAAAGACACATAATACACAGATACACTCAGTCAAAAAAGCGTGCACATTTTATGTTTGGCCTATAGTTTTGTTTCCAAACTTAACCCATTCACCAAATTTTTTTTTTATTTACCCACAGAGCTGCTCACTACCAGAGGCGGCGTGATAACCCGCCACCACAGCTGCCTGAAGAGGCGAGGGAGGCCCCTGAACCACCCCGACTTCGAGTGGAGGAGGAAGAAGTACCACCACCACCACCACCTCCTTTGGGGCATGGCCGGCCACAGGAAGAAGAGGAGGATGAAGGGCCACACCAACGGTCTCCCCACCAAAACCAACCTCTGGCCATCCAGCTTCGTCCACTGCCGACTGCCAGCAGTGTGGGGAGTCACCAGAACCCCAGCAGCCATGCTCTGATCCCGGGGGCACCAAATGACCACCTTGGACAATGTGATGCTGACTTTGCCCGCAGTCTCATACCTTTTCTGGCTCTCATTCCATTGGAGAGACGACTGCGGGCAAGGTCAGCAATCCACATTGTCCTTGATGCCTGTCGGCCCCCAAACCACCCTGGCCAGGTATTTAATTATTTGGAGGGGTGGCAGCAGTCGAGCGCAAACAGGCTAGACAGGCCCACATCCCGGGACAGCTATGTGCCACCCAACATGGACCTCCCAACCCAAGGCCATTTCGAGACACCGGCCCAGATGACCCACCCTACAGGGTTTCAATCAGTGGGGGAGGCTATCCGTGGGGCCCTGGACCTCCTCCAGGACCAGGGTGATGGTGGGCCAGTAGAGGCTGCCCCACACAATCACCCCACCTACCACCAGCTGTAGGGTCAACTTTTTTGTTTTTTTGTTTTTTTTTGTTATTAAAAAAGTGCATTGCACTATTTCTATTTGTTTTTTTCTCTTTTATTTGTTAGCTTTTAGAAAGCTCAAAAATGCAAAAAAAACAAGCTGACATCTTTGCCATTAAGGCGTGATAATACACATTTTGAAAAAACTGCTTTATGTTTTGTGGGTGGGCTTAAAGTCATCATCATTAGCAAGTACTTTACGGCCCGCATGGTGCATGAAGGCACCTTGGTTAGTATGTGTAAAATCATGACTCCACACATACAAATGTTGCTGACAAATAAATAGTGCCTGGGTTTGGGGGGGGGTTACTTAATGACTCGCTATGGCAACAACACTAGGAACACAGATGCGATAGGCTGGGACGTCTACTTGCAACACAGCGCATCTACGCGTTATCTCCGTAGCGTACAGTGGGACCCCTCGCCAGGCTCCAGCAGGATCATAGTACAAGCAACGTCCACGATGCAGGCATAGGCTTGTTGCCTCAAAAAATTAGCTCAAAGGGCTTAATAAACTCTTTTTAGAAATAGAGGAGGGCGCGTGGCCCATACTATATTCTTGCTTGTCCGGAGAGCATAGTACAAGCAACATTAACGATGCAGGCATAGGCTTGTTGCCTCAAAAAATTAGCTCAAAGGGCTTAATAAACTCTTTTTAGAAATAGAGGATGGCGCGTGGCCCATACTATATTCTTGCTTGTCCTGAGAGCATAGTACAAGCAACGTCCACAATGCAGGCATAGGCTTGTTGCCTCAAAAAATCAGCTCAAAGGGCTTAATAAACTCTTTTTTGAAATAGAGGAGGGCGCGTGGCCCATACTATATTCTTGCTTGTCCTGAGAGCATAGTACAAGCAACGTCCACGATGCAGGCATAGGCTTGTTGCCTCAAAAAATTAGCTCAAAGGGCTTAATAAACTCTTTTTTGAAATAGAGGAGGGCGCGTGGCCCATACTATATTCTTGCTTGTCCTAAGAGCATAGTACAAGCAATGTCCACGATGCAGGCATAGGCATGTTGCCTCAAAAAATTAGCTCAAAGGGCTTAATAAACTCTTTTTTTAAATAGAGGAGGGCGCGTGGCCCATACTATATTCTTGCTTGTCCTAAGAGCATAGTACAAGCAACATCCACGATGCAGGCATAGGCTTGCTGCCTCAAAAAATTAGCTCAAAGGGCTTAATAAACTCTTTTTTGAAATAGAGGAGGGCGCGTGGCCCATACTATATTCTTGCTTGTCCTGAGAGCATATAATACTGTGTATCCATATCTGTGGATCTGCTTATAGTGATGTATCTTGTATGTACTAAGATGCCATGAGTGTATAGTATCTAACTAAAGAAAAGAATGAATCAATCCAGAGAGTAATGAAGCAAGATGGGCACTTTTGCCCTCTTCAAATATGGCGTCTGCGGACCGCGCATGCGCGGTCGCGCATTCTCGGGCTGGGGTGAAAGGCTTCAGATGCACGGGAAGTAGCGTCATATGACGCACTTCCGATGGGTGAATGCCGAAAACCGCCGCTCGGGACGGCGCGGCCGCCCATCTGCGGCGTGGAGCAGCTCAATTGGAGTCAGGTGGTGACAGGGGTGGTGGGGGGTATATTAGGATGGGGGAGACACAGCCAAACATGCCCCCTGAGGAAGCATTCAGGGAAACGCGTTTGGGCGTCCCCTAGTGGTCATCCTTACAACTTGGCATCTGACATGGGTAAGCTCTGGTACAATTGCTTTGTTGCTAAGGCTGCTGTGTAATGGGATTTGAGAGAATATCCAGTGAAGTGTTTGTAGTAGGAAGGGGGATTATAAGCTGAACCCTCCGTATACTGACAGGCTGCAATTCTCAATTTAACCATATGTATACCAGGAGAGCACATAGCTCTTGTTTTGATATGGCTACCATGTATTTGTCTTGAAGTGTGAGGTAAAATGACCTTAACCCCTTAGTGTCCTCCTATTCAGATTCATGTAAACATTAATCTTTTATATCTCGAGCACTTTTGTATCTGCGTTTTAATCTCCTTTTGATGAAGTAATAAAAGCATTTTTAAGGAAAGCAGTATAAATCGTGCAATTGAATTATTGGTACAGAAACTCTCCAAAAACCAATTTAGTATGTGTAACATGATATGTGGGAGAGTCCTAATATATTCTGAATATTATTCATGTTTGACCTGGATATATAAAACATAGTACAAGCAACGTCCACGATGCAGGCATAGGCTTGTGCCTCAAAAAATTAGCTCAAAGGGCTTAATAAACTCTTTTTAGAAATAGAGGAGGGCGCGTGGCCCATACTATATTCTTGCTTGTCCTAAGAACATAGTACAAGCAACGTCCACGATGCAGGCATAGGCTTGTTGCCTCAAAAAATTAGCTCAAAGGGCTTAATAAACTCTTTTTTTAAATAGAGGAGGGCGCGTGGCCCATACTATATTCTTGCTTGTCCTAAGAGCATAGTACAAGCAACGTCCACGATGCAGCCATGGGTGTGTTGCCTCAAAAAATTAGCCCAAGGGGCTGTATTGTATTGAATGGAAAAACACAAAAAATGAAAAATGCTCACAAGCGGATCACTTGTAAAGTAAAATGATTTTTACTGATTGCGTAGTTTTGTTATCATGCAGCAAATGTTGCAGGAACATGACTTATCACATCTTCTGAGCTGAGGGAGATGCCGATACTTCCTGACTTAAAAGGCATAAAGTTAAAAGCGCAATATTCCAATCCTATTAATTATGATTAGGTTACTCTACATTTGGGTACTGTCGTCTGGGGGGCTTACGAACTGCGATGATATCCAGTCCTTGTTGAACTTAATGAGAGTCAGCCTGTCGGCATTTTCAGTAGTAAGCCGTGACCTTCTATCAGTGACTATACCCCAGCGGCACTGAAAACACGCTCTGATGTCACATTAGCAGCTGGGCAGGCCAGCACCTCCAAGGCATACAAAGCGAGCTCTGTCCAAGTGTGAAGCTTGGAAACCCAGTGATTAAAGGTACAGAAGGGTCGGTTAGGAAGCTGGTACTGTCACTGACATACTCGTTCACCATGTTGGAAAATTGTTGTCTCCTAGTCAAGGTGACCGTAGGCATGATCCGTTGTTGATCGGAAGGTCTGTTGAACATCACCCAGTTGGTGGACATCTTACCCCCACCTCTTCTTGACATTAATGACGTTTGTGTCCCAACCAAAGGCTGCTGTTGCAAAGAGCTGGTTCTTCGGGGTATAGCGGAGTCAGACGGTGATATGGACATCAAATTGTCAACAAAACACTCTTGAAAAAATCCATCGTTAAGCCCCTGGGTGACTGCACCAGCAGCGACAGAAATTTGTCTTTGTATCTGGGGTCCAAAAAGGTTGACAACCAGTAGAGGTTGCTGGCATATATGTGAATGACGCGTGGATCTTTGATGAGAGACATTGAGACATTACGTCAGCCATGTGTGCTAAGCTGCAAAGACTCATCTCCTCGGTTACAACAGAATGAGGATCACTACGCATCATGGCCTCTAAATCGGTCTCCGCCTCCTCCTCTTCAGCCCACCCATGCTGTACTGACATAAACGTAGGGTTGGGAGTACCATCAGGGTTCACATCAGTACCACAGAAAAATGAATCTTCTTCATCATCACCCTCATCACCTTCTTCTTCCACAGCCAATGTAGCCTGCTGATATTGGCTTGGCTGGCTAGGATCAGCGATGTTAAATTCTGGCTCCATAGCCATCCGCTGGGCCCTCAAAGATTCTGTTTTCAGATTCAGGAGCGATTCTTTAAGCAAACAGAGCATGGGGATGGTGAGACTGATAATGGACTGATCACCGCTGACAAGTTTGGTGCAGTATTCAAGGTTCTCCAGCAACTCGCAAAGATCAGCGATCCAGACCCACTCGAAAGTACTAATGTGTCTGGTCTGACTTCCGTGGTGACGGGCATGTTGCAGCTGATATTCCGCTATTGCCCTCTGCTGCTCATTAAACCTTGCCAACATATGGAATGTTGAGTTCCATCGTGTGGGCATGTCGCAAATTAGCCGGTGTTTAGGCAAATTTAATTTGTTTTGAAGGGCTGAAAGACTGCTAACTGCTGTGTACGAATGTCTAAAATGGGCGCAAATTCGCCTCACCTTCTCGAGTAGGTCAGATAACTCGGGGTATATTTTCAGGAATTTCTGAACTATTAGGTTCAGCACGTGAGCCAGGCAAGGCACGTGAACAAGGTTACCGTGCTTTAGTGCCGCCACAAGGTTTCGTCCATTATCGCTGACAACAAGAACTGGTTGTAGTTGCAGTGGGCCAGCCACTCATCAGTCTGATGCTTAAGACCTTTCCACAGCTCAGTTGCAGTGTGAGGTGTGTCACCTAGACAGATAAGCTTCAGAAGAGCCTGTTGTTGCCTTGCTGAAGCACTACTGCAAAGCTCCCAACTTGGATGTGATGGTGTGGGCAGCTCAGCAGTGGACAAGGAAGTTGCAGAAGCAGATTGTGTACTGGACATATATGATGAGGCAGCCACCCGTAATGATGTTGTGCCCGCTATTCGTGGAGTTGGTAGTATCTCAGATGGTCCACTTTGAGAAGTTGGGACACTGTCCACCAGGTTGATCCAGTGAGCCGTTACTGAGATGTATCTGCCCTGTCCACAACTACTTGTCCACGTTTCCGCTGTTAGTAGGGATGGGCGAATCTACTCGCTAGGACTCGTTACTCGGCGAGTAGTAAGGGACTCGCAGGACTTGGTACTCTGCGAGTTTCCCAGTGATTACTCGCACAGTAAACGAGTCCAATGCAAATCAATATCAATCCTAGTTTTGTCAGAGACGCTGACAAAACTAGGATTGCCTTAGACTCGGCTACTGTGCCAGTGATAGCAGGGAAACTCGCAAAGTAACTGCTGTTACTTTGCGAGCCGAGTCCAGCTGTCTTCTCTGTGCAGGCTGCCGCAGCTCCAGGGTCCTAGAGCCCGCCTGCTCACAGAGATGATGTAGCAGAGCTGAGATTGTTCTCAGTCTGCTCATTCCCTGTGCATAGACATCTATATCTATGCACAGGGGATGTAGCAGAGAGGACATCACGTTTTGGACTACGTCGGACGGAAGAGGATTTTTTTAATTAAAGATGGAGTCCCTAATGGCTTTTTTTTAAATTTCTAATAAAAATTTTTCTCTGTGTTGTGTTTTTTTAACCCTTTATTGGAGATTCTTAGTGGCTGCGTCAAACGTGGCCTGACATTAAGAATCTCGGGCTTAATACCAGCTTGTATAACAAAGCTGGTATTAACCCCTTTATTACCCAGTGTGCCACCGCCTCCAGGGCCGCTGGAAGAGCGGGGTTCAGCGCCAGAGGATGGCGCTTCAATGAACGCGCCATCTTCTGGGGCGGCTGCGGGCTGCAATTTGCAGCGGGGGGTGCCCAGAGAGTTTGGGCCTCCCTGCACTGCGGATTCCAGCCCCCAGCTGCTTAGCTGTACCTGGCTAGACATAGAAATTGCGCAGAGCCCCACTCATTTTTTTTTTTATTATTTCATGAAATTCATGAAATAATTAAAAAAAAAGGGCTCCCCTATATTCTTGTGTCTGGCCAGGTACAAATAGGCACCTGGGGGTTGGGGGCAGCCCGTCGCTGCCTGCTAGATCCGGCTGGTTCCAGAAATACGGCGAAGCCCATGTAATTTTTTTTCTGAAAAATCAATAAAACAATGTAAATAAAAGGGACTGCATCTTTATTAACCCCTGGACCATGGGCGAGGGGTTAATAAAGATGCAGTCCCTTTTTTAGGATTGTTTTATTGATTTTTCAGAAAAAAAATTACATGGGCTTCGCCGTATTTCTGGAACCAGCCGGATCCAGCAGGCAGCGACGGGCTGCCCCCAACCCCCAGGTGCCTATTTGTACCTGGCCAGACACAAGAATATAGGGGAGCCCTTTTTTTTTTATTATTTCATGAATTTCATGAAATAATTAAAAAAAAATGCGTGGGGCTCTGCGCAATTTCTATGTCTAGCCAGGTACAGCTAAGTAGCTGGGGGCTGAAATCCGCAGCGCAGGGAGGCCCAAGCTTTCTGGGCACCCCCGCTGCAAACTGCAGCCCGCAGTCGCCCCAGAAGATGGCGCGTTCATTGAAGCGCCATCCTCTGGCGCTGAACCCCGCTCTTCCAGCGGCCCTGGTGGCGGTGGCATGCTGGGTAATAAAGAGGTTAGGGCCAGCTTTGTATTATCAGCTGGCCCTAAGCCCGAAATTTATGGCGGTTACGCCAATATTAGACATGACCGCCATGAATTTCTATTAAATTGTTTTAAAAAAAACACAACACAGAGAAAATTTTTTATTAGAAATAAAAAAAAAAGTCATTAGGGACTCCATCTTTAATTAAAAAAATCCTCTTCCGTCCGACGCAGTCCAAAACGCGATGTCCTCTCTGCTACATCCCCTGTGCATAGATATAGATGTCTATGCACAGGGAATGAGCAGACTGAGAACAATCTCAGCTCTGCTACATCAGGCAGCAGGCGGGCTCTAGGACCCTGGAGCTGCGGCAGCCAGCACAGAGGAGACTCTTATCTGTGCGAGTTTCCCAGCGATTACTTGCAGAGTAAATGAGTCCAATGCAAATCAATGGCAGAGACTCTGACAAAACTAGGATTGCTTCAGGCTGAAGCTTCGGAGACTCATCTGTGATTTGTAAATCGCACACTACTCGCTATTACTCGCTTCCCCATTCATTAACATTGGACTCGCTAGACTCGCAACGAGTAGCGAGTCCCGGGCTCGGACTCGCTAGAGTCAAGCGATTCCGAGTAATTTAGGATTCGCCCATCACTAGTTGTTAGGTGGACTTTGGCGGTTACAGCATTTGTTAGTGCACGCTTTAAGTTGTTAACAACGTGCTGGTGTAACACGGGGACGGCACTACGTAAGAAAAAGTAGCAGCTGGGTACAGAGTATCGTGGTGCTGCCACAGCCAACAACTTCCGAAAAGACTCTGTACCCACAAGCTTAAACGGCAGCATTTCCACAGCTAACAACTTTGCAATTTTCGCAGTCACTTTTTGGGAAAATGGGTGTGTCGATTGGTACTTCCGCTGCCTTTCATACAGCTGTGATACAGACAACTGGACGTTTGGCACACACTGACCAGTGGCTTGACTACTGTCATGTCTCTCTTGTAGCGCAGCTTGGGAGGAGTACGTTTGAGCAGGAGCTGATGCCTGAACACTAGCTGGTGAAGGATGGATCTGAGGTGGCCTGGAAGTGTTGGAATCAGAAGGCACTGATTGTGAACCCTGATGGGCCGACCACTGAATTGGGTGCTTAACATACATATGCTTACGCATACTGCTGGTGCTCATGTTTCCTTTTCCCAGGCCTCTGCTTAGCCTTGCATGGCAGATGTTACAGATAACCATATTTGGTACAGATGTGGCATCCTTAAAAAATTGCCACACAATGGCTTTTCGTCCTTTATGTTGAATTGGAGGCAGAGGAGGATGACTCTGTACAACACCAACTGTTGACACAGTTTGGGCAACTGTGTTTACAGTTTGTGAAACAGTTGGTACAGTTTGTGCAACAGTTGACACAATTTGGGCAACTGTTGTCACAGTTTGTGTTCTGGAGAAAGGAGTAAGCCTTGGTGCTTTTGGCGATGGTACATAGCCACTTTCCTCCTCCTGGCTGCTCTGTTGGCTATGCATGCCAAGAGTCCAGGTAGGATCTGTGGTCTCATCATCCATGCCTTCTTCTTCAAAGTCTTCTGGATAACGTGACTGAGCAGGCTGGCCAGATGAGATGTGTGTCTCATCATCCTCATCATCATCCATCTCCTGAGATGCTGTATGCCTTTGGTGAAAGTGGCTTCCTTCAGTACGAGGTGCTTCAAAACTTTGGCCATGAATAGACATTACGTCTTCTTGAAGTATCTCGTCAGGCAGTGACAAAGAAAGGCCAGATGCAATCGAGCGCTGATAAGAACCAAATAAATCATCGGAGTGACCAAGGTCGCACTCCAAGTTTTCCTCTGGCTGCCGATGGGTTGAGGAAATAGGAAGACTTTGAGGATTGGATGGCCCTGTGTTGTCTAGCGACACTAGACTGTGTTGGCAAGGACGATTGTGTACTGCAAGAACCAGTGGTCGAGGTGTTATCAGCCATCCAAGATGTTATCTGGTCATGCTCTTCCGGCCCCAAGACACGTTTATGTTGAGTACTGGGAATTTTAGACGGGAGAAAGAGACAACTATCAATCTTCGTCTGTCTACCTGTACCTGTGCCTTCTTGGGCATGACTGCTACGGCCACAACCTCGTCCCCGTCCCTTTGCAACCTCTTTTTTGTGAAATTGTGGTTTTTGTGACATTGTTGACAAATGCACAGTCACCGAGATGGAGTTAGGTTTTGCTGTAGGCATCACCTGCTGGCGGGTTAAGTGCGTGCTAACACTTGTCAGTGAAGCACCACACTAGTCCCTGAAAAAATTATTAAGTGCGCACAGCCACCGAGATGGAGTTAGGTGTTGCTGTAGGCGTCACCTGCTGGGGGTTAAGTGCGTGCTAACACTTGTCAGTGAAGCAGCACACTAGCCCCTGAAAAAATTATTAAGTGCGCAAAGCCACCGAGATGGAGTTAGGTGTTGCTGTAGGCATCACCTGCTGGCGGGTTAAGTGCGTGCTAACACTTGTCAGTGAAGCAGCACACTAGTCCCTGAAAAAATTATTAAGTGCGCACAGCCACCGAGATGGAGTTAGGTGTTGCTGTAGGCGTCACCTGCTGGCGGGTTAAGTGCGTGCTACCACTTGTCAGTGAAGCAGCACACTAGTCCCTGAAAAAATTATTAAGTGAGCACAAGTAGTCGCACAAGTAGGTGGCGTACGTGCTATTTGCAGCTAGGAGAGCAGCAACGCACTTGTCTGCCACAGAGAAAATAAAGCTGAAGGGGTTTTAATGACCCAAAATCTATCAGGTGCAAAAAAATAGGAAATAGTACCTCAGCTAAGCCTCTGACTTCAGCTATTAGGACAGCTGAGTAAGTAACCTAAGCTATGAGGTCGGTCCTGTGTGCACTGGTAAGGCTGCACCTCCCTGCCTGCCTACAGTCCTCTACACAGTACTCCTCTGTCCTCCTGGTAGCTCTCACAAGAGCTGTTTGGGTTAAATATAAGGATTCTTTTTAGTTTCCCTACACTGACTGACACTCCCTATGATCTGCTCCAGCATCTACCTCACCCTGCTCTAGCTCAGATCTTCACAGGAATGTGCCCAAAATGGCGGTGGCAAGGCTTATATACAGCCTCGCCTCTCATACATGACATAGGCATCACGATGGACAGAAGCCAATCATAGTCCTGCCACAACCAACATGGCTGTGGCATTACTGAATATGATTGGCTAACATGCTTGTCCATCTTCACAAGTTTTCTGACCTAACACCCTAGGCTGTCTCGGAAGCTTTGTCGGAACATAACAGATTCTGTATTCGCGAGTCCCGAATACAGTATACAGGACTCGGATTCGTAGACTCGCTCAGAATCGCTAAGACTCGCTCAGACTCGCTCAGACTCGCTGCTGACAGCGGGTATCCGTGAAGCGGTGCGAATGTTTAAACGATTTGGGGAGATTCAAGCTACATAGCGATGTGATATAGCGAGTCTAGCGAGTGAGAAAAAGTAAACTGACAAAACTAGGATTGCCATTGACTTGCATTGGACTCGTTACTGTGCGAGTAATCGCTGGGAAACTCGCAGAGTACCGAGTCCTGCGAGTCCCTTACTACTCGCCGAGTAACGAGTTTTAGCGAGTAGACTCACCTATCCCTAATCACGATCCTTTTATTCTACTTCATTAAAAAGCTATAAAAGAGAAAATAATTGTACATATAAATAATTTGTCCTATGATACATCTTCTATATCAAATGGATAGAAATTTGATAACAAAGTGTATCAAACACGGCTCTTTTATATGAATTTGATAACAATTTGATATAAATGGGGCGTGTTTGATACACTTTGATAGGGGCGTGGCACCAGTCAGATTTCTTTTTGACGAGTAATGGAGTCCCCTTACTACTCCAAGCTTTATTCTGGGAGACTTCAACATCCCCATAAACAGCCCAATCTCCCCATCTCCATCCCGGCTCCTATCTCTAACCACATCTCTTGGCCTCTTACAGCTCTCAACCTCAGAGACACACAAAGATGGTAACACCCTTGACCTGATCTTTGTCCAGCTCTGTTAAACCTCCTCCTTAGATAATTCACATCTTCCCCTCTCTGACAACAACATTCTCTCCTTCACACTCACAAATTTTTGCCCACCCCAGCATTCTGACCTATCACACATTCAGAAATCTACGGGCCATTAACGCTCATACATTCACAGATTCTATACACTCATCACTGTCTCTAATCTCCTCATTCTCCTGTCCCAATCTGGTAGTAAATCACTGAAATGACTCTCTCAGAAGCTCCCTGGACCAAGTAGCGCTTCTCACCCTCAGAGCATCCAAACACAGAGTGAAACAGTCCTGGCGCACATCACAAACTCCTTTCCCCCAGCATGCTCTAGGAGTGCTGAACGTCAATGGAGGAAAACCTGCACACCAGAAAACATTCACTATAAAATTTATGCCGAGAATTTACAACTCTGCCCTTCACCTTGCCAAACAAAACTACTTCACGACCCTGAACTCCTCACTATCCAACAATCAAAAAAAAAAAAAAAACTCTTTGACACCTTTCACTCTGTCCTCAGTCTTAAAGTGCAGACCCCTATCACTGACCTCTGTGCTGATGATCTTGTTTCTTACTTTATGGAGAAAGTAGACAACATCCACCAGGAAATCAGCTCCCAGCCTCCAAGCACTGTTACTCCCATCCTTCCCCACATTTCCTCTGGCTCACTCTCCATATTTGACCCAGTTACAGAAGAAGAAATCTCCAATCTCCTCTCTTCCTCTCATCCCACTACATGCACCACTGATCCCATTCCCTCACATCTACTCCAGTCCCTCTCTCCGGTCGTCACTACTCACATAACCAAAATCTTCAATCTCTCCCTATCTTCTGGCGTCTTCCCTTCCTCCTTCAAACATTCTATTCATTACTCCATTATTAAAGAAAACTTCTCTCAACCCATCCTGCACAAACTACAGACCAGTCTCCAATCTCCCCTTCATCTCTAAACTCCTGGAGTGCCTAAACTACTCCCACCTCACCCATTACCTCTCCACTCACTCTCTTCTAGACCCATTATAGTTTGGTTTCTGCCCTCTACATTCTACAGAAACTGCTCTCACGAAAGTGACCAATGACCTTCTGACAGCAAAACGTAATGGTGATCACTCTCTGCTTATTCTTCTTGATCTCTCTGCAGTCTTTGACACTATTGACCACCATCTTCTACTCTCCATGCTGCACTCCATCGGCATCAAGGATACCGCTCTCTCCTGGTTCTTTTCCTATCTTTCTGACCACTCTTTTAGTGTATCTTCCTCTCACTATTGGGGTCCCTCAGGGTTCAGTCCTTGGACCTCCTCTCTTTCTACACGGCCCCGATTGGACAGACCATCAGTAGATTTGGCTTTCAGTACCATCTTTATGCTGATGACACACAACTATATACTTCTTCCCCTGACCTTACTCCCGCTCTAATAAAGAACACCAATGACTGTCTAACCGCAGTTACCAATATCATGTCCGCTCTCTATCTGAAACTCAACCTTTTCAAAACTGAACTTCTGCTCCTGCTCTCCACTAACCTCCCTAAATATGACATCTTCTCTGTGTGCAGCACCACGATAACGCCTAGTCAGCAGGCTCGGTGTCTAGGTGTTATGTGTGTTATGTTTGACTCTGATCTTTCCTTCACCCCATATATACAATCTTGCCGCTTGCACCTGAAGAACATCTCTAGAATTCGCCCTTTCTCACCTTGGAAACCACAAAAGCCCCCACTGTAGCCCTGATTCATCACTCCCGCCTTGATTATTGTAACTCTCTTTTAATTGGCCTCACCCGCACTAGACTCTCCCCTCTCCAGTTCATGCTTGATGCAGCAGCTAGGATCACCTATCTAGCTAACTGTTACTCAGACACTTTTGCTCTATTCCAGTCATTGCACTGGCTGCCTAAACACTATAGAATCCAATTCAAACTGCTTGTTCTTATCCACAAAGCTCTTCACAGTGCAGCACTTCCCTACCTCTCTACCCTCATCTCTGTCTATCACCCCAACCTGTCATGCGCTTAGTTGGCGCTGACCTTGCTGGATGCTGCTGTGTATGTGTTTGTCTTTAAGAGCTGCATGGTTGATAGTTGTGAAAGTCCTGGGTCCCCTGTGTTGTGCTCCAGAACTGCATTCACTATGAGGTTTGGCTGCTGATTGAGGGGTTAATGTGTGACTCACTTGGGCTCCCCACCCCCTGGCCTTTAAGTAGCCTCTCCTTCCACCAGGCGGTGCTGCTGAGAGTTTCACTCTATGCCTGAAAGCCATGGTGTGCAGGCCTGTGTGTTTGTGTGGCTGATGTCCTTTCTGTTGGAGTTGCTGTATCCCAGTTCTGTGGAGGGAGGTGAGGGGGAGTAGCGCAGGGCTGAAGGAGGAGTTTTAGGGAGAGGCTGGAGGCCCGAACCTTCTCTCCTTCAGAGATATCTTTGGGATCAGGGCCATTCAGGGTTCCTAGACTAGGATCAGACTAATCTTCCCTGGTCACCCTGCCCATAACTACCATTCCCTCATCAGCATTCTCACTACACCGTGACACAATCGTTCTCTTCACTCCGGAAGTGACTTTAGACTCACTTCTGCATTGATCCAAACAACCGGCTCCAAGATTTCTCCCGAGCAGCACAAATTCTCTGGAATGCTCTACCCCAAGAAATTAGCTCTATCCACAACTAATATAGTTTCAGGCGATCTCTAAAAATAAATCTTTTTAGGGCAACCTATCATGATCCCTAGTCAAAGCCATTTAGACATAGGTTATCCGCTCCACCAGTCTCAAATGGATCACAAATGGTTGGTGGACCCTTATGCTGCTCCTATCTGTTCCCCATCTCCTCAAGTTGACTATAAGACCATCTAACATATAGATGCCAGTTGGCAGCTGTACTCGAATCCCATAATGCATTGCAGCATAATTGTCAGTGGGGGATGTAACCCTATCCCATAATGCATTGCGGCACTGGCACTGTCAGTTGCTAAGGCGCAGTTCCTGGCCGCAAGGCCATGAACAGCGCCTCTGCAAGTGACATACATGTGCAAATGAAATACAGTGCACGGGGCACCAGGCAGCACATGGGACCCCAGGCAGCACACAGGGGCCCCAGGCAACACAAAGGGGACCCAGGCAGTGCATGGAGCCCCAGGCAGCAGCACACGGGACCCAAGGCAACACAAAGGGGCCCTAGGTTGCACTCGGGGTGCCCAAGCAGTGCAAAGAGGTCATAGGCAGCACACGGGGACCCAGGAAGAACATGGGGGCCCCAGGCAGCACACAGAGAGGCAGAGACAGCACACAGGGTCCCAGGCAGCACACAGGGGCCCCAGGCAGCACATAGGGGCCCAAGCAGTGCAAAGGGGACACAGGTGGCGCACAGGGCCCCAGCAGCACACAGCAGGGCAGAGAGCGTACGGGGCGCCAGGCAGCACACCTCATTGTTAGATTGTAAGCTCTTATGAGCAGGGCTATCATTATTTTGCTCTAATTATTGTATTATGCTTTGTATTGTATTTTGCATTGTATTGTTTTTTGGATTGTATTGTATTTTCTGAAAACTGTTTCCTATGATTGTTTAAATTTGAACCTCTGAATTGTGAAGCGCTACGGAATATGTTGGTGCTATATAAATAAAGATTATTATTATTATTATTATTATTATGAGCTCCCGAACATGGGTTTCCCTGGGAAACCCATATTACTGTTCGTGTCCAGGGGCTGTAAAAAAAGCACATTGTTAAAAAACATTATGACTATACTTACCAATCCAGCGACACATCCTCCCCGCCCGCTGTCTCCCGGCCACTTCAGCTTCCGGGGACGCTCATTAACTTCCGTGAATAGTAATGTGGGAGAGCGCTCATGTGTACAGGGACCTTTGGGTACAGGGACCTATGGGTTTCATGGAGCTTGTGAATTGGCACATAAAGGGTTTAATGATGTCATCTAATTGATAGGACCCTATTGGTGTAGGAACCTATATAATGTATGTAACCAGTGTAATGTGCAAATCCACCTGAGGAAGACGGTAGTCCGCCGTGGAAACACGTCGTGGTACAATAAAAGGTAGATATTTGTGGAAACCTTGTGATGAGCACTTCTTTCATGTACTGAGCTCATTAATGTCCGGCGGTATTCACTGCACTCAGCTGTCTTCAACTTTTTACAGCCGTGTTGACGGTGACATAAGGGTTCACCTGAGTTCATAGCTCTGCTACGAACTGGATTGAACTCTGACTGCCACTCTCATGGTGGGTTTACACGTTGCGATATCGGCGTCCAACTCCGACCCAACTCTGACCAAAAGTCACGTGGTTCGCGAGTTGGAGCCGATATCCTTTGCGCATTGTACGGTGTGAACGTACAACGCGATGCAGGAACGATGGCAAAACGATATCGGGGGTCGAATAAGCGTGCTATTCAACCGCCCGATATCGGATGTCGGTTGTAGCCGCATCGTCCCGTCTGACAGCCCAACTCCGATGTGTACTGCCACGTCACCCATTCACTCCCATGTTAAATGGTCGTTCATGGGTTGGGGGGCGTACACATCGTCGGGACTTGTATCCCGATATCGGGCTGTCTAAACTGGCGATGCGATGCAGGGAAAAGCGCGCTCAAAAAGCGCGCTCCCGCGTCGTTGGCTACGATATCGGCCCGATATCACAACGTGTAAACCCACCATCAGTCTTAGGGTACCTTTACACGCGGCTACATTTCGAGGGTGGCTACAGGTAACTTACTGGTTGCAGTGAAATCATGGAGAGATTATTCCATTTGTACACAGCAACAAGATAGAACCTTGTCTCCATGATTTCACTGCAACCAGTAAGTTACCTGTAGCCACCCTAGAAATGTAGCCACGTGTAAAGGTACCCTTAGCCTGCTTCTCACTCTATAGAGACACTTGTCTATACAGAGCGATGTAGCAGAGCTGTCCCTGTGGACTACGTCAGACAGAGGATTTTTTTTCTAATAAAGATAACGTCTCTAAATGTTTTTTGTTTTATTTCTAATAAAAATATTTTCCTGTGTGTTTTTTTTATCTTTACTAATGAAAGCATTAGATGAAAGGTGGTAATTCGTGCGCTGCCGTCTCTCCGTTGGTTCCAAGAAATCTAAGGAATCACAAGATGTTAAAAGCAATACATTTAATGTCTAATTCTTACGCATCTCGTGGTACTTCAGACTACTTCATCAGAGATCCACAAAGGTTTTGTGGATCTCTGATGAAGTGGTTGAAGTACCATGAACGCGTAAGATTAGACATTAAAGATATTGCTTTTAACATCTTGTGATTCCTTAGATTTCTTGGAACAACGGACAGACGACAGCGTATGAATTACACTTTTTTTTTTTTTTTTTTTTTATTTATCAGAAATGTTAAACAAACACTTGACAGACACTTTGTATACAAATATAAACTTACAAAATATCACCGACAATAACATTGTTTCGCTATAGCAAATTACGATAGAGTATCATTAAGACCGCGAAAGTATCGTTATACATGTCGTCATATCAGTATATACATCTCTTTTTCATGTATATATCCGCTTTCAACATCCATTTTCATATCTTTTTATTTGAGTACCTTATAGATAAACAGGATAATACCCCCCCTTATACACGGGCAACAGGCCCTTACCTTCCTTCCGGGCGTTTAACCCAACTCAGCCCGGGAGAATTACCACCTTTTACCTAATCCTTTAATTGGTTTCCCTTGGGCGGAGTGCTGCAAGCCGGCCTATGCTTCAATAGTTGTTGTGACTCTCACAACAACATACCGTAAGTTTAGTGCAACAGCACACAATACATCACCCCGGTTACACCCGGATAAGACACTATGTGCGCTTTTCTATTTCTCTTCTAGTTTTTTTTATCTTTACTAGAAATTCATGTTGATCATGTCTAATATTGGCGTGACATTATGAATTTCGGGCTTAGAGATAACTGATAATGCAAAGCTGGCCCTAACCCCATTATTACCCAATGAGCCACCTGGCACCAGGGCTGCTGGAAGAGTTTGATGCAGCGCCAGAAGATGGCTCTTCTATGAATGTGCCATTTTCTTGGGCCACCTTGTGCTGTGTATGTCAACCAGTTACAGTAGGCAGGTACAGGCTGCATCCAACCACCAGCTGCTTATTTGTACTCAGCTGGGAACCAAAAATATAGGGAAGCCCTTTTTTAATTATTCCATGAATTTCATTAAATATAAAAAAAAAATGATGTGGGCTTTGACCTATTTTTGTGTCCAGCCAGGTACAACTAGGCAGCTGGGGGCTGGAATCCATAGCGCAGGGTGGCCTAAGCTTTCTGGCCTACCCCCGATGCGAACTGCAGTTCGCAGCCGCCCTAAAAAAAGGCGCGTTTATAGAAGCGCCAACTTCTTGTGCTGTATCCAATACTTCCAGTGGCCCTGGTGCCAGGTGGCTTGCTGGGTAATATTGCTGTTAGGACCAATTTTGTATTATCAGATAGCCTTAAGCCCTAAATTCATGATATCACACCAATATTAGACATGGATCCCCGAGACTGATAGACTACATAAAAACTGAATAGAATGGGGATGCGACTGTTCTTTCATTTGCAGGTTTGAAAAGAGTTTAAATGCCTGGGAGGGGGGAAGTTTGCATCATTTGCTACTACAAACAGAAGGTAAATTAACAATGAAATATCAAGCCCAATCCCAAATAGGGATGAACGATAAATTGGATATGTATGGGTTTCTAATCTAAAACCATGTATAATTGTATGTTTCTCTTTTTCTAAAGTTTTTTTTTAAAAGACCACTATTTTGCTCACCTCTTGATTGTTTTTAATCACATGACGAGGTGGTGTATTCAGCATAAGTATGTGTAACTACATCATGACAACTAGTGGACCAATAGAAGCTCAATCGAGGGAAACGTGCATTCTCCCAGTGGACGTAGCCTGCACCTTGCAGCCCACCCGCATGTCACCTGTGTGTAACCAAGAATAAGGATTTCAAGTCCATCTGTGGTGAGTGCATCCATTCATTCTATATTCTATAATATTTTTCCTCCTGCTCACTCTGCTGCCTGCACTCTTTGCACCCCTGTACTCACTCTGTCTCCTGCGCTCACTCTGCCTCTGTGCTGTCTTTGCCCCCGCGCTCTTTGCCCCCTGTGTTCTCTTAGCCCTGCACCTCTCTCTGCTCTCCTGCACTCTCTCTCTCTACTCCCTGCACTCTCTTTGCCCCTCCTGTGCTCCCTCTGCCCCCTGTGCACTCTTTGCTAGCCCTGTGGTCTACTTGCATCCCCTGCACTCTCATTGCCCTACTGCACACTTTTTGCCGCCCTGTGCACTCTCCGCCCACTGCACTCTCTCTGCTCCTGTGCTCTTTCTAGCCCCATATGCTTTTTCTGGCCCCCAGCAGTACTCCTTTTGAACCCCCTGCTCTCTTTCTGGCCCCCCGTGCACCCTCTCTGGGCCCCCCTGCACTCTCTTTTGGCCCTCCTGTGCGTTCTTTGTCCCTCTGTGCTCTTATTGCTCACCCTTCCCTCTCTTTGCCCCTTGCCCTCTCTTTGCCCACCCAGCACTCTTTGCCTAATATGCGCTCTCTCTGTCACCTGTGTGCTCTCTTTACCACCCTGTGCTCTTTGCCCTCCTGCACTCTCTTTGTCCTCCCTGCACTCTCTTTTCCCTCCCTGTGCTCTTTGTCCCCCATGCGCTCTTTGTTCCCCATGAGCTCTTTGTCCTCCGTGTGCTCTTTCTGTCCTCCTGTGCTCTCTTTGCTCCCCCTGTGCTCTCTTTGGGCCCCCTGTGCTCTCTCTGCCTCCCCCATGCTCTCTTTGGGCCCCGTTTGCTCTCTCTGCCTCCCATGTGCTCTCTTTGGGCCCCCTGCATGTTCTCTATCCCCTGCACTCTTTTTTCCCCCACACACTCTCTTTGCCCTCCTTCTGCTTTCTTTATCCACATGCACTCTCTTTGTCCCCCCCATGCACTCTCTCTAACCCCTGTGCTCGTTCCCCCCCTCCCTCCCCTGCACTCTCTCTGATCCACTGCTCTCTCTTTTGGCCCCTCTGTGCTCTCTCTGCCCCCTGCACTCTCTGGCTCCCCCCTGAGCTCTCTTTGCCCACAGTGCACTCCCTCTTCCCAACTGCACTCTCTATGGGCTCCACTTTTCTCTATTTGGGCCCCCTGCGCTCTATTTGCCCCACTTCCCCCCTTCCCAGCTGTGACAGCTCTGTGTCAAAGCTGGAAAGCACTCAAGACTACACAAGCTGCAATGATGTTATGGTCATGTGAAAGGACCTGTTCCAATAGGTAAATTGGAGATTATCGGTGAGAAGCTGGAGGTGTGCTGGGGTCTGTCGCCAGCAGGAGAGGTGCGGTCGTAGGCGTCTGTGGGCGGCATGTGCAGTGTAAGCTTCTGTTGTTGGTACGGCCACCAGCTTATGCCATATTAGCACCCCCATCACTTGGGTGTGCTAATGGGGCATGGCTTCCAGGGGAGCAGTGAATTGTGGGATTCATGGACACCCTGTCAGCGGATGTTGCTGACGGAAGAGATAGGGTGTCACGCTGGACGCAGGAAGCGTCGGAAAACAGTGCGTGACAGGGACGCATGGACCGACGGTGTCCGGCGCACTAAACAAAACAACAGATGGGGAGACACTGGGGGAAAAACAGTAGAATTTGGTTAATATAGAAGCGCTACAGCACAGGGGTCACTGATTTCAATTACCTTTAATAAAACCATGATGTGTTTTCACGGCGGACCGCCATCTTCATCAGGTATAGAATCCTTTCAAGATGAGAACACACCCAATAACACTTATTTAGAGACACCCACTAGACCACCAGGTATTTCTCATAGTGCGCCTTCTCCAAACCCTTTTATTTTGCACTGGGGGGAAACAAACACAGCAGAGGGCCTTGCTTGTAGGGAACGAGGGAAAGGTGACCTCCTGCACTCACCTGCGGCTGTGCCCTGATCTCCCTACCGTCGCTATACGGGTTCTTTCAACCTGTCGCTGAACAGGAAACCTAGTCCCTCGCTGGTCATGATGTTTGCCTTCAATAGGGAAATATAAAATAGGAAGGGGGAACAAGAGGCGCAATAGTGCCCTATCACTCAGACACTAAGAGATGAGAGGTATATTGTCAAAACCACTCACCTATTCCAGTTGTGATGACCCACAACTGGCTTGAAGGCATATAATCAATACCGGCTGCTGCAGGACCTCCACCAACCACTCGCACGTGGGAAGACTCTCAGGAAGCTGGGAAAAGGTGTGTGACAGTCCGCGCCACCGGGTACCAAAGAAATCACCTGGGATGCAGGAAGTTATTTCAAGGAGAATAAAGACAAAGCTTGAAATAACTTCCTGCATCCCAGGTGATTTCTTTGGTACCCGGTGGCGCGGACTGTCACACACCTTTTCCCAGCTTCAATAGGGAAATGACCAGCAGGAGCACTAGTCCCAACCACTGCAATAGTAACAACAAGAGGAAGGGATAGACAGACAGGAGGACAACAAAAACAACTTCACGTCTGCTGCCTCTATCCTAGGCAAGCAGACTGCTTAGCAACAGTCAGGTTCTCCAGAGAACTTCCTTCTCCTCAGGAAGCTTGGCCTGGAATGGAATTCAATCATCAGCAAAGGATGCTTGGACCATGTGATCATACAAAGGGGATTGGAGTGATCACAGAATTGTCACACCTAGTAAGGAAACTAAGGAGTCTGCTAGCAGCAGAACTGACATTAACTCCTAAACTCCTAAAACTCCTAAACTCGTAAACTTGTAAAAGAGTTGGATATTGACTTAAAGGGCCACTTATATGGTGGTTATGGTGTTCTCCGCAAGGAGCCACCCCTTGGCTGGTCCTTCCCTGGACGGATATATGGCTAGTTCTGTGTTGAGACTCCTAACAGAGGCTCCACAGACTCTATTTGCATATTCATATTTCCCAGGGGCAATGTGCCTAGGAATTCACTGTGTTTGAGCGCTTTAGCCAGCTGCCCGCAGTGTTTTCTTGGACTGGTCTCCCTGAGATCAGTGAATACTTTGCAATCTTGGTCTACTAGGCCTTGCTCCCACCTAGCCAGAATCCTACTCCACACTGATGAGGGGCAACACCCCGAAACAGCTGTATGTGGATGGATACTTGGCCTTGGTATTCCCTTGTCATATCTGTAAACTTGTAAAAGAGTTGGATATTGACTTAAAGGGCCACTTCATATGGTGGTTATTTGTTTCTCCGCAAGGAGCCACCCCTTGGCTGGGTCCTTCCCTGGAGGGATATATGGCTAGTTCTGTGTTTGAGACTCCTAACAGAGGCTCCACAGACTCTATTTGCATATTCATATTTCCCAGGGGGCAATGTGCCTAGGAATTCACTGTGTTTGAGCGCTTTAGCCAGCTGCCCGCAGTGTTTTCTTGGACTGGTCTCCCTGAGATCAGTGAATACTTTGCAATCTTGGTCTACTAGGACTTGCTCCCACCTAGCCAGAATCCTACTCCACACTGATGAGGGGCAACACCCCGAAACAGCTGTATGTGGATGGATACTTGGCCTTGGTATTCCCTTGTCATATCTGTAAACTTGTAAAAGAGTTGGAATATTGACTTAAAGGGCCACTTCATATGGTGGTTATTTTGTTCTCCGCAAGGAGCCACCCCTTGGCTGGGTCCTTCCCTGGAGGGATATATGGCTAGTTCTGTGTTTGAGACTCCTAACAGAGGCTCCACAGACTCTATTTGCATATGGAATGGAATTCAATCATCAGCAAAGGATGCTTGGACCATGTGATCATACAAAGGGGATTGGAGTGATCACAGAATTGTCACACCTAGTAAGGAAACTAAGGAGTCTGCTAGCAGCAGAACTGACATTAACTCCTGATCTGTCAAATGAAAGAAACAAATTTACAATGAAATCTCAAGAAAGGAATGAGGCAGAGGTCCCAAACCCGTCACAAGTCTCCAAAGTAAGAGAGACCATTGTGTCAGAAGAATAATAGATACTATGTTTATTCATATGTTTGTGATTTTTTTATACTCTGTTTTACAGTAAGGTTTTTTGTACTTCACTCCTTGTGTGCTGGAATGTTTCTGCAAACACGTGCTTTGATACTGCCCTACAGAGACTGGTGAACAAGCCGCAGGCCTCTGGCCTGAAAATCTGAGGTATGGAAATGCACTCTACACACACTCCTGTAGAAGAGGGCTGGCCCAGTGCAGTCCTCAAGGGCTGCAAACAGTGCATGTTTTCATGATTTCCATATCATTTCACAAGGTGCTGGAATCATAGCCTCTACAGGTGATTTAATTAGCACTGATGCAAAGCTAGGGAAATCGTGAAAACATGCATTGTTTTCAGACTTTGAGGACTGTAGTGGGTCACCCCTGTCCTATAAGTCTCTGTAGAAGTAGTCAAGGGGCAAGAGAAATCCTCAAGCCCTTTCACCACAACTGTGATAGAAATAGATAGAGATCTGGACCATCTAAGGCACTGTAATCACGGTGCATTGTTTAATGCTTTTATGATCAAAATCTGCATGTCTATCCTGGGGCCAGCAATGTCTATGACAGGTCAGAAGTGCTGCGCCCACATTGCTTTTTTTTCCTTGCACATGTGGTTCAGATTTCTTTTTCTGCCTCAAAATCTGCACCAAATCTGCAAGGAAAAAAACTCATTAGCATAGCACTTTTGAATTCCCATAGACATTGCTGGCTTCAGGATAGATATTCAGATTTTGTTGCAGATTCAAAAAATCTGCTTCAAAAGAAGCATCAAACAAAGTACCATAGGGGCCTTATAACAATATGTTGAGAGCAGGCATGCAAGAACGCATGAAAGTGTGACAAGTGGTGCCATCACAAACATTACTGCAGTTCAGACTCGAGGGGTCACACAGTGGCTATTCCACAAGTTTAAACTGCGCTGTACTCCCTGATATCAACGCACCTAAAACATGCTGTCTCACGTCACCGGCAAGATATATCCATTACGTCTTGCGCGATATCGCTGCTCTCACGAAACAGCTTGTGTTCCGAGCACTAACAACACTGAGGTTATCTCAGGTCACAAAGCCGGATTCTCAGCTGTGTGTTGCTGCTGTGTAACCTAAGGGAACCTTTACACGCCGCAACTGGGGTGTGAAAACTGAGAGGCAACCGGGAGCCCCGTCACCGTTGCCATGAAATTGCTACGAAATTGCGGTGTGTATTTGGGGAACCCGGTGGTGTTTTTGAAGGTTGTGCCCGGTTGCGATTTCAGAGCACTGCTCGAAAACAAGACGCAACCATGATGGTGATTTTCCCTGCTTTTGGCGTGTGAAGGGGCGATAGGGATGGAATCAGCGTCGCCTACTGAATTCCCGGAGGCGTGCCACAGCGTGCTGTACACCGCGCCCCGTCTCTGATGATTGGTGGTGGCTACTGTGTTAGCATTGGCTGTCCCTTCATAGGGTGCCATCTTGGAAGAGCTGTCACTTCAGCACCACACGCATCTGCACCTACACAACCATCCACTACATCAGTCCAATTACGCACGCATTCAATAGCGCAAGCTAATGTTGTTGCGTCTATTGGAAGATGCACTGTGTACACACTGCCACACATGACAGTTCATATATTAGTGTACACATCGCACATGGGTGGCATAGGCAACACACTGCAATGATTAGCGAATTAGGTGACGCTGATGGGTTTATTACGCTACTCCCGCTCCTTGTTAGTGTGAACAATGTTGTTGGGCAGCGCTAGTGTGCGCGATGACATCATGACGTTTCTTTCGGTTTTGCTCTGCCTGCCAGGTGCCTGGCCCTCCCCTGCACATAGCAGCAGAGTCATGTCTGCCGCACAGCGCGCTGCCACATGGGGTCTGGCAGAGCTAATGGTCCTCATAGACATCGTAGACCGCCATGATTATTGGTGTGACCACCATCACCGGCACTAACGGCTGCGCAAACGCAGCATCCTGAGAAGGATCCAGTGGGCCCTGCTCCACAAACTGGGGGTGGAGGGGACCTGTAAACAGGTCCAGAAAAAAAATAGCTGACTTAAAGCATAAGTGCCCAGGCCGCATTGTGGATCTTCGGGCCAGGATTGCCAGGCTGCGTGGTGAGTATGTGCCAATGGCAAACGCACACCTTGCAAGCTAAATATAACAAACACTACACAAACATCATGTTGTATTGGGCTATGCCACATAATGTGGACTTTGCCACCATGTTGATGTGCCACCAATGTGCATCGGCTTGTTGGTTACACTGCAACATGAAGGTGTATGAATCACTCATTTGTCCTACAAATGGTGACGCCTATACTTTTCCTTGACCTGTGTGTTTAAAAAAAGAGGTTTGTTCCTGACTGTAAATGTGACAAATACATATCAATGCAATGTTCACCACACACATGACACCTTGACGAACATATGTTTAACCTGTGACACATAAAATGTAGCCACACAATGATCAAACAACAGAAGACTGAATACATAATCTACGCTATGTGTTGGCTGCCATGGTGCAAACACCTGTTGCTTACTGGCTGATGTAATTTTAAAATCTCAAGCACCTACCATGGCAAGGGAAGTTTTTTAAAATAATGAAAATATGTGCCCACTGTTGTTGGACTCATGTCACAAACCATAGCTGCCTCTACTCACAGTATATGCGTCCAACATTACCTTGTACCCTATCATTCACGCTGTCAGAACATTGTAACACACACACAAGGTGTATTCCCTATGTTGTGTGCCTTTTTTCTAATAGCTGTAACATGCTGTTTGATATTATAGATGACAAGGACTCGGTGTCTGGGGAGGGACCCCAGTCCCCAACAGCACCTGGGCCACCACCTCCACCGGTCCCAAAGGGCCCAGCCAGTCCAGCAACACCCGGGACTCCAGCATCCCCAGGGCCAGAGGGTGATGATATGCCTGCACCATCCGGGACTCAGACGTGAAGGGTGCATTCACATCTGGGTGTATAAAATTACCCAGATTCTCAGCCAGGAAAAGTTGGAGTGTCATGCATTTTTTTTCTTAGAAAAATATATTGCAATCTGAGAGTCCTCAGTGGTTGATACCTTTTAATGGCTAACTGAAAAGATGGTAAACATAGCAAGCTTTCGAGACACTATGGCCCCTTCGTCAGGCTGGTAATGACACAGATTCTGAAGACACATACATATATCCATAAGCAAATAAAAAAAATTAAAAAAGTTTTAGATGTTATAGTAAATACGACAGGTGACGTAAACCAGGGTCAGGCTAGGGAGGAGGAGAGGGGCTGGGGAATTGAAACTAAAAGTCTAAGATAAGCTATGGTTAAATGGTAGTGGTCTGTGGAGAACTGAAAATACTTAAATGAGTTGAGGAAAGCAATAAAAGGAAGCGAGGGTGTTCATATAAGAAGTGTCAAAAGTTCATTGCCCTCAAAATGGAGTCTGTTGGAGATGTGTTATCCCCAAACGTCTTTTCAATTTATATAAAAACGCATGAATCTGTGATGTCCCCAAATGTCCATTCATGTTAAATAAAAAGCCATGAATCCATGTGATACATTAATAATGGTACCTTTACACGCCGCAACAGGATGGTGGCAACAACCGGGTACATGAGAGAAATGTATCTTGCACTGCCAAATCAACCCGCTGTTGCGGCGTGTGAAGACGGTTGTTGCCCCCCGTCACTTGAGGCACCTGTTTCAGAGCAGAGCCCTAAAACAGTTGGATTTCAAGGTGATGGTTGCGGGTTGTATCGGGCTGTATCGGCGTGTAAATATGGTAGGGTAAGGTTTATTCGTCACCTAGATAACTCCCCGGGGCGTGACACAGCCTCCGTGAAACCACCCCCCTTCAGCGCTTATTGGAGGAAGCTCCTGCGTTACGATTGGTAGTCGCTGCATAGGGCGGCATATTTAAGGAGCTGACCAGTCACACTACACAATTGCTCAAGCGTCATGTATTAGTCTGCCTCCTGTGCTGGCTGCCCAATCATGATGTTATTGCTTTGTCCTATCAGCGTACGGAATTCTCGTAATCCACAATTGTGGCACGCCTATGTGTTGTCCCTGCTGCCTTTGTTCCGCCCTTATTACCTTGTTATTGCAGCGTGTAAATGTGGTAAGGTAAGCTACAGAAGTTAACTTGTGGCACCCGGTGGTGTATCCAGAGATAGATGTAACCTACCGTAGCGCACCTTGTTGCGGCGTGTAAAGGTGGTGCGATTACCGTTTGCAACCGTTTGTGCGTGCTCGTGCACGTGAAGCACCCGGTTGTTGCCACCATCCTGTTGCGGCGTGCAAAGGTACCATTAATCCTGCTTTGAATGTGTCAAAGGTCGTTATCAATTTGTATTCCCAAATTCTTTTCTCTCTCAGTGATTTGAAGTTGCTTTTTAAGGGTATGTGCCAGCAGGACATTTTTTGAGCAGTCCTGAACGCAGCAAAACCTGAACTGGTTTTAAGGATCCTAGAGTCCTTGCCAGGAGATTTGCTGATTTCAGGTCCTGCGTTTTTTGCGTGTTTTTGTGCGTTTTTACTGCATTTTTGATGCTGCGTTTTTCCTGCGTTTTTTCCATTGACTGCACCAAAAACGCAGGAAAAATAGAACATGTCAATTCTTTCCCATTCGCACCAAAAACGCAGGAATTTGACAATTCTTGACACTTGCAAAACCAATGTGTGGGCACAGAGTTTCTGTGAAACACATTGGTTTAGCTGGGAATCAAAATCACAGGAACAAATTAGCATACATTACCATAAAACCAATGGTAAACCGCAGCAGAAACTGCAGAAAAACCGCAGCAAAAACGCACTGTGTGCACATACCCTAAGATGAGCAGCCTCATATTAGTTTTACTGTGGTCAGGGCTGGAAAAATGTTTTGCTACAGGTAAGTTCATACGCTTTTCTTTATTGAGGGCGATGAGAATTCATTCTTGTTCTGAATTTTTGCCCGGTTTCAACTTTTGACACTTCTTAAAAGAACACCCTCGCCTCCTTTTATTGCTTTCCTCAACTCATTTAAGTATTTTCAGTTCTCCACAGACCACTACCATTTAACCATTATACAATTTGTTCCGCTTATCTTAGACTTTTAGTTTCAATTCCCCAGTCCCTCTCCTCCTCCCTAGCCTGACCCTGGTTTACGTCACCTGTCGTATTTACTATAACATCTAAAACTTTTTTTTTTCATTTCATTTGCTTATGTATATATGTACGGTATGTGTCTTCAGAATCTGTGTCATTATTTGCCTGACGAAGGGACCACAGTGTCCTGAAAGCTTGCTATGTTTACCATCTTTTCAGTTAGCCATTAAAAGGTATCAACCACTGAAGACTCTCAAGGCCACTTCACACACACAGATATCTGAGTCCAATATCTGAACAGATCTCTGGTTGCAGTGAAATCATGGACACATTGCTCCATGTTGTGGCTGTGTACAAATGTAACAATGTGTCCATGATTTCACTGCAACCATAGATCTGTTCAGATATTGGATTCAGATATCTGTGTGTGTGAAGTGGCCTTCAGATTCCAATATATTTTTCTATCTACTGGCTAACACGGTGCACACATTTTTTTTCTTTTCCTCCTTCACACTGCAGTGTTTCACTGATCAGTGTCCATCAGTGTTTGGGTGCCAAAACCAGGAGTCTCTCCAAAATACAGAACAGGTGTCAATCTTTCAATTCTAGTTTTTCTCTGCAGGTTCGGGCCACTTTACACACACCAACTTATCTGTCCAACTTCTGAACAACTCACTGGTTGCAGTGAAATCATGGACACATTGCTCCATTTTGTGGCTGTGTACAAATGGAACAATGTGTCCATGATTTCACTGCAACCAGTAAGTTGGTCAGAAGTTGGACAGATAAGTTGGTGTGTGTAAAGTGGCCATTCCTCTCCTGGTTTTGGCACAGAAACACTGATGGACACTGATCAGGGAAAAACTGCAGTGTGAAGGGGGCCTTACCTATCATCTGTATGTCATGCGAGTGCTGTGCAAGGCTGGGGTCACATTTGCGGTGAAATGTAGAAATCCTGATCCGGTTTGAGCTGTAAAAAAGCTCAAAACCGGATCAGGAACCGCTCCCCATAGGAGTCCATTATGGTAATCGGATTGCTCTACATGCAGTCCGGTTACCGCGTCCAGATCTGCAGCCTGCGGTAAAAATCATGCAGGCTGCAGTTTCCGGAGCGTTCCTGTCAACCGCAATGCGGTAACCGGATTGCTCCGGATGTGTAACCCGGAGCAATGCGGTTACCATATACTTTGTTCATCGCTGCTGCAGCAGGATTCACGGCACATATGTGGTTGGACTGCAACTAATTAAGGGTAACATCCGTGTTGGTAATGCCACACTTTCCCTGCTACGTGCCGAATCCAGATGGATTTACAACTTAAATTGTGTTTCCCCTCTGGCAATTAATGAAAATCTTCTATTTACTGGTTTCTACAAATAGTAGGCGTGCTATACCTATGGCTCTTTGTGTCTTCTATAACTCTCCCAGATCTCTTTCTTGTGACATTACTCTCCTCTGGGATGCATTTCTGCATCCTACTTACGTTGTGGTCACAACATCAAACTGTTTCAGGTGTACCCGTGGTGCTGATATGCTATATCCTTATCTGCCTATATACACCTACATCCAGTGCGCGCGTACCTTCTTTATCGCCTCATTCGCCTTTTTGGCATTATTTGCCATATTAGATATCCTCCATAATATATATTTTTTCTATTATGTACTCCCATGTGGGGAATTAGGCTTTTCTATAACCATTCATACCTTACTCTATAGCATATGTAGGTTTATGCAAGATATGTGTTACTTTAAGGCCCTTATATAGATATATAGATATGATATATATAACTCCCCATGTACACAGGTGACGCTATAAAGCTGTGAGTATGCTTGTTCTATTGCTTCTCACAGCTTTTCCGATACTAGGATTCAAGCAGGTTGTCTGTTTGGCGTCTCCATAGCGATGCGCATTAATTTGCGTGTCACTTCCAGGTTGTGCTATTGCGACTTCCGGTTTGCGTTCCAGCTGAGGAATGCATTGTACTGTGCATGCGCTAGCGTCCTGGCCATGAACCTATGAGCGGGATGCAGACAGACCGCTTTGCCCTGCATGTAATTCACTTTTAAGATATGAGATGTTTACACTTTTATCGCATTATACATGTGGCTGGACACCTGTGAGAGTACTGGGTGAGCTATTGGCAGAGATGGTGATTTCCATTGCACTAATTTAGGGCCCTTAATGTATTTAGTCCTTCACATGTGTTCATGATGATTACCTAACCTGTGCAGCTGTATATATATGCATTTCCTGTGAATGTGTCTGTACCCCTGAGGAAGCCATTGTCTTTGGCGTAACGCGTGGGGTCATTCCACTCTTTGCTCCCTTGGTGCCTGGTTTGGTCAACTTTTTTATGAGTATGTGAGATAGCTCCAGTTATTGGGGCTCGATCATGATTTTAGTTTAAGTGTACTGCTGCTATTTCTTGAATATATATTTTTTTGTCTATACCTTTATTACTTATATGTCACCACTTATATGCATATGAGCTTTATCTGCGGTATCTGTATGGGAGTATAGTTGCCACTTTCATGTTCTTTATTTATGTGACCATGTTAGTGGAAAGTGTTATTTTTGTATAGACATTACTACCGTATATGTACAAATGTATTGACCGATCTGTACTTTACTGAGTGGTCCATAAGAACCATAGCACATAGGCTGCAAACCCACAACCTCATGTGGAGGTTTTTTACTATATGTGTATTTTTTTAGTAATTTTTAACAGTGTTTTTTGCATAATATACTTGTGTTGATAAACTTTTTCAATGTATTTTCACATAGACCTCTGTTGTGGAGTTTTGGTATAGGTTATAGAACCATATTTATAATGATTCAATCCCTTATGGTACCTTTACACGCCGCTACCGAAGGTTAGAAACCACCGGGTGTCGCACGTGCACGCGCGCGTTTCAACGGTTCCTAACGGTACCCGATACCGCAATTACACGCCGCTACAAGGTGCTCCACAGTAGGTTTTTTCGATCCCTGGAAGCACCGACGGGTGCCGCAGGTTACCTTCTGTAGAGCACCTACCCTGATTTACACGCCGCTAACACAAGGGAATATGGGAGTCCTGAGGCAGCAGGGACAACACATAGGCGTGCCAGAGTTGTGGATTACGAGAAGCTAGTACGGTGATTGGACAAAGCAATAACATCATGATTGGCCAGCCAGCGCTGGAAGGCTGGCTAATACATGACGCTATAGCAAATGTGTAGGGACTGGTCATCTTGTTAAATATGCCGCCCTGTACAGGGACAGTCAATGGGTACACAGTACTCCCCACCAATGATAGCTGATGGGGTGTGGTATGCATGACACCCAAGCACGCCCCAGGTTACTCAAATACCGTACCTGTGCCCCGATTACACGCCACTAACATAGGGTTTATGCCTGCTTGTTTTTGAGCACGGCTGGGAAACAGGTATCCAAAGTGACCGGTGGCAACAATCTGAATTACACGCCACTACCTCGCGGTGTTTTGAAGGTAAAAGGTACAATTGTCTCCGACACCCGGTGGTTTCTAACCTTCGGTAGCGGCGTGTAAGGTACCATTATGGTACCTTTACACGCCACTACCGATGGTTAGAAACCACAGGGTGTCGGAGACAATTGTAACTTGTACCTTCAAAACACCGCGAGGTAGCGGCGTGTAATTCAGGTTGTTGCCACCGGTCTCTTTGGACACCTGTCTTTCAGCCTTGCTCAAAAACAAGCAGGTAAAAACCCTATGGTAGCGGCGTGCAATCGGAGCACAGGTACGGTTTTTGAGTTACCTGGGGCGTGCCACAGCGTCATGTACACCATGCCCCATCAGCTATCATTGGTGGGGAGTACTGTGTACCCATTGGCTGTCCCTGTACAGGGCAGCATATTTAACGAGATGACCAGTCACTACACATTTGCTATAGTGTCATGTATTAGCCAGCCTCCCAGCGCTGGCTGGCCAATCATGATGTTATTGCTTTGTCCAATCACCGAACGAGTGTCTCGTAATCCACAACTCTGGCACGCCTATGTGTTGTCCCTGCTGCCCCAGGTCCGCCCATATTCCCTTGTGGTAGCGGCGTGTAAATCAGGGAAGGTGCTCTACAGAAGGTAACCTGTGGCACCTGTCGGTGCTTCCAGGGATCGAAAAAACCTACTGTAAAGCACCTTGTAGCGGCGTGTAATTGCGGTATCGGGTACCGTTAGGAACCGTTGAAACGCGCGCGTGCATGTGCAACACCCGGTGGTTTCTAAACTTTGGTAGCGGCGTGTAAAGGTACCATTAGTGTTGTTATACACACACCTAATTCATCCCTTCTTTGACATGTTTTTTGTGTGAGCACAGGGTGTTTTGCATTACCTTTCATTAAACTTAGTGGTGCATAGGCTTGGCCCATCTGTGAATATTTATTAAGTTGTTGTTCTGGAAGTTTCATAGACTTCCTTGTTTGGTGGTTCAGTAGTCTTTTTTGCACACTATTAATCTCAGATATAGTCCGTTGTGTGTGTATATGTATATATACATATAATATTTCTTTTTACTATATGTATCTGTTTGAGATTTAGCGTTTCTTCAAAAAAAGATGGATCCAGGAAAAAGTTTTTACATAGAGGACGATGAGAGCCGTATCCTTAAAGGAGCTGAAGGGAACACAGATTTTTTGAGTATACCCTCTACGGTATCCCTGAAACGCAAGTATGAGAACGACTCTAAGAAATTGTTATCTTTAGAGATGCACCTAATAATGCTTGGGCAGTATTATAAGAATAAAAAAATCCCTAGGGGTTTAAGGTCCAACATTAATCCAACATTGTTTTTAGAAGATAATGATTTTTGTACGAAGTTTATGGCTCTATCAAACAAATATGCGATGGAGGTCATGTTACTTAATATGGAGCATATACAACTTGAAGTAACTAAATTAAAGGACACTATTAAGGAGACAGAAAATGAACTTTCAGGTATTTTAAAAGAGGAAGATATTTCAAAGTTCAAAGAATCTATTAAAATCAAGTTAGATTAACAGAAGAGAGACACTGAAGAAACAAAGAGACAAAAATGGGCTTGAGATACTGAGGATTATCGTGTAGGACTGGTATATAATTGGCAAAGAGATGGCCAGAATAAATGGCAAAGATGAGGTTATTTTAGACATTTTTCTCACAACAAAATGGAAAAATCTGTTTTTTGTAATAAACTGTCTAACCTTAATTTGTGCAGACCAAGGACAAAACCTAGAACCTGTCCACACATGTAAATTGGTTTGTAGTGGAGAAAGAAGTGCAACAAATTTTTAGAAATGTTTGTCTTAAATATCATTTTCATAATAGAATTGTGATTAAGGGGCAACCTACTAGTGAGTTGGATTTAAAAAAATTAGGTACTCAGCGTAAAAGTGACTTCACACCCAATGATGATATTCCTATAATAGAAGCCTTTGAGCAAGCAGTTAAACAAGAAATAAAAATCTTGAGAGAAACCACCAGAAAAGATTTAGTAAGACCGAATGTAACAAGAGAACAACATCAGGCGGTACAGGAACTTGTCCATGACGGCGGTTTGATAATCAAACCAGCAGATAAAGGGGGAGCAACCGTCATCATGGACAAGGATACCTATCTAAAAGAAGTCTACAGGCAATTGGACGATAACCAGGTATATAAAAAACTGCAAAATGATCCCAAATTTGAAATTCGAAAGAATATCCAAAAAATACTCAATACCGCATTAGTAGGAGGAATTATTGACCAGAACCTACATGACTTTCTACTTGAAAAAAATCCAGTTACACCAGTTTTATATCTGGTTCCCAAAATCCATAAATCATTAATCGATCCACCAGGAAGACCCATTGTGGCAGGAATAAATTCTATATTCTATAATATTGGAATTTTTCTGGAGAAAGTCATGAGCCCTTTTGCAAATGAGGGAAAATCGTACATTAAGGATACGGGACACTTCCTAGAAAATCTAGTGAGGTATAAGGAGCAAACCAAATTTATGGGGATTAACGAGTATATACTGGTTTCGTTTGATGTAACATCACTATATACGTCAATTAAACATGAAATGGGAATCAGAGTAATTGCAGATTTTTTAAAAGCTACCGAGTACACTGATCCATGTAAACTATTGATCATAGACTTGCTGGAGGTAGTTCTCAAACAAAACTATTTTATGTTTGGTGATGATTTCTTTTTACAATTGATGGGCACCGCTATGGGTGCCCGTATGGCATGCTCATATGCGGGGGCAGTTATGGTCTATTTGGAGGAGAATCACGTCTACACGTCCCACCACTTCTCCCATGTGGAGAGGTGGTGGAGATATGTGGACGATATTTTTATCATATGGAAGGGAAAGAAGAAGATCTTTTGTCCTTTTATAATTATATGAATACCATAGATGAGACAATAAAATTCACAGATGTGCATTCCCCAACGGAGATGCAATTCTTGGATGTTAAGGTATTCTTGAAAGAGGGCCAAATTGAAACGACATTCTTTATAAAGGCCACTGATAAAAACAAGCTTCTCCACTACACCAGTGGCCATCCAAATAGTCTCAAAAAAGCAATTCCATTGGGGCAGATGGTCAGAGTCCACCGAATCGTGAGTAATGAGGAAGAAAAACATCTCGAGATAGAGAAATTAATTGAGAGGTTTAGACAAAGGGGATACCCAAATGCTATCCTTAAGCAACAAAAAAATAAATTAGCATGTACGGTAGTTAAAAAGAACAAAGAAAAAAGGATCCCTCTAACATTAACATATGGAGAAGAAACAAGAAATATAGTGAACATAGTTCAGAAACATTGGAGTATGTTGGAGAAATGTTTACCCCAAATTGAGGAATATAAGAGCTTACCCCTGGTGTCATATAGGAAAGGGAAGAATTTGAAAGATCTACTGGTTAGATCTGACATCTGCACAATGAAAATAGGCAGACAGTCTACATTAACAGGAGAAAAGAGAACTGGGTGCTATCCCTGTGTCAGTTGCATCAACTGTTCGTTTATGATTAAAGGGAATAAATTTTGCCACCCAAAAACAGGTACGGAATACAAAATTAAACATTTTTTAACTTGTAACTCAGATCATGTTATATACCTCTTGGAATGCCCCTGCCACCTGTGGTACATAGGGGAAACTACTCTTGATTTTAAAATAAGAATCAGCCATCACCGCTCACAATACGTAAAAAAATTATGAATCTACCAGTGTCAAAGCATTTTTCTGAAGCTAACCACAAGGAAAAGGACCTAAAATTTAGATTAATTGACACAGTGTTAATGCCCAGAAGAGGTGGAGATAGGGTCAAGCTATTAAAAATCAAAGAATTGGAATGGATCCATAGGTTGCAAACTCTAAAGCCAGAGGGACTCAATGTTGATTTTAAATTACATATAGCACTTTAGAAAATGGATCTCATTTAAAAACCTGTGTATTTTAGCCACTTTAATGCACTGTCAGTAAATGTAACAGTATTGTGGTCCTAACACGTTTTTGTACAAGTACCGTATAATTTATTTATTGTTGTATTTCTATCCTTTTGTTTCATAGGAAGAAATCATGAGGAATAAGACACTTGCACGCTGGGTGCCTGCAATTAAACATATATTCGTGGATGAATCACACAAATTATGAACAGCGTAATCTTAGAAATAGATATTTCCCTTATTATACACTAAAAAAAATTTTAAGAAAACATTTTTATAATAAATTTCTGCACAAATACTGCACTTATTAATTTGATGCACTAAGAATGCACTTTATAATAAATATATTTAAAAATATTTTTTCTTACTTTTGCCTTATTGATAAAGTAATGAATTGTTATAGAGTAACACCAATGGCTAAAGTATAATGAAATGTAGGGAGTCCGTGGTTTTTCTTGGGCAGGTGGTGCAAAGGGAGAGGTCGCCCTGGACACCGTACTGACAGGGGAGTGCTACAACCCAGAAATGGGATGCGCTCTAAACTGGGAACTTAATACATTATATACATAAAAAAGTCATGGTGTATACAAACATACATGTGTTAATTCACATAACAATTATTTTTTGGTATGGGTTAATTATTCTCATAACTCTCCTGTATAGGAGATTTTGAGGCAAGAGTTTGAGAGAAAAAGACTAATGAAAAATTGAAAAAATTGAAAACACATAGACAAGTAAAATATTAAAATTGCACTGTCACTTTAAAAAGAAACCTCTGTTAAAAACACTAATTTCACTTAATAACACTATCTAATATATAATTGCCGTTGCTCACTTCTGTAAGTTTCGGCGCAACTTCCGTTGTCGTGGACGTGGCTGCTGCGAGCAATGGCCGCGAGGCCATTGCGAGCCGTTGCCTGACCGCGAGTAATGGCCGCGAAGCTTCGCGGCCATTGCCCACCTACACCCCGCAAACCCCGCCAGAGCTCCCCCGTAACAAGCCGGAGCTCCGGCGGTGGTCCCCGGCAGGAGCAGTGCCGCCGAGTGCCGTGGCCGAAAATAGAACCAGGGGCCCGGCCATAAATTCCCCGAAACACCGCTATGTATCTCTATGGGAGTTTCAAATTTACCGCTGAAAGGCGCTATTCTGATTGGTCGCTGTGTGCTGCCGGCGACCAATCAGAATAGCGCCTCACTTTGAGCAGTAAATTTAAAACTCAAAGTCGTCCATTCTATGTCTATGTCCTCACTTTCCATAGAGAATAATAGCGGTGTTTCAAGCGAAGTATAGCCGGGCCCTTGGTTCTATTTTAGGCCACGGGTCTCGGCTTTCGTCGGTCGTCGCCGGAGCGGGAGACTCGCAATGGCCGCTTCACGGCCATTGCTCGCGCCCCTCCAAAGCTCGTAATGGCCGCAAAGCGGCCATTGCGAGTCTCCCGCCCCGGCGACGACCGACGAAAGCCGAGACCCGTTGCCGAAAATAGAACCAAGGGCCCGGCTATACTTCGCTTGAAACACCGCTATTATTCTCTATGGGAAGTGAGGCGCTATTCTGATTGGTCGCTGTGTGCTGGCGGCGACCAATCAGAATAGCGCCTCACTTCCCATAGACAATAATAGCGGTGTTTCAAGCCAACTATAGCCGGGCCCTTGGTTCTATTTTCGGCCACGGGTCTCGGCTTTCGTCGGTTATCTATCTATGTATTTATTTTCTTCTATCTATCTATCTATTTCTATCTATATTCTATCATTATTCTATCTATCTTTTTTCTATCTATACTATCTTCATCTATCTTTCTATCTATCTCTATCTATTTCTATCTATCTATCTATGTATCTATTTCTTTACTATCATATCTATCTATCTATCTATCTATTCTATATCATTTATCTATTCTATCTATGTAGTATCTATGTATCTATTTCTATCTATCTATCTATTTCTATCTATATCTATTTCTATCTATCTATCTATTTTATCTATCTATGTATCTATTCTATTCTATCTATATCTATCTATTTCTATCTATCTATATCTATTATCTATTTCTATCTATTTGTATCTATTTCTATCTATTATATCTATGTATCTATTTCTATCTATCTATATCTATTTATCTATCTATATGTATATCGATGGAAATAGATAGATAGATATAGATAGATATATAGATAGAAATAGATAGATAGATATAGATAGAAATAGATAGATGATAGATAGATAGATAGAATAGAGATAGATAGAAATAGATATAGATAAATAGATAGAGATAGATAGATAGAAATAGATAGATAGAAATAGATGAAGATAGTAGAAATAGAAAGATAGATAGATAGAAATAGAAAGATAGATAGATAGAAAAAGATAGATAGAATAGATAGATAGAAATAGATAGATAATAGAAATAGAAATAATAATAGATAGAATAGAAAGATAATAGATAGAATAGAAGATAGATAGATAGAAATAGATAGATAGAGATAGATAGATAGAAATAGATAGATAGATAGATAGAAATAGATAAATAGATAGAAATAGAAAGATAGATAGATAGAAATAGAAATAGATAGATAGAAATAGATAAGATAGAATAGATAGATAGAATAGATAGATAGAGATAGATAGATAGATAGATAGATAGATAGATAGAAATAGATAGATAGAAATAGATAGAAATAGATAGAAATAGATAGAAATAGATAGAAATAGATAGAGATAGATAGAAATAGATAGATAGAAATAGATAGATAGAAATAGATAGAATAGAAAATAGATAGAAATAGAAAGATAAATAGATAGAAATAGAAAGATAGATAGATAGAAATAGAAAGATAGATAGATAGAAATAGAAAGATAGATAGAAATAGATAGATAGAAATAGAAATAGATAGATAGAATAGAAAGATAATAGAAATAGATAGATACAGAGATAGATACATAGATAGATACATAGATAGATACATAGATAGATACATAGATAGATAGATAGATAGATAGATAGATAGATAGAAATAGATAGATATAGATAGATAGAAAGAAATAGATACATACATAAATAGCCAACGAAAGCCGAGCCCAGTGGCCGAAAATAGAACCAAGGGCCCAGCTATAGTTCGCTTGAAACACCGCTATTATTGTCTATGGGAAGTGAGGCGCTATTTTGATTGGTCGCCGGCAGGACACAGCGACCAATCAGAATAGCGCCTTACTTCCCATAGAGAATAATAGCGGTGTTTCAAGCGAAGTATAGCCGGGCCCTTGGTTCTATTTTCGGCCACGGGGCTCGGCTCTGGTCGGTCGTTCCACGGGCCGGAGACTCGCTTCGCGCCCATTGCTCGCGCCTTAGCAATGGCTCGCAATCATTGCGAGCAGTTGCTGATGCGCGAGCAATCGCCGCGAAGCGGCCATTGCGAGTCTCGGGCCCCGTGGAACGATCGACCAGAGCCGAGCCCCGTGGCCGAAGATGAAAGAGCACCAAACGGAACACGCGCCATAAATATTCGTCCGAAAACACTGCTAATGGTTATCTCTATGGGAAGTGAGGCGCTATTCTGATTGGTCGTGGCAGCAACAGCGACCAATCAGAATAGCGCCTCGCGCCTGCCGCCATTTTATGAATTCTAATTTCGCGCCCGCCATTTTAGACCGCGAAATTTGAATTTTTACCTCAGACGTCATTCCTGCTTTGACGATTCCTGTCACAGTGTCACAGTGATGTCAGGAAGCAAGCTCCTGTACATTATTGACATAAATTCAGATAAGATATCTTTTTTGGCTGAAAATTAGTATTAATGTATATAGTGTACTACTTACAGTACCAATATTAACCCTTTATAGTCCTTTTTGGGTGTTATTTCTATTACCTTTGCTACTTAGATAAATAGACTGTTTTTAATATCTATTTATCTATCTATCTAGCTATTTTTCTATCTATCTATCTATCTATCTATCTATCTATCTATCTATCTATCTATATCTATCTTTATCTATTTAACTATCTATCTATATCTATCTATACTTCCCAAAAAAAACAGGCAGCATTCCAACCTCTTATCCAGAAAACCACAGCTTTAATGCAGCCCCTTGTGGTGCAACGTTTCGACCTATACCTGGTCTTTCTCAAGCATATGCTTGAGAAAGACCGGGTATAGGTCGAAACGTTGCACCACAAGGGGCTGCATTAAAGCTGTGGTTTTCTGGATAAGACGTTGGAGTGCTGCCTGTTTTTTTTGGGAAGTATTATTTTTGCATTGGACATTGCAACTTACGGGATAATTGCACCCAGTTTTTGAGTGGAAGTTTGTGCTGATTTCTTTTTCTTTATTTTTATATCTATCTTATCTATCTATCTATATCTATCTATCTATTCTACTCTATCTCTATCTATCTATCTATATCATATGGCGAAGCGGCCATTGTGAGCCGTTGCAGGGCCTCCCGCCCTGGCGACGACTGACGAGAGCCGAGCGCCGTGGCCGAAAATAGAACCAAGGGCCCACCCATGCTAAAGACCGCTATGTATCTCAATGCGAAGTGAGGTGCTATGCTCATTGGTCGGCGCAAGCACATAGCGACCAATGAGCATAGCGCCTTACTTACAGCGGTAAATTTGAAACTCAAAGTCCTCCATTTGTACTGCCTCTGCGAATTTGACCCCTTATATACCAGTTCATCATTAGCTCCATACTTTTTACTGTCTATTAGTACTGGCAGTGATACATTAACCCCTTATATTCCCTTTTTGGTGTTATTTCTATAACACAATGTGTAGTTGTAATGCCACTGCCAAGTTAACCTCTTATATACCATTTCTGCATTAAGTGCTTCCTTTGTAGTGTCTATTACTATTGGCAGTGCTACATTAACTCCTTGCACACCATTTTGGATATAATTTACACTGCTTAGTCTGTTGTGGGAGTGACGGTGGGACATTAACTCCTTCAATCACCTTTTTGATATCATTATAAGTTCCAACTTTAATAGAGTCCTGCCAGTCGGACATTAACCCCTTCTAAACCTGCACTATATTGGTACCCTGACAGTTTGGACTGCATCGGCTACTTAGTCTTACATCTGACGTTAAAGTCTATTTTTAATTGGTTGTAATACAGATTGATTTCTAATTACAAGTACATACACTCACTATAAGTAACTCTTTGCCACTTAAAAATATACAGAAATTTTCATTTACTCTTCCTACAAAATTAAACAAATAAAATCATGCTATTGTACATGTATATACTCTCACTATTCATATCTTCCTTAACAAACATATTCTACTTCACATTGCATTGTATTGTGATTACACTTGCTAACATGAGCTCTGAGAAATCTGCTGACGTGACCAAGAAAGCGCCTGTGCCTGCACCGAAGGCTAAGAAGCGCAGCACGGAGAGTGCTGAAGACAGGCGCATTCGATTGGACAAAAAGAAGGCTGCATATAACAAAGCATTGCCAAGGAGTCTCCTGAAGAGAGAAGCCTGAGATTAATAAATAAAGCTCTGGCAGCCTGGGAGCGTCGCAGAAACATAAGTTCTGACTGTATGAAATATGATGACGTGGCCAAGAAAGCGGCATTGGCTACACCGAAGCGTAAGAAGCGCACCACCGAGATTGCTGAAGACAGACGCATTCGATTGGAGAAAGGGAAGGCTGCGTATTACAAAAACATGTGCAAGGAGTGTCCTGAAGAGAGAAGCCAGAGATTGAAAAAAAATGCTCTGGCAGCCCGGGAGCGTCGCAGAAAGAGCAAGTTAATGCAGCAAGTCCTACCTTCTCCCGATCTCACCGCTTCCAGCTCAACAGCCGTTGAATTGCCGCATACTGAACATCCTTTACCACCGGCAAAGTGTGCATGTAAGCGTAAACACTGTGCTGCCGAGACGACATATCACAAACAGGCTCACAGCAAGAAAGTTCAAACTGCTTTCAAAGCACGTATTAGTGTGGAGTCTCCTAAGTCAAAACAACTCCGCTTACCCAATTTGTTGCGGAACAACACCGACGACGCGCACGCACTGCTTCCATCTCTACATTCAGACAGCCTCAGCTTCATATACCATCTACATCCTCATTCATCGAATGTGTGGAACCTGAAGCAGTGCAACGTCTAATATATGTTGGCCTACATAAAAAATATAATATTTTGTTACCTCCTACTGTCCTTATACATCCCATTGGTTTTACCGATGATGACACTTCTATTGTAGAGCACAGCTGTGGTCCAATGACATATACATGTCAATATTGTGAGGCACTACATTTTCATGCTGAGATGCCATGTGATCAAAATTATACACTCTGCTGTCACAAGGGCAAGGTCCAGATACCTATCTCTGAATACCCTGAGGTATTCAAGCGTTTACTTAAAGGAGAAAGTGAGTACAGTCGTAATCTCATGGACAACATCCGAGCCATCAACAGCTCTTTTGCTTTCGCCTCCATGGGTGCCAATATTTCTCCACCACCTGGACATGGCCCTTACTGTTTCCGCATACATGGCCAAATCTACCATCGCACTGGCACACTACATCCGGCAGATGATCAAGTTCCAACGGATGCTCAACTTTACATCTTGGATACTGCTACCGCCAACGAACAACGTTTGCAATGTCAACCAAATTTACAATGCCATCCAACTTTAATGAGTATTATTGCACTTCAATTAGAAAACATCAATCCTTTTGTAGCTGCATACAAAATGCTCCGTGACGTGGAACAGGAAGAACAACAAAAGGCTGAAACAAATGGCACTGTCATGCCAAATATTACGATGGCACTTAAACAAGACCGCAGTCAAGACCCTCGACGCTATAACAATCCGACTGTCAACGAAGTAGCTGTTCTATTTGAAAATAACAATGGGGAGCCACCATTCAACCGAGATATATTAATCCATTTAAAAGCTGATCCACAAAATCCTTTGGCTCCAAAGACACAACAGGTCAGCATTCTTCACAGTAACTTGGATGCGTTACTCTATCCTTTATTTTTCCCTTACGGAGAACAAGGGTGGCATGATGGACTGAAGCATCAAGGAAAAAGTGAACGCAGGGTTACACAACTCCAATATTACTGTTATGTGCTGTCTGTCCACAATCAGTTTAATCCCGTTTTGAATGGTGGAAAATTGACACAGCAGTATTTAGTTGATGCTTATGTGAAAATTGAGGCCAATCGACTGAATTTTATCCGTCAACACCAGTCAGATTTAAAAGTCGAGGATTATTGCATACTTCAAGTGCATCTCATCACCAAATCCATTCAAAAAGGCATTCCCATTGGCAGAACTGTCATTCTACCATCATCGTTCGAAGGCAGCCCCAGAAATATGCAGCAGCGTTATCAAGATGCCATGGCTATAGTCACTAAATTTGGTCGCCCAGATTTATTTGTCACCATGACATGTAATCCCAAATGGAATGAGATCACTAACAATTTGGAATCATGGCAACGTGTGGAACACAGACCAGATTTGGTGGCACGGGTCTTCAGAATTAAACTTGAAGCAGTGTTAAAAGACATTAAAAATGGCTTATTTGCAAAAGTTTGCGCCATGGTTCATGTAATTGAGTTTCAGAAACGTGGGCTACCTCATGCTCACATTTTGATAATTTTGGATGCCACCTCAAAATTACGCACAGAGATTGAAGTTGACAATACTGTTTGGGCTGAAATACCAGATCCTATCACCTACCCTCAGCTTCATAAGATCGTCATGCAACACATGATTCATGGTCCTTGTGGAGAACTGAGGCCAAATTCACCATGTATGCATCTTGGGAAGTGTAGCAAAGGTTTCCCCAAACAATTTCAGGATTCGACTGTCATCGCAAAGGATGCCTATCCGACTTATCGACGAAATACAGGACCATCATTTGAACACCATTCCTTCATGATTGACAATTCGTGGGTAGTTCCTTATAATCCTTTCTTACTACTCAAATATAAGTGTCATATCAATGTGGAAGTTTGTGGCTCCATACAAAGTGTCAAATACTTATTTAAATATGTATATAAAGGACATGATAAAGCAAATCTGGAAATTTGCCAAACAAGCATCCAACATGATGAAACACATCAATTTATGGATTCCCGTTATGTTTGCTTATCCCATGCACAAACAATCGCACAGTATTATTCGCCTGGCCGTACATCTGCCACATTCTCAACAACTCTATTTTCATGAGGATGACTCCATAGCCAACATCAGACACAAGCTACATAACAATTCCACTCTTATGGGCTATTTTGAGCTTAATAAGAAGGACCCAATTGCTTATACTTATTTATATCGTGAAATTCCAGAACACTACGTTTGGATAGAAGGTTCTTGGCAACAGAGAAAGCGAGGAGGTGCTTCTGTAATTGGAAGAATGTATACCGTAAGTCTCAGAGACCAAGAACGCTACTATTTGCGGTTGTTGTTGCTGCATGTCAAAGGTGCCACCAGTTTTGACAGCATTAAAACGGTTCATGGAGTTACACATCTAACTTTCAAAGACGCTGCCTTAGCTCTTGGTTTATTATTTGATGACAGTTTGTGGAGAAATACCTTACTTGATGCTTGCATTTTGAACATGCCTGCACAGCTACGTGATATGTTTGCCTACATTTGCATTTTTGGCCCTCCTGCTAATCCACTGGAGTTGTGGCTTGAATTTAAAGAACACTTCATTCAAGACTATTGCCATAAATATCACTTAAACACGGAGGAGTGTGCGAATTGTGAAGGATATGCGATGACAGATATGCAAGAAATTTTGAGAAGTCATGGCAAAAAATATACTGAATTTAACTTACCACGCCCTGTCAAGAAACAACAACTTCCACAACAATTTCATCAAGACGATGAGTTAAGAACAGCTGCTGAGATGAAAGCAACTCTCAATCCTCAACAACTTTTGGCTTATGAGGCTATTATTCAAGCATTAGAAGACACTACTGCAACACCAAAGTGCTTCTTCATTGACGGTCCTGGTGGCAGTGGAAAAACTTACCTTTACCATCTACTTCTACATCAACTAAGGGGAGAAGGAAAAATGGTGTCACCTGCTGCCACTACAGGAATTGTAGCCAATATGCTTGAAGGAGGAAGAACAATTCATTCTCTTTATGGAATACCAATACCTGTGAATGAAACATCGGTTTCCAGGATAAAAAATGACACGGATGCAGCTTATGATTTGCAGAAGACTGAACTCTTTATTATAGATGAGTGCACAATGGTCTCAAAGTATGCATTGCATGTCATTGAAAGACTGTTACGAGATGTTATGACCAAAAAAGTTACCAACAAAGAAAAGACACCTTTTGGAGCCAAAGTAATTGTACTTGGAGGAGACTTTCGACAATGTCTTCTTGTCATTCCTCATGGCACAAGAACAGATATTGTAGAGAGCTGTTTAAAATATTCTACACATTGGCCAATTTTCAATCCACTCCCGCTTATTAACAACATGCGCTCTATTGATCCGGAATACAGCACTTGGTTGCTTAAACTTGGTAATGGTGAGCTGTCCAATGAATATAATCTTGGAGATGATGTCATCGAGATTCCCCAGATATGCTGTGTTCTGGGTCTTTAATACATGAGATCTTTGGAGACAACATTAACATTGATGTCAATAACAACGAGAGTATCAATATTGCTGCTTCTCATGCTATCTTATGTCCTAAGAATGACGACGTTGATTTTGTTCATTCCAAAGTCATGGATTGCTTGATTGGTGAGTACACAGACTATATGAGTGAAGATTCTATTGATGCGGAGGACTGTGATGATTCAGAACAATACCTACCTGAATTTTTGCATTCACTTACACCTACTGGAATGCCTCTACATCATATAAAAATTAAAGTTGGCACCATTGTCATGCTGTTACGCAACCTGAATACCAGGAAAGGTCTGTGCAATGGTACTCGGCTCATTGTAACTGCATTGTTTCCAAACATGATCCAGGCTAAAGTTATTACCGGCTCAGCAGCAGGACAGGTGGTATTCATTCCACGTATTGATTTATGTCCATCAGAGACTGCATTACCATTCAGATTAAGAAGAAGACAATTTCCCATCAAGGCAGCGTTTGCAATGACCATCAATAAATCGCAAGGGCAAACTCTCAATCGAGTTGGGATATATCTCCCGGAACCACCTTTTGCCCATGGTCAACTCTATGTGGCCTTTTCTAGAGTCAAGCAACGCTGTAATGTCAAGGTCAAAGTCCTCAATTCACCACTCCAAGGACAATTACTGCCTGATTCTCCTAAGGTCTTTACACACAATATCGTGTACAAAAATGTTTTACGTTAAGCTTTTTCTTTTTTTTCATACTGTTCTGATACTTTTTTTACAAAAACCACAAAATCTACAAAAAAATTAGTTTAGTTATATTTCTAAAGATATTAATTACATGGTTATTATATAGCCATGTTATATATATATAGTTATTTTTGGGGAGATTAAATCCCTTTTGTACAGAATTTATCATATATATATATATATATATATAGATATACAGATGAACACACATTTAGTATGAGATCATAGATGTGTATCATCCAAATTTTACAATTTGGTGATAGAAACCATCATATTATGTTCCAGCACTACAAGTGCTGAGAATTTTGCTATATCTTTTTTTACAGGGAGAGGTTTTTGTGAACAGCTAAGAGACGGGTGGGATGGCTGTTCACACACATCTCCATCTCAAGGTGTGTTCACTATATATAGATAGAGAGGGACATATCTAATTGAGATTTACCTTTGACTCCAGCATTTTTTAGCTATTTGTGGATGTTTTTTTTTTAAATTTAACATTTCTATATTTGCTGCCTTAGGGCTCACCTACAGCACACTTGCCATAATTTTCATGCAATGTGTATGGAATTTGTAGTTCACTTGCAGTAGATGCAGACAACGTGGTTGCGGCTATTTCAGCCACAATAACTGCAGTGACCTGTGGTTTGTTAGTGGCTGTATTTCCTGTATCTGCCGTAGCCATGTTTGCTCCATTTACTGCAAATTTACTGCTAATTCCTTAGTTGTGTTATGGAAATTGCTGCAAGTCTGTTGACGGTAACTCCTTAGGTGTCAGGTGTGGAAATTTTATTTTTTACATCCACATCCTTTTTAAATAGATGAAAAATGCTGCTGTTAAATAAATCAAAATATTCATAATTCGGAATTAGTTAGATTAGGACCCACCAGACGTAAGGGCATCTTGATGCGATTGGTGGGCTGAAACAAACTGGCTAATACACAGAATATCAATATTGATTTGTCAAATCAAGCTATTGACACATTAACAAGTATTGTTACTTTGTGTTCCAAGACCCTTACATCATAATAGTTCAATTTTCCAAAAATGATATCAACCATACAATTATATGTAGTTGATGGAAAGATATCATGGAATTATTGGATTATTAGTTAAAACTATTTTTAAATAAAGGAAATACGGATTCTAGACTTCCGATTCTTTAGAATCGGGCTCACAGCTAGTTTATATAATACACTTTGTGAGTAGAATACACATAAAGTGGATTTAACAACTTTTTAATGTAATTTGAGTGGTCTATAACAAGCACATAGATAAAGGAAGGGAAGATTTAGAAACGCGCACGGCCAGACGCTGTAATTGTACAGCGCATGCGCGAGTCGGCTAAGATGGCGCTGGAAGCGATTCCGGTTAAGTTTTGTAACCAGGGACGCGCATCGCATGCACGCATGCGCAGAGACATGTAAACAACGCCGTAATGGCGGCGCGTGGCTGGAGAGCGGCCGCACATGGCGATTAACACGCCGTGTTAGTATATTATAATAATTACATGTAATAAGCGGGCACCTGGGCTGCATTTGACCTTGTTCATGAAACTAACTGTAAGTAGAGAGATCTATACTGTACAAATGTAATCAGTGACTATAGGAGCACATATAGCAACCACTATGTAACATTTAACACAAATGTAAGTTATTTATGCACTGTAAAATGATTGTAAAACTTTTAATTGAATAATAAGGTTTGACATAGGAGGATGTATAAAATCCCCAGCATTTGCCCTAAGTGACTGCTGGAAGAAGGTCTGAGGACCGAAACGTCGCCATTGATACCTGAAGGCCATAAAAGGCAATATAACATCTGAAATTTGAGTGCTGCAGCCTTTTTGCATATTTTTGTCTAGTATAGGTGGCTGGACACCACCTTCAAGGACTGATTAGCACCAAGCATCCTGCTAAATAAGAACCGCTGCTCAATAATTTTTCTTTTTACTATATATATATATATATATGAAGATATGTCGGTGGATTTGGTGGAGAGGAGGCGTTATGGGATGGTCAGATGTTGTCCGTTTTTCACTTAGATACACCTATAGCTCCAAATGATGATTTCCAGTCATTATCTGCTCGTCTGATAGGCTTGCACAGAAGCCATATCAGGATATGGTGGAATATTAAAAGCTTATAGGAGTATAGCAAGATTAAGATCATACCCCGGGGACTACGTATACAGATATTCCCAGCTAGGGAGGTAGAACAGGACTTTCGGGCCCTTTGGGAGAATGGTCTTGTTGAATGTTCACAAATCTTAATGAACATGCTAGTCTCACATGACCAGTCCTTATTATGAAATATAAAAGAAGAGATCAGGGAGGTAGACGAAAAATTGTCTACCTTTGATCAAAACACTCTAGTACAACCTTTTCTGGCTAGACTTAAAACAAACATTGATAGATATGAGAAGGAGGTCATGACCAGTAAAAGAAACAAATTTTTATGGGACAAACAAGACTTTGAAGCTCATAGGGCATACAAGTGGACACATAATGGTAACAGACATAATAGGACACCAAAGGTACTAAATAATACTCCACCTCCTGTACCTAACGATGGACCACCAGCAGGGTCACCTAATAGCCTTGAAAGGGAAGAGGATGAATAAAATTGAGAACCTCACAAGAGAAGAGCGAGAGGCCATCACCTCCCTTCAAGATAATGGGGCCTTTGTAATAAAGGAGGCTGACAAAGGGGGGAATATTGTGCTATGGCCTATAGATCAATATGTGAAGGAAGCACATAGACAACTAAGCAATGCTGATCTGTATATAAAACTACCCTCTGATCCCACAGCAATTTTCTGGAGAAAATTATCCAATCTGATCTCTGAAGCACACCATAATGGCGTGATCAATAAGCGGGTAAAAGATTTTTTGATGCCGAATTCATCTACGGTTCCGACCCTGTACCTTCTGCCGAAGGTACATAAATCACTAGATAACCCGCCTGGTAGGCCAATTGTGTCCAGGATAGGGAGCTTGCATGAACACTCCTGTGAATATGTGGATTTTTTTTTTCTCCAACCTTTAGTGTTGAATTTAAGATCTTATGTGAGAGACACCCTTCATCTACTGGAACTTTTAGAGAAAATACACATTCTAGATGGAACACTCTTTGTCTCGATGGACATTGAAGCCCTGTATACAAGTATTGGTCACGACATTGGACTCCAAGCTGTATCAACGTTTTTGGATAAAGAATTGGGAGGTAAAACTCTACATAATGACTTTCTACTCAGACTCCTCGGTCTCACCCTCAGACAGAATTACTTCGTCTTTGACTGGACCTTCTACAGGCAGGTGTTCGGGGCGGCGATGGGGGCATATTGTGCACCCTCCTTCGCCAACCTCTTTCTGGGGTAGTGGGACGGCATGCATGTGTACCCCTCTCCGTATTTCTCGGACTCTGTCTGTGGTTGGTTCCGGTACATTGACGATGTGTTTTTCTTGTGAACGAGCACCGAGGAGTCATGTGTGGATTTCATTTCAGCTATGAACTGTAACAGTTTGAACATCCGATTGACTTGGAACATATCTGCCACAACTTTAGACTTCTTGGATGTACGTCTGCACCTGGAGGCTGGGAGGATCAGAATGTGTCTGCACAGAAAGGTAACAGCCACGAATAGTTTACTCCACTTCAATAGTTTTCACCCACATCACCTCAAGAGAGGCATTCCAACTGGCCAGTTCTTAAGAATCAGACGAAATTGCAGCTTGGATTCAGATTTTGCTGCACAAGCAGCTGATCTCAGTGCCAAATTTCGAGCAAGAGGATACCCGAAAGGCACGATTGGTCGAGCTTTTAATCATGCTCGTAGCCAACAAAGAGAAGCTCTTCTGCAACCCAAACCGAGAATAGCAAATGAGCGATCTGATTCACGTTTGATAACAACGTTTAATAGTCAGTGGGGAGATGTTTGGCGTATATTGAACAAGAATTGGAGTATTTTAACATATGACACTAAATTATGACCTCTTGTTTCTGACAGACCACTATTAACAGCAAGAAGAGCAAGGAACCTGCGGGAAGCCTTAACTAGAAGCCATTTCGCCAGACCCTCTTTGAAACTTGGGACGGGCATTACTCTCAAGGGATCATATGCCTGTGGAAATTGCAACATCTGTCAATTCATGCCTGCGACTACAATATTTGTCGATCAAGGGGATGGAAAAAGATACGATCTGCACCAGTATATTGTCGTACACAGAATGGGGTGTACGCCTTAACCTGTTCCACTACATGGGACAAACAACACAAGAATTACGTAAGAGGGTGCACCAGCACTTTTCAAATATCGCACTCGCAGCAGAACATCTAAAGAGGAGCAAGACCATCTCGACCGTAGCATCACATTACCTGGAAAAACACAACAGCAGGATTCACGGCACATATGTGGTTGGACTGCAACTAATTAGGGGTAACATCCGCGGTGGTAATGCCACACTTTCCCTGTTACGTGTCGAATCCAGATGGATTTGCAACTTAAATTGTGTTTCCCCTCTGGGAATTAATGAAAATCTTCTATTTCCAGTACAGTAGGAATGCAATACCTATGGCTCTTTGTCTTCTATAACTCTCCCAGATCTCTTTCTTGTGACATTACTCTCCTCTGGGATGCATTTCTGCATCCTACTTACGTTGTGGTCACAACATCAAACTGTTTCAGGTGTACCCGTGGTGCTGATATGCTATATCCTTATCTGCCTATATACACCTACATCCAGTGCGCGCGCACGCACCTTCTTTATCGCCTCATTCGCCTTTTTGGCATTATTTGCCATATTAGATATCCTCCATAATATATATTTTTTCTATTATGTACTCCCATGTGGGGAATTAGGCTTTTCTATAACCATTCATACCTTACTCTATAGCATATGTAGGTTTATGTAAGATATGTGTCACTTTAAGGCCCTTGTATAGATATTTATATATATGGATATGTAAACCACTCTGCACTAACTCCCCATGTTCACAGGTGACGCTATAAAGCTGTGAGTATGCTTGTTCTATTGCTTCTCACAGCTTTTCCGACACTAGGATTCAAGCAGGCTGTCTGTTTGGCGTCTCCATAGCGATGCGCATTAATTTGCGTGCCACTTCCGGGTTGCGCTATTGCGACTTCCGGTTTGTGTTCCAGCTGTGGAACGCATTGTACTGCGCATGCGCCAGCGTCCTGACCATGCAGCTATGAGCGGGATGCAGACAGACCGCTTTGTCCTGCTTGTAATTCACTTTTAAGATATGGGATGTTTACACCTTTATCGCATTACACATGTGGCCGGACACCTGTGGGAGTACTGGGTGAGCTATTGGCATAGATGGTGATTTCCATTGCACTAATTTAGAGCCCTTGATATATTTAGTCCTTCACATGTGTTCATGATGATTACCTAACCTGTGCACCTGTGTATATATATGCATTTTATGTGAATGTGTCTGTACTCCTGAGGAAGCCATTGTCTTTGGCGTAATGTGTGGGGCTCATTCCACTCTTTGCTCCCTTGGTGCCTGGTTTGGTCCACTCTTTATGAGTATGTGACATAGCTCCAGTTATTGGGGCTCGATCATGATTATAATTTAAGTGCACTGCTGCTATTTCTTGAATATACAGTTAGGGCCAGAAATATTTGGACAGTGACACAAGTTTTGTTATTTTAGCTGTTTACAAAAACATGTTCAGAAATACAATTATATATATAATATGGGCTGAAAGTGCACATTCCCAGCTGCAATATGAGAGTTTCCACATCCAAATCGGAGAAAGGGTTTAGGAATCATAGCTCTGTAATGCATAGCCTCCTCTTTTTCAAGGGACCAAAAGTAATTGGACAATGGACTCTAAGGGCTGCAATTAACTCTGAAGGCGTCTCCCTCGTTAACCTGAAATCAATGAAGTAGTTAAAAAGTCAGGGGTGGATTCCAGGTGTGTGGTTTTGCATTTGGAAGCTGTTGCTGTGACCAGACAACATGCGGTCAAAGGAACTCTCAATTGAGGTGAAGCAGAACATCCTGAGGCTGAAAAAAAAGAAAAAATCCATCAGAGAGATAGCAGACATGCTTGGAGTAGCAAAATCAACAGTTGGGTACATTCTGAGAAAAAAGGAATTGACTGGTGAGCTTGGGAACTCTAAAAGGCCTGGGCGTCCACGGATGACAACAGTGGTGGATGATCGCCGCATACTTTATTTGGTGAAGAAGAACCCATTCACAACATCAACTGAAGTCCAGAACACTCTCAGTGAAGTAGGTGTATCTGTCTCTAAGTCAACAGTAAAGAGAAGACTCCATGACAGTAAATACAAAGGGTTCACATCTAGATGCAAACCATTCATCAATTCCAAAAATAGACAGGCCAGAGTTAAATTTGCTGAAAAACACTTCAAGAAGCCAGCTCAGTTCTGGAAAAGTATTCTATGGACAGATGAGACAAAGATCAACCTGTACCAGAATGATGGGAAGAAAAAAGTTTGGAGAAGAAAGGGAACGGCACATGATCCAAGGCACACCACATCCTCTGTAAAACATGGTGGACGCAACGTGATGGCATGGGCATGCATGGCTTTCAATGGCACTGGGTCACTTGTGTTTATTGATGACATAACAGCAGACAAGAGTAGCCGGATGAATTCTGAAGTGTACCGGGATATACTTTCAGCCCAGATTCAGCCAAATGCTGCAAAGTTGATTGGACGGCGCTTCATAGTACAGATGGACAATGACCCCAAGCATACAGCCAAAGCTACCCAGGAGTTCATGAGTGCAAAAAAGTGGAACATTCTGCAATGGCCAAGTCAATCGCCAGATCTTAACCCAATTGAGCATGCATTTCACTTGCTGAAATCCAGACTTAAGACGGAAAGACCCACAAACAAGCAAGACCTGAAGGCTGCGGCTGTAAAGGCCTGGCAAAGCATTAAGAAGGAGGAAACCCAGCGTTTGGTGATGTCCATGGGTTCCAGACTTAAGGCAGTGATTGCCTCCAAAGGATTCGCCACAAAATATTGAAAATAAAAATATTTTGTTTGGGTTATGTTTATTTGTCCAATTACTTTTGACCTCCTAAAATGTGGAGTGTTTGTAAAGAAATGTGTACAATTCCTACATTTTCTATCAGATATTTTTGTTCAACCCTTCAAATTAAACGTTACAATCTGCACTTGAATTCTGTTGTAGAGGTTTCATTTCAAATCCAATGTGGTGGCATGCAGAGCCCAACTCGCGAAAATTGTGTCACTGTCCAAATATTTCTGGCCCTAACTGTATACCAAAACTCCACAACAGAGGTCTATGCGAAAAAGATTGTTAACACAAGTGTCACGCTTCCGGGGGAAGGCACCCTAGAGTGGACCCACTGGGCTGTGGTACTGAACTCCCCTGGGTGAGCTGATCCTAGTTTACCCAACCCCTATACAGGGATTGACAGGGACAAGCCCAGGGGGTCTAAGTACCACAGCAGCTAGTACCAGGGGGGCGGCTCGTAAGGTTAGCCTATACTAAGGCATAGAGAAGTATTCCAGGTAACAGGGCACAAAAATGTGGAGTGTTTGTAAAGAAATGTGTACAATTCCTACATTTTCTATCAGATATTTTTGTTCAACCCTTCAAATTAAACGTTACAATCTGCACTTGAATTCTGTTGTAGAGGTTTCATTTCAAATCCAATGTGGTGGCATGCAGAGCCCAACTCGCGAAAATTGTGTCACTGTCCAAATATTTCTGGCCCTAACTGTATATTTTTTTGTCTGTACCTTTATCACTTACTAGCTGTAGTACCCGGCTACGTCCGGGTTAATAAATAACTGCTGTTAGCTATAACAAAATAGAATTTGAATATGTTATATTAATGACCTGTAGGAAAATAGAAGCTGAGCTGTGATTGGTTGCTATAGGCAGCCTGATAAATCTCCAGCCAACAGTAAACCCTCCCCCCGGTCGGGCAGTATATGTTACCTGACACATACACATAATAGACAGCTCATGTAACTGACATATGCCTTAATTCCCTATATGGCACATGTGTTGCACATTGGCTGTTTTTAATCAGATGTTTATTATTGGAAATTAAAGATACCAGATGTATGAGGCGAGTTGTGTGAGGCGATTTGTGCACATCTGTGTGGTGTGTGTGTCCTTGGGGTGTGTGTGTCCCTGGGGTGTGTGTGTGTCCCAGTGGTGTGCGTGTGTCCCTGTGAGGGGGTCCCTGTGATGTGTGTCTTTGTGGGGGGAGGGGTGTCTCTGTGGTGTGTGTGTCCATCCCTATGAGGTTTGTGTGTTCCTGTGGGGTGTGTGTGTGTCTCTGTGTACCTGTGGGGTGTGTATGTCCCTGTGGTGTGTGTGTCCCTGTGGGGTGAGTGCATGTGTCCCTATAGGGTGTGTATGTGTGTGTGTGTCCCTGTGGGGGGTGTGTCTGTGTGATGTGTGTCTCTGTGTTGTGTGTGTCTCTTTGTGGTGTGTGTGTTTGGGTGCTAGGTGAGTATCCAATGTTGGGGTTCCACCTTAGCCGTTACTCTTTGTGTGCATGTGATTTGTATGCATGTCCCCATGCGTGGTGAATATTCCATGTCAGGGCCCCACCTTAGTGACTATATGCTGGTATATGCTGTTAGTCTTTGGTGCTGTCATTAAGCCCCTCTCATTCACAACTATCAACTGGTAACTGTCACTTTCTCTCCATTATAGATAGGGCAAAAATTGTTTGGTGAATTGGAACGCGCGGGGTTAAAATTTCACCTCACAACATAGCCTATGACACTCTCGGGGTCCAGACGTGTGACTGTGCAAAATTTTGTGGCTGTAGCTGGCAGCTGTCGATTTTCCTCCAACACTTTTCCTTTCACTTTTTCCCCATTATGTAGACAGGGACAAAATTGTTTGGTGAACTGGAACGCGCAGGGCAAAAATTTCACCTATGACACTCTCGGGGTCCAGACGTGTGACTGTGCAAAATTTTGTGGCTGTAGTTGCAACGGTGTAGATGCCAATCCTGGATATACATACATACACACATACAAACACACATTCAGCTTTATATATTAGATATGTCACCACTTATATGCATATGAGCTTTATCTGCGGTATCTGTATGGGAGTATAGTTGCCACTTTCATGTTCTTTATTTATGTGACCATGTTAGTGGAAAGTGTTATTTTTGTATAGACATTACTATATGTACAAATGTATTGACAGATCTCCACTTTACTGAGTGGGTCCATAAGAACCATAGCACATAGGCTGCAAACCCACAACCTCATGTGGAGGTTTTTATTATATGTAATTTTTAATGATTTTTAAGAGTGTGTTTTTTGCATAATATACTTGTTGTTAGGCCCCCTGGCACCGCTACCCAGCTCACCTCTCCCGGATGGGCATCTCCTGCTCCTCTGCCGGCCGGGCGTCTGGCATCCAGGCGTGCTGTGTCTCGGAGCCGTCGCCTTGTTCCCTTCCTGTCAGCTGACCGCCGGGTTCGCACATGATCATATTACTATGGTCATTTTCATGAGCCTACTCAGCGGCGCACTAGGTGCATTCCTTCCCTTTGACTCTAGGGGCCGGCAAGGTCCAACCTGACACTCCCCTTGACCAATAGCTGCTCTTCCCATGGTATATCAGGCCACCTCCTCTGATGGGAGGTGCCTGATTATTAAGTCAGTTTGCTTCTGCCTTGCTGACTGTTGGTCAGGCCTTCCTTGTGCTCTTTGTCCTGGAACCCTTGCTGTGCTCTTCTCTCGTAGCACCCTTCCTGGTCTCCTAGCCTTGTGCCCTGTTACCTGGAATACTTCTCTATGCCTTAGTATAGGCTAACCTTACGAGCCGCCCCCCTGGTACTAGCTGCTGTGGTACTTAGACCCCCTGGGCTTGTCCCTGTCAATCCCTGTATAGGGGTTGGGTAAACTAGGATCAGCTCACCCAGGGGAGTTCAGTACCACAGCCCAGTGGGTCCACTCTAGGGTGCCTTCCCCCGGAAGCGTGACACTTGTGTTAACAATCTTTTTCGCATAGACCTCTGTTGTGGAGTTTTGGTATACAGTTAGGGCCAGAAATATTTGGACAGTGACACAATTTTCGCGAGTTGGGCTCTGCATGCCACCACATTGGATTTGAAATGAAACCTCTACAACAGAATTCAAGTGCAGATTGTAACGTTTAATTTGAAGGGTTGAACAAAAATATCTGATAGAAAATGTAGGAATTGTACACATTTCTTTACAAACACTCCACATTTTAGGAGGTCAAAAGTAATTGGACAAATAAACATAACCCAAACAAAATATTTTTATTTTCAATATTTTGTTGCGAATCCTTTGGAGGCAATCACTGCCTTAAGTCTGGAACCCATGGACATCACCAAACGCTGGGTTTCCTCCTTCTTAATGCTTTGCTAGGCTTTTACAGCCGCAGCCTTCAGGTCTAGCTTGTTTGTGGGTCTTTCTGTCTTAAGTCTGGATTTCAGCAAGTGAAATGCATGCTCAATTGGGTTAAGATCTGGTGATTGACTTGGCCATTGCAGAATGTTCCACTTTTTTGCACTCATGAACTCCTGGGTAGCTTTGGCTGTATGCTTGGGGTCATTGTCCATCTGTACTATGAAGCGCCGTCCAATCAACTTTGCAGCATTTGGCTGAATCTGGGCTGAAAGTATATCCCGGTACACTTCAGAATTCATCCGGCTACTCTTGTCTGCTGTTATGTCATCAATAAACACAAGTGACCCAGTGCCATTGAAAGCCATGCATGCCCATGCCATCACGTTGCCTCCACCATGTTTTACAGAGGATGTGGTGTGCCTTGGATCATGTGCTATTCCCTTTCTTCTCCAAACTTTTTTCTTCCCATCATTCTGGTACAGGTTGATCTTTGTCTCATCTGTCCATGGAATACTTTTCCAGAACTGAGCTGGCTTCTTGAGGTGTTTTTCAGCAAATTTAACTCTGGCCTGTCTATTTTTGGAATTGATGAATGGTTTCATCTAGATGTGAACACTTTGTATTTACTGTCATGGAGTCTTCTCTTTACTGTTGACTTAGAGACAGATACACCTACTTCACTGAGAGTGTTCTGGACTTCAGTTGATGTTTGTGAACGGGTTCTTCTTCACCAAATAAAGTATGCGGCGATCATCCACCACTGTTGTCATCCGTGGACGCCCAGGCCTTTTAGAGTTCCCAAGCTCACCAGTCAATTCCTTTTTTCTCAGAATGTACCCAACTGTTGATTTTACTACTCCAAGCATGTCTGCTATCTCTCTGATGGATTTTTTCTTTTTTTTCAGCCTCAGGATGTTCTGCTTCACCTCAATTGAGAGTTCCTTTGACCGCATGTTGTCTGGTCACAGCAACAGCTTCCAAATGCAAAACCACACACCTGGAATCCACCCCTGACCTTTTAACTACTTCATTGATTACAGGTTAACGAGGGAGACGCCTTCAGAGTTAATTGCAGCCCTTAGAGTCCATTGTCCAATTACTTTTGGTCCCTTGAAAAAGAGGAGGCTATGCATTACAGAGCTATGATTCCTAAACCCTTTCTCCGATTTGGATGTGGAAACTCTCATATTGCAGCTGGGAGTGTGCACTTTCAGCCCATATTATATATATGATTGTATTTCTGAACATGTTCTTGTAAACAGCTAAAATAACAAAACTTGTGTCACTGTCCAAATATTTCTGGCCCTAACTGTAGGTTATAAAACCATATTTATAATGATTCAATTCCCTAGTGCTGTTAAACACACACCTAATTCATCCCTTCTTTGGCGCAATCCGGTTCCCATATAATAGGAGTCTATGGTGCCGGATCCGTGAAAAAATTGGATCATTTCCTGGATCCGTTTTTTTGTACAGTGCATGCTCAAAAATCCTGCCATTCTAACTTCAGCACCATGGACAGTGAATTTCATGCGCAAGCTGTGAATTCAGCACCTTGGACAGAGGCAGAGCAGACACAGGCAGACTTCAGGACCATGGACAGCAGCAGAAAACAAATTCTGCAAAAACAGGACCCAAGGCCACATTTGCACACACTTTCTGCACATCCTGTCCTGTCAGGTTCTGTTCGGTGGATCCTGCAAAAAACAGAATCCACCCTGACAGACAAAAACCGTGGTGTGAAGCCAGCCTCACAAATACTTAGATAAAAAAACTTCCCAAATACTGAATGTTTGCACCTGGTCTAAAACACTTTAAGGAAGGCATACAGTATTTATAATCTTTCGCCATTTGGAGTGTCACCGGATCCATGTTTCACCAGCTCATTCATACACTTTTCACTTCACTTCACTTCACCTTTATTTTTTTTCTTTAGTAATGCAAAGAAGAACCAAAGCTTACTATGTAAAGAGAATGACTGTCAGAAAAACTTCTTTATTTCTCCATAACAGGATCTTTATTAAATGACAAAATTAGTATGAGTTTCAGGTGTTGTGCCTGATACTGCATATCAGCCTAATTTACTTGTATAGTACTAAGTTGCAGTAGGCTGGGTTCACACTGCGGCGGCGTCTGGTCCGGGGCTGTCAGGAGTGACAGCCTGGACCGGAGTTTTGCTGCATAGGAGACTATCGGGCTGCACGGAGCTGGATCGCGGCGGGTGGTAATTATCTGCTATCCGGCTGCTGTGTCGCCGGATGAATCCTGCAGAAGTGGGGATTTGTCTGCCGACTCCAAAAACGGTGCATGCACGTTTCTGAGTCGGCAGACAATTCCCACTTCTGCAGGATTCATCCGGCGAGCTAGCAGCCGGATAGCAGATAATTACCACCCGCCGCGATCCAGCTCCGTGCAGCCCGATAGTCTCCTATATAGCAAAACTCCGGTCCAGGCTGTCACTCCTGACAGCCCCGGACCGGACGCCGCCGCAGTGTGAAGCCAGCCTTACTAGACACATGTAAACATGAATAAACTGCTGTGCCCATGATAACATTTGAAGCATTAATGTAAATTACGCTTCAGAAGTTTCCCATGACATACTAACATTCAACAGATTGCTACATCTATTTTTTTGCTTACATAAAGTACCTAAGTATTTTAATCAAGTTAGTGAAAATGAATAAAAATAGGCAAATAAAGAAAATATTTACCATGATTATCAATGTAGCAGGTCCAATGAAGCTCCAAATAAAATAAGTATCATGTCGAAGCCAACACCTACAAGATAATATTTGAAAAATACATAAAACATTTTAAAAAAATTAGTTAATTGTGTTTTTGAGTTTTTTTTTACAGTACCTGACAATTATGTAAAATACACAAAACAAGATTTTGACAGATCCATATGTAAAATGCAGCATTATACTAATTCTATAAGGGCAGAGACACACTATGCGAGATGCATGCAAGATACTTGCATGAGTCTTGCATGACTCACCTGGAACAGTTGCCGCCTCTCTAGACTGGAGCGCGTTAGGCCCATGGAAACACATACCTGACACGCTCCCATTCAGAGAGTCAGGAGCCGTTACAGGTGAGTCATGCAAGATCGCATGCATCTCCATAGTGTGTCTCTGCTCTTGGTAATACACAAGCCTAATATTTATTTCTTATACTTGGTGAGCAGAAGAACAGCTTCATAAATATAACAGTCTCTTGCTGGATCTGAAAATTTGTATGCCCTACCACACATTCTCCAGAATAGTAATTGTCAAAAAATAAATGACAGCTCTTGCCCAAACCAACCTTTTTGCTGAGAGTCTAAAGTACCGTCACACGCAGCAATATTGCTAGCAATTTCACTGCAATTTGCTGGTTGCAGTGAAACCATGGACACATTTGTTCTATGTTGTTGCCATGTACAAATGGAACAATGTGTCCATGATTTCACTGCAACCAGCAAATTGCCAGTGAAATTGCTAGCAATATTGCCACGTGTGACGGTACCTTAAGGGCCACTTTACACACACCAACTTATCTGTCCAACTTCTGACCAACTTACTGGTTGCAGTGAAATCATGGACACATTGTTCCATTGTACACAGTCACAAAATGGAGCAATGTGTCCATTATTTCACTGCAACCAGCAAGTTGGTCAGAAGTTGGACAGATAATGTGTGTGTGGTGTAAAGTGGCCCTTTAGGGCCACATCACACACACAGATATCTGTGCAGAGATCGTTCGCAGATCTCTGGTTGCAGTGAAATCATGGACACATTGTTCCATTTTGTGGCTGTGTACAAATGGAAAAATGTGTCCATGATTTCACTGCAACCAGAGATCTGCAAACAATATTTGAACAGATATCTGTGTGTGTGACGTGGCCCTTAGGGCCGCTTTACACACACCAACTTCTGTGACCAACTTCAGAACAGATCTCTGGTTGCAGTGAAATCATGGACACATTGTTACATTTGTTACACAGCCACAAAATGGAACAATGTGTCCATGATTTCACTGCAACCAGAGATCTGTTCTGAAGTTGGTCACAGAAGTTGGTGTGTGTAAAGCGGCCCTAAGGTAAGCTACACCATACTACAATCTACATTGCCTAAGCACTAATTTTTTCACAGTTTGTTCCTTGGGGGTCACAGATAACTCAAGGCTATTTCCTTTTAATCATATTTTTCACAGATAGCTGCATAAGAACATAAAGGAATTTCTAACACAGGGTCTCAGTTATTTCTTCAGTAACAGTACTGCTAATTTTAACTTATAACCCAACAAGAATAGAAGTGAGGAACACTACATTTTATTGATTAAAAACACATAAAAAATATAAATTCATGTAAGGATATAATTACAGAAAAAACTGGACAACCCTGGACTAAAACAGCAAATATCTTATAGTACAAAATAGGACACAAAGAGAAAGTCATAACTCTATTTAACCACTAGATAGAGGTGTACAACTATGCCTACAACTAGTAAAAACATCTATACTGTACATATACATTTTTATTTTATGAACATAGGACCTAGGAAGTGCTCATACAAACAGTATTAACAGTTTAAGGGCTTGGACACACTTTCCTAGTTACATCCGAGTTTGACTGAGGAGACTCTGAAAGGGCTGGACCAGTGACCCTGTTCAGGGTCACTGCTCCAGCCCTTTCAGAGTCTCCTCAGTGAAACTCTGATGAGTGTGTCCGAGCCCTAATATACTGAGCCATATGTATATCCCCACTCTGTCCGCATCTTCTCTCCCTGTAACCTCCAGCTAGCTGTCATCTACCGCCCCCCTGGATCCATCCCCACCTTCCTCGACCACTTCACCACCTGGCTACTTCATTTCCTGTCTACTGACATCCCCACCATCATTATGGGTGATTTCAATATCCCCATTGACACTGCCCACCAAACTGCCTCTCAACTTCTTTCCCTGACCTCCTCCTTCGGGCTCTCCCAATGGTCCTCCTCTGCCACCCACAAAGATGGCCACACGCTGGATCTCATCTTTATCCGTCTTTGCTCCCTTACTAACCTCACAAACTCAACCCTCCCCCTGTCTGACCACAATCTGCTGACCTTCTCCTCCCTCACCTCCCCTACTACATCACCTCCTCTCCGCAAACTTGATCATCCCCGCAGAAACCTAAAACACATTGATCTACACTCACTCTCAGAATCCCTTCTCCCTCTCGCCAACATAACATCTATATGTGACACAAACACTGCCACCACCCTCTACAACACCACATTAACCAAGGCCCTCGACCTAGCAGCCCCCCTCACATACCACGCTCCACGCACTAGTAGGCAACCCTGGCACACCACTCTCAATAAAGACCTGAGACGGGCATCCAGGGTCGCCGAGAGGCGATGGAAAAAATCACGTTCCACTAAGCACTTTGCGCTGTTCAAACAGTCCCTCATCGCCTTCAAGACTGCAACTTCTTCTATCCCTAATAACCTCCCTGTCCCACAATCCAAAGCAACTTTTCAAAACCTTCATTCCTTACTCCGCCCGCCTGCTCCCCCTCCCTTTCCCCTGATCTCTGCAGAAGACTTTGCCTCCTTCTTCAAAGAAAAGATTGACAGAATCAGAGACAGCTTTGATCCACTGTCCCCACAGCCTCCCCTCTCACCTATACTGCCCTCTCCTTCCATCAACTGCTTCCCCCCATAACTGAAAACCAGCTCTCCTCCCTCCTTTCAAAATCACACCTCACCGCCAGCGCCCACGACCAGCTCCCATCCCACCTCATTCCCAACCTCACCACCGTTATCATCCCAGCCCAACTCATCTTTTCAACCTATCACTTACCACTGGCACCTTCCCCTCAGCCTTCAAACACGCCTTGATCTCACCCATCCTCAAAAAACCCTCCCTCGACCCCACAACTGTCTCCATCTACCGCCCTATATCTCTCCTCCCTTTCGCCTCTAAACTACTTGAACAGCATGTCCACTCTGAGCTGTCCCCTCACCTCTCCTCCTGCTCCCTCTTTGACCGGCTGCAATCTGGCTTCCAACCCCTCCACTCCACTGAAACAACCCTGACCAAAGTGACCAACAACCTACTGACTGCCAAAAGCAAGCACCACTACTCTGTTCTGCTCCTCCTCGACCTGTCCGCCGCCTTCGACACTGTTGACCACTCCCTTCTACAGATCCTGGAATCTCTTGGCATCACGGACCTTGCCCTCTCTTGGATCTCTTTATACTTAACGGACTGCACCTTCAGCGTCACCCACTCCCACACATCCTCCTCGCCCTACCCCCTATCTGTCAGGGTTCCCCAGGGTTCGGTTCTTGGACCATTACTGTTCTCAATCTACACTCTCGGCCTAGGGCAACTCATTGAGTCCCATGGCCTCCAATACCACCTCTACGCCGACGACACCCAAATCTACCTGTCTGGTCCTGACATCGCCTCCCTTCTATCCAAAACTCCACACTGCCAGTCCGCCATCTCATCCTTCTTCTCTGCTCGCTTCCTTAAGCTGAACATGGACAAAACTGAGTTCATAGTCTTCCCCCCAAGACGCTCCCCCTCACTACCTAACCTATCAATTGTCGTCAACGACTGCTCTCTCTCCCCAGTCCCCCATGCCAAGTGCCTCGGGGTTATCCTTGACTCTTCCCTCTCTTTCAAGCCCCACATCCAGGCCCTCACCACCTCCAGCCGACTCCAGCTCAAAAACATCTATAGTATTCACACTTTCCTTGACCACGACACTGCTAAAACCCTTATTCACGCTCTCATCATCTCCCGCCTCGACTACTGCAACCTCCTGCTCACCGGCCTCCCCAGTACCTCCCTTACACCTCTCCAATCTATCCTGAACTCCGCTGCCCGCCTAATCCATCTGTCTTCCCGCTACTCCCCTGTCTCCCCCCTCTGCCAAGCCCTTCACTGGCTCCTTACGTCCCAGAGATCCCGGTTTAAAACATTAACCATGACGTACAAAGCCATTCACAACCTGTCCCCTCCATACATCTCTGACATGGTCTCCCGATACCTACCCTCATGCAACCTGTGATCCTCCCAAGAGCTTCTCCTCTACTCCCCCTCATCTCCTCTTCGCACAACCGCATACAGGATTTCTCCCGTGCTTCACCCATACTCTGGAACTCACTGCCCCAACACATCAGACATTCTCCTACCCTGGGAACTTTCAAAAGAAACCTGAAGACCCACCTGTTCCGCCAAGCCTACCACCTGCAATAAGACCCGGTCCACCACACCGCCTCACGATTGGAATTTCCCCTTCCCACTGTATCCCCACCCCTCATAGACTGTGAGACCTCGCGGACAGGATTTCTCCCCTCTTGTATCTGTACAACCAAATTGTCAACATTTATTGTTACTTGTATTGTTACTATGTTACTTGTCCTAGTCAGCCCTTTTAGCATGTAAAGCGCCATGGAATATAATGGCGCTATATGAATAAATAATAATAAATAATAATATCCACAATAATGGTGTGTGGTATATAATACACTGACTCCCTCCTTGGAAGAACCTATCGTGAAACGAGCATCGGGCCAGTTTCTGGCTATTCATTGGTTGTGGTTGGTATAAGCTATTGTTTGTATAGTCCACTTGAATTGAGCTTTGTATTGATTGGAGTTTTACTGTGTATTATATACCATAACCATTTTTGTGGCCATTCATATGACCTTCTGTATGTGGCCTATTTCTTGCCATACATCTAGATATTTGCTCTTTTAATCCAGGGTTGTCCAATTTTTTCTGTAATAGTTTCCTTACATGTATTTTTATTTTTTGTGTTTTTAAGCAATACAATTTACTGCTTATTGAGTATTTTCAATTCTACTTCTGTTGGGTTACATATTTGTTTAAGGAAGTGTAATACCTGTTATATTATATAATAATTTTAACTATCTTTAAAATGACACAATCACATGAATACTTGTCATACATTACGTTAATATGAAAGCTATGTGCCAGCTTCCTACCACTACACACACCTGTAGACTCTTTCCTTTGTTCTTCTACCACTCTACACAACAAGAACTGACAGCACTAAGCTTACTACATAGATACGGTAACAAAACAAAAGTTACCTCATAGAAATAGTAATAAAAACAGAGTCCATTTCAGCTGTAACTATGGTAAGTTATGCTTTCATCCCCAAAAATTTTACACATAGTGCAAAATGTGCCTGTAAACATTTGACCGCCTAATGGAGTAGCCAAGGCATCACGTTTCAAAATACAAGAATGGGCAGCCCGCAAAATGTTTAATGTGCGGGTTTCATGGGAAAATGCTACCCTAAGTGGACTTATTATAACCATATGCTTTGCTATTTATTACTGTTTATATGGGTATTTGTATTCATTGTAGTTATTATAGTCCTCTGAGGTAATCTCAGAGATGAAGCTCCTTATATGGTGTTATGAAGCTTAGTAACAGAGTCCAGGCAAGCTGTGAGTGGCTGCCTGGATTGCTGTGTGGATATGACAGCTGTGATTGGCCGTCAATCAATTTGAGCGGGAACTGGCTCTATGAAAGGCACAGCTGAGGGACGGAGCATCACTCAGCTGTTCAGCTCATCTCAAGAAATCACCCACCCGCCCTCCCAGATGGACTGGCGACAAGTTGGATATTTCTCTTTCGTCGAGAGGCTTTTCTTGTTGGGGGAAATAACATGACCAATACAATAGGGCATCTATGGACTTGGAAGGTTTGGAGGAAAATTCTCATGGATGGATGTTTTCCCATCCAAATGTTAAGTTTAAGATTTTATGGTATGGATTTTGTTATACTACAAATTTAACCCTAAGTAAAGCCTCTCGGCCTTTTAAAACCATACATTGTGTTTTGTCAGTTTTTTTTAATTCTGTTATTATTTATAATGGGTGGTTATTTTCCCATGTGCAGATGTATTTCTGAAGAAGAGAGGCTTCTGGTGACTCTAAGGATACCGTTACACGTCACAATATTGCTTGCAATTTCACTGGCAATTTGCTGGTTGCAGTGAAATCATGGACACATTGTTCTATTTTGTTGCCGTGTACAAATGGAAGAATGTGTCATGATTTCACTGCAACCAGCAAATTGCCAGTGAAATTGAAAGCAATATTGCCGCGTGTGATGGTACCTTAAAGGGAACCAACCACCCCAAATGACGCCCCCGGACTGTTAATATGTGTCCCTACACCCAGCACACACATTTGGGGCAATCGTTTTTGCTAAAAAAACTGTTTAGTAGAAGCTAAGATATATGTTTATAAAGCTTAATAAATCGAGACGGATGGGTGTTACCTAGCTTTGTCCACGTGCAGTGTTCGTGCCTGTGAGCCTCCTCTCCCCCCTCCCCTCTCAATTTCTAAGAGCCTGGCCGCGTCATGAAAGTGGGCGGGGCTCGTCACGATTTAGTCCCGCCCCTTTCATGACGCGGCCAGGCTCTTAGAAAGTGAGAGGGGAGGGGGGAGAGGAGGCTCACAGACACGAACACTGCACGTGGACAAAGCTAGGTAACACCCATCCGTCTCGATTTATTTTTAACAATAAATTTTTATTGAACAAGTTATCAACTCAGACATAGACAGTGAGCATTCATTGATGCCGTTAAATTAAATTAGATATCCATCTCCCTGCACGCAGGCCGGAGCAACAGAGAAGCAAACGCAGTGCATAGGTGGGGTAGGGGGACTCTACGGCCCACAGAAACAAATACATAAATTTAACAATAAGAAAAGAAAGAGAAAGTGGGAGGGGGGGAGGAGGGGGGAGAATGGGAGGAGGGAAGGGGGGGAAAGGGGTACGATAGGATTGGGTTGTCCACTCGGGTGTCGCCTGCAACAGGTAAAATCATAACGGCAAGTCATCCACGCATACGTGTGTGCGGCCCAAGAGGCGGTCAAACAGGTAAGGTAGCTCCACAAATTAAGAGGCGCTCAGAGTCCCAGCGGGGAAGCCGGGTCCCCCCCAGGGAGAGTAGGTGGAACGCCGCATCTCCTGTGGGATGGGGGACGCTTGGGGATGTGAAGCCCATAACTCCCACTTCTGCAAAACTGATACTTTAGTTGGCTTGTCAAGAGCAAGGTAGTATTCCTGGTGAAAAATCCAGTTGACCTTCTGAACAAGTTCCGAATACGTAGGAGGGGAGCAAACCTTCCAATGGGCGGCGAGGCATAGCCGAGCCGCGATTAGAATGAAGGAGAGGGCTCCTCTAATAGCTGGAGGGTACTCCTGGATTCCTATGTTCAGAACAGACAACTGTGGGGAGAGATCCTGACAGATACCCGTGACTGTCCTAGCCAGGCCAGAGACCAAGGACCAGAACGGGGATATGTTTGGACAGGTCCACCACATGTGGGAGAGAGTCCCACGAACTCCACATTGTCGCCAGCAAAGGGGGGACTGACTCACCGCAAAGCGGGAGAGGCGATCTGGAGAGAGATACCACCTAAGATGTATCTTCTTGAGATTCTCTACATGATTAACACATCTAGTGAGTAGATGAGGAGGGGAGTGCCACCAGGACTTAGCCTCTTCCAGGATTATTGCTTTATGGTAGTGGAGAAAGTTAGGCAGGCCCATCCCAACAGCATGGAGGGGCAGGTACATAATTTCCCGAGCAACTCGAGGCGACCCGTTCCCCCATACAAATTTATTCGCGATACTTTGGAGTCTAGAGATTAAATCCGCTGGGGCCCTGAGGGGAACACAACGAAAAGTGTAAATGATTTTGGGCAAAAGCATCATTTTCAAAACGTGCAATCTTGCTATCCATGACAAGGTAGAGAAGGTATATGAACCTACATCCTTCGCTATTTTGGAACATAGATTGTTATAGTTAAGCCGTATCATATGGGAGGTGGAGGAAGCTAATGTTATACCAAGGTACGTGATTCCTCCTCGTGCCCACCGGAACGACAACCGAGCAGACAGGTCCAAAATCTCCTTTTCCGGGACATTTATGGGGAGAATCTCTGACTTGGAAGCGTTCAGCTTGTAGTAAGAAACCATGGAGTAACGATCCAAGATAGACATTACTAAGGGGAGCGAAGCTGAGATGTCAGAACACGTGATGATTATATCATCAGCATATAAGCCAATGGTGTGGATTTCTCCACCAGCCCTAAGCCCCATTACTCCTTGAGAGGTTCTTATCTTTTCCGCCAGGGGTTCAACCGCCAGGGCAAATATCACTGGTGAGGGGGGACAGCCCTGGCGGGTGCCGTTTGTGATCCGGAAGACAGGCGAAAGGAAGCCAGAGGCAAGAACTCTGGCATTGGGGTTTGAGTATAAGGAGAGAATGGCCGAAAGAAATGAGCCAGAGAGGCCAAACTTCCGGAGGACAGCTTCCAGGTAGCCCCAGTGCACCCTGTCAAATGCCTTTTCCGCGTCTAAGGACAGGAATACACCTGGGGCCCCCTTCAGCTCCAAGGTCCTAATGAGACCAATCATTCTCCTCGTCCCGTCCTTCGCCTGTCTGCCTGGCAGAAACCCCACCTGGTTGGGATTAATCAAGGAGGGAACTACCGCCGCCAATCTCACAGCAAGAATTTTAGCATATATTTTAAGATCACAATTCAATAAGGAGATAGGGCGGTAGCTCTCAGGGAGGTCCAGGGGCTTCCCAGGTTTTGGTATAGTAACAATTGTAGCCTGTAACTGGGCAGGGGCAATTGAGCCCGATTCCCGCCACTGGTGAAAGGTTCTCAAGAGGAACGGAGCCAGAGTGTCCGCAAAAGTGCGGAGATATTCATTCGGTAGACCATCAGGCCCAGGGGCAGAGTGTAGTTTAGTAGATCTGATAGCCTGGAGAACTTCAGTGAGGGTAAAGGGAAGGTTCAGCTTTTCCATATCGGAAGCGGAGAGTGAAGGTAGGCTCAGGTCCTCGAGAAAACCCGCCACCAGCGCGGGAGAAGGCTGCGGAGTGTCCGGGTCATCTCTTAGATTATATAGTTTGGAATAAAACACCTGAAAAATCTTAGTTATCTCCCCAGGGTTCCTAACTGTACGGCCAGACGCATCCTTCAACTGTACAATGGCGGAGCGAACCTCTCTTCTCTTCAGTCGTCTAGCTAGTAATGCCCCCGCCTTGTCTCCGGATTCATAAAAAGCTGTTTTGGTGCGGCGGAGAAACTTTTCATGACGAAGTAGAAGTAACGTGCAGAGTTTAAGTCTAGTGGCTGTTAACTGGGTGGACAGCTGGGGGGTGGGGCTATGTTTATTCGCTGTTTCAAGGCTCTGAAGCAGAGAGATTAGGTCAGTTCTCTCCCTTTCCCTGGTCCTCTTCAGCTGCGCAGCTTTCTGAAGAAAGACCCCTCTAACAAACGCCTTGTGGGCTGCCCAAAGAGTCTCCTCCGCGACCATGCTGTTATCATTGATTTGGAAGTACTCAACAAGTTGAGCATTAACATCTTCCACAAGGTTTCGGTCAGAGAGGAGGGCCCTGTTGAGTGCCCAGGAGGACGGAGGGGATGGTCGGACGTCCAGTGCAAGTCCGAGGGACACCGGGGCGTGGTCGGACCACATGATGGTACCCACCTCCGCACAGGCACAGGCCAACAAGGTTTTATCATCAACCAAAAAGTAATCTATTCTAGAGTATGACCTGTGCCTGTGCGAATAAAAGGAGTAGTCCCTCTCAGTGGTGTTAAGATAACGCCAAGGGTCATGTAGATGGTGTTCCCGGAGTACGGGTCCTGACTCCTTGGGTCTCCCCAGCATCCCCCTGGAGCAGTCCAGAGACCGATCAGGGATCAGATTAAAGTCACCGCAGAGAATCTTGTAACCAGGGGAGGGAGCAGACACCTCATCTAATAGAACACGGAGAAATTGTAACTGACCATCATTTGGGGCATAGAGAGAGACCAAGGTGAGTGGTCTCCCCGCCACTACACAGGACAAGATAATAAATCTGCCCGCAGGGTCTGACAAAACATGCAGGAGTTGGAAATCAACTGAGTGCCTGATAAAGATGCCCACACCCGCCTTCTTTGCAGTCGCATTGGCAAAGAAGCTCACCGGGTATAGTCGGTGTTGTAGCCTGCAGTTATCCTCCTGGAGGAGGTGGGTTTCTTGCACACAGAGGATATCAGCTTTCAACCTCTGGTCATCCCTCCAAAGGAGAGAACGCTTGAAGGGAGAGTTCAATCCTCTAACGTTATAGGAGACAATTTTCATAATAATTAAGAAGGAGTATGTTGCTGCTTACCTGAGCGACGATAAGGCGGGATCCGATGGACAAGTACCCGGGGGAGGGGGTAGGCAGGAGTCGGGGGGGAAAGGGGAGGGGGGAGAGAGGGAAAGGAAGAAGGGATAGTTGGTAAAGGAGGGGAATCAGAGGAGGAGGGGAGAAAGAGCAGAAAAACAGCATTCAAACAAACAGAAAACACATATGTAAACTGGAACAAAAGCACAGGCCCACATGAGGCCTCTCCGTCTGAGGGGGGCAAGTAAACGCAGGAGAAAAAGACTCCTGCCAGCCAGCTCCAAAAAGGGAGCCACACGTTGCTGTTCACAGCAACGGCAAACATGTCAGGGCTGTTAGAACACTCTCTTCAACTGAGAAAAAGAGAGAGAGAATTATAGGAAGAACGTCCCCTGCAAGATCCCGGGAGGAGACCGAGGAGGGTGAAGAACTTGCATGAAATCCAGTTAGCCACCGGATCTCTGTACATTCAGCCAATCTTCACTAACTCAGGAGGGGAGGTTGAAGCACGATCCCGGGCCCGTGGGTGGTGTGGGGATCCTTTCTGCTCCCCAATCAGTTTCCACTGTCGGAGCGTCTTCCCCAGGTGGCTGGGGGAGAGGAAAAGGTGGTTTGTCCCTTTATAACGGAACTTAAGACGCACAGGGGTTCCCCATGAGTATGCAATCCCTTTGTCTCTCAGAATCTTGCAATGAGGTGCAAATTCTCTCCTGCGGGCAAGGGTCCCAGGTGAGAGGTCAGGGAAAGCCAAGATGCCCGTATATGGGTCAGGGGGGGTCAAGTCTTGTCTCATCCTTTTCATGACAAGGTTCCTGGTGGTCATAGCAGAGAAGGAGACTAAAATGTCCCTGGGCAGAGAGGGATGTATATGCGCAGGTTTAGGAAGGCGAAAAGCTCTGCTAAAGTGAGCTGCATTAATAGAGGAGTCAGGTAGAAGAGTCTGCAGGAAAGGTAACATCACATCATGTAAATCCTCATCTGCAGATTCAGCAAAGCCTCTAAAACGCAGGTTGCCTGCTCTGGCCTTGTCCTCAAGATCACACAGCTTCAGCTTGAGCTGCTTCATCTCATCAGCCATGGAGGTATAATCATCTGCTAATTCATTGTGAGCAGTGGCATATTCTGCCATCTTCTCCTCTATATGAAGGGTCCTTTCACCTAGGGCTGCCAGGTCTTCTCTCATCTCCCCCACTATGGACCGTATGTCCTCCTGGATGGACTTTCTTAAGGAGCCCAGAATCTCAGTGAGAAAGTTCTTTGTGACCAGGGCTTCCCCCTCAGCCCCCACCAGACGGCTCTCAGAGCAGTGGGAGGAGCAGGGTGGAGAGGGAACAGCAGCACGTGCAGAGTGTGGAGAGGACAGTGCCATATTGGAAGGTACAGGGGGCCTCTCTGGTGGGAAGAAATCCGTCACCTTGGAAGCCTCCACACGTTTGCGGGACTGGCTTTTAGGCATCTCCGGAACCACCTGCACTCCTCCGAGGTCAGTGAGTCGGTGTTTGCAGCTGAGGTGTCTCAGGGTGCCGCTTTTCCTCGGTATTCAGCCGGGAGCTCAGGGAGATGCGACTGGTGCCATCAGCTTCCAGACCACGCCCCCTCCGTCTCGATTTATTAAACTTTATAAACATATATCTTAGCTTCTACTAAACAGTTTTTTTTAGCAAAAACGATTGCCCCAAATGTGTGTGCTGGGTGTAAAACAAGAGAAAAGGGGGGGAGACAAGAGGCGCAATAGTGCCCTTATCACTAGACACTGATGGGTGTAATGGTGAGTAATTAAATCTGCTCACCTGGTCCAGTTGTGAGACCCACAACTGGTTTGAAGGCTTATTGGTAATGTCCTGATGGCTGCTGCTGGACTCCCACCGGCCACACTCACGTGTAGGTTGTAACAATGCTTAGGGAAAAAAGGTGTGCTGTAGTCCGCGCTGCCAGGATCACTCACTCCAATAAATACGAGTAGAAAATCTTCATCAAAACCTCCTTTATTCTCCTACGCATTTCAGTGCCCTCCTGGCACCTTCATCAGGTTATCCCTGATGAAGGTGCCAGGAGGGCACTGAAATGCGTAGGAGAATAAAGGAGGTTTTGATGAAGATTTTCTACTCGTATTTATTGGAGTGAGTGATCCTGGCAGCGCGGACTACAGCACACCTTTTTTCCCTAAGCATTGTGCTGGGTGTAGGGACACATATTAACAGTCCAGGGGGGTCATTTGGGGTGGTTGGTTCCCTTTAAGGTAAGTGAGCAAGCCATGTGAGTGTTAAACCCTTTTTGCAGACAAATTTGTATATTGCATCTTTAAAATTATAATTTAAAATGATTACTTGAATCACTGCCAATAAGAACTGTAATAGTATGTCCTGCTCATCTTGTGTAGAGATGAGCGAACTCGAACTTACATGTTCGCAAATTTAAAATTCAGCACAAATATTGCAGATTGGATTCGGGATCGGAAATACGAGCAATTTAACTAAAAAATCGGTGAACGTGGCTTAGTTCATAAACTGATAGGACGATAAAAAGCATTACTGGATTTAAGTTATACTTTTGTCTAACCTTATGAAAGTGTAGGATAGTGAGTGGGACGTATATGATGAGGGTAGGTGTGGGGAGAGGTAAGGGAGAGCCTCGGACTTCAATTTATTTTCCCATCACCTTCTCTGTGGATGTTCATGCCCAGCAGACAATCAGGGCACACAAAACTTTCACAAGTTGAAGACACAAGGGCTTGTGTCATTGGCTGGTTTGTTTCATTCACTACCAAAGTCACATGTCCCTCAGGATATAAGAAGCGGCCATTTGCTGTTTGTGCCATTTTCAGAGCATCAGTGTTTAGGGACAGTGCTGCTGTCGCTACATGCTGCTCCATACGTGTGCCACAAATAAGTAGCTAGATACTCAATTACTTTTTAAATAGAATAGGAGGGTGAGAGTGTCAATCCGGACATAAACAGCTTTTGCTGAGAACAAGTGTGATTCCTAAATCTGTATGTGTTGCCAAAGCCGCGTTTCTTGCATACAAATGATTGGCTAAACTCAGTGTTTCCCTGAAAAAGGCCAGTAACCTTAAATCCTTCAGTTTATATTAAAAAGGCATTTTTTTTGCCTCAAACCAATTATTCCAAATCAGTCAGTTTCTCCTAAAAAAAACTGTGTTTGGCCTTAAATGAGTGCTTTACAATTGTGTGTGCATAAAACATGAGTTGAAAATCCCGAAGTTGTGGTGGAAAGGGGAAGGAGAAAAGGGTTGTTGGAAAAAGGATTAGGCTTGGTGTTTGAGGTGTGCGTAGGGTAGGTGCTACTGCTAATGTTACTGAAAGCAGTACTGACCAAACATTGGTTCGTCGTATCCCAAGGGAAGTGACAACTTCTGTTACTGGACAGCCTACTCCAGTGTCTTTGTTTGCCAGCAGCAGAGTGATACGCGTTGTGGATGAAGCCCAGAAAGAGCTTTTGCTACATTTCACAGCAACCGCTGCATCAAGTGGCATGACTTCCTCTTCCTCCACCTCAACATCACAAACAGTACAGTCCCCAGAGGTGACGCCCCAAATACCCATGTGTCACACCGTGTCACAACTCTACAATCACAGAACTGATAGTGTGGAAATGCAAGTGGGCGATTCTGCAGAGATGTTCACACATTCAATTCAATGGACATCAAAGGTCTACTCCAAAGATTCACATAATCCAGAGGAGGAAAGCATCTGCAATAATGCCCAAAATCTTTTGGAGCTGGATCCAGGGACAGAGGAAGTATATTCCAAGTAGAATCCAGACCCTTGTCACCGGATATTAACCTCCGAGGATGAAGGTGATGATGATGATTATGAGATTCAGATACCCGAGGAGCATCTGCACTGTACTGTGCATTCAGAGCAGGAATAGCTGAAGTGTGGCTCTCATGGCGAGGAATGGAACAACAGAGATGATGATGATTGTCATGCCCTCGGCCGTGGGCCGGTCTCCCATGGACAGAGACCGGTGCCCTGCACTCAGCTCTATGCACCTCACCCGCTCTGTCCTTGCTGTGGGACCTGACTCTGCTGAGCAGGGTGATCAGTGCCCATAACACTGCTCCACTGGTTCTGCTTACTCTCGTGCCATACCTTCCACTGTTAAACCTGCCTGTGGTTCCATGCGGCTGTCTGCTTCCTTCTTATCCAGGAAACTGCACCCTCTTTACAGGTCTGCTGGGAGTTTGCTTAGGCAGCACATGCCACACTCTGCAAACATTTAAAGAGACAGTACACTTGTTCCCTATTAGGTCTCTCAGCCTGAGTGCTGAGCTGCTATGTGTATAAAAGGCACCGTACCCCTCATGAGAGGTGCCTGTGCCACATGATAATTCCTTATGAACATTGGCAGTGTCCAGATCACACACCTGCTGTGCTCTGCACTAGAAGACTGTTGTGTATCTTGCGCTGCATTTTTCCTACATCTCTCTCTCCATGGAATCCTCTGCTGGCAGTCTGTTATCCCTGGATCTCCCTGAATATTCCGGATCCCAATGCGGGCTGTATAAGCCTCTCCATGATTCCACGGGACCTTCCAGATTACTCTACCAGCTGGATCAACCTTTCCATGATGATATAGAGCTTCCAGTATTCTTCCCTCTGACAGAGCCAACATTCCACACTCTTCCTAATTCTACTGCTACCGTTTGCACAAGCTGCCCCTCTGGTTCTGTATTTGCAGCATTTAGACAACTTGACGCTGTGCCAGGTTTATCCCTGTATATAGGGGTTTCCATGCTGGTTGCTCCTCCTGGGGAGTTCGGTGTCATGATCCAAAGAGTCCTCTCCCTCAGACACTTTTACTTTTTGTTAACCATTTCCTTAAATAAATATCCTTGGTTTCCTGAAGTCTATCTCCAGTCTCTTGCTGTATTGGGTATTCAGCTTCCACTACTCCACCACTGGTCCAGTGAGTTCACTTTACATCTCCACGCACTTCAGGCATAACAATGATGAGGTTTGAGATCCCACTTGAAATCAACCAAGACTAGTCACGCAACTGAGTAGCCCAGCAGAAGAGGAGGAAGATGAAGAGGTTAGGTTTAGGGATGAGCGAATACTGAAATATTCGGACTCACTAGACTCGTAACGAGTAGGTCCTGATACTCCGGTACTCGTTAAGAGTCTAGAGAGTCCAATGTAAGTCAATGGGGAAGCGAGTATTGCGTGTAATTTCTCTGCTGTTGGACCCTATAAAGAGGTCTGGCAGCAGAGGAAAAACCTGCAATTCCCCACTTCATTGTTTAAAAGCCAGCGGTAAAAAGCCGCCGGCTTTTAAACAATGCTGACAGCCGCTTACAGCTTCCCTGCCGCCTGACAGTGGGATCCTACTCTCCACCCACCACCTCCCCACCCCATCCTAACTTAGGTTCGGGTGGGGAGGCTGCGGGGGGAACGGAGGATCCTGCTGTCAGGCAGCCGGGGAGCGCAGAACCGACCGCGGCCAGCAGGGAGCTGACCGCGGTCATGAACTGCGGTAAAACCGGATTCTCCCGGATTGCCCCGGTCCGGAGCAATCCGGGACCATAGAGCCCCATGTTATGAGGCGCTGGATTGCACCAGACAGGTACAATCCGGGAGAATCCAGTTTTGAAAACCGAGGCTCTATGGTCCCGGATTGCACAGAATCGGGGCAATCTGGTTTTCAATCCGGTTTTCAAACCAGTTTTCTCTTTTTGACGCCTTCCCGCCTGGATTTTCAAATGAATAGCTGACTCAGCTAAGCTGTTCAATTGAAGTAACAGTGCTGTCAGGTTCATGTGAGTTCATGCTTGCCTGCATGAACTCACATGAACATTTCCATGGGTGCACAGCTTTGCTACATCTCTGGTGGAGGTTCTCTACCAGAGATGTAGCAGAGCTAAAGAAGAACTCTGGATTGGACTACGTTGAATGGAAGAGGATTTTTTTTAAATAAAGATGGAGTCCCTAAGTGTGCTTTTTTTTTTTTTTTTTTTCCAAATAAAAATATTTTTTCTTGGTGTTGTGTTTTTATTTAAACAATTTAATAGAAATTCATGGCGGTCATGTCTAATATTGGCGTGACCCCATTAATTTCAGGCTTAGGGCCTGCTGAAAACAAAAAGCTGGCCCTAACCCCTTTATTAGGCTATAAGGCTTGGGCCATCCTGTGCTGCGGATTCCAGCCTCCAGCTGCCTAGCTGGATCTGGCTGAACATAGAAATCGCACGGAGCCCCACGCATTTTTTTTTTTATTATTTCATGAAATTCATGAAATAATGGGAAATAATAAAAAATAAGGGCTTCCCGGTATTTCAGTGTCCAGGCAGGTCCAAATAGTCAGCTGGGGGTTGGGGGCAGCCCGTTGCCGCCTGCTGTTTCCGGCTGGCATGCAATACGATGGCGAAGCCCACGTCAAATTTTTTCGGAAAAATCCATTAAACAATCCTATAAAAAGGGACTGCATCTTTATTAACCCATCGACCATGGTCGAGGGGTTAATAAAGATGCAGTCCCTTTCATTCATATTGTTTTTTTGATTTTCCAGAAAAAAAATTGACGTGGGTTTCGCCGTACTTTTGTATCCAGCCGGATACAGCAGGCAGCGATGGGCTGCCACCAACCCCCAGGTGCCAATTTGTACCTGGCCAGACACAACAATATAGGGGAGCCCCCTTTTTTTTTATTATTTCATGAATTTCATGAAATAATAAAAAACAAATGCGTGGGGCTCTGCGCTATTTCTATGTCCAGCCAGGTACAGCTAGGCAGCTGGGGGCTGGAATCTGCAGCGTAGGGAGGCCCAAGCTTTCTGGGCACCCCCCGCTGCGAATGGCAGCCAGCAGCCGCCCCAGAAAATGTCGCGTTCATTGAAGCGCCATATTCTGGCGCTGAACCCAACTCTTCCAGGGCCCTGGTGCGGTGGCTCACTGGGTAATAAAGGGGTTAGGGTCAGCTTTGTATTATCAGCTGGCCCTAAGCCCTAAATTCATGGCGGTCACGCCAATAGTAGACATTACCGCCATGAATTTCTAGTAAATTATGTAAAAAAAAACACAACACAGAGAAAACATTTTTTTATTAGAAATAAAACAAAAAAGACATTTAATGACTCCAACTTTATTAAAAAAATCCTCTTCCGTCCGACGTAGTCCATAAATGCAATCTCAGCACTGCTACATCGCTCTGCATAGACACACATGTCTATACAGAGC